>CM037595.1:16527930-17742930 GCA_021018995.1 Chloranthus sessilifolius | reverse complement strand
TGGATTCAAAATATCACATGAAAACCCGGTAGAAAATGCCAAGAATCATCATGGATATTTGTGGGAAAATGAGCTTTTTAACTTTTATATGTTTCGTTGATTATAGAGTCTCACCAAATCAATCACACCACACCATAGCTCTTATCATAGCGCCGATGATTGTCACCCTCATATAGCCCATCACAGTTAGCATCGATGGATCACCTCTTTATCTTGTGATCAAGGTCACTTGATAGACCACAGTATTCGTCAAATTTTCCTTAACTCGATCATGACGAACATAATGACTTCGCTCATACAAGCTCCTATTGGAGCTAAATTTGTTTATCTCGCCCGAACAAAGCCTTGATTCGAAACCATGCCCGGCTAGGAAATAAAGGAAACTTGATCATATGAGAAACTATGGGTTAAGACCAATAAAACACTCTAACATGACCAAACCAAACTAAACTAAATATGCCTTCTCGTTCTACATCCCTATGTCAAACATGCCCCATCGTTTATACACTAACTAAGCTTCTATCCTGTCCTACATACCTCGATCCAAAATATAAACTGATCCAAACCGAAGCAAGCCTCATAGTGTCAAATAATCTTTCTGTAAAAGTTACTTTAAATAATCCATGGAATATATCTTAATCACTTCATAATAAATAAATAATTATCCACATGAGCTTTTTCTAGATAGCCAACTTTTAAAATCATTCAAGATGCCCAAATTCAGATTTAGAAACTAGAAATCTCGGGTTGAGAGGAAGTGTTGTATTGCTATATCGATTTTGATTAAAATAGATTCAGCGCTTATTTTGAATCAAAGAAACATCTTGCAAGAGTGAAATTTTGTATGAAGTAGGTAATGTGAACTTTGTGACAATAGTAAATCTCTCTAACTTGTATATAGATCCACCGACTTTTGGTGTCTAAAACTGTTCCTTTATGAGCATAATCTAAAATGACTCGAATCCTAAACCAAACTCTTGGGTAGGAGCTTCTATCGTCATGAGCATGATCAAATTAATGCGGTCTCTCATATGAAAACTATGGTAAAAGAAAAAGATGGTTCTCCACCTTTAACCTCTTTCTAGGAAAGTGGATTAGGAGTGTTTAGATGCTAATCGATGAAAATTAGGTAATCTAGCATTTAATCCTTTTTTCAACCAGAAATATGAGAAGGATCTCAATGGTGGATGATTCCCAAGAGAATTGCAAATTAGTGAATTGCTTTATCCAAAACACACTCAAAGGTCTGGTCAACAGTCAAACCCCAATCATTTTTGAGGCAACTCTCTTTTGCAAATGTATATTTTAGTCATAGCCCAAAGTTGTCCCATAGACCCATATCACTCTCATTGTAGCCATTTTATAAGCCCCATAACTATTAGTTTGGAGTATTATCTAAAATGGTTGATTGCAATTATTAGTTGTAGGCAAAATTCCTGACTCAATTTTCAAATGGTCATAACGATATATAACTTTGATTGAGGTATTTCTCCATTTGAGAACATCTTTTGGATATGACTTGATATTTTAAATGACTCAATGTTTGACTTTCATCATTTCTTGGGAATTTTTATGGTTTCAAATGTTCTAGATGAGATTGTTTCTAAAGATTTTGGAATGTTCATTTGTGATTCTTTTATGATTCCTAAGAGTTCCATACATGCCATCAAAAGAATTTTCTCGAAATTGTGTTAGCCTTAGACTAAATTTGGGTGTAAGATGCCCCTCTTTGGTATCGATCACAATGATCGAATGCCAGCATCGAAACGCTTCTTGATGGGTAAGTATCGATCAAACTTTAAACATCGATGCATAGTGACTCCTACCTCTTGTTTCTCAAGGTGATCAAGCGGCAGTGACATTACTCAACCAGGTGGAATGATTATGAAAGCCCTATGCGGGAAAATGTTTTCTCAATTTCAATGTTGGGAAACGATTCTTGAGATGATTTGAGATGATTGATGTTCAAATTATTTTGAATCCACCTGTAGGTGACCCACATTCAAAAATGTGCGTCATATAAGGCTCTGAGTGTCCTCCTATGAGGCTTTGGTCTCGACTATTTTTCTTTTGGAGTTCGAATCTTAGGTGAACATGATCCTTTATTTACCAGTTTGAGCAAAGTGAATAGATGTACAACATTTTTGGGGATGTCCTTTTCAATGATGTAGATCACGACCTTATGACTTCGTACTACTATGATCAATAATCATTATGTGTCTCCCAAAAGTCCAATCGCTTCCATGATTGATCATAAACATCAATTAACTATACATAAACGCCCATCAGGCGATAAGCAAGATGTGATGACTTGGTTGACCTACTATTTGATTTAGGAACAAATGGCCATCATGTCTCGGACATGACATACACTTTACAAGGATAGGGTATTTTAAGCCTCAAATGTGTCCTTTTGATCATGGTTGCACATAGTTCATTGATCTAATCTCATTCTCAATAGGTTGGTCTCTTGATTGACCTTTCAATGAAGAATGCTAAAGATTTTGGTTCATGAATCAGCAGGCGCTCATTGCTTTAGCTCGTCAACATCAAAACATTGACCTTTAATGATTGGTATTTATTGCTCTTGCCTTGAAGTAGGATCTTGCGAATCTCTGCCTTGACTTGCTTATAACACCGTTGTTTCTTTGATAAAATATCGACATTTCAGAATGAACCCTGCAGCTCGTAGGGAAGCTTGATTTATTCTTTCTTTTTCAAAATGTTTTCTCTCTTTTTTAAATAGACTGTCAATGGTTGATCATCTGTCGGTTGTCATGAAGTTGCCGTTAGCTTTAGAGTGATGTTTACATATTCTAGAAAGGTGGTCCTTTTTGTTTATACATATAAAGAAAATGCATCATAAGCAACAAAAGGAAAAGTAGATTTCTACCAACATTTTCTCATTTTCAAAATATTTTTGGATTTTAGGATATATCTTCATTAGATTGAAATGATGCTAGAAATATGAGTGAAAATATATCATTATTTTAGTCTGATCTTTCTTGATTTTTTTGTTAGCTTTCTCTCTTCCTCATGCCTTGAAAGTGAGAAGATGTGGGTCCCACATGTGTTTTCATGGTCACTGAGTTAGTTTTCGGATTTACAAGGGAGTGATCCCTTTGGATTGAGTTACATTTCTCCTTGCCTCGGGTCATACGTTGATGTAGTTTCACAAGATGGTGGTCAGAGAGACCCGATTCAATTCTTGAGCGGATGGAAAGAGGGTACATGAAGAGTAACAAAGGTTCCTCAAACATCAATCTTCAATCGGTCAAACCTTTCTTTTAATTTTTTCTCTTTTCTTTTCTTTTTATTTATCTCATTTTTTACCATGGCTTTTCGGATTTTCACCCGTCCATGGTTTGGCTCTCTTATGCTGGTTTTTGTCATACTAAGCTGGTTATTTTACCATTGTGCCCTTTTGGGTCATCATGTCATCTTACGAGCTTGTTTTGTATTTTTATTGTATTTTTTTTATTCATCATTATTTTTTATGATAACAACATAGGCATATTCCATCATGAGTGGGATTGGTGTGGCCACAATAGTTGCAGTATATGGTGCTTGTGAACCTAATAGAGGGCTTTCTTCAGGGTGTAGCTTGGCCATGGGTTAGGTTAGGATTTGTAGGTATGCTAGGCTAAAAGGGTTTCCTTGATACGACTCAGTTTTGTCAACATACTTTCTTCCTTGGGGGTTTTACAATACATTTATTCTTCTATTTTTTTTCTGCTCATTTGGGATCTTTTTGAGGTTTTGCTTTTCCAATTTTTTTAGATTTTGATGGTAACTTTACTTCCCTTTTTGTATATGTACACACATTTTTTTTTGGGGAAGGGGGTTATTGAAAGGCCCCGGCTTAAATGGGATAGCAAAGGATATCATCATTTTTAGGGATACTTTTTGGCTACTGTGTTTGGAATGATGGCCTCTTTTGAAGCGATTCGTATCTTTCACCAATACTTACCTTATCGCGATAGGGAAGTAGAATCGGACATATCGATTGATCAGAAGATGATCTCGTCATGGGAAATCATGTCTTTAGTAGCACCTCTCAAGTCCTTTGATTTGGCTTGAACTTATCTCGGATCGGCATGGAGGATGGAAGATTTTCTTCAACTTTCTAATTTAGATCTCGACTTGGGTTTATTATACCGATTCACTAGTAAACTTGTGACACAAGCTAGAGTCTCTTCTCATCAATAATTTCAATTGTTCGTGGATCTCTCTCTCTTGTAAGCGATTCTATGAGTTGAAAGGGTACTTCAACCTCAATCGGTGGGGGGCCTCGGTTCCATACACATTGAGAATGGTGTTGCCCTGTGGCTTTACGACATTTGTAGGCCCACAAAACAAACAACATTCACTAATCTCGGTAAGTGATCATTTTCTCAGGATCAACCACTCTTGTTCCGCCCTCGGATCCATTAGTTTGAGATAGGGTATACGATGGTGCTTGATTTTTCTTGCTCCTATAGATGTGCTTATCTAAAATTGGTGCCAGCGTGATATCAATACTCAAATTGCACAATAAACTCTTGAGGATTCTCGGCATTTTAATATAAATAGCATATGATGCTGCTTCTACCCATTTGGTGAAGTATTCAATGGCGACAAGGATGAACCGATGTCTATACAATGCTTTCGAATTAATCATTCCGACGATGTCAAGGCCCTAGGTAGCAAATGGCCAATTCAAATTGTAGATAGGAGGCGTGTGTCTGAGTGTTGATTGTAAATTTTATGTTTTCGAAATCAATTCCATATGGTTAAAGTATCCTGGAAATTTCTTAACAAACAGACTGATATACTCAATACTCCTTCATGGATCTTTTGATATTGATCGTTTCACTTCGATAAAGGCACACAGAACTATCTATGATCTCTTATAGGCACCCCACAAATGGCAAACTAGCAGTCGAATGGTTACGATCTTCCCAGATGTACCCTCGAAGTTGGTATCTTGAAATTCTTGATGTCGAGAAGAGGTGGCTCATCTGAGCTTTAGGTTCCTCAATATAGAAGAAATCTCATTCTATTTCGATCATGATCGACTTTATCTTAGCACCATCTGGGTTCTATCATTACTAAAGTGGCTAACAGTGTGAACGATTCTTATCAGGACATTGAGAATCACTCTTGGGAAACCTCGATCCTCTGTTCATGATGATCGGCTCTTCTTTTCTTCTGTCCAATCTCGGCATATGATTAAGCATGAATCACCAAACACTAAGGTGAGTTACATTGATCGAGCGCTGAGACTAAGCGGCACAAATTCATATGCCATAGTTAGTGCGAAGTTAAACTAGAACTACATGAGATCCTTTGGTGAATTAGAATGGCATCAACTCACCTTCCATTAGATCAAAGTGCATTCATGATTCTTACCTTCTATATAGTTTATCATGACAGGATGTCCTCATTGGAAACTCAATTCTTAAGCTCATGTCGGCAAAATTATCGGCAAGATGATCTGATGCCTACCCTTGAACGACTTTTGAGTGACATATGTGATGTCGAACTCATAATAAAAATTTTGTTGATCCATCCTGAGCTAGCTTCTCACAGTATTTCTTGAGTTCATCAAAAGTAGAACGACTTGAGATGTAATGGCGCTTTTATACAAGAGCCATGCTTTTCTAGATGAGAATAGCATCTCATGTCGGAAACTTCTTGCTCAAATAGTAAATGGCTTTTGTTCTTCTGTCTCATGCTGCTAAATGCATCCCATCGAGACTGTGAGAGGTACATTAAGAGTGGTCTCCCGGCTGGGTGGTTCTAAAAGTGGGTTGAGGCAACTTTTGCTTTATCGAATCTTGGATTCATTCCATTCACACGAGTTCTTAGTAGGAAGATGACATCATTGATTAGTTCTATGAATATTGATATATTATATTCTCCAAGAACCTCTAACCTCTTTGTAGATGGTGGTGGCATCTCTGATAGCTTTGACTTTGACTTATATCGATCCCTCTCTATGAATCCTAACAACTTTAGACATAGATAATTTTTGGATTGACATAACAACTTTCTCTTCTACGAGAAGGTTTACAAGTGATTGCTTCCTTTTATCATATCGCGACATACACTTCAATTTTTCTAATCATGAAACAACCTACATAGCTCTCTATAACATTCTTTAGCCCAATATGACTCATGGTAAAAGGTTGGAGATGAAGATTTCTCTCGATCTACCTCGCCATCCTTATCTGATTGTATCCTAAGAATCCATCCATGAAAGCATCCCATGCTTTATTATCTACAAGATGTCATGTGTGTGGAAATTCTTTGAGCTTTTTATTTTAAATTGATACACATGTAGACCTTTCCATCTTTTCTTAAAACACACTATATTGCTAGCTGCAGTATTGGATACCAAAACCTGCATCATGCTTGATTATGTTTTGACTTTCAACATTAATTCAGACGTCTTCATTAATCGGCTTCATCGGTAGAGACAACTCATGCTTGTGTAAATTTCCGACGACATGTCCTCGTGACCGACAAAAATGTCTTGATATGGTGAAAGTCGATCATGCTATTTCTTTCTTTGGGAGACAATGATGTTCCGATTTATGTAATTCGGGGAATCTCCTCATTCTTAATTTCGTCTTTTCTCAATGGGGTAGGGCCATGCTCAAACTCGGCAAACTTAACTCATTGGGAGCTCCTCCAAGGATATCCTCGTCTAGACTCATCTCCTACCTCTTCTTGTATTTCTTCAAGGAAAATTGATCTTTCGCATTCTTAGGCATCTTTTTGTGGATTTATCGAATTTTAAATGACTAGACTTTGTACTTTTCAATGTTTTTGGGGTTGTATTTTTCAATGTTTTGAGATTTTGTATTTTCCAATGTTTTTGAGATTTATCTTGCACTTTTAGCAAACGTGTTGTATATACAAAAATTGCTCCAGGCTTATCTCACTTTTTATAAGTTATTTTTTTTTTTTGGGAAATTGGTGCCGAATGTTAGGCCACTCCTCGCTTTTAGAGTTTGGGGCAAAGATGCCCAATTGTGTCAAAGCTTACCTTTTTGATGTAGGAAAGGTAGATGTGACTCTTGAATGACCTCCATCATTGACAATAAGTTAAATGAGATTTCATCCTCAAATGTCAGCAAAGTCCTATGGTGGTTTACCATAGGAGGAGTTTGTTCAGGTATGGAATGCTACTCCTCAAATAGGGATAGGGCAGCCATATCTATTTCAAGATTGGGAAGGGAGATGTGGGGATTGGTGGGATGGACAAAGGCTATGGGTTTGTGTGGGGTCAAATGGGTTACCTCATTTCGATCAATCTTTATGATCCCAGCGCTGACAAAGGATTCCCTAATGTGCGGCCTAGGGCGAGGTTTGTCTTCTATATTGATCCCTTGAGCTCTTGCAGCTGCAGTGACCTTGGCTTTCTCTTTGGCCTCTTGGACCTCTTCCTCTGTGGGCTTATAACCTAACCCGAATTGGACTTTCTGCCTTAAGGCTCTCTTCGCTTTAAATCTAGGCCCTAGTCTCTCCTTAAAATTTGAGCATGGTCACCCCCTTTCATTCCATCGTTATTGATCGATGTTTCTCGAGGGTTTCAGCCTACTCACCCTCATGAAAGGAGGTGGGTCTTCTCGGATAGGCACATCCATTAGTTTAGGATTTTTAATGTTGTGAGTGGCCTTGTCTTTCTCATTATGCCCTTCACGAATGATGGTGATCATCTTATGTCCGGATATGAATTTTAGCTTTTGATGGACGGTAGAAGGTATCGCCCCAACCTCATATAACCACGGGCGTCCTATAAGGAAATTAAAAGAAGATTTGATATCCATCATTTGAAAAGGTATAGAGAAGGTCATGGGCCCAATTACTAATTCTAGATCAACCTCTCCCATTATTTCTCTTCTTGCATTATCAAATCCCAGCTAGTCCTTATGGTCCGATCTTGGTGGTAGTCCTCAAGCACATTACCTTCTTATCAATTAGAACTAAGGAATTATTATGTTCCGATTTAAGAATGTTGAGGATTTAACTATTTCCCTCCTGAAAGATCCATCGAAAATGAAATGGCATTGGATCACGATATTATTTCTAGGACTCCTTTATTTTTGTGCATTCTTCCATTAGAGCTTGAAATAGAGTGGGGCGTCATCGAAGATCCCAGATAGTGATATGGGTTATCCTTCTTAAGAGTCTTGAGAATGTTAAATGCTTTTTTCTCAAATGGGTGAACTCCTTCTTCCCCTCTGTTTGTTTTAATTGTTGTTGTTGTTATTTATTGAAAATGAAGTCTCACTCCCGTTCTTGATTTGGTTTGTATACTTGTGGATCATAATTTGATCTAGAAAATGGTATTTAAACCTAAAGTGCATGTCTTGGTGATAATGGGAGGGTAGGTAAGACTTACCTCATGGTGGGTAAAATTGGGTCTAAAGTGAAGTTTACCGATGGTATTGGGAATAGCCATTGGTATATATTGGGGTTTGATGGGCCACTAGGAATTGTAATGAGTTTGTGGTGGTTGAAATGGGGATAATGGGTTGTACATTGGTAATTAATGGTGCTGTGGAGGATTGTTGGATGGCTTATTGGGTAATTCAAGGGGGTGGTGGAGTATGTTGATACGTATTTATTTGTACATAATTTATGAGAGTGGATGGTGGAAAATAGGCCCTAAGATCTAAGGGTTCGATCTACGGTACAGGGGTGGGAAAGTAATCTGCCAGATTCAGGAATTCAATCACTCCAATGGTTCTTTCTGCTCGATCTTGCTGCCTTGGGATCATAAAATTTTCTCTGTTACTGATGTAATCAGAGGGGTCAAATTCATACTCTTCCTCAATTTCCTCTACCATCCCTATGGTGGGTCTGGGACCTGCTATTTCAATAGGGTGTGGTCGTATAGGCACCTGATGGATATTCACATACTGGTTTGCTTAGGTGGGTGCAGGGGGAATGATCTTCCCAGCATCGATTAAGTCTTGGATTGCGTGCTTCAATGGGAAGCAGTGATTAGTCGGGTGACCCAGACCCTGATGGAAATTACAATGAGTATTAGGGTCAAAATTATATGGAATCAATTTGGGAGGAGGTCGTGGTTGGAGAACAGTTATTAAACCCTTTTCAATTAATAATGACAAAAGTACACTCAGGGATTACCCCAAGGGTGTAAAGACTCGATCATAACAGGCTCTCCTCTCTGGGGTCATTTGCATCCCCTGCCCATTCCCTGCTCTTTGTCGACATCGTCCATGGTTTGCTTTAAATTGGAAGGGCTACATTGTTATTGTTGGCGATTTATATTCTTGTGTTCTTCTTTCTACTGACAAACCTCCTAACCCCACTCGGTCCCCCGAATGCATTCTTGTTCAACTGCCCTTCTCTGGTGGCGTCCTTACAGCTGTTGACATTCCTTACCAAGTCAGTAAAACTAGACTGCTGCTGGTATACAAGAAAATCTGAGATTACTGGCAAGGTATTTTTTGAAATCATCTTTATCTGCTCCTTGTCTAGTATTCTATTTCTGACTTGAGCTGCCAGTGCTCTCCAACGCCCTAAATAGTTGCCGAAGGTCTCATTGGGATTCTATTTCAAACAGGCCAAATTAGACTTGCACGGTTTAATATCAGTATTGTAGACATACTGTTCTTAGAACAAATGCATCAAATCCTTCCATGTCTTCATCATGGATGGTTCAAGAGACGTGAACCACCACAGGGTCAGACCGGTCAAACTCTTTTGAAAGACTTTTATTAGCAGTCTCTCGTCCCCCATATACTAGCACATGTCCCCACAGTAGGACTTGAGGTGTGCAATCGGGTTGCCCATGCCATTGTACTTATCGAATATTGGCATTTTAAATTTGGGGGCCAGGGGGACCTCGACAAACAAACACAAATCCGTGAAATCTGTAGCATGGATTTCAACACCTGTTGAGAACTGGAAAATACCATTTTCCACCCCTTAATCTGGGCCTTGATAGACCCCTGAGAGAACTAAATAAGTGTTTTAAGTGTTTGTTTTACAGCTGACAATAAAGGCAGGCTTAACTATGGAAGTAGCTTAAAAATACCAAAAAGATGATGACCCATCTTAATCTGGAGGAAGAAGGAGAAGGGACAACCTCATTGGCTGTCAAAATGCCTAAACTAAAGAAAATGAGGCGTTTGATGAATAAGTTTGGAGCTATTGAAGGATACTACATAATACTATTTAAAAAGAATCGATCTATTAGAAAAGAACGAACATTTGAATAGAACTAAAGCTCCAAGGTTTTGAACGATCTATTCGAAGGAACCAAACTATTTGAAAAACTCTTATGGGCAGGATCTGTGAATAGAGCTCAGTCACTTTCCATTGAAAGGTCTCCAATCATGAATAGAGCTTGATTACAATTTTACTTTTGAAAAGGTCTCAAACTATGAGAAATGGTATTGAAGATTCGATCTCAAAAGATAGATCTCTCATCAATGCATTTAAAACCTAGGGGCATTCGGAAGATTGAATCAAGGCATATTCCACCCCATGAACACCCAAAGAGGAAATTACGAACTTCTAGAAGCTCAAAGATTTTGAATTTAGATTGATGCCTCTTTCTCCTAATGGTTGAACCATCAAGCAACTCGATTGTCCGAGCGGTCCCGATCCTCAACTCCTATTAGTTGATACGGATCTAACCAATTCTGATTGGTTGATGCACATCTGAGCTGGACTCGGGGAAAACTATAAATAGAAGAACTAATTGCCTAATTTGGGTATCCAGAATTTGAGTTTCATTCCTACTGCCCCATTTCCAATTCAGATCAAGATAGCTTGTCTGAAACCTCTGTAATAGTCTAGCTTTAAAATCGAGAAGGCGAGATACTTATATAATTCAAGTGAGAATTGTATTCAAGACTACAAATCTGAGAGTTGTTTTAAGCTGTGCTCTGTACTTGTAATGGTGGATTTGAAAAGGTTGCTTTCATCAGTGCGTTCTCAATCGGATTCATGTTGAGGGTTCATTATGATCTCCTCACTCATTAGACTCCTTTAGATTTGCTGCTTTTAAGTAACTTCCCTTAATTCACTATCCCTGTGAGAATCTGTGTTTGTAACCTGGTTCTTACAGCATTTGTAGTGGTGCTTATGTTATGAATCAAGACTTTGAATTGAAGAAGAAAACTATTGGATGATCCGTGTCCATAACAGTGGACAGATCATAGCCATAAGTTCAACTCAATTCTAATCCTTGAATTGGATTATTTTCTCTTACATCTGAGCTGGTAGCCAGATGAAGATTTGATACGTTCTCACAGTGCTACACTATTTCTCATTCTGCAATCAGTTACTAAGCTTAAGTCAACAGTTATTTCTTTATTCTTATTAATTTTGCATCCAATTCCCCCAACTCGGATCTGGATCACTTAGTTTAAATTTTACTTTTAGATAATTTAGTTAATGTGACAAATTCAACCTCCCATCTTATTTGCTTTGTAGAAGATCGAGGCCGGTCCGTAGCTAAGATGGTTTATCATACATTTTAAATCAATTCTATGGATGATCTTTTACTCACTTACATTTAAAACTTGCTACAATTATTTTGATCTTCTAATTAACTTCTCTCTGTGCTGATATTTCTTTATTCTTTTTAGTTTTCCAATTTCAGTATAATTCATCCTTTGCAAATCTGTTTTCAAAATACAAATAAATCATGCACACTTAAGACAACAACAAGTTTTTGGTGCCGTTGCCGGGGAATAGATTTTAAAAATTGGTAGACCTAAGTTTTTTTTTTATTTTTACATCAGTGCTAATTGTTCTGTTGTTTAAATTTGTGCAGTTATACATTTGAGCTTGGAATCTACTTAGTATTGAAGGTTTGCTTTGCATAATTTTTCTCTCTGTTTTTGTGTTTTATGTTTGGTAGGAGAACTCTCAACCTGAGATTGTCCCTCTAAATTTAGAAGTTGAAAGGCTACTAAGAACCAGACAAACATCACAGAATTTTGCTGAGACTGCTACTATGGGTGAACAACCTACACTCTTGAGGGATTACTTTGCACCTAGTGCATATAATTCCCCATTTTGCATTCAATTTCCTACTGTTGAAGGAAATTATGAAATCAAATCGTCAACTATCCAGATGCTTCCTTCCTTCCATGGTTTGAGTAAGGAAGATCCATACAAACATGTGGATGAATTCTTGGCTCTTTGTACCACATTCAATATAGCTGGACTAGGTCCAGAGGCAACCAAGCTTAGGCTCTTTCCTTTTTCATTAAAGGACAAAGCTAGAGCATGGATGTCCATATTGCCACCAAATAGTATTACTTCTTGGAATGATTTGCAGTGCCAAATTTTAGCAAAATACTTCCCTATGTCTAAGACCAGCCAGTTGAGATAAAATATTGTTTCTTTCTCACAACACTCAACTGAAACTTTCCATGAAGCATGGGAAAGGTTTAAGGAACTTTTAAGGCAATGCCCTCATCATCAAGTTCCCCAATGGCAGCTTGTTCAAAGCTTCTATCAGGGAATTGATCAAAAGGGTAAGAATATGGTAGATGCTTCTTGTGGAGGCACCTATTTGCAAAAAACAGTTGAGGAGGTATGGGACCTATTTGAAGTTATTGATGAAAATTCGACCCAACAGGAATCTTTGCCAAGAGACATTGAGAATCTTGCTCGGTTGAATAAAGAGCAGACTATCAAGGGAAAGATTTATGAGGTGAATGAATTGAAAAGGAAGATGGATAATTTAACCACCAAGTTTGATAGATTGATGGACTCATTTCAAAATCCAATGGTTGCTAGAGTAGAGGAGGCATATAAATATGCCATCCCTACTCATTCCCATGATCAATGTCCGGTACTTGGTTGATCTAGTGGTGGAGCAAGCTCATGTTGCCCAGTCGTTTGGATAGCTGCAATCTAACGAATATGCATGGAGAGGGCACCCCAATTTAAGGTGGAGCAGGCAATTATCATCTGTACAACGAACAAAGCACCAAATACCTTTTAAACCTGTTCAGCCCTACCAGCAGAATTTCTATACCAAGCCTAATTTTCAGCAGCCCATTCCACAATAGATGGCACAACCTATGCATCAAACTGTCCCAGCTCAGCCTCCTTCCAGATCCCCTTCTTTTGAGGACCAAGTTCTAACCTCACTCTAGAATTTAGGGTCTTTAACTCAGACTGTAAATTTTCACAGTCAGAGTATAAAGAAGATTGAAGATACATTGGGTCAACTTTCAAATACTTTGGCGGAAGAGAGGAAATTACCCAACCCTTGAACAATCCCAAAGGACAGTTCATGGTTGGAGAGGCATCTGTTTCACATGAAGAAGTAAAAGCTATCACTACTTTTAGAAGTGGAAGAGTTGTAAATAACAATGTCGATACAGAAAAAGAAGAAGAAAAAAATGAGGAAACTGCTAGGAACATGCAGTAGGAGCAACATGATGTTAACATTAGGGGTGCTGATGTACCTCAGAAAAATAAAAAAAATGAAAAACAGAAAAATCAAAAAAATTCCGGTGACGATGCTAAGGCTGTAAATGAAGAACTAGTTCCTCATTTACCATTTCCCCATGCCATGAAATCTACATCCCCTTTTGATAAAGGGAATACAAAAATAGATGAAATGATGGAGACTTTCAAGCAAGTCAAGATAAATCTTCCTTTGCTTGATGCAATCAAGCAAGTCCCAGCCTATGCAAAATTTTTGAAGGACATTTGCACACACAAAAGACAATCTAGGATCCAGTTATCCAAGAAGGTCTTTGCTGTGGAAAAAGTTAAACAGGTTTTGTCCATTGCCACACCTCCTAAACTCCAAGATCCTGAAATCCCCACAATCCCTTGCATTATTGGGGAACATACCATTGAAAAGGCTTTATTAGATTTGGGTGCTAGTGTCAACCTGCTTCCATATTCTGTATATGAGAAACTAGGTTTGGGAGAGTTAAAACCTACTCATGTGGTGTTATAACTAGCAGACAGATCTGAAAGAAAGCCAGTTGGGGTGATTGAGGATGTCTTGGTAGAAGTAGATAAGTTTTTCTACCCTGCTAATTTTCTGGTATTGGATATGGAACCTACAAAAAGTAGAACTTCCATCCCTTTCATTTTGGGGAGACCATTCCTGGCTACAGCCAATGCTTGTATTCATTGCAGGTTTGGTATTATGGAAGTGTCTTTTGAAAATATGAAGGTGAAGTTAAATGTTTACAATGCAGTTACCCAGCCTCAGTTCAGTTCTGAGGAGTGCTTTCTTGTTGATTTGTTGGATGAACTAGTAGAGGAAACTCTACCATAGTTTTTACAGTATAAGGATTTAACCACAGATTTTGAAAAAGTTAGGAAAAATGTTGTCGAAGAGACAGCTTGTGCCTCAAAGACTGAAGAGGTCAAAGCTGTGCAAGAAACTCATGTCCAAACAGCAATGTTTTCTTCATGGAAACCTGCTGTTTTTCCACTTCCACAAATAGCCAAAGTACCTTTGTTACCTCCTTTTCTCAGCCCACCTGATGTAGAGCTGAAACAATTGCCAAAAAATTTGAAATATGTGTTTTTAGGAGACCATAAAACATTGCCTGTGATTATTTCTTCCTCCCTCACTGAGGAGCAAGAGGAAGAGTTGTTGATTGTATTGAAACAGTATAAGAGGGCAATTGGCTGGACTATTGTTGATTTGGGAGGAATCAGTCCAGCTGTTTGCATGCATAAAATTCACTTGGAAGAAGGTGCAAAGCCTTCTAGAGAAATGCAGAGGAAGCTGAATCCTCATATGCAAGAAGTGGTCATGAAGGAGGTTGTTAAGTTGTTGGATGTAGGGGTCATTTACCCTATCTCAGATTCAGCTTGGGTGGCACCTACGCAGGTGGTACCTAAGAAATCAGATCCTTTATAACCTCGTTAATTGAGCTCATTTCAACCGGACAAACAAGCGTTGGAGGGTCTGTTTGATTAAAAGCTCAACACAATGACCGTAAGACCATTTCTCTCTTCCATTCATTGATCGATTTTGATAAGCTAGCAGAAAAAGTTGATGGTTACTGAGTTACAACTTGATTTCTATCCACAAGATCAGGAAAAGACCACATTCACTTGCCCCTTTGGCACTTTTGCTTATAGGAGGATGCCTTTTGGTCTTTGTAATGCCCCTACTACCTTTCAAAGATGTAGGTACTCCATTTTTTCTGATATGATTGACCAATTTATGGAGATTTTTATGGATGACTTTTCAATATATGGAGACAATTTTGCCCAGTGTTTACATAATCTCAGCCTGGTGTTACAGAGATGTGAGGAAACCAATTTAGTTTTAAGCTGGGAGAAGAGCCATTTCATGGTCACCCAAGGCATTGTCCTTGGCCATGTTGTCTCCCATAAGGGCATTGAGGTGGACAGAGCAAAAATAGATTTAATTGCACATTTGCCTCCTCCCAAAACTGTTAAGCAAATCAGAAGTTTCTTGGGGCATGCTGGATTTTACAGGAGGTTCATTAAGGACTTCAGTAAAATATCCAAGCCTCTTTGCCATTTATTGTGCCAAGATGTCCCTTTTGTTTTCAATGATGGATGCCTTAGGGCATTTGAATTCTTAAAAAACTATTTGATTTCAGCTCCAATACTACAGTCTCCAGATTATTCTCTACCCTTTGAACTGATGTGTGATGCATCAGATTATGCTTTGGGAGTTGTTCTTGGGCAGAGAAAGGATAAGCTACCTCATGTCATAGCTTATGCTAGTAGATCAATGATTGATGCACAGCTCAATTACACAACAACTGAGAAAGAGCTGCTGGCAGTTATTTTTGCTTTGGAGAAATTCAGGTCATATGTTTTGGGTTTACAAATTGTGGTGTTCACTGACCACTCAGCCCTGAAATACCTTCTGTCTAAGAAGGATACCAAACCAAGATTAATCAGGTGGATCCTCCTATTGCAGGAGTTTGATTTGCAGATTAAAGACAAAAAGGGTGAGGAAAATGTGGTGGCTTATCACCTTTCTAGAATTCTAACTATTGAGATTGATAGGTTGCCTATCAATCACTCTTTTCCTGATGAACAACTTTTTGCTATCAGTGTGCATACCCCTTGGTTTGCAAATATAGTCAACTTTTTGGCTACTGGAAGGACCCCCCAACACAGGAATAAAATGGATAAAGATCTTTTCTTTTCAAAGGTTAAACATTTTATTTGGGAGGATCCTTACCTGTTCAAGATTTGTGCAAACCAAATCATTAGAAGATGTGTCCATGAAGAAGACTTCCACAACATACTTTCTATGTGTCATGAACAGGCTTGTGGAGGTCATTTTAGTGGAAAAAAAACTGCTGCAAAGGTTTTGCAGTGTGGATTTTATTGGCCCACACTCTTCAAAGATGCACTGCAGCACTGTAAGTCTTGTCAGAACTGCAAGAGATTGGGCAGCATTTCCAAGAAAAATTCAATGCCTTTACAGCCCATTTTGATAGTTGAATTGTTTGATATTTGGGAGATAGATTTTATGGGACCTTTTCCTCCTTCAAATGGTTTTAACTTCATCTTAGTAGCTATGGATTATGTATCCAAATAGGTTGATGCCACAGCCACTAAAACCAATGACCACAGAGTTGTCCTTAAATTCTTAAAGGATAACATCTTCTCCAGGTTTAGCTCCCCCAGAGCCATTATCAGTGATGGGGGAAGCCATTTTTGTAATAAGCATTTTGAAGCTCTATTGAAAAAATACTTTGTGACTCACAGAGTAGCTACTCCATATCATCCACAGACCATTGGACAAGTGAAGATTTCCAACAGAGAAATCAAACATATACTGGAAAAGACTGTGAGGAAGGACAGAAAGGATTGGTCCTTTAAGTTGAATGATGCATTATGGGCATATAGGACAGCCTATAAAACCCCAATTGGCATGTCCCCATTCAGATTGGTCTATGATAAAGTATGCCATTTACCAGTGGAGTTAGAATATAAGGCCTTTTGGGCCATTAAAACTTTAAACATGGATCTTACTACTGCTAGTAATCACAGGAAACTGTAGCTCTCTGAGTTGGAAGAGCTCAGGATGGATGCATACACCAATGCAAGATCTTACAAAGAAAAAGTTAAGGCTTTCTATGACAAAACTCTGCTGAGAAAAGAGTTCACAGCTGGCTTCTAAGGTATGGTTATTCAACTCAAAACTCAATGTTTTCCTGGAAAGCTGAGATCCAGATGGGAAGGGCCATATACTGTCATTCAAGCATCTCCATCTGGAGCTGTTGAAATTATGGACCCAAGTGATGGGAGAACCTTGAAAGTAAATGGTCAGAGGCTCAAACCATGCATTGAAAATATCCTGGAGCCTATGATGACCATCTATCATCAAGAGCCTCCACAAATCTGATGTCACACAACTGTATCATAGGTATTTTAACTGTGTATGTTCTGTGTTTGGTTGCATAATTTTGTGCCTCACTGTTTTAGTCATGTTTTAGTTAAATGTTTGAAATAATAAACTCCAATGATTTTAATTTGGAGATTTTGTAAAAAAAAATAAAATTAGTTCTGTACTGTAGAACATTTGTTCAAAAATAAATATATACTTTTCGAAAAGTTTTACAATCACTTCGAAAAGTTTTACACTCAATTCGAGAAGTTTACAGTCAATGTGAAAAATCAATTCGCAAAGAAAAATTCATTTCGAAAAGTATCATCTCCTTTTCGAAAAGGATTTGAACCTGTAACCACAACTGCTCGAAAAGAATGATAAACTTTATGAATAGATGCAGAACTTGTCGAATAGTTTGTTCTGAAGCCATTTGGTTTTCAAATAGATGTTTCTGAAGCCTTTTGCCTTTCGAATGGTACTAATGCCATATTTTATTTTATTTTTTGAAAAGGACTTTTTTGAACTTTTTGAAGACTTCAATAATGTTTTGCGAAATCGATTTAAGTATATTTAAACCCATTCGAAGCGAGGATTTCATATTCGAAAGCATTTCCAGCGTGTCCTGGTTCACAGAAAGCCCTTTTTTTTTTTTCTCCATCTCTGCGTTCTTTTGGAGTTCAGATCCAATTTCCTTCATTTCTTTTCCGCTGATTAAGCTTGAAGAGAAGAATCTTTTGCCTCTGATTCTGATGGATTTGATCAAGCGCTTTGTGATGTTCGAGCAAACCCTAGGTTTTGGTATTTTTCTCTCCATATCCTCTTTTTGTGCTTTACAAAGTTGATTTCTGTGTCAGCGTACATTGTGTGGGATTCAATAAAGTTGTCTGGTCATTATTGTTAGAAGGAGGAATTATTTGAAGAAGTTTTTAGAAATTGTTAAAATTGGGAAAGCTGAAAAATCGTTGGCTAAGATGTTCCCTAGGTCTTCTGCTAAGAAAATTAGCAAACCCTCCACCAAAGGAAAAGCTAAAACCTCAGCCAAGAGGAAACTGTCGATGGATAAGGCTGATAGGATTGAGAAAGGAAAGAAGGTTAGGATTGAGGAACCCATCCCAGCAGCTGACCCTAGTCCTGAGCCTGAGTTTCCTCCTCTACCTAAGCATTTGGTACTGCCAAACCCTTTCATTGAAGCTCAGAAGCTGATTCCTAAGATTAATGTTGATGAGAATTTTTTCTTGAACAAACCTAAATGTAAGTTATCTTTGAACTACATCAGGGATGCTTCACTGAGCAATATCCTAACCCCTCTTCCAGAGAAAATTTATCCAAGGATGGTGAGATTATGGTACCAAAACATGGTGAAAGTGACTGAGAAGGATGTTGATGCCCCAACTCATGTAATTTTTATTGATGATTGTGATTTAACAGTCACTTATGAAGACATTGGAAATGCCTTGGGGATACTATTTCAGTATGATCATGCTGGTCCTTTGGTTGCACCAGAGACAGCTACTTTTAGAGATATGGCTGCCCATCTAACCCAAGGCATAGTTGGAACTGAGCAGTCCATCATGAGGAGAGACTTATCACCCCAATTTTTGCTGATGGATTCCATTTTGAGAGGGTGTTTTTATGTCACCAGGCATAGTCAGGAGAGAAGGACACCCATTTTGGAGGCCCTCTTTCATTTTTCTAAAGGGCAATTCTTCAATGCCCCTATACTGATTTTTGAAGACATGGCTGACATCAGTGCCAAGATGA
Source organism: Chloranthus sessilifolius (assembly GCA_021018995.1). Classification (NCBI taxonomy): domain Eukaryota; kingdom Viridiplantae; phylum Streptophyta; class Magnoliopsida; order Chloranthales; family Chloranthaceae; genus Chloranthus; species Chloranthus sessilifolius. The sequence continues at coordinate 17,723,822 of CM037595.1, read as the reverse complement.
AGAAGGAACAGAAAATAGCTAGAATACCATTTGGAAGGTTGATCACAGCCCTACTAAGGGCCAAATTTGACATTGATGAGCAAGAGCCATTTGAGATTGTAACTCCTCATGCCTTTGGGAAGAGGGCTTGGACTACAAGCCAAACCATGTTGAATAGAATGAGGGAAGAGGCTGAGCTAGCCAGAGGTCTGCTATACTGAGCCCCGAGGTGACCATCTTTAGTGCACCCATTGCACTCAAGAATCGCCATTGAACCTACTACCATTGCGAAGGTAACCAGCTCTTTAGCTGTACCTATTATTGAGGAGACCATCATCTTGCCCACCTCACCTATCACATCACCTATCCCAGCAGTTCCATCACTCATCACCACCATAATCCCAATTACAGATTCTCCCCCACCACCAACCATTCCAGCCATACTTACACCACCAATTTCACCTAATAATTGCCCAGATATATCCACAGATTTTATTGTACACTCCCCTAGCACTCCTCTCCTCCAAATCTTCTCAGGTTCACCAGCTCATTCAGCTCATACACCTGAAATCACCCATACCCCTGAACCTGAGATATTCACCACTGAGGCCTATTCATCCTTGATGGGATCTATCTTGGAGAATATTAGGCTTGAATCTGTCCCCATACCTGACCCCCCCCCAATTCACTCATTTGGCTACCTCTCCCTTTACAACCATCCCACCTATTGCTCCTCAACCATCTACATCAATCATACCAGTCACTACCCTGCCTACCACACACACACCTGACGCAATTAGCCAAATCTTCACCTTTCTCCAATCTATTCAAGCCCAGCTACAGATCAACACAGACAATCAGTCTGTGACAAAATCCATTCTTCAAACCTTGGCCTCCACATCCCAACCAACTACCTCAGTCACAGTACCTTCCACTTCTGACCATGCTACCCAAACAGAACCTGAGGCAGTGTTTTTAGATCTACCCATCCTCACTATTTCTGACCATGCTACACAAACAAAACCTGAGGTAGTTCTTTTGGATTCACCTCCACCCATCCCCACTGTCTCTAATCAAGCTACCCAAACTGAACCTGAGGTAGTGCTTTTAGATTCATCTTCTCCCACCCCCACTGCTGGGATGCATATGGTCCCCTACCACTCCATTCCCATTTCACGTTTTGCCACTCTTAAAAGGGCTATGGAAGAGAACCCTTACATCTTTCGCAATGTCCTTAAGGGGTTTGCAGATCTTCAAGCTTACATTAAGACTCCGTATGAAGACTAGATTCGAATACTGGAGTTGTTTATGAAATTTGAGAGAGATAAGATGCAGGACCTGTTGAGCCAAACATTTCAGATGGTTAGGGGTGAACAGCACAAAGTTGCTATGTTACAAGAGAAGCTTGAACAAGAAAAACTGAGGGCGGATAGGCTTGAAAAATATATTGGCCTCACCAAAAAGATCAAGTCTAAGGAGTTCACCGAACTTCAAGCCACAATACAAGAGAAAGATAAATCAAGTTCAGATTCTAATACTGACTCAAGTTCAGATTCCAACACTAATTTCAGTTCTAATCCCATTGAACCAACTTATGATACAGATTTTGACCCTAGTTATTAGACTACCTTGTAAATTTTTTGTTTTGTTGTTTGTGTAGTGTGTAATTAATGTTTACTGCTGACTTTTGTTAAATTGCAATTACTGTGGATTTATTTTTTCTCTATCATTGTTCTTTTCTTTTTGCTTATCCATTTCTGGACCAGTGAGGACACTGATTCTCATAGGTTTGGGGGTGTGGCAGAAATGCCAATAGTTTAGTTAACATCAATGCAGCCTATGATCAGCAGAATTTTTGAAATTGAAGTGATTTCACACCTGTTTGTTTTTGAAAAATGAGGAAGTTAAGACTTTTTAAAATAAATCTCTAATGTAATTCTAATACTGTTATAAAGTGAATGTCAGAAAATTTCCAAAAGAAAAGTGATGTTTCAGTAAACTTAAAAAGAGAGAAAACAGTAATGATATACCTCAGAAATTTGATAGAAAACCACATCCAGTGAGATTTGGGCCTAAAATGAATTTTTTTTTTGGAGGTATGAATTGGCAATTTTTTCTGCTCTTGGGACTGTTTGAATCTGCTTGCTATCACTAGAAGTTACACATATCTAAATTAAAAAAGCTTGATAGCAATCATGATATTAAAGACATGATGTAAGGACTCCTTTTGGACAGTTTGAACTTTAAAATGTCCCACCTTTTGAAACTGCCCTTGATGCACACCATTTGAGCTTTATAAATCTAAGATTTCTTTGAAACCTCATCAACCTCATTTAGCCTAACCCTCACTCTGAGAATTCAGAAGGTAAAGAAAAGAAAGCTGAAGAAAGGAAACAGTTTGGTAAAAGAAAAACAAAAATAATTGAAGGCAATGATGTATCAGCAGAAGAAATGTGGCATTCCAGTCAATGTTGCTTTGAAAAAAAAAAAAAAAAAAAAAAAAAGGAAAAGTCATTTCATTGGAAGTTTGAAAAAGAAAGAGAAAAAGATGGCCACGTTAGCTCTGAAAATTCAAAGAAGAAGATGAAATTGTGCTGAATTGAAGAAGGTGTGTCTATCACCTCCTGACCTTGACTGACTTCTCAATTTTGAACTCCATTTCACCCCTTTATTCTTGATAAATTTCACCCATAAGCCACATTACAACCCAAGTTAAAGTCCTTACTGATCAAAGATGGATTGAGCTATCACATGGAGATAAGGATTTGTGTAATCTATGGTGAAAAGAGTAGTATATTCAGAACTGAAAAACAATGCCTATGCTCCTACTTACAGTCCTATTTGAGGGCTGTAACTGCTCTTGAGCTGTGTGAAATAGCACAACCCTCCTACTTACATGTTGAGCGAAAACCCTGGTGAGAGTTGGGTTTGAAATCAACTTATTTGGGGTAACATCAAAGCAGGATTCTCAAATAGAAGGCAAGCTTTCCATTAATTTTTCTTGTAAAAACTTTTTGACACAAACTGAGTGAATGGTAAAAGGAATTACAGTAGAATTTTAGTTTTGAACTGATGTTTTCTTGAGGATCCTCTTACAAGCTTGACTGATGCAGGTGTGAATAATCTGATTGAATGAAAGTCTGTTTTAACAGAACTGTATTGATATTAACTGATTTATTGGAGAAGTTTGTGGGTACCTTCACTGAAAACCCTCAGGAGACTTCACTCCTCCACTAGGGATCACCTAGGGGTTTAAAAGGCTTGTTGCATATGCTAAATGCAACTGTGTTCCCTACAAAAGTAGCTTTTCATTATGTTTCTAATTTTATCTTTGCTCAGGGACTAGCAAAGTTTAGGTTTGGGGGTGTGTTGAGAACTGGAAAATACCATTTTTCACCCCTTAATCTAGGCCTTGATAGACCCCTGAGAGAACTAAATAAGTGTTTTATGTGTTTGTTTTACAGCTGACAATAAAGGCAGGCTTAACTATGGAAGTAGCTTAAAAATACCAAAAAGATGATGACCCATCTTAATGTGGAGGAAGAAGGAGAAGGGACAACCTCATTGGCTGTCAAAATGCCTAAACTAAAGAAGACAGAGGCCTAGTTTCAGCTTGGAAATAAGTTTGGAGCTATTCGAAAAGAAGAATGCACTACATAATACTATTCGAAAAGATTCTGGATCTATTCGAAAAGAACCTGAACATTGCAAATAGAACTAAAGCTCCAGGCTTGGTTTTCGAAGAGCACCTGATCTATTCGAAAGGAACCAAACTTGCTGATGATCTATTCGAAAAGAAGAAAACTCCTTGCGAACTGCACTAGATCTATGCGAATAGAGCTCCAGAAGTCATTTTTCCCTTCGAAAAGGTCTCCAATCTGTGCGAATAGAGCTTCAGAAGTTACAGTACCTTTCGAAAAGGTCTCCAAACTATGCAAAATGGTATTCTGAAGATTCCCAACATCTATAAGGGCAATTCAGTAATCTCTGCATGTGCCCCAATGCATTTAAAAACCCAGGGGCATTCTGAAAGATTCAGAGCACGAATCAGAGGCATATTCCACCCCATGTGAACACCCAAAGAGGAAATTACTTGGCAGGAACTTCTAGAAGCTCAAACAGATTTTTGAATTACATAACAGAATTGATGCCTCTGTCTCGTGATTAGCTGAACCAGATAAAGCAACTCTGATTGGCCAGAACAAATCTGGATCCTTGTGCTCAACTCCTATTAGTGGATACAGGTCTAACCAATTCTAATTGGTTGATTCACATCTGAGCTGGACTTGGGGAAAACTATAAATAGATGAACTAATTGCCCAATTTGGGTATCCAGAATTTGAGTTTCATTCCTCCTGCCCCATTTCCAATTCCGATCAAGATAGCTTGTCTGAAACCTCTGTAATAGTCTAGCTTTTGTCTGTAACTGAGAACTGTGAGATACTTATGTAATTCAAGTGAGAATTGTACTCAAGACTACAAATCTGAGAGCTATTTTAAGCTGTGCTTTGTAATTGTAATGGTGGATTTGAAAAGGTTGCTTTCATCAGTACGTTCTCAATCGGATTCATGTTGAGGGTTCATTGTGATCTTCTCACTGTGCTACACTATTTCTCATTCTGCAATCAGAGGCCAGATCTCGTAGCTCAGATTTGGAGGTTTATTATACATTTTAAATCAATTCCCCGTGGACGATCTTTTACTCACTTACATTTAAACTTGCTACAATTGGCCCTGATCTTGTAGGCTAATTAACTTCTCTCTGTGTTGATATTTCTTTATTCTTTTTAGTTTTCCAATTTCAGTATAATTCATCCTTTGCAAATCTGTTTTCAAAATACAAATAAATCATGCGCACTTAGGACAACAACAACACCACCCATCTTCAACAACTATTTCTGAATCTTGTCTAGTTGCTCCCTTAACTATTTCGATTCTTTGGACATGGGGGCTACTTTTTCAACAGCCGGTCGGGACTTGCTCTGTGCTATTAGGGGTGGGGTAGCTACCGGTGGAGGATTAATGGTTGTCACTGGCCCGACATAAGCACCACTATTTCTGATCTCGTCCTCCTCATACTGCTGATCTATGTAAGGTGCAGTGAGGACGGGATTCTCAAACTGTTGTTGCATGGACTGGATGGGATTGGATTGGATATAGGTTGGGTAAGCCCCTTGAATGTAAGGGAAGTGTTGTGGGGTGATGGGATGAGTGGTAGTTTGGTTTTAGGGTGGGGCCTGATGAGGCCATTGGACATGGGGGAAGGTTTGGGGATGGTCTTGGGGTATGGGGTCATGAGAAAATTGGGTCTGAGGTATGGCATGGGTTTGACCCGATTGTGAAGGTTGGGGGTGGGTGGAATGTTGGGGGTATTGTGGAAGGTATGGGTGTGGGGCCTCAAGGTTTGGGCCTTGTTGGGTTTGGGTAAAGGGCCAGGGATTTGGAGGGTCTTGGCCTATTAAGCCTTGATGGGTATGGCCCATTGGGCTTTGGAGGGCTTGGGCCATGGGCCATTGGTGGGTATGGGCCTGAGCCAGATAGGTCTGGGGTTGTGGACCCTTGGTGGGTTTGGGCCATGGGGCTTGGGTAGGTCTGGCCGAGTGGGCCTTGATGGGTCTGGGCCATGGGTCCTTCTGGGTCTGGCCCATTGGGCTTTGAGGGGGGGGGTATGGGCCATTGGTGGGTATGGGCCGTGGGCCCTTGGAGGGTGTGGGCTTGAGACCAATGGGTTTGGGCCATGGTCCTTTGGGTAAGGGTTTGGGCATTGGGCCCTTGGGGTACGTGGGCTTGGCCCACTGGGTTTTGAGGGGTATGGGCCATGGGCCATTGATGGGTTTGGGCCATAGGCCCTTGCGTATGGGTGATGGGGTGTTGGGCCAATGGGCATTGGTGAATGGTGGGTTTTAGGCCAATGGGCCTTGGGACATATGGGTGATGGTGGTTTGGATGGTGTGAATTATGGGGGGGTTGATGGGGATCATCGGAGAGTGAAGCATGGAGATTGGCTAGGGTATGGGATGGGTCCATGCATGTGGGGTGTGGATGATGGGGGGTGTTTTGGGAAGCCTTCCATAAGGAGTAGGCTTGGAACATGTCCTCCATCATGGTGATGGAAGGAGGATTGGATGTGGGTGGTGGATTTAAGGGATGATTGGGTATAGATGGGGTGGATGTGGAGGGAAAATTGGGCATGGTAAGTGATGGGTCATGGGATGGATTTGAGGAATGGGGTGAGGCATTGGCAAAGGGGGATGGGTTGGGGATGTTTAAGGGTGATGGAGGGTAAAGTGTGGGTGTTTGGAAAAAATCGGGCATGGCCCCAGTAAAAATGAGCATGACTCGGGTAGATGGGGGGCCTTGTGGGGGGTCGGATAGGGTGGAGGTGACATTGGGAAATGAGGGAGGATTGGACCTATATGGGGAGTGTGGAAAATGGGGCATGGATGTGGATTGGAAAAATGGGGTTGGGTTTGTCATGAATGTGGATGGGAAAGGTGTTGGATTTTGAGGGGATGTGGATGGAATGGGTGGTTGGCTTGGCATGGACGTGGGGGGAAAAGTAGCTTGGGAAAAAGATGGGGAATGGGGGATTGATTTTGGATATCTTGGGAAGTTGTAGTTGGGAAAATAGGGGCGCCAAACGGGCCGATAACGGTGAAAGGGGATAGGGTGATGGGGATGGATGGGAAGGCTTCTCCCGAATAGGATTGGGTTGGAGACTGTGGCGGGGATGTATCGGGATCGGCATAAGCTGGGTTCACTACCCACGACATTCTACGGGAATGGGTAGGGTAAGGGTGCCTTGGATAAGGCTAAAAAATCCTCCTTCTTCCCCTACGAGACGGCGAAGGGTAAGATGATGCCGTTATACCGACACCACAAACTATATATATTTTTTTGGGTTTTAATTTACTTTTTATTTTTTAATTTTTAGAATTTTTTTTGAAAAACAAAGGTTTCGAGGCCTTGGAATTCTCTTTTTGGGTGGCACCCGTACCCTAATTCAAGAGCCGCGGTGACGATTTTGATGCACTTCAGAAGAATCGAAGGAGAAACTTCGATCTATTGAAGACACGAAAATCGAGGCAAACAACTCGATCCCCCGAAATGAGCCAAATGGAAGTTGCCCTCTTTTCGTCGGCGGGGCGTATTGGGTGTCAGAGATGGCGGGGCCCAAACAAAGGCACTAAGCACACTGATCAGGGGACTCAAGAGGTGAAAAAGGCCACAGATTCGAGCTGGTGCTGTGCAGAACAAGCCTGGCACAACTAATACACGCGCCCAGGTAGCAAGACTCCCTTTTTACACTGGCGCAACTATTAGGTGCGCCAAGGTAAAATTTGAGGATTTAAAGCTGGTGCAACTATTAGTTGCGCCAGTTATAAATTCTAGCTTTTTGCGCTGGTGCAACTAATACTTGTGCCAGGCTAAATTGGGGCTCTAGATCTATATGACAGCAGCAAACAACACCCAAAATGAGTCTCTTTTTTTAGTTTTTGTGGAAGCTAGGCTTCTGGTAATTGAGCTATTTTTGGTGATTGGTTCTCTCCTCACCGCACCTAAAGGATTTGAGTCTGGTATAACTCACTAGCACGCTCCCCAATGGTTTTAAACTTTGGAATGGGAACCCACCCGATATACCTCCAGCGCAAGCGCCTTCTTAAATACTTGGTGGGCTGAGACTTTTTTGGATCATCACCACTAGGGACTGCCGCCATACTAAGACTCAGGTGGTTGTATGTGTGCCTAAACCCAACCCTTTGAAAATCTACCCCGTAAAAAATAAGTTAATTAAGCTCCCTATTCTTGATTCAATTTAAATTTTTTTTTATTTTTAAACATTTTTTTTTATGGAAGTTTTCTTTAGTCTAAAAGATGGGGGTGATGACCCCGTGCCGCCACTACGGGCCGGCATCCACTGTCGGAATATGTTTGCACAAGTAGGCCAGCCAATCGGCTAAGGCACTTTAAATGATAGAAAATTGAAGAAATTGAAAGACAATGCTCAAGTAGGCCCGCTGATCGGCTAAGGCACTAAAAATGATGAAAAAGTAATGAAGTTTAAAGACTATGCGCAAGTAGGCCCGCCAATCGGCTAAGGCTAGTAAATGACATAGAAGTAGGGGTAAGTAAAATGACTTAATCGGAGGGGTGAGTAAAAAAATAGCGAAAATAAAATAAAAAAACAGTAATAAAATGTTAGGAAAATAAAAATAAAGAGGCCGAGTTAAAGGGGAAGCTCTACTAGCTACTCACCAGCAGAGTCACCATCTGTGCAACCGTGGGATTTGTGACGATCCCGTTGCAGCGATGCACTCGCTTGCAAAAAAATATAGAGTCGTCACCTAGAGCTTTCGGGGTCTCGAGAAACCTAGTTCATTTTTATGAGCACTAAAGTGTTAAAAATATGACTCTGAATCTGGTCCACACCAAAGGCTCTTGGGTAGGGGCTTCGGTTATCGATCAGGAAGGTGTTAGGCACCCGATCAACCCGCTTAATGCGGTCTCTACTTATGCCCAAAACTAAAATGAAGTAAAAGAAAAGAAAATGGTTCCCTCTTGTCCAAATGGGCCTAGAATGCTATTTGTGCCCCTCCATTCCTATCAAAAATTCGGCGGCGTAACGACACAAATGGGAGGATGAGAAGAGCTAAAAAGAGATAAGAGAAGAGAGGGGAGAGCCGGAGCCCTCAGGCCCTTGTAGCACCGTAAGAAAGCGTTGCGTGGCTTGCTTTGATGAGCTCTTAAAGGCTTTGTATGGTATGGAATATGGTTTTAGCTCCTAAGACTTGAAGCTAAGAGGTAGAGAAGGGAGGCTAGGGGATCACACACACCTAGGCTAAGGGTTTTGGATGCAAGAACAAGCTTGAAATGAGGTTGGGAGACTCTAGAATTTGGGTAAAAATGGTGCACAAAAGGGAGGAAGAACTTCTCACTTTGAGCTCTCTCTCTTAAGCAAATTTCTCAACCCCTAAACTAAGGAGAGGGGGGCTCTATTTATAGGAAAAGGGTGGATTAGGAGAGTATTTAGATGCTAATCAAGGTTAGAAATTTGGTAATCTAGCATCTAAGGTTTCTTAGGGTTTTTGGAGCCTTGAAATATGTGAGAAGGTCCTCCAATGGTGGATGATGGGGTGAGGCCTTAAGCCACTTAAGGGGTTACAAATAGTTAGTGAATGGGTGCAATAGAACTATCAAAACACACCCCAAAGGTCAAGATGGTCAATAATTCAAACTCCAATCACAAATTTTGGGGCAAAAAACTAGGGATACTGTTCATATGCCTGTCATAACTATTAGTTATGTCAGGCACAGTAAAACAGTTATATATAGTAGCCTGAAAGTTGGCTTCGCGAGGGGTGGGGGGACCCATTTATACCTGGCACAACTATTAGTTGTGCCAAGCCATTTCTGAGGGAAAAAGGCCTGGTGCAACTATTAGTTGTGCCAAACAAATTCTGGGGGAAAATGGCTTGGCGCAGCTATTAGTTGCGCTAGGTAAAAATTCTTCCAAAATGACCCGATTTTCAAATGGTCAGAACTTTTGATATATAACTCCGATTGAGGTGATGTTTAGCTAGTTGGAAAGCTGGTGAAGTCCTTTTTCTAATGGTATATAATTTGATATTATTAAAAGACCCCAGCTAGTCTTGGTGTACCACTCTTCATCCATTACCCGGAAAGGTTAGGTTTAGGGTTCGAAATGGGTTCTAAGGGTCGGGATTGGTTTCTAAAGGTTTGGGATAGGATCCTAAGGGATATAGGGTGATTCTTAAGGGTTTGAGGTGATTCCTAAGGGTTCCATACATGCCATTAAAAGTTTAAAAATGTGCCTCTCTCGAAATGTTTTTCGATCAGGCCTTGGGCCAAATTTGGGTGTCTATAGGTAAGTAAAGGTATGTACACAGGGAAATGTGTACTAAAGGATGGTAAATCTTCAGATCTATGGTAGATCTGGCACTCTATCCTAATTTAAACTAAACTAAAGTAAGAAAGAGGAGAGGTTTTATAGTTTTGTCATTTTCACTACAAACTACAAAAGATAAGTGCTATTGATCCAGAGCTAATCAAACCCAGAGATAAGGGGAGATATAGAAGAGACGAAAAATCAATAGGGTGAGAACAACAGCTAAGGATATTGATCTTTCATTGAAAATCAAAGAAATCAAAGGCAATACAGAGAACTGATTTGCGAGAATCCTGTTTTCTGGCTCCAAGCTTCCCAAGTTCCCTGAATCCACCAATGGATCAAAGCAATCCTGAGGGTAGGATCTGTCATTCTACTGGAAACAGTCCTAAGTTTATGATCTGCCCTTCTACTGGATACAATTCATCGCTGAGATTTCTCCAACCTATTGATCTACCCATGTTCTCTCGGCGGAGGTGAGGTATAAGAATCCAATCTCCACCAATGGATCAAGGCAATCCTGAGGTTAGGCTTTGCCCTTCTGCTGGATACAGTTCTAAGTTTATAATCTACCCTTCTACTGGATACAGTTCATCCCCAAGATTGCTCCAATCTATTGATCTTAATTAGAACAAGAAAATCATTGCAGATATTGCAGATGCCAAGCAACCAGCTCCCCATTTTTGGCTGGCATCCGCAGGAGTATTCAATCTAGGGAAATCAACTATGAAGAAGTGACATATAGATTCGAATAACCTTTAAAAACCATAATTATATTGTAAGCTTATAATACTATTGTGCCCAAGTCTACAATCTGTATAGTAAACAGTCTCTTACAAGCCTTTGAATCTCTTAATTTATAGCTCAGGACCTCACCCTAACTACTGAAAAGAGTTTAGCCACTCATGATTGGCTAAAGAGAGAATGGGAGAAGGAGGAAGGAGGGAGAATTTGGAGGGAAAAATAGATCTCGCCCTAGGCTCTGGTTCTCTCAAATTTTGGATATTTGATAGGAATTTTCTTCAAGCTTTTATACTCTCCTCCTCTGTCCTCAGATTCGTTTCAGCCAATCAGAGCTCAAGGAAAAAATTATGTTATGCTAGGCTTCTGATGTGGCCAATTTCTCTTATAGAAGCTCTTTTCTCATTGGTTCTAAACTGGCGGGAATATTTGATGTAGTTAGGGTTTCCAATCATGCACAGTTGAGTACTAAAAATACCCCTAAGGGTTGCTGACGTGCTTTAGAACTCGTGCACAAAATTTTGGAATTGGTAGTTGTTGAAGAAAGATACTGAGAAGTTGCCAAATCGAGTGTCAAGAGGTTCAGGGATCCTCTCGATAGGATCTGAATTTGCTTTGTGTGCACATCGACAGGATGCAGTGGCTGTCGACAGCTTCTGAGACTTCTCGACAGGATTGGGAGTAGCTCTCGATAGGTTTGGACACATCTCGACAGGTTGATGAAGATCCTGTCGACAACTTGGGAGGACATCTCGAGATGTTGATTTGAAATTGTCGATAGGATTGATGGCTCGCCGACAAGATGGGAAGCTCATTTCACCGTTCTATTCAATTCTTCATTCATCCTGTCGACAGGTTATAATCAACCTGTCAACTTGTTATACATTCTCCAGTGAAGTGCTCGACAAGTAGGCTCAATCTTTGTGTGAATGAGCACTGCTTTAGGTAAGTTATCGACAGGTTATCTTGCACTGCTCGGCAGGTTCAATTGAACCTTACGATAAGTATCTTGGAACCTCTTGACTTCATCTGTACCTTGAAGTATCCTCTTGACAGGTTCTGCATCTATACTTCCAACCTCTCGATAGGTGCTGGAACCTCACGAGAAGTTCATCTTTTCAACTCAGTACCTCTCGACAGCTTCTTATACACATGTTCAACCTCTCTACTGCTTGGTTTTCGATCATCAGAACCTCTTGATAACTGGACTTAACCTCTCGATAGGTTCTGTCTTGTACTTCCGCAGTTGGCACACATCTTGGGTGTGATGTTTTTCATTTGTTCTACACTCAGCAACCTCTTGGAAGGTTCAATCTTTATTCCTTGTAGCTAGACTTGGTCTCAGGCCTTTCCAACTAGGTAGCACAGTTCTTCTTGGGCTCTTTTGATTGAATATCTGTACTAAGCTGTAATTTATTGCTTATCTATAAAACACACTTAAAGCACCTCGTTAGTTAGCTCAAGGGTCCACCAAAGGTCAAGTTAGGAGGTAAAAAATGGTATTTTTCACTGCTTAACACACCCCCAAACCTAAGCTTTGCTATTCCCCGAGTAAAGGAGAAAGTAAAAATAAATATTGAAAATAAATGCCACTTTTGTAGGGAACACAGATGCATTTAGCATATGCATCAAGCCTTGTAAACCCCTAGGTGATCCCTAGTGGAGGAGTGAAGTCTCTTGAGGGTTACAGTGAAGTTACCCACAAACTTCTCCAATAAAGTCAGTTAATACTAGTACAACATGTTGAAACAAAAGTTAAGTAATATAAAATTCATTCCACACCTTGTCCATTCAGTTTTAGAGGATTCTCAGCAAAAACATGACAGTTTAAAACTAAAATTATATTATAATTCCTTCACAGTCAATCAACTCATTTCAAGGTATTTTGTATGAAAATTAATGCATAGCTTACCCTCAAATTGAGGATCATGTTCAGGTAATGCCCCCATCAATCCTAATTTCAGACCCAAAGTTCACCAGGGTTGTCTCTCTTAATAAAAGTAGAAGAGTGTATCCATTCACACAGCTCAAGAGCAGTTACAGCCCTCAAATAGGACTGCAAGCATGAGCATAGGCATTGCTCTAATTTATGAAAATTTCTATCTCTTTTCACCATAGATTAAACAAATTCTCATCTCCACATGACAGCTCAATCAATTTCAGATCAGTAAGGACTTTTTATTGGGTTGTAATGTGGCTTATGGGTGATGTTTACAAAGAATAAAAGGGTGGAATGGGATTCAAAATTGAGAAATCAAAAAAGTAAGGAGGTGATTTGCAACTCACAACCTTCATTTCAGCATATCTTCCTCTTCTATTTGAAGTTTTAGAGCCAAAGTGGCCAGCTTTTTCTCTTCTCTTTCAAAATCCAATGAAGTGACTTCTCTTTCTTACTCTTTTGTTTTGCTTTTCTATTTTTTTCTTTTCTTTTTATATGGTTCTTGTATATATATATATACATATATTTTTTCTACATTTCTTTTTTCTTATGGGCTGGAATGTCACAACTTCCACCAAATGTGCTTTCTTCTCTTTCAACCAAACATCGAACCATGCTCCTCTAACCTCACTTCTCCTATTTCCTGATTTCTCAGATTGAGGGTGAACTGAAACAGGTCAAGGGGTTTTGGGTTCAAGTTTTTTGGTTTTTATCAAAGAAAAACTGGGATTTTCAATGCTCAAATGGTGTGTATCAAGGGCAGTTCAAAGGGTAAGGATATTTTAAGCTCAAACTGTCCAAAGGATGGCCTTACTTCATGTCCTCAATGTCATGAGTGTTGTCAAGTTGTTTCGACTTGGATTTGCCTAACTTTTAATGAGCAAAACTAGACCCAACCAGTCCCTAGAGCAAAAAAATTTGCCAAGCACTCTTCAATGTATTAATTTTGTCAGGCCCAAATCTCACTGGGTATGGTCTTCCATTAGACTTCTGGGGTATATCCTCACAATTTTTTCTCTTCTCAAGTTCACTAAGTACTAATTTTGTAAAAAATTCCTGGCATTTGCTTCATGAAAGTGTTGGAGTTATAGCATGTTTTAGTCGTAAAAAGTTTTAAATTTCCTCTCTATATAAAATATCAAGTGTGAAATTATTTTATTTTCTCAATTTCTATTAAGACCTTGCTGCACTATCATTCACTATCCATTAGCAAGCTGCCACACCCCCAAACCTATGAGAAGCAGTGTCCTCACTGCTTGGAAGATAGGAAAATGTCCAGCAAGAGAAAAACAAAAGTATACAAAGTCAAGAAAACAGTAAACAAAAATGCAGACAATTGCAAACTATATAAAAAGTAAACTATACAAAACATCACAAAAAGAGATTTCATTTAATCACATAAAGTTGTACAATGGAACAACAACATATGAGGGGTGACAAAAGGAAAAATCCTAACTAAATACAGAAAAGAGTATAAACCTAAGAAGAATCTAGACACACAAAATATCCCGTCAAGAGCAAAATGGTTTGCCTTCTTGGCGCCAGAATATCCTCAACCTGCTGCTTATGGAAGAGGAACTGCAAGCCAGGGGGAGGGGAACAGGGATTTAGGGAGAAGGTGACTGAGCAGGTGGCAGGCGGAGTGAGGAGGATGGGGGAGAAGATGCAGGTGGGTCTGTCTTCTGTTTCTTCTTCTTCCTCTTATTCTTTTTCTTTTCCTCCTTGGCCAAAATCCTTTGCACTTCCTCATACTCGTCCCACAGGAATTCTAATTGGTCAGGCTCTTTTGGTGGTGGTGGATCTTCCCAAACTGGGTCGAATTTGATTGGCAACTCAATGGGTTTGTCATCTGCCATAGTTGTGGGAGGGGTGAATTGATCAACGAATGCAATGGAGGGGAAAAGGTCTGATATTTAAAATGTGTGGGTGGTGGAATATGAATCGTCATAATAAATTTTCTCATCCTTCCAAGCTTAACTGCTAAAAAGATATGTTGGTTTCAATATGTATGGAAAGTCGTGCGATTTAATATTGGGAATGAAACCGCGAAGTGCATGTTGATCTATTTTTAGCAATCAGAGTTAAGACAAGGAGATATGAGCTATTAAGGTTCAGACAAACGATTGGGGGCAAGGAGGAAAAATGAGCTTCGACAAGATTGGGGACAAGGCGTCGACAGGTTGGGACAACCTATCGAGGAGTTAAAAACTGCGAAACCTCTTGAGAGGTCCAAGCAATCCTGTTGACGGGTTAAAGATTTTAAACAACTACATTTCGAGAGGTTCACAGAACCTCTCGACAGGATCTTTTGGGCTTATCAAACAATCCTCTCAATAGGTTCATTCTTCCACACAATCACTTCAGGAGGTTCATAGAACCTCTCAATAGGTACTCTGAACCTGTCGAGAAATCAATCAAAGTCTGCAGAACCTGTCGAAATCCGTATGGATCCTATCGACAACTAATTTCACACCTCCAACACCTATCGAGAATTAATGCACACTGATCGACAGCCCCCAGTTCACTTCTCAACAGATCTGACACTCCAACTCAGTCTTTTTTACACTTTCAACAAATTATCCTACATGAGGCACTAACCAAATATGGCAAAAGTCATGTATAATGCCAAACAGAAATGAATCAAAGATAGAAATAATAGCAAAAATAACCAAAATCAGTAACTAGTATACATAGTGTGCATTGTTGAAACTCAGTTATGCTATGGAGGTTCATAATAGTGGGTGATTATCACAGGCTCCACCACATTTTCGACAGCTAGTTTGAGCCTTTGACCATTTACTTTCATGGTCCTTCCATCTGTTGGGTCCTTGATTTCAAAAGCTCCAGATGGGGATACATACTCAACTATGTATCCCATCTGGATCTAAGTTTTCTTGGAAAAAATTTCAACTTAGAGTTGAACAGCCATACCTTGTTGCCAGCTGTAAACTCCTTTCTCAGTAAGTGCTTGTTATAGAAAGCCTTAGTTTTCTCCTTGTAGATCCTAGGATTTTAATATGCCTCCAATCGCAGCTCTTCCAGCTATGACAACTGGAGTTTCCTATGTATGCAAACAGAAGTTAAGTCGGTATTCAATGCTTTAACAGCCCAATACACCCTGTGCTCAAGCTCTACTGGTAAATGGCATGCCTTGCCATATACCAGCCTGAAGGGGCACATCCCTATGGGGGTCTTATAGGCAGTCCTATAAGCCCACAGAGTATTAGGTAATTTCAAGAACTAGTCCTTCCTATCCACCCTCACTGTTTTCTCTAAAATGTGTTTGATTTCTCTATTAGAAATCTCCACCTGCCCACTGGTTTGTGGGTGATATGGGGTGGAAACTCTCTGTGTTACAGAGTTCTTTCTAAGTAGATTCTCAAACTGTCTATTCTAAAGTGCTCCCCCATCACTGATAATAGCTCTGGGAGTGCCAAACCTGGAGAAAATATTGTCCTTCAAGAAGTTGAGAACAACCTTGTGATCATTAGTTCTTGTAGCTATGACCTCAACCCATTTGGACACATAGTTCATAGCCACAAGAATATAATTGTATCCATGGGAATGAGGGAAAGGGCTCACGAAATCAATCCCCCATATGTCAAAAAGCTCAATCACAAGTATGGGTTGTAAAGGCATGGAGTTTCTTTGGAGATACTTCCCATCTTTTGGAATCTTTCACAAGTTTTACACTGAAGCCAGGTATCCTTGAAGAGGGTGGGCTAATAAAATCCACATTGGAGCACCTTAGCAGCAGTCTTGTTTCCACTGAAGTGGCCTCCACAAGCCTATTCATGACACATAGTGAGTATATTGTGGAATTCCTCATCAGGGACACATCTCCTCACCACCTGATCTGCGCAATATTTGAATAGGTATGAATCCTCCACATATAATGTCTGATCTATGAAAAGAACAGATCCTTGTCCATTTTTTTCCAATGTGGGGGGATTTTACCTACTGCTAGATAGTTCACAATATTTGCAAACCAAGGTATAGAGCTGCTGATAACAAACAACCGTTCATCCGAAATCGACTCATTAACAAGCACCCTATCAAATTCCTCTGCTAGGATCCTAGACAAGTGGCCTGCAATCACATTTTCAACCCCTTTCTTGTCCTTGATCTCAAGATCAAACTCCTATAATAGGAGGATTCATCTGATCAGTCTGGGTTTTGCATCATTTTTTGACAAAAGGTATTTTAGGGCTGAGTGGTCTATGAAGACCACTATCTTGGATCCAAGCACGTAAGACCTGAACTTATCTAGAGCAAAGACAATTGCCAATAGTTCCTTCTTAGTTGTAGAGTAATTTAATTGAGCATCAATCATGATTTTGCTAGCATATGCGATCACACAAGGGGCCTTATCCTTCCTTTGTCCTAAGACTGTACCAATTGGAAAGCCTGATGTATCACACATCAGCTCAAAGGGTATGTAATAATCAGGTGCTTGGAGGATAGGTGCAGAGGTTAGGCATTATTTCAACAACTCAAAGGCCTTAAGGCATTCATCATTAAAATCAAAGGGAACCTTTTGGCACAACAGGTGGCAGAGAGGTTTCGAGATCTTGCTGAAATCTTTGATGAATCTCCTATAGAAGCCAGCATGCCCCAAGAATGATCTGACTTGTTTCATAGTTTTTACTAGGGGTAAATGTGCAATCAGATCTATTTTACCCTTGTCTACCTCAATGCCTTTGTGGGAAATCACATGACCAAGGACAATGCCTTGAGTGACCATGAAATGACTCTTTTCCCAACTCAACACCAAGGTGGTTTCCTCACATCTCTATAACACAAGGCCGAGATGATATAGGCATTGGCTAAAACTATCCACGAAAATAGAGAAATCATTCATGAAAATCTCTAGAAACTGCTCAATCATGTCAGAAAATATAGCATACATACACCTTTGAAAAGTTGCAGAGGCATTACACAATCCAAATGACTTCCTTCTATAGGCAAAGGTGCTGAATGGGCATGTGAAAGTTGTCTTTTCTTGGTCTTGTAGATAAATAGGGATTTGGTTATACCTCGAATATCTATCAAGAAAACAGTCAAAAGACTTGCCTGCTAACTTATCCAAGATTTAGTCAATGAAGGGCAAAGGGAAATCGTCCTTTCTGATTTTCAGATTGAGCTTTTGATAGCCTATACACACCCTCCAACCTATGGTTTCCCTTGTTTGAACAAGCTCACTAGAATCATTTTTTATCACAGTAATTCAAGATTTCTTGGGTACCACCGAGTAACTGCCACCCATTCAGAATCTGAAATTGGGTAGATGACTCCAACATCTAGCAATTTAACCACTTCTTTCATCACCGCTTCTTGTATGTGGGGATTCAATTTTCTCTGCATTTCTCTAGAGCGTTTGGAACCCTCTTCCAGGTGAATTTTATGCATGCACATAGCAGGGCTGATGCCCCCAAGGTCAGCAATGATCCAGCCAATTGCTCTTTTATGCTTCTTTAAAACACCCAACAATTTTTCCTCTTGTTCGTCAGTGAGAGAGGAAGAAATAATAACTAGAAATTTCTGGTTTGCTCCTAAAAAGGCATACTTCAAGGTCTTAGGCAGTTGTTTCAACTCCACCTCTGGTGGGCATACAAGTGAAGGTAACAAAGGTGCCTTTAATGGTGGTGGAAGAGGCAACACAGTAGGTTTCTAAGAAGGATACCTTGTTGCTGGCCCCTAATAAGAAATGAAGGCTTGCACCTCTTAAACCATGGGTATGGGGTCCTTCTCTTCCATAGTCTCACTCCACTCGTTCTTAAAAACATCATCATCACAAAAATCATCACCATACAACAGCTTGGGAAAAGTCTCTTCCACAAGCTTATCAAAAAGATCAATTGAAAAACAATCCTCACCATCCAAGTGAGGCTGATTAGCTGCATTGTAAACATTCAATTTCACCTTCATGTTGCCAAAAGACACCTCCATTATTCCTGATCTACACTGAATACGAGCATTGGCAGTGGCCAAGAAGGGTCTGCTCAAAATCACAGGAATTGAGGTGGTACACTTGCTTGGTTCTATGTCAAGCACCAGAAAATTTGTTGGGTAAAAGAATTTATCAACTCCAACTAAAACATCCTCCATCATTCCCACAGGCTTCCTTTCTGATCTGTCTGCTAGTTGTAGCACCACATGTGTAGGCTTCAATTCTCCTAGGGCCAGCTTTTCATATACTGAGCATGGAACCAAATTCACACTATCTCCCAGATCTAATAAAGCTTTTTTAATGGTGTGATCCCTAATTATGTAGGCGACTGTAGGAACTCCAAGATCTTGAAGCTTGGTAGGAGTTGTAATAGACAATACTTGGTTCACTTTCTCAGCACAAAAGACCTTCTTGGATAAGTGTATCCTAGACTGTCTTTTGTGGGTGCACAATTCTTTCAAAATTTTTGCATAGGCTGGAACTTGCTTGACACCATCAAGTAAAGGCAAGTTGATCTTTACTTGTTTGAAAGTTTTCATCATCTCCTCAACCTTAGCATTCCCCTTGTCAAAAGGAGAAGCTGCTTTCAATGCATTAGGAAATGGCAAATGGCGAACTGTCCTCCCATTTGCAGCCTTAGCAAGTTCATCAGATTTTTTATTATTTTTGTTTTCAATTTTCTGTTGGGGCACATCACCCCCCTTATTTTTAATATGTTGCTCCTGCTGTAAATTCTCATGGGTTGTATCTTCATTTTTTGTACCTTTCTCCTCAGGCTCATTACCAACTTGGTTATCCACCAGCCTCCCACTCCTCAAGGTGGTGACAGATTTGACTTCTTCATGAGAAGAGGTCTCACCAACCATGTATTGCCCTTTTAGATTGTTCATGGGCTGACTGGGCAGTCTTCCCTATTCTCTCCTAGCCAAAAAATTAGATAGTTGACCAAGGTGGTCCTCTATCTTCTTGATGCTTTGACTGTGAGAGTTAACAGTTTGAGATAAAGGGCCCAAATTCTGCAGTGAAGCTAGAACTTGCTCCTCAAATGTGAGGGACCTAGAGGGTGCTGGGGCTGGTGCAATTTGAAGTACAAGTTGGACCATTGGTTGAGCCAAAGGCTGTTGGTATTGGGGCCTTGGAAAATAATTCTGCTAGTATGGCTGGGCATTCCTATAGGGCATGTACTGTAGTGGCTGCTACTGCTGCTGGTTTTGAAAATTGTCTTGTCTCCACCTCAAGTTGGGGTGGTTTCTCCAATGATAGCCAGCAGTAGGCTGTTGTCCATAGGACTGAGCAGTATTCACATGTTTCATCACAAAATCTAGAAATTAGACAGCTAAGGGACATTCCTCAAGGGAGTGAGTGAGGGACTGACATATGACACATGCCTCCTCCACTTTAACAACCATTGGAGATTGCATTGCTCCCATGAGCTTATTAGATTTTTGGGTCAGGCTGTCCACTTTCCTCTCCAAATCATTATGTCCACTCATCTCATACATCTTCCCTCTGGTAGTATTTTCTCTCACCAATCTAGGGGTATCAACATCTCTTGCCCAGGTCTCCCTTTGCATGGAGTTTTCACTGATGATATCAAATATCTCTCAAGCTTCATCTGTAGTCTTGTGGAGGTATGTACCACCACAAGAAGCATCAATCATATCCCTGCTTTTAGGATCAATTCCTTGATAGAAACTTTAGACAAGTTACCATTCAGGAATCTGATGACAGGGACATTGCTTTAGGAGTTCTTTAAATCTCTCCCAGGATTGGTGAAAATCTTCAGTTGGGGATTGAGCAAATGAGATAATGCTCTTCCTCAACTGACTTGTTTTGGACATGGGGAAGAACTTGGCGAAAAACTGATATTGAAGATCATTCCAGGACTGAATATTGTTGGTTGGGAGCATTGATAACCAAGTTCTGGCTCTATCCATTAGTGAAAAAGGAAAGAATCTCAACTTGGTTGCTTCCTCCCCCAAACCTACAATATTGAATGTCGTGCATAGTCCCAAAAATTCATCAATATGCTTATATGGGTCTTCTTTGCTTAGGCCATGGTATGAGGGTAACATCTGTATGATAGAAGACTTGATCACATAGTTCCCTTGGATAGCAGGGAATTGAACGTAGAAGGGAGAATTATAAGCCCCTGGTGCATTGAATTCCTTTAAAGTCCTAGGTTGGTCACCCATTACAGAAATCTTAGAATCAACAAAAGGTGTGTGTATGATTTGCTTAGGTCTAAGAAGTCTTTCAACTTCAAGATCTAAGGGAGCAATCTTAGGATTAAGAGATCTCCTCCCAAGCATACACACTAGAGAAACTAAATACAAAGCAGAAAATCACACCACAAAATTCAGTAAAACAATCACAAAACAAACAATTACAAAACTGTAGATCTACTCAACTATAGATCTAGGAGTGTAAACAGAGTTAAGAGATGCAAACTTAAGCAATGCTTGTTCTTCCAAGTGATACAGAGCTCCTCTTAGCTCCATAGATCTAGATCTGAAACCGAGTGAAACTACAACAAAGACTAAAGCAGCAATTAATTAAACACTTAACAGTCAATGAAAAATCTAAATCTAAAAATGAGAAAACTTAGATCTACCACTTTTTTAAAACACAGATCCCCGACAGTGGCACCAACAACTTGCTGTACTTCCTACCTTGCTATTATTATATGATTAAAATAGCAGATTAACTGCACAAATTACAACAATATTAAATCAAGGCAAATAGCCAGTCCTGTAATAATCAGGGCTATTATAACAAGTTTTAAAAGGTAAGTAAGTGTATGTCCACAGGGAAATGTGTTCTAAAGGATGGTAAATCTCCATATCTACGGTAGATCTGACACTCTATCCTAATTTAAACTAAACTAAAGCAGGAAAGATGAGAGGTTTTATGATTTTGTCACTTTAACTACAAACTATAAAAGATAAGTGTTATTGATCCAGAGCTAATCAAACTCAGAGATAAGGGGAGATATAGAAGAGATGAAAAATCAAAAGGGTGAGAACAGCAGCTAGGGATATTGGTCTCTCACTGAAAATCAAAGGAATCAAAGGTAATGCAGAGAACTGATTTAAGAGAATCCTGTTTTCTGGCTCCAAGCTTCCCAGGTTCCCCCTAATCCACCAATGGATCAAAGCAATCTTGAGGTTAGGATCTACCCTTCTACTGGAAATAGTCCTAGGTTTATGATCTGCCCTTCTATTAGATACAGTTCATCCCTGAGGTTGCTCCAACTTATTAATCTACCTAGGTTCTCCTGGCAGAGGAGAAGTACAAGAATCCAATCTCCACCAATGGATCAAGGCAATCCTGAGGTTAGGCTCTACCCTTCTGCTGGATACAGTCCTAAGTTTATGATCTGCCATTTTACTGGATATAGTTCATCCCCGAGATTGCTCCAATCTATTGATCTTAATTTGAATAAGAAAACTATTATAGATACTGCAGATGCCAGGCTACTAGCTCCCCATTTCTGGCTGGCATCCGCGGGAGTATCCAATCCAGGGAAATCAAAGATGAAGAAGTGAAATATAGATTAGAATAACCTTTAAAAACTATAATTATATTACAAGCTTATAATACTATTGTGCCCAGATCTACAATCTGTGCAATAAATAATCTCTTACAAGCCTTTGAATCTCTCAATTTACAGATTAGTACCTCACCCTAACTATTGAAAAGAGTTTAGCTACTCATGATTGGCTAAAGAGAGGATGAGAGAAGGAGGAAGAAGGAGGGAGAATTTGGAGGGAAAAATAGATCTCGCCCTAGGCTCTGGTTCTCTCAAATTTTGGATGTTTGATATGTATTTTCTTTGAGCTTCTATACTCTCCTCCTCTGTCCTTATATCCGTTTCAACCAATCAGACCTGAAGGGAATAATTCTGTTATGCTAGGTTGCTGATGTGTCTAATTTCTCTTCTAGAAGCTCTTCTCTCATTGGTTCTCAACTAGCGGGAATATGTGATGTAGTTAGGGTTTCCAATCTTGTGCAGTTGAGTACTAAAAATACCCCCAAGGGTTGCTGACGTGCTTTGGAACTCATGCATAGAATTTTGGAATTGGCAGTTGCTGAAGAAAGATGCTGAGAAGTTTCCAAATCGAGTGTCGAGAGGTTCTGGGATCCTCTCGATAGGATCTGAATTTGCTTTGTGTGCACTTCGACAAGTTGTAGTGGCTATCGATAGCTTCTGAGACTTCTCGACAGAATTGGGAGTAGCTCTCGATAGGTTTGGACACATCTCGACAGGTTGATGAAGATCCTGTCGACAGCTTGGGAGGACATCTCGAGATGTTGATTTGAACTTGTCAATAGGATTGATGGCTCGCCGACAGGATGGGAAGCTCATTTCACCGTTCTGTTCAATTCTTCATTCATCTTGTCGACAGGTTATAATCAACCTGTCAACTTGTTATACATTCTCCAGTGAAGTGCTCGACAAGTAGGCTCAATCCTCGCGAGAATGAGCGCTGCTTCAGGTAAGTTGTCGATAAGTTATCTTGCACTGCTTGACAGGTTTAGTTGAACCTCGTAATAAGTATCTTAGAACTTCTCGACTTCATCTGTATCTTAAAGTATCCTATCAAAAGGTTCTGCGTCTGTACTGCCAACCTCTCAATAGATGCTGGAACCTCACGAGATGTACATCTTTTTAACTTAGTACCTCTCGATAGCTTCTTATACACATGTTCAACCTCTCGATTGCTTGGTTTTTGATCATCAAAACCTCTCGATAGCTAGACTTAACCTTTTGATAGGTTCTGTCTTGTACTTTCGTAGCTGGCACACATCTGGGGTGTGCCATTCTTCATTTGTTCCACACTCAGCAACCTCTTGGCAGGTTCAATCTTTATTCCTTGTAGTTGGACTTGGTCTCAGTCCTTTCCAATTGGGTAGCACAATGCTTCTTGGGCTCTTTTGATTGAATATATGCACTAAGCTGTAATTTATTGCTTATCTACAAAACACACATAAAACACCTTATTAGTTAGCTCAAGGGTCCACCAAAGGTCAAGGTAGGAGGTGAAAAATGGTATTTTTCACTACTTAACATGAAGTGCCCTGAATGAATTCTAATCGTGATAACCTCTTCTCCTCGCCCCGAACTGGTAGGAAAGGAAGAGTGGCTAACGGAAAGCAACCTAGGACCTGTGGGATCCACCTTTAAAAGCTCACCTTGGAAACCATAAAAAGGAGGAGCAACTAACACTAAATCCACAGACCCTACCGAGGAAAAATAGGCATTGGTCACGAGAGCTCTGACCTTGCCTTATCCATGGGTTTCCTTTCTACCACCCTTTTCTCCTCCACCTCTTCCCTTAGCATGGTAGCAATTCAACTACTTCCTCACATTCCCAATCTCATCCATTCTCAATAATCCGCTCAGTAAATACAATTCTTCGAGTCTAATACCCGGGATACAAAATAGAGGGGAAGAAAAGACATTAATGAATAAAAATGCCATAAATCACAAGAAAAAAAATATATGCCCCAAGACTTTATCCCTAAGAACAAAACAACAATTCAAACCTAAGGCCTTTGGCTCACACTTATAAATTATCCCTTTCTAAACCACAAAGTGACAAGTGTCACATTTTGAAAAGCCTTCCAATTTAATTAAATCTAAACCAAACACTTACCCCCTTTGAAAGACCACAATCCATGACAAACCTAGATAAACCAATGATCACACAACACTTACCCCTCCGAAAAAATGATAATCCGTGATAAGCTTGGATAAACCAATAGGTGTAAAACACCTAACAACCATCTAGAACTCTTTGAAAATTCATACACTTCTGACAAGTGTCATCTTGAATTAAATAAAAGGACAAAAGACTAAAATAATATACTTTAAACTTTAAATTTTAAAAAAAAACTCTAAAATGAGATCCTGACTTGTGAGGGACCAAGAAAAAAGGCCCAACCAAATCCATCGGAACCAAGTAAACCCTTTAAACAAACTAATCTCAAGCTAAATTAAATCCTAAAATAAGTCAAATAAATCGAATAAATCCAATTAATCTATTAATAAGTTCAAGCACGATAAAAAAAATGCCTCTTTATTTATAACTCAAAAATTTTACAAGTATCACCAGAGGCATACCTCCTAAATTTACAACCCAAAACGAAAACCTAAAACTTTAACCTACAACCCAAAATGAAGACTGGGTTCAAAACTGAGATGAAGCGAGGAGCAGATTTCGCTTGAAGCGTCCAATCGAAGGCCTCAAGGAGGATTGGTTGGGAAACACATCCCTTCACTTGTTACTCCTTCCTTTTCAGCCATCTTCACCGCCTCTGCCGCCACCTCCTCAACGTTTCCTTCACTACTCCCTAAAAGGGATCGATGTGAAGACTAACGCGCTCATTCTAAATACCGCCCATTTCCAGAATAATGCCATCCCCGAGCATCCCCTCAGGACGAAGATCACGCGAAATAATAAATATAGGAATAAACGGCATCCTAATTGGACGGTTAGATCGCCTAATATCACTAAAACATGAATTTCAGAACATAAAATATCCAGAAAAGGTCAAAACTCGAGACTAAATCAGAGAATGAAAAACAGATGAAGGGTCCCTCGCTTATATAGAGTATGGACTCAATCACATGCCAGAGCACATGCGTTTAACTCAATCATGCGCTAGACACACTACGCACAATCCAAAGCACACGCTATGCCCTAAGCGCTCAATGAAACCATCGCCTGCACCAACGGTGCGACACTCCGATCACGCGTAAGCTATAGACTACGCAACCCAATCAAACGACTGACTCACACTGCGCAACATCAAAGGTCGCCCGTACACTGACCTGGCGATGCCTCGATCACGTGCTATGATTATAGCGCATAATACGATCACACGTAAACTCACATATGAGTAAACAACCCCTCAACCCTGAGATCGCACGCCCGAGAACTGGCACGCAATCATATTGAGCGACCTAAAATAGGCACGCAATACCTGACTTTGGATGAAATCTACACCCTCACACCTTTTTATCACATTGTGGTCAAAATTCACCCATCCCATCGCATACCCTTATATGAGAAGGAAGTATTAACAGCACCCCTTGTCCCATCGCGACCGGACACACATATTATCAACACGAATAACACCCCCTATCGCGACACAGCAAAAGCAACCAGCACACAACTTCGCTCCTCACGGTCAGTGTCACTTTCCACTTACCCCTATCCGATCGCATAACCCTGTCACCCATGCCCCATCGCGATAAGATGTACACACAATATCACCTCAATATCTAGTCTCATCACAATAAATTAGCCATGCCCTCATGACCCATTGCGAAAAGCCAAAAGTAAATCTCTCGAGAACGCGAGCACACCCACCGCTAACTACTCTCAGCCGACATCCCATAGGAAACATCACTACCTGAAAAGCTCAAACAACACCTACCACACCATATGATGAAAGGGAAGAAAGCTCAACTTTGCCACATCGCTAAAGCGAAGAGCTCCCTCCCGAATTGCTCGCTAAGTAATAGTCATCAGACACCATTGCCGCAACAGAAATGCATAAAGATTCAGGACTCCTCCCATGTCCCATCACATCTGACCAATGCTAAATTCTAGCATGAACATCCTGTTAGAATACCCACATCCCATCAGGACTCACCCAACACGTAGCCAAATAAAGGAAGAATCCGCAGGTCCCATCGGGACATCACTTCCCCAAGACATTCCATCACGCTGGCAACTGCCAAGCTCTGCCACAACGAGCCTGAAGAAAAGAAAAAAAAACCTCCAAAGTTCACTCGCGACACTACAGCACCACCAGACCGTACAAGCTATGCACAATTCAGGTAAGTATCACCCTCTAGTAAGTACTACCCACTTTTCAATTACTCGATATTTCTTATAAATACAGTTAGCTATGATTAAGTCAAAATATTTTCAAAACCTGTCTCTCTCGACTCGTGAATTACTGTAGTCCTCCCATAAGAGACAATCATCAGTATTCGCCGAGAAGGTTAGATGGAGTATCCAGCATGCCAAGTGTCATCTTGACAACCATATAAACAGTCGGGTCCACAAATCCCGTACCGGTGGATCTGCTCAGCGACGTCTCGAAAGCCACATTTTTTGCCGTTTTACCACCGAATTGATATTAAGTTAAATTCTCAAAACTTTAAAAAAAAATCTCTTACTTCTCAAACCAAAAATCTTTTACTCCAAAACTAGAAATCTCTTACTTCAAAAAAAAACTCAACAAAAGCAACAAAAAAGAAAAAAACCAAGATAATAATAAACAGAAAGAGACTCACCTACTCAAATTCCACTTCAATTACCAACTCAAATTTCATCTCAATTACCAGCCCAAACTGGCCATTCCCCTGAGAAATCGAATAATGAGTATATTTAATCTAAGAACTTACAAATGCTTATTAGAAAAGGAATGCCTGACGCGCATTGGTGTGAGCAATGATGCGCCCGGTCTAACATGACTTGCGAAAGCCTTCGACATTATACTGCATTGTATTATTATTGGTCCCTGGACCTTATGAATATTTGTATGACGCCCCTCTATTCCTTGACTGCATCATACCCCTCTGTTTAACTACCCCTTGTAGCAGGTCGCGACATGCGGTGGCATGCCCCTTGCACTCACAGATTAGGATATGGTGGTTCTCCTTTTCGTTTGACTGTCATACGCAGGATGCCCCTTACATCCGCGGAATAGGATACGCTGACTTCCCCCGTCGACTGTCTATGATAGCAGGTCACGATATGCGATGGGATCGCCCCTGGAAATTCACGGTATAGAACACGCCTTTTGACAACTACCACTGGGCCCCCGAATGCTCCATTTTAGCTTGTGCTGATAGATAAGAAAGGCAAGCATGTCATGTTAGCATCTCCAGTTCACATTTGTGATTTCTCAAGAGAAACAAGAAGACACCTTGAATGACAGGTGTCTACTTCTTCGACGCATTCTTACTTTATAAGAGCACGCGAAGAGGGGCATTTGTAGACACCCCATTTTGCCCTCTTAGAATATATAAATTTATTCGGTCAACCTTTGACCTCATAACCCTAATTGGGATCATATGCTATAATAATAGTATATGGCTGAACACAGGCTAAAACAATAGCTCTATGGCTCAGGCCTCATGACCCGAAATTGGGAACCATACACTGAAATAATAGTACATGGTTGAACATAGGCTGAAACAATAGCTCTGTGGCTCAGGTCCCGACGGAGGGAGACTATAAATTGAAACATTAGTATATAGTCAAAATATAGACCGAAATAATAGTCTTGCATTTTAGACCCTTTTGCCCTCATATTGGGAACATATGCTAAAACAATAGTATATGGGTAGACACAGGCTGAAACAATAGCTCTGTGGCTTAGGCCCCATAACTCCATAATCCTAATGCGGGGACCATGCACTGAAACAATAGTATATGGCTGAACACAGGCTGAAATAATAGCTTTGTGGCTCAGGTCCCAATGTAGGGAGACTATATACTAAAGCAATAGTATGTAGTCGAAATACAAACTAAAATATTAGTCTGGCATTTCAGACCCGACTCGGACCCGGACAACCTCGAATTACATGCCTAAAACTATACGTGCAATTTGATTATAGGCCAAACCACAAACGCGCAATCAGTCCCCCTTCCAAACCAAACTTCCTTTCCCCAAACCACGTCGAGACTCGATTTCGCGCCCCACATGGCACGCGCAATCGGATTGAGAGCCCAACCACCGACTCACAATTGGCCTACACCCGACATAGTCTAACCGTCCTTGACCCCTAAGCTTCCTTGATTAAATGCTTCGAAAGAGGTGCTTAACCGGATTGCACATTCCACTCCTGGCGTGCAATTAGTTCTAACATGATTAGAACAAGGAAACTCGCTGAGCAAGTCAGCCGATCACTCACTGAGTCGGTGACTGACTCAAAGTGATTAAGCACAGGGATATCAGCATGCAATTCGATTAAACGCCTGAAACAAGGCATTTAATTAAAATAAACCTATAAATTTTATTTTTTAATTCGACCTACAACACAACATGAAAAAGAGGCTGGCAATTTTTTTGAGAGAATGGATTTTTTTGGGATTTTGAAACTAGAGAACTCCGAGAATGAACACATAGAGCAACCTAGCCATGATTTCGAAATTCAAGCTTAAAATCTTTGAGGTTTCTCTCTACAGCCCCGGTTCTAGGTAAAAATCTTAGTTTTAGACTTAGGGTTTCCCCTAGTTTTAATTATTAATATTAGCTCACAGTTTTAGACCGTAGCACCATTTTTAGACCGTAATCTTCAATATTTGGTCCTAGTTCTCCGTTTCTAAAACCAGTCCTTAATTTGACGGTCTAATTTACAGACCCTAGGCTTTAATTATGTTCTAAAATCTTAATTTCCAGTCCTATCATTATTCTCTAGTTCTAGTTCTTAGGTTCTAGAACCAGTCCTTAATCATATGGTCTAATTTTCTGATTTCGGACCCGAATTCAGTCCTATAATCTTAAATTTTAGTCTTAATTCCTTAGTTTAATATTTTTTAAATTTCCTAAACATTATTTCAGTTTTCTATAATTCTAGTTTCCCAATTTAATTCAAAATTATAATCCCGAAATCGACTCTGAAAATCCAAAAATACCATTTTTATAACCCGAAATCCAATTTATCTTTAACGTTAGCCCCCCGATTTGCTCAAGGGAGCTTACAGAGGGTACTCAGGAACGAGGCCGATCCTCCTTAGCATAGCGGGCCGAAACTCCTTTTTTTTAAGAATTATTTAATTCTTTTAATTAGGATTAGAAAATCAGTTCTATAATTTCTTCTCATAATTTTAGTAAAATTAATTTACATGCTTTATTTTTATTAAATCCTTAGAATTCATTGCTTTGATTATAATTCTAGAAAAAATCAGTTCCCTTATTTTAATTGGATTTTAGCATAGATAATTCATTGCTTTAATTAGAATCTTAGGATAATTAATTTCTCACTCTAATCGTAATTCTAGTAAAATTAGTCTCTTTATTTTAATTAGAGTTTTAGTAGAATTAGTTCCCTATTCTAATTAGAATTCTGGTAGGACTATTATAATTGTTCTAATTAGAATTTCAATCAAATTATTATATTCGTTTTGATTAGAATTTCAATACAATTAGTATACTTGCTTTACATAGAATTTTAGTATAATTAGCATGCTTGATTTAATTAGAGTTTCATTAGAATTAATATACCTGCATTCCTAGTACAATTAGGAGACCGATATCAATTAAACTTTTAGTAGTATTAGGACACTAAATTAATTGGAACTCTAATAAGATTAGGAAACTGAAATTAATTAGACTCCTGATAGAATTAGAATACTAGATTAAATCAACTATAATAAACCCACACGGTTAAATGCACAACAGAATTGGGAAGTCTAAACTTATTAGAACTACAACAATAATAGGAAATAAAAGGAAAACTAAACTATCTGAATTATAAGAAGAGACATAGCTGCTAACGTTCGCAGGCAGATGATTCAATAAAGAAGTAACACACACCCGCTCTAAAGCGTGATCATTGACGTGCTGTAGCATCGTTAAATATCAGCAGCTGGTGATCGTAACAAACTAGGAACCTTCTTAGAAAACCCTCCTTTTTATTTTACCTCCATTCCAAACACCGCATCGCTAGGGTCCACTTGGACAGAATTGGAGCCACTGATTCAATGGGGACCGAGGGGAACCCAGTAAAAGCGTGTAGCAATAGAGAGGGCCAATGATTATGCTAGGATCACAAAGACCGCAGAGACCTTATTGATATTGGTACAGAGACTTAGCGTAGCGCCAAACTCTTCTTTCACGCCGCCCTCCCCTTAAAAAGAGCCAAGAAAAATCAATCCTGGCATCAACATAAAGGAGCCTGCTTCAAAGCCAGAGCCAACTATCAAAAAGAGGAGCAACACCAAGCAAAGGAGGACTACTTCAAAGAGATCCTAGTCCATTGCTGCTGCTCTCAAAAAAGCAAAAGGCAAAGGTGACCAAGACAAGGCTGATGCAACTGAAAATTCAGATGATTAGACTTTGTACATGTAGTCAGTTTAGTTATTTTTGTATAATCTTTTTATAGTTCTTTTCAGTAACATTGTATATTATTACGACTTATTAATGAAAATCCTTTTTGTTAGCTTTTGTATAAGTTCCTTTGGTACTTTATTTCTGTTGTGTGTTTGTTTGTTTTACGTGTTTGTGTGAGTGTGGTTTGTTACTTTTAACTTACCATGTTTATTGTCTTAATTTTATAAATATACCTTGCTGCACATGCCCTTTATACTTGAATCAGTGAGGACACTGTTCCTCATAGGTTTGGGGGTGTGGCAAGGTATGCCAATGATGGAGTTAACCTAAGTGCAGTAGAATCAAGTGAGTAAGAAAGAAATAGAGCTGAGTCACCTATGTAACTTTGAAAATGAGGAATTTTAAAATTTTGCAGACCTTTAGGCATTAAAAACTTTTAAAATTTAACATTTCCATGAGGTGAATACCAAGAAAACTCATTTGTGTCAATACTTAGTGAACCATCAAAGAAAGAAAAAGGTAAGGACATGCCTATGAGTTCAGTGGAAGACCATACCTAGTGAGATTGGGCCTACAAATTATTTTTTTCTCTTTGAGGAGTGTCTTAGGCAATTCTTTTTGGTCTAAGGACTGGCTGAGTCTATTTCCTCACTAGAAGTTAGGCATCACTAAGTTGAAATAGCTGACAATACCCATGACATTTAGGAAAGGATCAAGGCCTTCTCTTGAATAATTTGAGCTTAAAGATATCAAACCCAGTAACCTGCCCTTGTGCATACACCTTTTGAGCCTTAATTTCCAGTTTGCTTAAAAATATACCAGAGTATTTGCACCTAAACCTGTGGACCTGATTCACACCTACCCCCACTCTGAGAATTCAAAAGGTAAAGGAGAAGGAGTTGAAGATGGACAAGCTAGGGTCAACATTTAGTGAATGGGAAAGAAACACAAAAAGGAGGAAAATAGTGTAGCAGCTGGGAAGAAGAGGGTGGCATTTCATAAAAATAAAAATAAAAAGAAAAGAAAAATGTATCCATAAAGAAAAAAAATAAAAAATATATATATATATAATGAAAAGGAATATAGAGGAGTCAAGAGGAATTTCATTGGAAAAAGTAAAAATAAGAGGAGAAGTTGGCCACTTCAAGTCTGAAAAATATCAAAGAAGATGAAATATGCTGAAAGTAAAAGAAGGTAAAGTCATGAATCGCCTCCTTCACCTGCTGGCCACTTTCATAGGGAGCATTATGAAAGTGGCATTTACATTCCTAGAGTAGTTGTTTAAATTTTTCTTTGCTCGAGGACTAGCAAAGATTAGGTTAGGGGGTGTGCTATTCACTAAAAAGTACCACTTTTCACCTCTCAACCTAGCCTTTACTACACCTTGAAGCTGACTAATAACTTTTTGTTTAACTTATTTTGTAGTTAGTAATAATTGTATAGCTTAATACAAAGTGCATGCCTTTGGTGCCCAAAAGAGAAAGAATTAAAGCCAGAGAGGACTGTTGAGCCAAGGACTGATGGAACACCATGGTGACTGGTTTGCATGTCAAGGTGGACCAAAGAAGTCCAACAGATGAGAGAAGTATGGATGTGAGTGGAGAAATGTGCAACAGCAGCAGCTGCATGCAACAGAGAAGCAGAAGTGTGCTATCTCGCACACTCACAAGTGTGCCTCACGTTGTTTAAGTCTACAGCAAAGTATCTTCACACAGTTGATATATGCAACATAAATAAACTCGCACGAAATTCAATCGCTCAGTGAAGCAGTGGTCTCAGTGAGTTACTTCGCACAGCAGTCGTGCACTTCTTATGTTCTCAACACTTAAAGTCTTCGCGAAGTTCTCGCACACTATAACCTTTAGAAATCTAACTCGTGAAGCCCTCATAACGATCAAGACCCATATAGCCGCGCACATAGTCTCATGAGATCAGTTTGCATTAAAGAATTCAAGAAAGCTCGCGTAGCTCTCGCATTGTTCAAGAGGAGAGAGAATTCTAGAAATCCCCTCGCGCAGATCTTATGCATATAAAAGCCTATAGCCTTCTGCGCGAGCTGTGCTACCAAATTCACATGGAGCCGAGTGAGAATTGAAAGTCTTCCATGCAAGACCCTTACGAAAGGAAGTACCTGAAGCTCTACTGCACGAGCAGAGTGAAACTAATGCAAACTATTTCTCGTGAGTGCATTAAAAGCCAAAGCAGCTGCGTGACCAATTAAAGGCCTTCTGCGCAAGTGATAAACCTTCTAAGCCAAGTCTGACCTCGCGAACACTCTACTATCTGCACGACTGAATTAATGAACTAGAGTCAGCCCCGCGAAGCTCAGGCTCTCCACTTCTTAAACTTTACTCAGGGACCTTTTGGGGATTTCCCCAGGTCCAGGGCACACATCCCAAGGCCTTGATCTCGATGCACACATCCTAAGGCATCCAAGGATTGTCACCCAACTACGTCTGCTAGCAAATTAGGGTTTAATCTTCTCTTAGCAAGGGCATTTATGACTGAGTATATAAGCTATAATTTTGACTTAGAAAAATATCTCTCCTTCAACCTCAGTCAGCTATGAGCTTGAGCAGATTAGGGTTAGGGTTTGATCACCTCTTTTTCCATTTTTTTTCTTCTTCTTTAGCCCAGCACTTGCTGGCTATGTTCTCTGTAATCAATTAGGCTTAGTTTTATTAGTTTTTGTAATGGGTCATGTGAACATTGAGAGTTGTTGATGAGCTGTTATGTACAAGGCTGCTGCCTTGAGTACATCTCATTGTAAGTATTGGTTTAATCAATGAATGTCTATTTTAAATGTTTATTCAATCTGTTATTTTTCTATTTTCTTATAGTTTTGTTCAATCTATGCCATGCATTTAGGATTTGAGCTAATTTAAAATACCCATGGAAGCTTAAGCTTGTAGCCCTGGGACCATGGTAGTAGCAGAAATTTTCATGTTCCATCTCAGACCTCTATGGTGTGGATACCCTCTGTGAATAGCCTGTGACCATTCAAGTGGATAGACTATAGCCCTAGGGTGATTCGAAGCCATAGATCTAAGAGGGATTCTTTTCCTCTGCACTTGAGCTTGTAGCCATGTGAGAGGTTGTTGCAGGAACAAGCTCCCCTCTATTTTACTTAAACCAACATCAGATATTAGAACTAATTTCTCTATAGAGATTGCAGACTTGTGTGAGTTGAGCCATTGTAAGCCTTTTGTAGCAATGACTAGCTGCATTTAAGTCCTCAAATAGCCTTTGAACAGCTGTGGGTTTCACTAGTTTTTCAAGAGCCATTTGCTCTCATGGATACCTGAGCTTGTAGCCTGACATACATGGTGTCTGCAATAGTGTTTATGTTCTAATTTGATCCATGGGATGGAGGACATCTATTGGATAATCTGTGACCATTTCAGTGGATAGGTTATAGCCTTAAGGCTAATTTATTCCATTGGATCAGATTGGTTTTCTGATTTAATTCATGTGGTTTGATCCTCTCTATTGGATAGTCTGTGATCATTTAAGTGGACATGTTATAGCCTTAAGGAAATAGGTCAAACCATAAGAGTTGAGTTAGATACATCTTCCTTGCAGATGTGCGTGTAGCCATCTGAGGGACTGCTGCAGAGACAACCCTAAGTCTGAGTTACAAAACTGAAAGAACCTTAGCTTAATTACCTACTTTCCATCATTTTTTTCTTTATTTTAATACACAACATCACCACTTTCTTCATAACACTTTCTTTATGATAGGACTGTACTTTATCTCCCTTCTTTTACTGATAATTTAGTGTAGCTGTGACACCCAACTCCCTTTCTCTAGGATTGTCAGATTTGTAGTCAGATCTGAAGGCCTACTAACATAACCTATTTTGGGTTTTAGATCAATTTCTCTATGGGATGAACCTATCGAGCTCCTGTTAGGACCTGTCGAGAACCTGTTGAATGCATACCTGAAGCCCATTCATCCTGTCGAATAGTTGCCTGAACCTGTCAAGATTGAAGTTCTGAAGCTCCAACCTATCGAGGCACGAGTTCCAACCATCTATTTCACACTTTAGGGATATTTTGGGGATTCCAATGCTTCTAGGGCACACATCCCTATGTCCCACACATCTCAGGGGTTTATCTTGGGTTCCATCAGCAAATATCAGTGGCCGGCAGGGGCATTTTTGAGAGCTGCAAAAACACATCAGCTAGGCACAAATTTCTGCATATGGGATAGCAGTCCACATGTGATTTTCCTTGGCCAAAATGAAGACACCTCAGCTGTGCATAATAAAATTAAATTGTTGCTCTCTGGTTTGCTGAAATGCAGTTCACTTGGATCAGGCTCCTCTCTTCTGATTGGCTACAACTCAAAGCACATGGATCACTGCATACCTATAAATACCCATCTATTTTGCTATTTTTCTTCAGCAAGGAAAGTAGGAATAAAGGAATAGCCTGAGTTCTCCTTACCTCATTTAGGTTTAGTTTTAGGTTTTATTTTCCCCTTTTCTCTTCCCCCTTCTCTCTCTAATCCTGCCTGGTGGATTAGATCTAGGTAGCAGCTCAGATTTGGTTTATAATTGTAATTTCGGCATGAAGAAATGTGGATCGATGCACAGACTACAGATCTAGGAATAATGTTATTGTAAGTTGTTTTTTATTAAAGCAATAAATTGTTGATTTTAAAGCTTAATTAAATTTAAAGATCTTGTGGTCCCATTAGATTCTCAATCGGATTTTTGCACTCGACACAAGCCCAGGCCCTTTTTCGGTATATCTCTTGATGACCATCTAATTTCCCTGGGTTTGATATGCCTGTGGGTGCCTGTGCCTATGGCCTTACATCCACAGTATCTGTAGTGATTATCATGTTCTGATTGAAGCCATCGGGATAGATGAAATCTATTGGATGATCTGTGACCATTTAAGTGGACAAATCATAGCCTTAAGATCAATCCAAATCATCGGTCTAAATCAGATTCTTATACCTTACATTTGTGCTTGTAGCCAAATAAGGGATTGCTGTAAATCCCCAGCTCTTGATCTATTCTGTAATAAAAACCAAGCCCTAGCTATCTATTTCTCCCCATTTTATATTTTATTTTACCACCCATCTTCCTCAATCTTTTAGATTTAGTTTTATATTTTAGTTTTATAAATTAGATCTAGTGACACCCGAAAAGCTCTCTTTCTTCTTAGAATTGCCAGATCTGTAGCCAGATCTGGAGGTCTACTATACACCTTCTAGGTTTAGATCATTACTCCCTGTGGGACAAACTCTTACTTATTAAAACTTGCTACAAAGGATCCTGTATCTTGCAGGTCTAGGATATTTTGGATGTGTTAAATCCATATTCTGTTTTACTTTGATTTTATTTTTTTTCTTTTAATTCATAATAATCAGCACCTAAAATTTCCCAACAAACAGTGTTGAACAGTAGCCTGGAAGTTGGTTTCGCGAGGTGGGGTCAACTTCAATGCTGGCGCTAAATCTTAGGAAAGTGGCTTGGCGCAACTAATTTTTGTGCCATGAAAAAATATAACTGGCGCAACTAGTAGTTATGTCAAATCCCTAGGGGGCCAATTGAAATTACTCTTTTGCCCTCCGAGTTCGAACCGCCATATCTTTTGGTGTATAACTCCGATTGGGGCGATTCTTAGCTTGTTGGAAAGCTGACGACTTTTACTTTTCAATGGTATAAGATTCAATCATAGTAGAAGGCTGTAACTAGTCTTGGTGCACCACTCCTCTTCCAAGGTTCGAAAGGGTTAGGTCTAGGCTCGGAACAGGTTTTAAGGGTCAGGATTGGTTTCTAAGGGTTTGGGAAAGTTCTTAAGGGATCTAGGATGATTCCTAAGGGTTTAGAAGAGTTCTTAAATGTTCTAGGGTGGTTCCTAAGGGTTCCATACATGCCATCAATAGCTCGAAAGCGTGCCTCTCTCAAAATGTGTTTCGATCAGGCCTTGGGCCAAATTTGGGTGTCTGCACATAAATTATAAAGGAATTAAACGACTAGAATTGAGAACTATAAACTAGAATTATGAGATCAAAACTAGAACTAATGAATTTAGGACTGAACCTGAAATTAAGATCTAGATCATAGAAGTTAAGATTTGGGGATCAAAGTCCTGAGCTCTAGAAATTTGAACAAAATTCGAGGCTAAAGACTAAAATCAAAACTATAAATTAGAATCTAAAATCTAAAAATATGAAGAGAAATCAAAAAGCTAAAGCCTAGGACTGGCTCTAGTAACTAAGAACTAGAACCAGTGATAAAAAAAGAGAAGGATTTAGGATTAAGATCTAAAACTAGAACCTAAGATCTAGAACTAAGAATTAAAAAAAAACTAGGAGGAAAGTATACATGAGGCTAGGACCACAGAGAGGAATCTTGAAATCCTAAGCTTAAAAGCGAGGAACTCGAGAGAGGAAGAAAGTATTATTCAATTCTCGAAAATTGTGTGTTTTTGGGTCGAGGTGGTAGGGTCTATTTATAGGTATTTAGCCAATTGCGCACCCTGTGGGGCGCGCTCAATTGGTTGATGACTTTCAATTACGAGCCCTGTCTAGTGCGCTTAATTGAATCATGCGCCCGGTCCTAGGCGCTTAATCACTTTGAGTTGGTGACCGACTCAATGAGTGATTGGCTGATTGGCTCAGCCGTGTGCCCCAGTCCTAGTCTAATTAGACTAATTGCGCTCTCTGTTAGATGCGCTCAATCCAATTAAGCGCGCATTTAAGGGAACTTAATAGGAGAATTTTGGCACTCTAAGGATTTAGAGACCAGGTTCGCTTGGGAACCTATTACGTGCAAGTGGTGGGGCATGCAAATTGATTGCACGTGCTTAGCAGGGCTTGTAATCGGGTCTCAAGGCAGTTTCTAGAAGGGTAGAAGGCCAGTCAAAAAGGGACTAATTGCACACTCAGTATCAAGCGTGCAATATGATTGCACGCTCCTGGTAGGGCACGTAATCAAGGCCTAAGGCGGTCCTTAGAAAATATAATCCTAGCCCAAGAGGGACCAATTGCACACCAACCATGGGTCTTGCAATCAATTCACGTGCGCTAGACAAGGCGCGTAATTCAGGACTTTCCTGGGTTTGAGCCGGGTCCTAGCCACAGAGCTATTGTTTCAACCTGGGTCTCAACTACATACTGCTGTTTCAGTGCATGGTCCCCGTATAGGGTTTTAAAGTCTTCAGAGAAGGTTAGTCCTTTTTCGGAGATCGTGGGCAAGGTCAAAGGTTGATCGAATAAATCTGTATACTTCGAGAGGGAAAAATGGGGGTATCTACAGCTAGGCGTTGAAGCAGTTCTTTAGCTTCGTCACCTCCTTTTTGTAATTTCTGGAGGTTGAGTTCCACGAGTTGTCGGGCCGTGAAGTTCTGCTTGATCCCACTGTCTCTGAGTCCGTCGTTGTGGCTGAAATTTCCTCACCACTGACCATATTGATTTTCAGGTGATATTGAGCTGACTTGTAAGACGGGTCTTTGTCGTATACAGGGTTGTCGTGGTACCCCCATAAAGGTGGGTCACTGAACTTTATCTTTCATATTTCGGACATCTCGAGTCTCTGGTGGATGCTCATGTACTCAGGAGAAGTTTTCGATAGTACGAGCAGGTGTAGAAAATAAGTCGAGCGAGAAAAAAGAAAACTATATACAGTGCAAGAAAACTAAACAAAGGTGACTTTGGCGACGAGAGGTCCCATCGCGATCGCCAGTTTGTCGGTACGCGCTTTTTCGGAGTCCTTCTCGGTCCCCGAAAAGAGTGGGTAAATTTGGTCCAAGTGGACTCTGGCAAAGGTGATGAATAGTAAATTGGGAAGTACTAAATTGCTGAAATAAAAGATCAATTCTAAGAGGAAGATACTTGGTTTAATGTGATCGGCAGCTGCAGATATTTATCGACACTACAATACGTCACTGATCACACGGGTGGAGGTATGGGTTGTTCTCTTTACTGAATCATCGACCGGTCGACGTCAGCAGCTCTGGGCCACCTAGGAGTTTAGTTTATATAGTTTTCCTATTCCTACTCTAAGCCTAATTGTTCTAGTTTCTCTAGTCGTACCGGGAGTCCGATTAATCTGATTTCTTAATTGTATTCTAACTCTAATTTATACTATTATAACTCTAATTAATTTAGTTTTCTTATGCTACTAGGAATCTGATTAATTTAAATATCTTAGAAGTCTAAATGGTATTAGTCTTCTAATTCTACTAGGAACCTAATTAATATAAATATCCTGATTCTATTAAAAGTCTAATTAATTTAAGTATCCTAATTCTACTAAAAATCTGATTAAAAAAAGGGTTTTGGCCCATTATGCTAGGGAGGATCGGTACCGTTCCCGAGTACCCTCCATAAGCTCCCTTGGGCCAATCAGGTGGCTAAGAATTATTTTAAATATTGGAGATTGAAAAACTGAATTTAAATTGAAAAGTTAAGATTTTGAAGATCAGAAGAATTTTAAAGATTAAGATTTAAAGTTAGGACTAAGAATTATGAAAATTTAGGAATCATAACTAAGTATTAAGAACCAGAACCTTTTAACATGAATTGAGATTTAGAATTTACGATTAGAAACTAGAGACTAATAACTAATAACTAAGAACTGGTTCTAGCAACCGAGAACTAGAACCAAAAACTATGAATTGGATAATAGGAATTAGAAATTGAAACTAGAAACTAGATTTTGAAATTGAGAATTATGAATCAAAACCTAAGATCTAAACTAGAAACTAAGAATAAAAAACTAGAACCAAGAACTAGAAGCTAGAGCTAAGAACTAGAACTTTAGAAATTAAAACTAAAAAACTAAAGAGAGATTACCTGAAGCTAAGCATTGTAGAAGGAGGTCTCGAAGTCCTAGCTTGGAAGGTAGGAACTCGAGGCTTTAATGCGAATTGATTGATGTGTTGATGTACGAGGTAGGGGGGTCTATTTATTGGTGTGTGGGTAATTACGCGCCCTATGGGAGGTGCATAATTAACTGGTTAAATCCAATCACGCACCTGTTTGGTGCACTTAATTGAATTACGCACCTATGGTAGGGTGCTTAATACACTTTGAGTAAGTGACCGATGCAGTGAGTGACCGGCTGACTAGCTCAGTCGAGTGTCCTAGTTCCAACTCACTTGGAACTAATTACGCGCCTTGTGTAG
This sequence comes from Chloranthus sessilifolius, assembly GCA_021018995.1. NCBI lineage: Eukaryota > Viridiplantae > Streptophyta > Magnoliopsida > Chloranthales > Chloranthaceae > Chloranthus > Chloranthus sessilifolius. The sequence goes on along the minus strand of CM037595.1, from coordinate 17,684,078 downwards.
CACGCGCAATCCAATTACAGGTGCTTAATAGGGGAATTTGGCCGGTCTTGGGAATTAGAGACCAGGTTCAATTTGGAACCAATTACACCTGGGTGGTGGGATGCGCAATCGATTACGCGCACTGGTTAGAGAGCTTAATTGGCTTTGAGGTCGGTCCACGGAAGGAAGGAGCCTGGCCCTATATGGACAAATTGCGCTCCAGTTATGGGGCGTGCAATTGAATTGCGTGCCCTGAGTAGGGCGCGTAATTCGAAACCTTCCTAGGTTGAGTTGGGTCCAAGCCACGAAGCTATTGTTTCAGTCTATGCTTTGACCATATACTATTATTTCAGTAAACGGTTCTCATATTTAGGGTTTTAAAGTTTTCGGAGAAGGTCAATCCTTTTCTGGAGATAGTGGGCAAGGTCAAAGGTTGATCGACAAGTTCGTATACTCTGAGAGGGAAAAATTGGGGTGTCTATACTCACCTCCAAACCAACTCTCGAACTTATCACCCCATAAATTTCAAAACTAAACGTTGAACCTAAACCTGCAACCGAGCCCCTTCCTTAAATCGCTAACCCCCTTACACTTGAACCAACGACAAAACTCGAACTCCTCGACCCCACGAACTTCAGAATCGACCCTCAAATTAACTTCTATGCCCACCTCAAAACCCGAACTCACTATTGAACCTATCATCCCCCAACACCAAAATTAAAACTTGAACCCGTTATTGAACCTATCACCTCGCCAACTACAAAACTGAATTGTGAACCTAAATTCGTCACTAAACCTAAACCAATCACCGAACCTGGACCTACCATCAAACCTAAACCAATCATTGAACATAGACCTACCATCAAATCATAACCGATCACCAAATACAAACCTGTCGTCGAACCTAAAATCATCATCGAATCTAAACCCATAATCAAACATGAACTCATCACCAAAACCGAACTTATCATCAAACTTGAACCCCTCATCAAACAGGAATTCGTTATCAAAGCTAAACCTATCACTAAAATCGAACCTATCGTTGAACCCATCCCTGCAACACCAACTCCACTCACCTTCGAGCCAACCATTAAACCTGATAACAAACAAACCCAAAAAGTTATCTTCTCTCCCACTCTGAAAGTCAAATCAAACCCAAACTTCATGACCCCGATCGACATCTAAATTGACATATCGCCAAATCCTTGAACCTCATAGCATAAAATTGACATCCTAACCAAGACCGCTTCTAACATCCAAATATCCGTAGACTTCACAATCAAAACCTTCACAAAACACCAATCGGTAGCAAAACCGCCACATTAAACAGTCGACACTGAGCTTCCACAAAAAAATATAAACGAAACTCTAAAATAACCTCACAATAAACCCAAAGTGCACATCAAATAGAATCAATCAAAACTATACCGCCTGACACGCAGGAAAGGTCCACCTTGGCCCACACCTTCATGTCTCCTCCTCTTGCTTTACCTTTGCCTCGTCCTATCATTACCTTTACAACATTACCATCCCTCTCGACGAGCCCCACTCCAACTTCATCCACAGACAACTTTCCAACCACCTATGAATAACCCTGAAAAACTCTCTAAAAACTCTATGCTCCAACTCGACGAAATGCCTCACTCCATTGAGAGGCTAAAGAAGGCCCCTCCCGACAACGAGCCACTAGCCATAAAAGATTTATCGAAAGAAGAAATCAAACGACTTCACACCTTATTTGATAAATCTTGCATCATCCAAAACACTAACCTAAACATAATTTCTCTCTAATCCCAGATCTATCAGATCGAGGACCTCGAAATAGATCACCCACCTGTCACTCTGTCCATTCTACCTTCTAAGTCAGTTTCCGCTTAAGGAACTGATGTTGTACCATAACACAATAATAATAATAATAAATTACAAAAAGTATACAAATATATATATATATATATATATATATATATATTGGCTAGCAATATCTCTAACTTATAACTCTTACTCGATCGAAAACTCGAAGTCGAGGAGTTGGTGCTAAGGAACAATGCCTACATGACCGTCTCACCTGGAGGAAATCAAAATCCCCAAGGGAAGCACTTACATTATGCTGGCAATATGCTCAGGAAACAACTACGGGGGAAGGATTTCCTAAACCCCAGAATGCTATCCAGGACTCGATCATCATGTCTCGTAGTTTAAACAAAGCATACTTATATACTTATCATCCCTGTAGTCATCACAAGGCATTTGCCAGTCGTAGGTCAATATTTTTTAAACCATTTTGGGAATCAACTGACTCATTGACCACCTTTCTATTCTAGCAAGTTGATCGAAAGGTCTAGTAGATCATAAAACTCTTTTTTAAAATATAGAAAACTCTAGATTCTCATACACCTTTTCCTGCCATTGGAGTCGATGTAGAGCATAAAAAATGAAAATGCCAGGTTCCATCAAACCTCATAATTCGTACATTAGGAGGCTGTTTTAAAAAATTATATAGAAAAGAAGCACAACCAAGCGAGAGCATACGACGAATGAACAATCAATAAATTCAGGGAAGCATAAGAAGAATTGTGAGGGCACCCCTGGTAATCCCCACCAGAGAGGCATAAACAAAATCACGAGGGCATAACTAAAATTTTCACACTACTAGATATTGTCGTACGGTGGCGGGTGTTGTGTTAAATTGTTGTGCTATTATTTTATTAGAAAATGTGGTAAAAATAAATGAAAAGTGGTATTGGAATGGAATGAAATCAACAACATTTTAAACTCAGTCCTGCAAGATACAGGGCTGTTGTAGCAAATTTTAAAAGTAAGAGTTTGTCCCACAGGGAGTAGTGATCTAAAAATCTAATAGATCTCCAAATTTGCTACAGATCTGGCAATTCTAACCTAATCTCATAAAACAGGGAAAGAAAGAGAATTTTTTGAGTGTCACAATTAAACTATATTTAAACTACAAAAAAAAATTAAAAAGATAGATCTGAAAGAGAATAAAGGTAAATGAAGAAATAAAATGTAAAATGGTGAGAATTAGGCAGTTGTGGATTATTTTCACTGTGAATCAGATTTAGAACAATGGATCTGCAATTGACCTTCTTTTGGCTACAAGCACAAGTGCAAGGTAGAAATAATCCAATTTAGACTAGAGAATTGAATTGATCTTAAGGCAATGATATGTCTACTTGAATGGTCACAGATCATCCTAGGGATTTTATTCAATCCAAAGGCTTCAATTAGAATAAGAAAACCACTACAGATGTAGTGGATGCAAGGCTACAACCTCAGGCATCCATAGGAGCATAAAACCTAGGAAAGTCTGATGGAAATCAAAGGATCTATAGATTAAATGAACTGGAATTCACAGGAGCATAAGATCTATGAAAATCTAATGGAAATAAAAAGACCTATAGATTTAATGAACTTTAAAACCAACAATTCAATGATTCAAAATAGGTTACAATAAATTGTTCTCAGATCAGCAGTTTCTGTATCATCCAGTTCTCTTACAAAGCTCTCACACCTCTTAATTTACAAATCCAATTATAATTCAAATCAGCCTTTTACTGCTACCTAGATCTAATCCAACAGGCTGGATTAGGGAGAGAAGAGAAGGGGGAAAAAGAGGGAAAAGAAATCTAAAATTAAACCTAAATGAGTCAAGGAAAACTCAGATTATTCCTTGCTTCCTTGCTAATGAATCACAGCCAAAAGGCTACAATTTATACATTTACCTTGATCCATGGGCCTTGAGTTTCAGCCAATCAGAGAAGAGAAAATATTTCAGCTTAATCTAATCCCTGTGATTAGTATCCTGGCCAATCAGAGAAGAGAGAACTTAGTTATGTTATGCCCAGCTGAAATAGTTGGATTCCCGCCAAGAGTTGCTTCAATCAGTTATAAATTAGTTCGTCTGTGGATAGGTGTCCCATGTGCATTTTAGAGTTCCCAAACAACCCCCTGCCGACCACTGGTAATGGCTAGAAATTGATAGAGCCTGATGGAAATTGAAATTGAAGAGGTTTGGCTGCTGGAAATTGTTCCAGTTGAGTGGTTGAGAGGATATCTCGAGAGGATAGATGAAGCTTGAAGATTCTTGAGCAGTTTTGAGGTAGGTTCAAGAGGTTGGTGGCTGGGGGAATAAACTGCTCGAGCAGTTGCTGAAATCCTGAAGCAACTCAAGAGTTTGAGGCCTGCATCTCGACAGGTTTGCTGAAGGTGGTGTAAGCTGGAGCTCGATAGGTTGGAAGTGTGGCATCAGCTCGAGAGGTTTGGAGGTCTTCAGCCTTGAATACTTCGAGAGGTTGGAGTGGATGGCTTGCTGAACTCGACAGGTTTTCTGAAGATATGAAGCAATCTCAAGAGGATGGAGTGCTAGTCGACAGGTTTGATGTATTCTTACAACAACTACTCAACAAATTGGTGGCTTGAGTTTAAACTGCTCAAATAGATTGTTGAAAACCTGAATCCACTCGAGAGGTTGTGAGAATGTTGCTCGAGATGTTCACTTTGAATGTAGGGACCATTCGACAGGTTGCTTCCACAACCTTTACACAATTCGACGGGTTTGAATGTGGCCTGATTCAACTCGATAGGATAAAGCTCCCAAGGAACCATTCGTTCAGTTCAGTTTATGCATATTAAACCACTTGAGTGGTGTATTTCTAGGACACAACACCTTGACAGTTTCAGCTTTAAGACATGTAACTCATGGTGTTCTTAGCTGTAGCAAATGCATTGCTCAATTTTAATTCCTGCTGGCACTCCACATTGCAACAACTTGAGTACATTAAAGAGCAGCTTGTGAGGTTACTCTCCATCATTATAGCTTGTATGATTTGCAGGTGCTCTTGTGCATGGCTGGTTAGTAACTTATTGCAGCAGACCATTTCACAAGGTTGAAGCCTCAGCATCCATTCAAAAGGGACTCTTCTACCATCATTTATAGCATTCAACAGGTTGAAATTTGTTCTCTTGCGTTTGAATGATTGAGAAGTGCATCACTTCCATATATTGCTGAACTTCAAGTCCATATTGCTAAAGTTCTTCAACTCCACACTACTGCAACTAGTTAATGTGCACACAGTTGAATGTGTTGCTGTTATGCTTCAATGTGCATAGAGCTGAAGATAGTTTCTTTGACAGTTTAGAGTTGAAGGTGCTGAGGCTTGGGCTGCACTTGTCTCAGTTCGGATGAATGGTTCTAAGTCCTCCACTTAACACTTATCTCATGGATGGCTGCATATTGTTGCTTAGCTACAAAAACTTATTAAACATCAGTTATTACACACTCTAGGTCATAGCAAAAGCTAGATTTAAGGGGTAGAAAGTGGCAAAAACTAGTGACTAACACACCCCCAAACCTAGTATTTGCTAGTCCTCGAGCAAAGTGAAAATTAAACCATTATTCTATAAAAATTAAATGGCACTTTCATAGGGAGCACAGATGCATTTTAGTATATGCCCCAAGCCTTTTTAACCCTTAGGTGATCCCTAGTGGAGTGGAGTCTCCTAAGGGTTTTCAGTGAAGGTACCCCCAAACTTCTCCAATCAAACAGTTAATAGTAGTGCAACATTTCAAAACATAGTTCAAACAAATAAAATTCATTCCACACCATACTCATTCAATTTTTTAAGAGGATTTACAAAAGTAAAATAGCAGCTTAACACTAAAATCAGGTTTAACTTACAAACAATCAGCTCATATCAAGAGTGTGTGAAAATTAGTGCAAAGCTCACCATTAATTTGAGAATTCTGCATGGATAATGCCCCCAACAAATTTAATTTCAGACCCAAGTCTGACCAGTGCCGTCCCTCAAAATAAAACTGAAAGGTGTATTATTTCACATAGCTCAAGAGCAGTTACAGCCCTCAAATAGGACTGCAAGCATGAGCATAGGCATGGCTACTAATTCCTGAAATCTTCTAACTCTTTTCACCATAGATTACACAACTCCTTATCTCCACGTGACAGCTCAATCAATTTTAGATCAGTAAGGTCTTTTTATTTGGTTGTAATGTGGCTTATGGTTCAAATTTGTAATGAATAAAGGGGAATAAAGGATTCAAAATTTAGAAATCAGCAAGGATAGGAGGTAGTTTATAACTTCACAACCTTCATTTCAGCACAACTTTATCATCTTTGATTTTTTTAGATTTGAAGTGATCAGTTTCTAATCCTCTTTTAAAATTTCCAATGAAGTGACTTCTCTTTCTCTTTTTATTTTATTTATTTATTTATTATTATTATTATTTTAATATAGGCCGGAATGCCACAGCTCTGCAACTGACACACAACTGCCATCAAATGTCCGTTCTTCTTCTTCCACCAAATGTTAAACCAACTCCACCTTCTTTAACTTCTTCTCCTTTACCTTCTGAAATCTCACAGTGAGGGTCAGGATGAATCTGGTCACTGAGGTTTGGGTTTTAATTCTCTATTTTTTGTCAAAGAAAACTAGGATTTTTTAAAGCTCAAATGGTGTATATCAAGGGAAATTCAAAGGGTAAGGATTTTTAGGCTCAAACTATCCTAAAGAAAGCCTTACATCATCTCTTTGACCTGCTGCTGCTAGGGATAAGGATGAGGTGGTCTATAAGGCATGGTCTGGTGGGACTGATGGTTAGAGAAAAAAATTTGTTGGTACTATTGAGGTGGTCTATAAGGCATGGCCTACTGCTGCTGGGCATAAGGATGATTATCTTGATTCCACATCAGATTGGGGTGGTTCCTCCATGGATACCCAGCAGGTTGCTGCTGTTGCAGCCCATAGGATTGGGCTGCATTGGCATGCACCATGACCAAAGCAGGATAAAGAATAGTAGAAGGACAATCCTGAATGGAGTGTGTGGGGGACTGGCATATTAGACATGCCTCCTGCACTTGTGCAGCAATTGGGGGCTGCAACACACTCACCAATTTACTAAACTGATGTGCCAAACTATCTACCTTTCTCTCCAGGTCAGTACACACATTTAATTCAAACAATTTTTCTTTAGAATTTGGGTCTCTTGTAAGTCCAACAGCTGGCTCACTATCAGATCTTGACAGAGCCTCTTACTAAGTGGAATTATCACTAATTACATCAAAGAACTCCTAGGCTTCCTCATCGGTCTTGTTAAAGTAAGTGCCACCACAGGATGCATCCCCCATTGATCTGTATTTAGAATCATTACCTTGATAGAAGCTTTGAACAAGCTACCATCTAGGTATTTGATGATGTGGGCACTGCCTTAGCAATTCTTTAAATCTCTCCCATGCTTCATGAAAATTTTTAGGTTGGGAAATAGCAAAGGAAATGATGCTCTTCCTCAGCTGACTGGTCTGGCACATGAGGAAAAATTTAGCCAAAAATTAGGTTTACAAATCATTCCAAGATGTTATGCTATTTGTGAGGAGTAAAGAGAGCCAAGTTCTAGCTCAATCCTTTAATGAAAAAGGAAAGAGCCTCAGTTTAGTTGCTTCCTCTCCCATACCAGCAATATTGAATGTAGTGCAGAGGGCAAGGAATTCATTAATATGCTTGTATGGGTCTTCTTTACGAAGCACATGGAAAGATGGTAGCATTTGAATGGTTGAGGCCTTAATTTCATAGTTACCTTGAACAATAGGGAATTGAATGCAAAAGGGGGAAGAGTATGCCCTTGGTGCATAATATTCCTTTAATGTTGTTTGTTGCTCACCCATTACAAATGGCTCACAATTTAATCACATGTGCATGTGGGGGCTGCCTAGGTCTAAGAAGTCTCTCAACTTCAAGATCTAAAGGGACAATCTCGGGGTTGAGGAATCTTTTACCAATCATACATATGGCAGAACAGATTTGTAGCATACAAAACACAACAACATAGAAAAATTACAGCAGAAAAAAAAACAAAAACAAACCCCAACACAGCAGAACTGCTGGATTTAAAAAAAAAATGTCTTTTGAAAAATGAAAATGAAAACTAAGGAGAAAGAAATGCAAAAACAAGCAGATCTGCTCCAGCTGTAATCCATTTGCTCCTCTTTTGGCTACTGCTTCAAATCTATAAAAATTCAAATACTGCTGCAGTAATTTATTCAAATAGCTAAAAGGCAATGAAGAGAAAATTTCAAAAAAAGAAAAAAAAAACTCAGAAATACTGCAGCAGTGAAACAGACTTAATATACAAGAACTATAGCAATCATTTATTCAAACAATTCAGATGCAAAATGCAGATCTACTTCTAAACTATAGAAAAATTTCAAATCTAAATAAGAAAAACTCAGATCTACTGACTAGATCAAAACTCCCCGGTAGCGGTGCCAAAAACTTGTTGAATTAAAATATTGTGCTATTATTTTATTAGAAAATGTGGTAAAAACAAATGAAAAGTGGTAGTAGAATTGAATGAAATCAACAACATTCTAAACTCAGTCCTGCAAGATACAGGGCTATTGTAGCAAGTTTTAAAAGTAAGAGTTGGTCCCACAGGGAATAGTGATTTAAAAATCTAATAAATCTCCAGATCTACTACGGATTTGGCAATTCTAACCTAATCTAATAAAACAGGGAAAGAAAGAGAGTTTTTCGAGTGTCACAATTAAACTATATTTAAACTACAAAACAAAATTAAAAAGATAGATCTAAAAGAGGATGAAGGTGAATGAAGAAATAAAATGTAAAATGGTGAGACGTAGGCAGCTGTGGGTTATTTTCACTGTAAATCAGATTTAGAAAAATGGATCTGTAGCTGACCTTCACTTGGCTACAAGCACAAGTGCCAGGTAGAAATAATCCAATTTAGACCAGAGGCTTGAATTGATCATAAGGCTATGATCTGTCCACTTCAATGGTTACAGATCATCCTAGGGGTTTTATTCAATCCAAAGGCTTCAATTAGAATAAGAAAATCACTACAGATGTTGTGGATGCAAGGCTACAAGATCAGGCATCCAAAGGGGCATAAAACCTAGGAAAGTCTGATGGAAATTAAAGGATCTATAGATTAAATGAACTGACATTCCCAGGAGCATAAAATCTATGAAAATCTAATGGAAATCAAAAGACCTATCGATTCAATGAACTTTAAAACCAACAATTCATTGATTTAAAACAGCTTAAAATAAATTATTCTCAGATCTGCAGTCTCTGCATCTAGTTCTCTTACAAAGCTCTCACACCTCTCAATTTACAGATCCAATTATAATTCAAATCAGCCTTTTGCCGCTACCTAGATCTAATCCAACAGGCTGGATTAGGAAGAGAGGAGAAGAGGGGAAAAAGAGGAAACAGAAACCTAAAATTAAACCTAAATGAGTCAAGGAAAACTTAGATTATTCATTGCTTCCTTACTAATGAATTACCGCCAAAAGCCTGCAATTTATAGATTTGCCTTGATCCATATGCCTTCAGTTTCAGCCAATCAGAGAAGAGAAAATATTTAAGCTTAATCTAATCCCTGTGATTAGTATCCTAGCCAATCAGAGAAGCGAGAACTCAATTCTGTTATGCCCAGCTGAAATAGTTGGATTCCTGCCAAGAGTTGCTTCAATTAGTTATGAATTAGTTCAAATGTGGATAGGTGTCCCATGTGCATTTTAGAGTTTCCAAATATGCCCTTTCCAACCACTAGTACTGGCTAGAAATTGATTAAGCCTGATGGAACCCGAGCCTCAAGAGGTTAGAAATTGAAATTCAAGAGGTTTGGCTGCTAGAAATTGATCCAGTCGAGTGGTTGAGATGATATCTCAAGCGGATAGCTAAACCTTAAAGATTCTCGAGCAGTTCTGAGGAATGTTCGAGAGGATGGTGGCTGGGGAAATAAACTACTCGAGTAGTTGTTGAAATCCTGAAGCAACTCAAGAGGTTGAGGCTTGCAACGCGACAGGTTTGCTGAAGGTGAAAACTGGAGCTCGATAGGTTGGAAGTGGGGCATCAGCTCGAGAGGTTTGGAGGACTTCAGCATTGAGCCATCCACTCCAACCCTTCGAGAGGTTGGAGTGGATGGCTTACTGAACTCGACAGGTTTACTGAAGACCTGAAGCAATCACAAGAGGATGGAGTGCAAGTCGATAGGTTTGTTGTACTCTTACAACAACTACTCGTGAGGTGGATGACATGAGTTTAAACTGCTCGAACAGATTGCTAAAGACCTGAATCCACACGAGAGGTTGTGAGAATGCTGCTCGAGATGTTCACTTTGAGTGCAGGGACCATTTGAGAGGTTGCTTCAATAACCTTTACACAATTCGATAGGTTTGAATGTGGCCTAATTCAACTCGATAGGATAAAGCTCCCAAGGAACCATTCGTTTAGTTCAGTTTCTGCATATTAAACCACTTGAGTGGTGTATTTCTAGCACACAACTGCTTGATAGTTTCAGCTTTAAGACATGTAACTCTTGGTGTTCTTAGGTGCAGCAAATGCATTGCTCAAGTTTAATTCCTGCTGGCACTCCACATTGCAACAGCTTGAGTACATTAAAGAGCAACTTGTAAGGTTACTCTCCATCATTATAGCTTGTATGATTTACAGGTGCTCTAGTGCATGGCTGGTTAGTAACTTGTTGTAGTAGACCATTTCACAAGGTTGAAGCTTCAACATCCATTCGAGAGGTACTCTTCTACCTACATTTACACCATTCAACAGGTTGGACTTTGTTCTCTAGCATTTGAATGATTGAGTAGTGCATCATTTCCATATATTGCTAAACCTCAAGTCCATATTGCTGAAGTTGTTCAACTCCACACTTCTGCAGCTAGTTAATGTGCACATAGCTGAATGTACTGTTGTTATGCTTCAATGTGCACAGAGCTGAAGATAGTTTCATTGACAGTTTGGAGCTGAAGGTGCTGAGGCTTGGGCTACACTTGTCTCAGTTCTAATGAATGGTTCTAAGTCCTCCTCTTGACACTTATTTCATGGATGGCTGCATATTATTACTTAGCTACAAAAACATATTAAACATCAGTTATTACACACTCTAGCTCATAGCAAAGGCTAGATTTAAGGGGTAGAAAGTTGCAAAAACCAGTCACTAACACACCCCAAAACCTAGTCTTTGCTAGTCCTCGAGCAAAGTGAAAATTAAACTATTATTCTACAAAACATAAATGCCACTTTTGTAGGGAGGACGGATGCATTTAGCTTATGCACCAAGCCTTTTAAACCCCTAGGTTATCCCTAGTGGAGGAGAGCAGTCTGCTGAGGGTTTTTAGTAAAGGTACCCACAAACTTCTCCAATAAAACAGTTAATATAAGTGTAACTTTTCAAAACAGAGTTCAAACAAATAAAATTCATCCCACACCTTACTCATTCAAGTTTTTAAGAGAAGTTACAGCAGTAAAACAACAGTTTAACAATAAAATCAGGTTTACTATACAAAAAATAAGCTCATATCAAGAGTGCGTGAAAATTAGTGCAAAGCTCCCCATTAATTTGAGAATTCTTCTTGGATAATGCCCCCAACAAATTTAATTTCAGACTCAAGTCTCACCAGGGCTGTCCCTCAAAATAAAACCGAAAGGTGTATTATTTCACATAGCTTAAGAGCAGTTACAGCCCTCAAGCAGGACTGCAAGCGTGAGCATAGGCATGGCTACTAATTCCTGAAATCTTCTAACTCTTTTCACCATAGATTACACAGCTCCTTATCTCCACATGACAGCTTAGTCAATTTCAGCTCAGTAAGGTCTTTTTATTGGGTTGTAATGTGGCTTATGGGTCAGGTTTATAACGAATAACGTGGAATAAAGGATTCAAAATTGAGAAATGAGCAAGGATAGGAGGTAGTTTATAACTTCACAACCTTCATTTCAGCCCAACTTCATCTTCTTTGATTTTTTCAGATTTGAAGCGATCAGTTTCTAATTCTCTTTTCAATTTTGCAATGAAGTGACTTCTCTTTCTCTTTTTGTTTTGTTTTTCTATTTTATTTATTTATTTTTAATATAGGCCGGAATTCCACAGCTCCACAACTGACACAGAACTGCCATCAAATGTCCTTTCTTCTTCTTCCACCAAATGTTAAGCCAACTCAATCTTCTTCAACTTCTTCCCCTTTACTTTCTAAAATCTCACAGTGAGGGTCAGGCTGAATCAGGTCACTGAGGTTTGAGTTTAAATTTTCTGGTTTTTGTCAAAGAAAACTTAGATTTTTTAAAGCTCAAATGGTCTATATCAAGGGCAATTCAAAGGGTAAGGATTTTTAGGCTCAAACTGTCCAAAAGAAAGCCTTACATCATCTCTTTAGTGTCATGAGTTCTGTCAAGTTGTTTTAACTTGGATTGCACAACTTCTAGTGAAAAAGAATAGGTTCAATCAGTCCTTACAATAGAAAAAATTATTAAAACACTCTTCAAAGAATATTTTTTTTTACAGACCCAATTCTCACTGGGTATGGTCTTCCATATATTCCTAGGGTATATCCTCACAATCTTCTCTCTTTTCTGGTTCACTAAGCACCAATTGTAAAAGATTTGTTGATATTGGCTTCATGAAAATGTTAGATTTACAACAGATTTCAGTTTTAAAAAGTTTTTAATTTCCTCCTTTTACAAAAATCAAGTGGGAATTCACTCTATTTAAAAAAAAATTTATCCAACACTGCTGCACTAGCATTAACTATTTCATTGGCACACCCTGCCATACCCCCAAATCTAAGATGAACATTTTCCTCAATGTTTGCACAGTGAGTAGCTAAGGGCAGCAGGGTTTGCAAACAATAAAGAATGAACTATATGTAGAAAAGAAGAAAAAATAAAAGCACAAAATTGAACTTATTGATAGAAAAATAAGCAGAATGCTATACAGAAGGAAGAAACAAAACTGAAAATCAGACACAAAAAATAGCAAAACAAAGTCAAAAATAGTATAAAAACATACAAGAAATCAAGAAAAGCAGGAAACACATTTATTCTAAGAAAGAAAATAGAAAAAATTAGCAAACAAACATAAAAAAAATAGCATGCTTAAATCTGAAACCGCAGTAAGGTACCCATCTGTCTTGTCCTTCTGCACTACTTTTTGGTTCAAAAACAATCTTGCTATCTACCATCTTCTTCAGGAGTTAAAGAAGATTCACCCATCATATGCAGTCCCTTAGGATTATTCATTAGTTGGCTGGGGAGGCTGCCCTCTTTCCTTTTTGTCAAAGCATTGGAAAGTTGACCAAGCTGGTCCTCAATCTATTTGATGCTCTGTCTATGGGAACGCACAGTCTGTGCTAAGGAATTGAGATTCTGTAATGAGAACAGAACCTGCTCCTTGTTGGGATGCTTGCCTACCCTCTAATGAGGGTCTAAAATCAACAATAAAACTAGGCAGACACACTCGTACAAACCTGCAAGTATTCAGGATCTGTTGTAGCAAGCTTTAAAAGAATGGTAAGTAAGGGAATGTCCACAGGGAGGCTGGTTAGAAATATGATAAATCTCTAGATCTGTAAGAGATCTGACACCCTAGCTATCACTAATTTAGTTAAAAGATAGGGGAGAGGTTTGAAATGAGTTGTCACTTAAACTAAACTATAATTAAAATGCAGATTGTCTTAGATCGAATCTGGAGTCGTAAATCTTGCAGATGGAGGGCTTAAAAACTCATAAAATAGAGAAGAACAACTTGGAGGTTGTTTTCACTGCAATTAGATTGAGCTAAGCATATTACAGGGGTTCAAAAGCACCCAAGTCCCTCAGCTGGCCACAAGCACAGCTGCAGGGTATAAATTCCACTCCAAATCACAGGATCCACCTGGTCTTAAGGCTATGATCTGTCCACTTTAATGGTCACAGACCATCCTATAGACTTTATCAAATCCATGGATTACAGCGGATGAATCCAATTGAGGCCTGAGCTTAGATTTACCTTAAGGTTATGATCTGTCCACTTTAATGGTCACAGACCATCCTAGAGATCTCCTACAATGCCAGAGCTTCAATAAGAACAATTAAAACCACTACAGACATAGGAAATCACAGGGATATCAGATCTAGGGAATTCAGATGATATCCAAGAGGTCTACCAGTTAAGTGGGTGAGCTGATCAAGCAACTCCTCTACACAAATTCAATCGAGCACCAAAAGGAATCAAAAGAGCATTAGATCTAATTAAAACATTGAAAATAACATTTATATTGTAAACAAGGTCACTCTTACAATGGAATGCTCTCAGATCTGTAGTCTGTGCAGCAATTAACCCCAGCAACACTCTTAACCTTACCCAATTACAGATCTAACTCACTCCTTGCTGCTCTTAAGGAATTAGCCAACCATGGTTGGGCTAAAGGAGGGAAAATGGAATCTCGCTGCAAGCTCTGATCTCTGGAAAATTGCTCAGAATTTTGATCCCCTCAATGGCAAATGGAGATCTCTATATATAGCTTTCTCCCCTATTTTTCCTGCCAAAAATCCCTTATAAAAGGTCGTCAGAGTTTGTTAGAGTTCTGTCAAAGCACGTGAGTCGGTTAGGGCTTTTTAGGGCATCTTCTAAAACGTTGCATCGGTCACTAAAGTGCCTTGATTTGCTTGTAGCAGGTCACCAAATCACAACATGTGTATAGCTGAATTTTTGAGAACTCCTGCACGCGATTTCGATAGGTTGGAGAAGCTTCTGATACGTTGAAAAGGAGTTTGTAGCCCCTTTCGATAGGTTCCCTGGTCTCTTAGATAGGTTCTGATAGGTTGGGCTTAGATGCTTCAGCTTCACTACACTTGATCTGGAGCCTTCGACAAGTTGGAAGAGTAATTCGATAGGTTGGGGATTCACATTCCATTGCTTTGATCGGATGACCCTTGTTCCTATCGAAAGGTTCAAATCATTCTGCGATAGGTATTGTCTCAACACTTCTATTTCGATAGGTTCAGTGGACCATTCGATAGGTTCAGGGAACCTTTCGATAAGTCTCCTTTTTCCCTCAAGCCAGCTTTCGATAGGTTGAATTCTCTTTCTCTTTCAACTGCTCGATAGGTTCTTGGATCCTGTCGAATTCTTCACTTCTGCACGAATTCTTTCTTTCTCTACCTTCTAATCCTGTCGAACCCTTCTCAACTACACGAATTTCTTCCTTTTCACCCTCAGCTCCTATCGAAGTCTTCAGACATCCTCTCGATAGGATGTTTTAGACCTATCTTCACTTCCTTCCCCTTGTTCTGTTGCTGGGTCTGCATGGTGCTAACAGATGGCTTCTTTGTGGGCATTCTTAAGTGGCTTTCTGCATTATTACTAGTCTTCACTGCTATCTACAAAGTGCACTCAACAGAGGCTTATTTGTGTGCTCGCAGGTCCATGAATAGTCAGGTTAAAGGGTGAAAAGTGGCATTTTTCACCACTTAACACACCCCCAAACCTAAGCTTTGCTAGTCCCTGAGCAAAGGAGAATTCAAAGAAAAAGAAAATGCCACTTTCGTAGGGAGCACGGATGCATTTAGCACATGCACCAAGCCTTTTAAACCCCTAGGTGATCCCTAGTGGAGGAGTGAAGTCTCCTGAGGGTTTTCAGTGAAGGTACCCACAAACTTCTCCAATACAACTTAGTTAATAATAGTGCAACCTGTTAAAGCAGAATTTAAGTAAATCATATAAATTCACATCATTCTCATTCATTAAAGGAATTTCAACAAAAAAACATCCATTTGAAAATATGAAAGTCTGCTGAAATCTCTTCATCATCATTCAGTTTGTGTCAAGGCATTTCTCCTAAAATTTGATGCAGAACTCATCATTACTTGGAGGATCTTGCTCAGATACTTTCCCCATCAACTGGATTTCGGACCCAAGTCTCACCAGGGCTGGTCACTCATTAGTACAGATAAGAGGGATAAATCATATCACTCAGCTCAAGAGCAGTTACAACCCTCAAATAGGACAGCAAGCAGGAGCATAGGCATTGCTTGAATTTCTGACTTTTCCAGCTCGTTACACCATAGGTTAAGAAAATTCTCATCTCCACATGAGAGCTCAATCAACTTTCAGATCAGTAAGGTCTTTTTATTGGGTTGTAATGTGGCTTAGGGATGAGGTTTGTGGAGGAACAAAAGGGATAGCAGAGTTCAAAATTGAGAAATCAGTGAAGGTAAGGAGGTGATTCATGACTTCACCTTCTTTAATTTAGAACCTCTTTACTATCTTTTTGAATCTTCAAAGCCAAAATGGTCGGCTTCTTCTCTTCCTTTTGCTTTATTTCTTTTTTTTCTTTTTTTTTTTTTTCTTTTTTATGCGTAATACCAAAAATACCACCAACTGTGTTTTTCTTTCTTTCAACCTGATTTAGGACCTTGCTCCTCTAACCTTTCTCCTCCTTCCTCTTCCTGATTTCTCAGATTGAGGTGAACTGAAATAGGTCAAGAGGTTTGGGGTTTAGAAATTCTGGTTTTCATCAAAGAAAATTGGGGCTTTTAAGGCTCATGTGGTGTGCATCAAGGGTAGTTCAAAGGTGGGGAATTTTGGGCTCAAACTGTCCAAAGGATGGCCTTACTTCACATCTTCAATGTCCTGAGTGTTGTCAGTTGTTTCAACTCAGATTTGCCTAACTTCTAGTGATCCAGATTAGGTTCAGTCAGTCCTTAAAGCAAAAAGAATTGCCATGACACTCTTCAAAGAAATCTTTCAGGCCCAATTCTCACTGGGTATGGTCTTCCATCCAATTTTTCTAGGGGTATCTTCACAGTCTCTTCTAGTTGCTGGTTTATTACACATCAAAAACTTTCTTCAAAAATTCTTGACATTTCCTTCATGAAAAATGTTAAAACTTCAGCTTACTTCAGTTGCAAATATTTTTTTTTTTAAAGTTTCCTTAACAAATATGAGGTGAATTCATTCTCTTTTCGATTATTCCTTTTTAACTTGGCTGCACTAAAATTAACTAGTTTATTGGCATACATGCCACACCCCCAAACCTAAACTAAACAGTGTCCCCACTATTCTGAGAAAATGCAACCAAGGGAAAGACAGTGTAAGAAGATATCTATAGAATAACACAACAAAATGTCAAATATATACAAGAGACAAATGAAAAAGAAACTGAAAGAACAAATGGTCACATTTATATACAACTTGGTGCCATCTACCCCTTAGATACAGGGGGCTTTCCCTTCGATTTAGATTTCTGTGGTTGTTTTGTGGGCGCCTCGTCAGACTGGGCAGCAGGCTTTTAACCTTTAGGATCAACAGCAGGCGCAGAATCAGAATCCGAATCGGAAGGGAAAAGTGCAATGGGGTCCAATCTTAGAGCCGCAGCAGCCTTCCTTCTTTCATCCCTAGAGAGTAGGGTGCCATGGGGGTAAGATTGAGCGGAGGACCTGGTGGGCTTAGTTGCTTTGGATGGGGCAGCAGGTTGTTTTCCTTTTTTGATAGAGGCAGCAGAAGAAGCAAATCTCTTAGCGGTGGCAGTTCTTTTGGAGGGAGTTCTTTTTGGTTTGGGAGGGATAGGTTGGTCAGGTGGAGGTACCTGGGCAGGAGGAGGAGGAGGGGGTTGCGAGGTAGGAGGTGCTGGGGGAGGGGCAGTGGCAGGAGGGGGAACATCCACAGGTGGGGTGGGAGGGTTGCAGGCGGGAGGTCTTTGGAGGAGGCAATGGCAAGAGGGGTGGGTTGGAATGGCTGAGAGGCAAGGGAAGCGACCTTTTTCTCTAATATATCGATTTGTTTGGCAGCGTAGAGTAGGTTGGCATCAGAGAGTTCCTTGGTGGCCTTGAGTATCTCTTGAGAATTTTCTAACTTTTTCTTGAGAAGCTCAGAATTCTTCTTCTCATATTTGGCAATGAGACACTCAGCCGCTGCAACTTGTTTTGCTAACTCATACCGAACCAGGATTTCAGACCATCCTTGAGAGATATCGCAGAGCTGAAGTCGATGTTCTAATTCGATGTTGGCAATCCTCTCCTCATAAGGGGCCTCAATGGAAGCCCAAAGTGCAACCATACCTCTCAAGACATCCCTCTGGATGTAAGGGTTGTCCCTCATTGCATACAAGAGGGCGAGGTAGGAGAGTATGTACATTGATTGGCGAAGGACAATAGGCAAGGACAAGGGTGCAGTGGATGAAGAGGAGGGGGTGGAAAGAACCAGATCCACCCATGGATTAGTTTGGGTGGAAGCATCGTGGAAAGAAGGTGGAGAGGAAAAGGGGGAATGGGTGGTGGGTATCTCAGCAACTCCAGAAATAGGTGCAGGTGGGGATGAAGGTAGAACAGCTGTTGGGGGGGAGGTGGGGGTAAAGATGGAGCGGCTAACTCTACAAATAGGATATCAGTAGGG
This sequence comes from Chloranthus sessilifolius, assembly GCA_021018995.1. NCBI lineage: Eukaryota > Viridiplantae > Streptophyta > Magnoliopsida > Chloranthales > Chloranthaceae > Chloranthus > Chloranthus sessilifolius. The sequence continues at coordinate 17,665,882 of CM037595.1, read as the reverse complement.
ATGGGGGAGGCCATGGGTGAAAAGGGAGGAGAGAAATGGAAAAGTGAGGGATCAGGGGAGGGAGGAGAAGTGGGAAGGGGTAGGGAGACTGAAGTGGGGGGAGTGAGGGTGGATTGAATTAATTGGAGACATGAGCTCATGAGGGCCTGAGTGTCAGTGTTAGTGGCTAATTGGGCCTGAATGGACTGCAGGAGGGAGAGGATTTGGGTGAAAGTATCAGGCAGGGTGGAAGTAGAGGGGATGGGTGTTTGAATGGGATGGAAAGGGGAGGATGGGGCATGGATAAAATGAGGAGGAGTGGGGTGAGGGGAGTCAGGCAGTGGGGTGTAATCATGAGCAACATCCTCCACAATTGAAGAAATGAGGGCAGTGAAACCAATAGAAGTGAACTGGTCCAAACCCTGTATATGTATGGGTAGTGGTGGAGGGGGGGAGTCGGGAAGGGGCTGGAGGGAGGGTGGAGAGGACATGGTGGGGATAAGCTCGGAGAAGGTGGGGAGTTCCAGGACCCCAGGTCAGATTCCTGAGTGGTGGGTGGAAGGGGGACGGAGACAGATGTGAAAAGCAAGGTGGGTGGATGTGTAGGTGATGGTGTAGGTAAGGTGGATGAAAAAGTGGGTGTTGTAGGAGGAATGGAGGATGGGGGAATGCTAGCAGCATGATCTGCTACTGAGGTAGTGGGCACCTCCTCCTCTACTTCAATCGGCTTGGTCTTTTAAATCAAGGTTAAACTTGTAGACCATGCCCTCTTTCCAAAAACCTTGGGAGCCATTTTCTCCACTGGCTCAGCCTCCTTAATCCTAAAGTTTCCAGCTTTGAGCAGACAGGTGATGAGTCTGCTGAAGGGTAGGCCTCCTCCCTTAGAAAAAGCCTGCCTTTTTAGCCCCTTGTCATTTATGTCCACCATAGTTTCAAAGATCAGCTTAGGTGCATTCACGAACTGCCCCTTGGAACAATAGAATAAAGCATCCACTAATGGGGACCTTCTCTCCTGTAAATGTCCTATAACATAGACATTTTTCCTTAAGATGGTATCCATGAATCTGAGACTAGGATGGAGGTCTCTTCTCATCAGGGATTCTCCAGAACCCACAATCCTATTGGTTAGCTACTTGGCCATATCCTTAAATGTAGCTCCAACAGGTACTCCCTCAGAGCGGTTGGAGTCAAACTGGTATGGGACCCCCAACGCCATTCCTATGTCTCTGTAATCGATGGTTAGTTGCCAATCATCAATCAAAATCTCTAGTACATCATCAATCCCCTATGACACCTTCTTCTTCAGATTTTGGTACCATAACTTCACCAGCCTGGGATACACTGATTCTTTCAATGGCGACAATAGGGGCAACAGGCCTTCTTTCTTCAAAAAGCTCAGTGTTTCTTGGCACTCACCAATGTTGGCAAAATATGCCAGATCAAATTCAGTCTTAAGGACAAGGCTCAACTTGTCTACAAATGCATTGGGGGTGGTTAGTATAGCGGGAGGCTCTAGAGTAATGGGTCTGTCAGGGGTAGCTCTCTCTAAGGGTGTTTCTAGCACACGTTCCTGAATTTCAACAGCTTTGGCTTTCTTAGCTTTAAGACCCTTTTTGGGTGTCTCCTTGGTGAGCTTCCACTTTACAGGTGGTTTGGTAGTAGGTAGTGCTTTCTTGGAGGATTTAGGGGTGGATGCAGTTGATTTTCGACATATGCTGGCTAGCGTTTCCTCAGGCTCATCCATTTTCATCTCAGAGAGCAATTTCTCACCAACTTGGAAAGGGAAAGCTTAGAAGAACAACAGATTGATGGTAGGAAGGCAACTCACCTCCAAGTACCTAGGTTTTCACAAAGCTAGCGATGCACCGCTCCAATTTCTCCAAAATCAGGGGCAAAATGCTCCTCTATGCAAGCTAAATGTATTGACAAGATGGCACACTAAACAGTAGAAGATTCCATGAGGATTTAGTAGAGAAAGAGGAAGATGAAAAATGAGGAAGAGACCTAGGGTTTTTCAGAGGGTAAGGAATGAAGCATAAATGACCTATCGACAGGTATATAAAGGTGGAAATGCGATTCCGATAGGATGAATGGAATGGTTTCGATAGGTTGATACGTCTTATCGAAAGCTTGGACATCGAAGCTTTCAAAAGTGATGAATTTAAAGGATTTCGATAAGGGAGACCATCCTATCGATAGGTTTAAACGGCAGAGACAACATCTTTTCGATAGGTGCCCGCTATGTACCCAACACCTATCGAAATCTTTGTTTGCCCTTATTTAACCTGCCGAGAAGTTGGTTTTACCTGTCGAAACATCCAGTGCCTATCGAAACCATTAGATAACCTATCGAAATCACCATGTAACCTAACGAAAGGTAGATTTGGCCTATCGAAGGCTCCAAAACCTAGATAAAGCTGCCTTTCTGGGCACCCTTAGCTTCAGCACTTATCAGGCTCTGTTGCTGTGCGGCCCTACGATTGGATTCTTTTATGGATGAGCTCCCATTATTTTAGAGCAGCTGGAAAACTTGAAATGGCGACCCACTAGAGAATATGGTATGTTTATTGTAAAAGAATTCTACTAGAAATGAAAAGTAAAAAATCTAAAACATAAGCAAAATATGGTACATATGATACATACTCAACTATAGGTGCTAATCTGGAGGATCTGGAAGGTTAACGGCCTCCCCATGTTCCTCGAACTTGTCATCCTTCTTGGATCCATTCCTCAGCAATTGTTCAACCCCTGGTAGCAATCTTGTCTCTATAGGCCAATCATTGCTCAACAGCAGCTGTTGAGGATTATCATGCAGAGCCTCCTCCAGCCCTACAATGGAAAAATAGGTTTCATCAAAAGGGGGTTGAGAGCTGGTGCTGTATACATGCAGCTTTACTTTCATGTTGCCAAAGGAGACCTCTATGATTCCAGATCTGCATTGAATGCAGACATTGGCAGTGGCCAAGAGGGCCTGCCCAGAATCACAGGGATGGAGGAAATACCTTTACTTTGCTCCATATCTAATACCACAAAGTCAGCAGGGTAAAAAAACTTGTCAACTCCCACCAGGACATCCTCAATGACTCCCACAGGCTTCCTTTCAGACCTATCAGCCAGTTGCAAAACCACAGGTGTGGGCTTCAAGTCTCTTAGGCCCAATTTTTCATAGACTGCATAGGGCAGCAAGTTCACACTGGCTCCTAGGTCCAATAGAGCCTTCTCAATTTTATGATCCCCAATGATGCAGGGGATAGTGGGCACTCCAGGGTCTTGAAGTTTGGTGGGAGTTGCAATGGACAGAATGTGTTTTACCTTCTCTGCTGAAAAGACTTTCTTGGACAAGTATGTCCTAGACTGTCTTTTATGGCTGCATAACTCCTTCAGAAATTTGGCATAGGCTGGGACTTGTTTAATGGCATCCAATAAAGGCAAATTAATTTTAACTTGCTTGAAAGTCTCCATCATTTCCTCAATTTTACCCTGCCCTTTATCAAAAGGGGAGGGTCTTTGCAATGCCTTGGGAAATGGCAACTGGGGGATTGCTCCCTCATTTGCAGCCTTAGCCAAAGGGGCTTCTTTCTTTTTTATTTTTTCTTTTCCTTGAGGATCCATATAATCCTCTTTATTGACACTGGGTGGTTCTGTCAGGTCCACCACTAGTGGCCTTTGTTGTGTTCTTGGAAAACTCATTCCATTTTCTTCCTTCAAACTTCTCACAGGCTCATAGCCCACTTGATTGTCCACTACCCTACCACTTCTCATAGATTTGGCTTCCTCATAGGTGGAGGAAACTTCACCCACTACAAACTATCTTCGTGGACTATCCTGTGGTTGGCTAGGTAACCTTCCTCCCTCTCTCCTAATCAGAGCATCAGACAACTGGCCAAGTTGGTCCTCTATCTTTTTTATGCTCTGGTTGTGAGAGTGCACAGTTTGGGTTAAGGTGTTCAAGTTCTGCAGTGAAGATAGAACTTGTTCCTCAAAAGATGGTGTTCTCGCAGGTGGAGGAGGTGTAGCTTGCTACACAGGAGGAGCTACAGGTTGGGCTATGGTTTGCTGATATTGAGGTCTTGGGGCATAACCTTCTCGATAGGGCTAAGCATTTCTGTAGGGCATGGGCTACTGGGGCTTCTGCTGTTGGTGGCTGGGGTATCCATCTTGTCTCCACCTCAGATTGGGGTGGTTTCTCTATTGATACCCAGCAGCAGGCTGCTACCCATAGGCTTGAGTTGCAGCCACTTGCTCTATTACAAAATCAGGAAATTAGGCAGCTGATGGACATTCATCCACGGGATGAGCAGGGCACTGACATATGGCACATGCCTCCTCCACTCTAGCAGCCATTGGTGACTGCATTGCTCCCATTAACTTGTCAAATTTCACTACCAGGCTGTCCACTTTCCTTTTCAAATCACTTGGTACACTCACTTCATAAAAATTTCCCCTTGAAGTATTCTCTTCCATCAATTTAGGAGGCTCTAGATCTCTTGCTAAGGTTTCCCTTTGCATAGAGTTCTCACTGATAATGTCAAACAACTCCCATGCCTCCTCAGTAGTTTTATGAAGGTAGGTGCCACCACAAGAGGAATCTACCATGTCCCTGCTCTTGGAATCAATTCCCTGATAAAAGCTTTGGACCAATTGCCATTCAGGGATTTGATGGTGGGGGCATTTCTTAAGGAGCTCCTTGAATCTCTCCCACGATTGGTGAAAGTCTTCAGTTGGATCTTGGGCAAAAGAGATTATACCCTTCCCCAACTGACTGGTTTTTGACATGGGAAAGAACTTGGCAAGAAACTGACATTGGAGATCACTCCAAGACTGAATGCTGTTAGGTGGAAGCATGGACAACCAAGTCCTGGCTCTGTCCTTTAATAAAAAAGGAAAAAGCCTCATCCTAGTTGCCTCCTCCCCCAAACCTGTGATGTTCAAGGTAGTGCAGAGTCCTAGGAATTCGTCTATATGCTTATAAGGATCCCCCTTGGTCAGGCCATGAAATGAGGGCAACATCTGAACGATGGAAGATTTAATTTCATAGTTTCCTTGAGCAGCAGAGAACTGAATGCAGAAGGGAGAATTGTAAATCCCTGGTGCATTAAATTCCTTGAGAGTTCGAGGCTGCTGTTGCTCACCCATTTCAACAGATTCAATTTTAGCAGCTGTGGATGTAGTTGGTCTGGATCTGAGAAGTCTTTAAACCTCTGGATTTAGTGGAATAATCTGAGGTTGCAGAGTTCTCCTACCAAACATACAACACCCAGATTTCGAATGCAGAATAGATCTAAACACACAACAAACAGAATCAACCAAAATTTTTTAACTATTCTAACCAAAATTATCAACAGATCTAAAAAATAACAGGGGAGTAGAGGGATGCAAACAGCAGAGTAGTCTCCAGCACGATTCTCCTTTTATTGGTAGCCTTAGATCTGATGAACTGCACCCAAACTACTGAAAAACAACACAACTTACAAATGCAGTTAGTAAAATCAAACAAAAACTACAAATCTATGATCAAAATTTAGATCTATCAATTTCTAAACTGCCTCCCCAGCAGTGGCGCCAAAAACTTGTTGGGATGTTTGCCTACCCTCAAATGAGGGTCTAAAATCAACAATAAAACTAGGCAGACACACTCGTACAGACTTGCAAGTATTCAGGATCTGTTGTAGCAAGCTATAAAAGAATGGTAAGTAAGGGAATGTCCACAGGGAGGTTGGTTAGAAATATGATAAATCTCCAGATCTGTAAGAGATCTGGCACCTAGCTATCACTAATTTAGTTAAAAGATAGGGGAGAGGTTTGGAATGAGTTGTCACTTAAACTAAACTACAATTAAAATGCAGATTGTCTTAGATCGAATCTGGAGCCTCAGATCTTGTAGATGGATGGTTTAAAAACTTAGAAAATAGAGAACAGCTTGGAGGTTGTTTTAACTGCAATCAGGTTGAGCTAAACATATTACAAGGGTTTAAAAGCACCCAAGTCCCTTAGCTAGCCACAAGCACAGCTGCAGGGTATAAATTCCACTCCAAATCACAGGATCCACCTGGTCTTAAGGCTATGATCTATCCACTTTAATGGTCACAGACCATCCTATAGACTTTATCGAATCCATGGATTACAGCGAATGAATCCAATTGAGGCCTGAGCTTAGATTTACCTTAAGGTTATGATCTGTCCACTTTAATGGTCACAGACCATCCTAGAGATCTCCTACAAAACCAGAGCTTCAATAAGAACAATTAAAAGCACTACAGATGCTACAATTTCTAGGTCACAGACATGGGAAATTACAGGGATATCAGATCCAGGGAATTCAGATGATATCCAAGAGGTCTACCAGTTAAGTGGGTGAGTTGATCAAGCAACTCCTCTACACAAATTCGATCAAGCACCAAAAGGAATCAAAAGAGCTTTAGATCTAATTAAAATATTGAAAACAACATTTATATTGCAAACAAGGTCACTCTTACAATGGAATGCTCTCAGATTTGTAGTCTGTGCAGCAATTAACCCCAGCAACACTCTTAACCTTACCCAATTACAGATCTAACTCACTCCTTGCTGCTCCTAAGGAATTAGCCAACCATGGTTGGGCTAAAGGAGGAAAAATGAAATCTCGCTGCATGCTCTGATCTCTGGAAAATTTCTCAGAATTTTGATCCCCTCAATGGCAATTGGAGATCTCTATATATAGCTTTCTCCTCTATTTTTCCTGCCAAAAATCACTTCTAAAAGGTCGTCAAAGTTTGTTAGAGTTCTGTCAAAGCACGTGGGTCGGTTAGGGCTTTCTAGGGCATCTTCTAGAATGTCGCGCCGGTCACCAAAGTGCCTCAGCTTGCGTGTAGCGGGTCACCAAGTCATAGCATGTGCATAGCTGAATTTCTGAGAAGTCCTACACACGATTTCGACAGGTTGGAGAAGCTTTCGATAGGCTGAAAAGGAGTTTGTAGCCTCTTTTGATAGGTTATTTGGTCTCTTCGATAAGTTCCGATAAGTTGGGCTTAGATGCTTCAGTTTCACTGTACTTGATCTGGGGCCTTCGACAGGTTGGAAGAGTAATTCGATAGGTCGGAGATTCACATTCCATTGCTTCGATCGGATGACCCTTGTTCCTATCGAAAGGTTCAAATCATTCTGCGATAGGTATTATCTCAACACTTGTATTTCGATAGGTTTAGTTGACCATTGGATAGGTTCAGGGAACCTTCCGATAGGTCTCCTTTTACCCTCAAGCCAGCTTTTGATAGGTTGAATTCTCTCTCTTTCAACTGCTCGATAGGTTCTTGGATCCTGTCGAATTCTTCACTTCTGCACGAATTCTTCCTTTCTCTGCCTTCTGATCCTGTCGAACCCTTCTCAACTGCACGAATTCCTTCCTTTTAACCCTCAGCTCCTATCAAATTCTTTAGACATCCTCTCGATAGGATGTTTTGGACCTATCTTCACTTCCTTCCCCTTGTTCTGTTGTTGGGTCTGCATGGTGCTGAGAGATGGCTTCTCTGTGGGCATTCTTAAGTGGCTTTCTGCATTATTACCAGTCTTCACTGCTATCTACAAAGTGCACTCAACAGAGGCTTATTAGTGTGCTCACAGGTCCATGAATGGTCAGATTAAAGGGTGAAAAATGGCATTTTTCACCACTTAACACTCCTGAAAGGAGGGAATTCTAGATTGGGGTACTTGTGCAGTCATATGATTTTGCTAGGCCATTGGCTGGTGGGATTGATGGTTAGAGAAAAAATTTTGTTGGTACTACTGAGGTGGTCTATAAGGCTTGGCTTACTGCTGCTGGGAATAAGGATGATTTTCTTGATTCCACCGTAGATTGGGGTGGTTCCTCCATGGATACCCAGCAAGTTGCTGCTGTTGCTGCCCATAAAATTGGGCAGCATTGACATGCTCCATGACCAAAGCAGGATAAAGACCAGTAGAATGACAGTCTTGAATGGAGTGTGTGGGGGACTGGCATATCAGACATGCCTCCTGCACTTGGGCAGTGATTGGGGGCTGCAACACACTCACCAATTTCCTAAATTGATAAGCCAAACTGTCTACCTTTCTCTCCAGGGCAGTAAACACATTTAATTCAAACAAATTTCCTTTGGAATTGGGGTCTCTTACAACTCCAGCAGCTGGCTCAATATCAGATCTTGGAAGAGCCTCTTGCTGAATTAAATTGTCACTAATTACATCAAACAACTCCCAAGCTTCCTCATCGGTCTTGTTAAGCTAAGTGCCACCACATGATGCATCCACCATTGATCTGTATTTAGAATCAATACCTTGATAGAAGCTTTGAACAAGCTGCCATCTAGGTATCTAATGATGTGGGCACTACCTCAGCAATTCTTTAAATCTCTCCCATGCTTCATGAAAATGTTTAGCTTGGGACTGAGCAAAAGAAATGATGCTCTACCTCAGCACACAGGTCTTGCACATGGGGAAAAATTCTGCCAAAAATTAGATTTGCAAATTATTTCAAGATGTTATGTTATTTGCTGGGAGTAAAGAGTGCCAAGTTGTAGCTCTATCCTTTAATGAAAAAGGAAAGAGCCTCAGTTTAGTTGCTTTCTCTCCCAGACCAGCAATATTGAATTTAGTGCAGAGGGCAAGGAATTTATCAATATGCTCGTATGGGTCTTCTTTACGAAGCCTATGGAAAGATGGCAGCATTTGAATGGTTGAGGCCTTAATTTCAGAGTTACCTTGAACAATAGGGAATTGAATGCAAAAGGGGGAAGAGTGTGCCCCTGGTGCATAATATTCCTTTAATATTCTCTGTTGCTCACCCATTACAAATGGCTCACAATTTAATCACATGTGTGTGTGGGGGATGCCTAGGTCTAAGAAGCCACTCAACTTCAAGATCTAAAGGGACAATCTCGAAGTTGAGGAATCTTTTACCAAGCATACATACAGCAGAATAGATTTGTAGCAAACAAAACACAACAACATAGAAAAATTACAATATAAATAAAAACAAAAACAAACACCAACACAACAGAACTACTGAATTTTAAAAAAAAAATAAAGTTTAAAAAATGAAAATGAAAACTAAGGATAAAGAAATGCAAACTCAGGCAGATCTGCTCTAGCTGCAAACCATTAGCACCTCTTTTGCCTACTGCTCTAGATCTGTAAAAATTGAAATATTGTAGTAGTAATTTATTCAAGTAGCTACAAGGCAATGAAGAGAAAAATTTAGAAAGAGAAATAAAAAACTCAGAAATATTGTAGCAATGAAACAGACTTAATATACAAGAACTACAACAATCATTTATTCAAACAATTTAGATGCAAAATGCAAATCTACTTCTAAACTACAGAAAAAATTTAAAACTAGATAACAAAAACTCAAATCTACTAACTAGATCAAAACTCCCTGACAGCGGCGCCAAAAACTTGTATTAAAACTTTGTGCTATTATTTTATTAGAAAATGTGGTAAAAACAAATGAAAAGTGGTAGTGGAATGGAATGAAATTAATAGCATTCAAAACTCAATCCTGCAAGATACAGGGCTATTGTAGCATGTTTTAAAAGTAAGAGTTTGTCTCACAGGGAGTAGTGATCTAAAAATCTAATAGATCTCCAGATCTGCTACAGATCTGGCAATTCTAACCTAATCTAATAAAATAGGGAAAGAAAGAGAGTTTTTCGGGTGTCACAATTAAACTATATTTAAACTACAAAATAGAATTGAAAAGATAGATCTGAAAGAGGATGAAGGTGAATGAAAAAATAAAATGTAAAATGGTGAGAAGTAGGCAGTTGTGGGTTATTTTCACTGTAAATCAGATTTAGAACAATGGATCTGCAGTTGACCTTCAATTGGCTACAAGCACAAGTGCAAGGTAGAAATAATCCAATTTAGACCAGAGGATTGAATTGATCGTAAGGCTATGATCTGTCCACTTCAATGGTCACAGATCATCCTAGGGATTTTATTCAATCCAAAGGCTTCAATTAGAACAAGAAAAGCAATACAGAAGCTGTAGATGCAAGGCTACATGCTCAGGCATCCACAGGAGCATAAAACCTAAGAAAGTCTGATGGAAATCAAAGGATCTATAGATTAAATGAACTAGCATTCCCAGGAGCATAAAATCTATGAAAATCTAATAGAAATCAAAGGTCCTACAGATTCAATGAACTTTAAAACCAACAATTCATTAATTCAAAATAGCTTACAATAAATTGTTCTCAGATCTGCAGTCTCTGCATCATCCAATTCTCTTACAAAGTTCTCACACCTCTCAATTTACAGATCCAATTACAATTCAAATCAGCCTTTTGCTGCTACCTAGATCTAATCTAACGGGCTGGACTAGGGAGAGAAGAGAAGGGAGAAAAAGAGGCAAACAAAACCTAAAATTAAACCTAAATGAGTCAAGGAAAACTCAGATTATTCCTTGGTTCCTTACTAATGAATCACAGCCAAAAGGCTGAAATTTATACATTTGCCTTGATCCATGTGCCTTGAGTTTCAGTGAATCAGAGAAGAGAAAATATTTTAGCTTAATCTAATCCCTGTGATTAATATCCTGGCCAATCAGAGAAGAGAGAACTCAGTTCTGTTATGCCCAGCTAAAATAGTTAGATTCTCGCCAAGAGTTGCTTCAATTAATTATAAATCAGTTCATATGTGGATAGGTGTCTCATGTGCATTTTAGAGTTCCCAAATATGCCCTTGCTGACCACTGGTAATGGCTGGAAGTTGATAAAGCCTGATGGAACCCGAGCCTTGAGAGGTTAGAAATTGAAATTCAAGAGGTTTGGTTGCTGGAAATTGATCCAGTCGCGTGGTTGAGAGGATATCTCAAGAGGATAGCTGAAGCTTGAAGATTCTCGAGCAATTTTGAGGCAGGTTCGAGAGGTTGGTGGCTGGGGGAATAAACTGCTTAAGCAGTTGCTGAAATCCTGAAGCAACTCGAGAGGTTGAGGCCTGCAACGTGACAGGTTTGCTAAAGGTGTAAGCTGGAGCTTGATTGGTTGGAAGTGTGGCATTAGCTCGAGAGGTTTGGAGAGCTTCAACATTGAACCGTTCGAGAGTTTGGAGTGGATGGCTTGCTGAACTCGATAGGTTTGCTGAAGACCTGAAGCAATCTCTAGAGGATGGAGTGCAAGTTGACAGGTTTGATGTATTCTCACAACAAATACTCGACAGGTTGGTGGCTTGAGTTTAAACTGGTCGAACAAATTGCTGAAGACCTGAATCCTCTCGAGAGGTTGTGAGAATGCTGCTCGAGATGTTAACTTTGACTGCAGGGATCATTCGACAGGTTGCTTTAGCAACCTTTACACAATTCGACAGGTTTGAATGTGGCCTGATTCAACTCGATAGGATAAGGCTCCCAAGGAACCATTCGTTAAGTTCATTTTTTGCATATTAAACCACTTGCTACTTGACAATTTAAGCTTCAAGACACATAACTCATGGTGTTCTTAGCAGCAGAAAATGCAATGCTCAAGTTTAATTCCGGCTGGCACTCCACATTGCAACAACTTGAGTACATTAAAGAGCAGCTCGTGAGGTTACTCTCCATCATTATAGCTTGTGTAATTTGTAGGTGCTCTAGTGCATGACTGGTTAGTAACTTGTTGCAGCTGACCATTTCACAAGGTTGAAGCTTCAACATCCATTCGAGAGGTACTCTTACACCTTCGTTTACACCATTCAACAGGTTGGACTTTGTTCTCAAGCATTTGAATGATTGAGAAGTGCATCACTTCCAAATATTGCTGAACCTCAAGTCCATATTGTTGAAGTTGTTCAACTCCACACTGCTGCAGCCAGTTAATGTGCACACAGTTGAATGTGCTATTATTATGCTTCAATGTGCCCAAAGCTGAAGATAGTTTCTTTGACAGTTTGGAGCTGAAGGTGCTGAGGCTTGAGCTACACTTGTCTCAGTTCTGATGAATGGTTCTAAGTCCTCCTCTTGACACTTATTTTATGGATGGCTGTATATTATTTCTTCGCTACAAAAACATATTAAACATCAATTATTACACACTCTAGGTCATAGCAAAAGCTAGATTTAAGGGGTAGAAAGTGGCAAAAACTAGTGACTAACACACCCCCAAACCTAGTCTTTGCTAGTCCTCGAGCAAAGTGAAACTTAAACCATTATTCTACAAAACTTAAATGCCACTTTCGTAGGGAGCACAGATGCATTTAGCATATGAACCAAGCCTTTTAAATCCCTAGGTGATCCCTAGTGGAGGAGTGCAGTCTCCTGGGAGTTTTCAGTGAAGGTACCCATGAACTTCTCCAATAAAATAGTTACTATAAGTGCGACATTTCAAAACAGTGTTCAAACAAATAAAATTCATTCCACACCTTACTCATTCAATTTTTTAAGAGGAGTTACAACAATAAAACAACAGTTTAACACTGAAATCAGGTTTACCTTACAAACAATCAACTCATATCAAGAGTGTGTGAAAATTAGTGTAAAGCTCACCATTAATTTGAGAATTCTTGTTGGATAATGCCCCCAACAAATATAATTTCAGACCCAAGTCTCACTAGGGCTGCTTCGCAAAATAAATCTGTAAGGTGTATCATTTCACAAGATCAAGAGCAGTTACAGCCCTCAAATAGGATTGCAAGCATGAGCATAGACATGGCTACTAATTACTGAAATCTTCTAACTCTTTTCACCATAGATTACACAGCTCCTTATCTCCACATGATAACTCAATAAATTTCAAATCAGTAAGGTCTTTTTATTGGGTTGTAATGTGGCCTATGGGTCAGGGATATAACGTATAAAGGGGAATAAAGGATTTAAAATTGAGAAATCAGCAGGGATAGGAGGTGGATTATAACTTCTCAACCTTCATTTCAGCACAACTTCATGTTTGGTTTTTTCAAATTTGAAGTGATCAGTTTTTAATCCTCTTTTCAATTTTCCTATGAAGTGACTTATCTTTCTCTTTTTGTTTTGTTTTTCTATTTTTTTTTATATATAGGTTGAAATGCCACAGCTCCACAACTGCCATCAAATGCCCTTTCTTCTTCTTCCACCAAATGTTAAACAAACTCCACCTTCTTCAACTTCTTCTCATTTACCTTCTGAAATCACAAAGTGAGGGTAGGCTGAATCACATCACTGATGTTTGGGTTTAAATTCTCTGGTTTTTGTCAAAGAAAACTTGGATTTTTTAAAGCTCAAATGGTCTGTATCAAGGGCAATTCAAAGGGTAAGGATTTTTAGGCTCAAACTGTCCAAAAGAAAGCCTTACATCATCTCTTTAGTGTCATGAGTTCTGTCAAGCTGTTTTAACTTAGAGTGCACAACTTCTAGTGAAAAAGAATAGGTTCAATTAGTCCTTAGAGTAGAAAAAATTACCAAAACACTCTTCAAAGAATTTTTTTTTTTACTGGCCCAATTCTCACTGGGTATGGTCTTGCATTAAATTCCTGTGGTATATCCTCACAATCTTCTCTCTTTTCTGGTTCACTAAGCACAAATTGTAAAAAATTTCTTGATATTGGCTTCATGGGAATGTTAGATTTACAACAGATTTTAGTTCTAAAATGTTTTTGATTTCCTCTTTTTCAAAAATCAGGTGGGAATTCACTCTATTTAAAAAAAAAATTATCCAACATTGCTGCAATAGTATTAACTATTCCATTGGCACACCCTACCATACCCCCAAACCTAAGATGAACATTGTCCTCAATGTTTGCATAGTGAGTAGCTAAGGGCAGCAGGGTTTGCAAACAATAAAGAATGAACTACATGCAGAAAAGAAGAAAAAATAAAAGCACAAAACTGAATTTATTGACATAAAAATAGAAAGAATGCTATACAAACGGAAGAAACAAAAGCATATTCCGACAAAAATAGAAAATCAAACACAAAAAATAGCAAAATAAAGTCAAAAATAGTATACAAACATACAAAAAATCAAGAAAAGCAAGAAACACATTTATTCTAAGAAAGAAAATAGAAAAACTCAGCAAACAAACACAACAAAAAATAGCATGCTTAAATCTGAAACTGCAATAAGGTACCCATCTGTCTTATCCTTCTTCACCTCTTTTTGTTCAAAAATAATCTTGCAATCAACATCTTCTTCAGGAGTTGAAGAAGATTCACCCATCATTTGCAGTCCCTTAGGATTATTCATTGGTTGGCTGGGGAAATCTTCCCTTTTTGTCAAAGCATTGGAAAGTTGACTGAGCTAGTCCTCAATCTGTTTGATGCTCTGGCTATGGGAATGCACAATCTGTGCTAAGAAACTAAGATTCTGTAATGAGGACAAAACCTGCTCCTCAAAGGAGGGAGTTCTAGATTAGGGTGCTTGTGCAGACATATGATTTTGCTGGGCCATTGGCTGGTGGGACTGATGGTTAGAGAAAAAAATTTATTGGTACTGCGGAGGCGGTCTATAAGGCATGGCATACTGTTGCTGGGGATGAGGATGGTTGTCTTGATTCCACCTCAGATTGGGGTGGTTCCTCCATGGATACCCAGCAGGTTGTTGTTCTTGCTGCCCATAGGATTGGGATGCATTGGCATGCTCCATGACCAAAGCAGGATAAAGACCAACAGAAGGGTAGTCCTGAATGGAGAGTGTGGGGCACTGACATATTAGACATGCCTCCTGCATTTGTGCAGCGATTGGGGCTGCAACACAATCACCAATTTACTAAACTGATGTGCCAAACTATCTACCTTTCTCTCTAGGTCAGTAAACACATTTAATTCAAACAATTTTCCTTTGGAAGTGGGGGTCTCTTATAACTCCAGTAGCTAGCTCAATATCAGATCTTGACAGAGCCTCTTGTTGAGTTGAATTGTCACTAATTACATGAAACAACTCTCAGGCTTCCTCGTCGGTCTTGTTAAGGTAAGTGCCACCACATGATGCATCCACCATTTATCTACATTTAGAATCAATGCCTTGATAGAAGCTTTAAACAATCTGCCATCTAGGTATCTGATGATGTGGGCATTGCCTTAGCAATTCCTTAAATCTCTCCCATGCTTCATGAAAATTTTCAGCTTACCAAAGGAAATGATGCTCTTCCTCAGCTGACTGGTCTTGCACATGAGGAAAGATTTAGCCAAAAATTGGGTTTGCAAATCATTCCAAGATGTTATGCTATTTGCTGTGAGTAAAGAGAGCCAAGTTCTGGCTCAATCCTTTAGTGAAAAAGGAAAGAGCCTCAGTTTAGTTGCTTCCTCTCCCAGACCAGCAATATTGAATGAAGTGCAGAGGGCAAGGAATTCATCAATATGCTTGTATGGGTCTTCTTTACAAAGCCCATCGAAAGATGGTAGCATTTGAATGGTTGAGGCCTTAATTTCATAGTTACCTTGAATAGTAGGGAATTGAATGCAAAAGGGGGAAGAGTATGCCCCGAGTGCATAATATTCCTTCAATGTTCTTTGTTGCTCACCCATTACAAATGGCTCACAATTTAATCTCATGTGTGTGTGTGGGGGATGCCTAGGTCTAAGAAGTCTCTCAACTTCAAGATCTAAAGGGACAATCTCGAGGTTGAGGAATCTTTTACCAACCATGCATACGACAGAATAGATTTGTAGCAAACAAAACATAATGACATAGAAAAATTACAGCAAAAATAAAAACAAAAACAAACACCAACACAGAAGAACTATTGGATTTAAAAAAAAAAAACAATTTAACTGAAAATGAAAACTAAGGAAAACAAAATGCAAACTCAGGCAGATCTGCTCCAGCTGCAATCCATTTGCCCCTCTTTTTACTACTGCTCCTGATCTGGAAAAACTCATACTGCAGTAGTAATTTATTCAAATGGCTAAAAGACAATGGAGAGAAAAATTCAGAAAAAGCAAAAAAAACTCAGAAATACTGCAGCAGTGAAACAGACTTAATATACAAGAACTGCAACAATCATTTATTCAAACAATTGAGATGAAAAATGCATATATACTTCTAAACTACAGAAAAATTTTAAATCTAAATAAGAAAAACTCTGATCTACTAACTAGATTAAAACTCCCAGGCAGCGGCATCAAAAACTTGTTGTATAAAAATGTTGTGCTAATATTTTATTAGAAAATGTGGTAAAAACAAATGAAAAGTGGTAGTGGAATGGAATGAAATCAACAACATTCTAAACTCAGTCCTGAAAGATAAAGTGATGTTGTAGCAAGTTTTAAAAGTAAGAGTTTGTTCCACTGGGAGTAGTGATCTAAAAATCTAATAGATATCCAGATATGCTACAGATCTGGCAATTCTAACCTAATCTAATAAAACAGGGAAAGAAAGAGAGTTTTTCAGGTGTCACAATTAAACTATATTTAAACTACAAAACATAATTAAAAAGATAGATTTGAATGAGGATGAAGGTGAATGAAAAAATAAAATGTAAAAGGGTGAGAAGTAGGCAGCTGTGGATTATTTTCACTGTAAATCAGATTTAGAACAATGGATCTGCAGCTGACCTTAACTTGGCTACAAGCACAAGTGCAAGGTAGAAATAATCCAATTTGTACCAGAGACTTGAGTTGATCTTAAGGCTCTGATCTATCCAGTTCAATGGTCACAGATCATCCTAGGAATTTTATTCAATCTAAAGGCTTCAATTAGAAAAAAAAGCCCACTACAGATGCTGTGGATGCAAGGATACAAGCTCAGGCATTCATAGGAGCATAAAACCTAGGAAAGTCTGATGGAAATCAAAGGATCTATGGATTAAATGAACTCGCATTCCTAGGAGCATAAAATCTATGAAAATCTAATGGAAATCAAAAGACCTATAGGTTCAATGAACTTTAAAACCAACAGTTCATTGATTCAAAATAGCTGACAAAAAATTGTTCTCAGATCTGCAGTCTTTGTATCATCTAGTTCTCCTATAAAGCTCTCACACCTCTCAATTTACAGATCCAATTACAATTCAAATCAGCCTTTTGCTGCTACCAAGATTTAATCCAACAGGCTGGATTAGGGAGAGAAGAGAAGGGGGAAAAAGGGAGAAAAGAAACCTAAAATTAAACCTAAATGAGTCAAGGAAAACTTAGATTATTCTTCACTTTCTTGCTAATGAATCACAGCCAAAAGGCCGCAATTTATACATTTGCCTTGATCCATGTGCCTTGAGTTTCAGCCAATCAGAGAAGAGAAAATATTTTCGCTTAATCTAATCCCTCTAATTAGTATCCTGGCCAATCAGAGAAGAGAGAACTCATTTTTGTTATGCCCAGCCGAAATAGTTGGATTCCTGCCAAGAGTTGCTTCAATCAGTTGTAAATCAGTTCATATGAGGATAGGTGTCCCATGTGCATTTTAGAGTTTCCAAATATGCCCCTGTCGACCACTGGTAATGGCTGGAAATTGATAAAGCCTAATGGAACCCGAGCCTCGAGAGGTTAGAAATTGAAATTCAAGAGGTTTGGCTACAGGAAATTGATCCACTCGAGTGGATGAGAGGATATCAAGAGAGGATAGCTAAAGCTTGAAGATTCTCAAGCAGTTCTAAGGTAGGTTCGAGAGGTTGGTGGCTGCGGGAATAAACTGCTCAAGTAGTGGCTAAAATCCTGAAGCAACTCGAGAGGTTGAGGCCTGCAACATGACAGGTTTGTTGGAGGTGTAAGCTAGTGCTCGATAGGTTGGAAGTGTGGCATCAATTCGAGAGGTTTGGAGGACTTCAACATTGAACCCTTCGAGAGGTTGGAGTGGAGGGCTTGCTGAGCTCGACAGGTTTGCTGAAGACATGAAGCAATCTCAAGAGGATGGAGTGCAAGTCGACAGGTTTGATGTATTCTTACAACAACAACTCGACAGGTTGGTGCCTTGAGTTTAAACTGCTCGAACAGATTGCTGAAGACCTGAATCCACTCGGGAGGTTGTGAGAATGCTGCTCGAGATGTTCACTTTGAGTGTAGGGACCATTCGACAGGTTGCTTTAGCAACCTTTACACAATTCGACAGGTTTGAATGTGGCCTGAGTCAACTCGATAGGATAAAGCTCCGAAGGAACCATTCGTTAAGTTCAGTTTCTGCATATTAAACAACTTGAGTGGTGTATTTCCAGTACACAACTACTTGACAACTTAAGCTTTAAGACACATAACACATGGTGGTATTTGTTGTAGCAAATGCATTGCTCAAGTTTAATTCCTGCTGGCAATCCACATTGCAGCAGCTTGAGTACATTAAAGAGCAGCTCGTGAGGTTACTCTCCGTCATTATAGCTTGTATGATTTGCAGGTGCTCTAGTGCATGGCTGATTAGTAACTTGTTGCAGCTGACCATTTCACTAGGTTGAAGCTTCAGCATCCATTCGAGAGGTACTCTTTTACCTTCATTTACACCATTCCATAGGTTGGACTTTGTTCTCTAGCATTTGAAAGATTGAGAAGTGCATCACTTCCATATATTTTTGAGCCTCAAGTCCATATTGCTGAAGTTGTTCAACTCCACACTGCTGCAGCTAGTTAATGCGCACACAGTTGAATGTGCTGCTGTTATGCTTCAATGTGCACAGAGCTGAAGATAGTTTCTTTGACAGTTTGGAGCTGAAGGTGCTGAGGCTTGGGCTGCACTTGTCTCAGTTCGATGAGTGGTAAGTCCACCTCTTGACACTTATTTCATGGATGGTTGCATATTATTGCTTAGCTACAAAAACTTATTAAACATCAGTTATTACACACTCTAGGTCATAGCAAAAGCTAGATTGAAGGGATAAAAAGTGGTAAAAACTAGTGACTAACAGCGGGAGGAGGATAAAACTCCTGCTAACCATAGAATTTGATGATTTTATGGTGTTCGACCCTGACGGAGAGCTCAATTATGGCACCGTACTACACCCGAGAAGATAGTAGCTGACTACTATTTCAAAATTGGTTGAATAAGATGCTATCCCTAGATCAATAAACCTTATCTCTTCACCCTTTATTTTTTTTCCAGAAAATGGGTCAAATGATTTTCGAATTCTCTTTCAGAATAAAACTGGAAACTTTCGAATGGCAAACAATGCAATCACTCATTCACCTCAATCTTTTTAAAAGCTATGATACATGATGATCGTTTATAACTTACAAAATCAAGCCTGACATGTGGCCGAAATAATCAAACTAGTTGTCAATATGGGATCATCATAAGCACACTCTAGGATATCTGTGAGGCCGATAAAAGTCCCACCGTCACTTCACACTGGGGCATTTTTTTAAAAAGCACTAGCACTTTGGTTGTATGTTCAGGGGCATACCCCCTGAACATACAACCCAAAACAAAAACCTTAAACCTAACGAAAACTTGGAACCCAAAACAGACACAAGCCCAAAACATGATGCGTGGGAGATCCAATCAGAAGCAACAGAAAAGCGGGAGGAATGGTTGGGTAACACCCTTTCTATCCATTTGTAGGAATTCCCTCATGCCATCTTCACCATCTAACAAAAGGGATGGATGTATACCATCTCTCGATCCCAACACCCCCCAAGCCATAGAGACATCTCTAATCACACCATTAGAGATTGCCGTGAGACAAAGAATGCGCGAAATCACAAAGAAGCGACATCAAAATCGAATGATATGAAGAAGCGACATCACAATCGGATGGTCAGATCGCACGAAATCATTGAAACACGAGAATCAAGACACTCTACACTCGGGCTCACGCAAAGCGGAGAAGGAATGAAGAAAATTGAAGAAAGCTCAGCCATGTATAGTCCATTGAATTAAGCGCCTGAAACATAGCACCAACCAATTAAGCGTCGGCGAACCTGTGCGCATTCCAAATTAAGTGCCGCATATAGAGCGCAAAATTAAACCTTCGTCAACCCAAAAGGTATGACGAACCAAACACGAGCTAAGGATCCTGCATGGAATTTGAAAAGTCGGCCGAGCACTCCACCATATGACCCACCGACCCTTCAATTTCGCGCCTAACAACTGTCGCATAATTGAATTACACACTCATGTATACACGTGTAATTGACTCGCTGACCCTCCAATTATCCACAGCAGCACTAGCCCGTAATTGAGGTAAATGCCAACTCCAACGCATAAAATTCTCGAACCATGCTACACCTTTAACTGATAACCAACTCGAAAAACAATCAGCAGCACTCATTGCCATGATCCATCACGCGATTACCTCTATCCCACCATGAGCTAAGGATTACACCAGAAGGAAGACCCCCATAATCCCATCATGACCAGCACAACTCAAAATTTCGAATTACTCCCTGAAGTTCTACTACAAATACCCAGCACTCACTCCATTGTGATAAATAAACTAGCAAAATTACTAGAACCCCAAACAACAACAACAAAAATAGAAATAATAAATAAAAGTCCCATCGCACACTCACAGACACATATGACTACCCGTCCCACTGTGATCAGAAAAATGAATGTTCTCCCTATTGTCCTATCGAAGGGAGACATCAAGAGGACAGCCCAGGGGACCATCTAGACAACGTGTAAACACCAACAAGAGGGCTTTCAGAAACAAAAGATGGCCAACATGGATGATGTGGGTGGTTGTGTGATTTCACCTACCCCGGAACGAGTAAAACCCTCTACCCCCTCCAGACACCCTTGTCCCATCGCATACCCTGACACATCACTGTCCCATCGCGCACCCACAACATGTCCTATCACGACATGATGCACACATGACCATCACCACCGCAACTCCAAAACCAAACCAACCCAAACCCAGGTCCCATTGTGACACAACCCCGCTACCAAGCAAACCAACCATCCACTTTTGCAACCCAAGATTTGCCAAAGAAAAGAAAACTAATTGAACACCAACGCCCCATCATGTGCCTATAACAATACAAGACAATAGACCCATCACAGCATCAGCAAATGGCAGGTCCCATCGCGACACAGTCACAATCATCCGCATCGCTGCAACCCGCCACAGCACGCAGCCAGAAGAGGAGACTTAACCAAACATCCTATCGCGATGATCTGCATGTCCCATTGCAACAATCATCACACCCCACCATGCCAGTACTCATCGGGTCCTGCCATGGTAGAAAAGGAAGGGGGAAGGAATCTCAACCAATGTCCCATCGTGAAAGCAAACTTGAACCTCTCATCATACAATCGCCACATCCCATCGCGATCAATACAAGGGCCTTCACCGATGATAAATCAGGTAAGTATCACCCACATCCCAACTCAATATTCTTGTACAAATATAGTTAGCTAATATTAAGTCAAACCTTTCCAAAACTCGACTCTCCCAATCCGTGAATCACTGTAGTCCTCCCGTATGAGACAATCATCAGTATTCGTGAGAAGGTTAGATAGAGTATATGGCACACCGAGCGTCTGTAGACACCCAAATTTTGGCCTCTCAAAGTATACAAACTTGTTCGGTCAACCTTTGACCTTATCCACAATCTCCGAAAAAGGATTGACCTTCTTTGAAGACCTTAAAACCCTAAAGACGAGGACTATGTACTGAAATAATAGTACATTATTGATCACAGGCTAAAAAAATAGCCCTGTCGTTCAGACTCGACTTAGCCCTGGGAAGCTTTCAAATTTCATGCCCTAACAGCCACGCGCAATTCGATTGCACGCATGGATACATGAACGCAATTGGTCCCACTTGGACCAGACCTGCACTTCCCACGGATTGCCTTAGGACCCGATTTTGCACCCTTGATAGGCCGCATAATTAGATTACATGCCCCATCACCAGCGCATAATTGGTCCCACTTAGACCAGTCCTTCGTCTTTCGTAGACCGCCTGAAGACCCAATTACGCACCCTCACCAGTACGCGCAATGGATTGCATGCCCCACCACCAGCTTGCAATTGGTCTCCAGTTGGACCCAGCCTCTAATTCTCATGACCGCCTGTTGTCGCTCCAAGTGTGCCATAATTGTGTGCATTATGAATCAAAAATTAAAGAATTAAAGAATGCTAGGTTATATGGATGTTAACTTATGAAAGGGATATCAGCACATTGGGGCTAACACTGGCCTGCAAGATCAGGGCCAATTGTAGCAAGTTTTAAAAGTAAGTATTTCAAGATCGTCCACAGAGAAGTTTGTCTAAACTGAGAGATAAACCTCCAGATCTGTGCTACCAGATCTGGCTCTATAATTATCTAAAAAAAAGAATAGATAAAAGAGAGTGTTGGATTGTGTCACATTTAACTATAAGCAAATAAAGAAAAGAACTAACTACGTGATCCAGATCCGAGTTGGGGAGATGTTTAAAATAAGACAAATGCAGAAATAATAGCTTCATGTACTTTAGCCTCTGAATTTTAATGGAGAATCTGTAGTTCAACAGAGCAGATTCAATCTTCATCTGGCTACCAGCACAGATGTAAGAGAAATAAATCGAAATAAAGGAATAGGTTTAGACTTATGGCTATGATCTGTCCACTTAAATGGTCACAGTTCATCGATAGTAATGGCCTATTCTTTAGTTGAACATGAACATCATCTTTTTGCTAGAATTAGGTTACCAAGCTAATTACGCGGGTGATGAATTAAGGGAAGTTGCATGCGGATGAGTGAATCTAAAGAAGTCTAATGCACTAAGGTGAACATTAGAACCCTCGACATGACTCCAATGGAGAAGACACAAATTGACAACCTTTTAAAATCCAAAATTACAATTCTGAGCACGGCTTCTTAGAGAGCCCTCGGACTTCTGATCAGCTTCTCGAACCCTCGGACTTCTGATCTTGAATTGAACTTGGAAGTACAAATCACTCACAATGGCTCTCAAAGGTAAACTACAAGAAGGGATTACAGGGGGTTCGGATAAGCTATCGGCGAATGAGAAAGCAGAGATGAAAACTCTAAAATCTGGATACCCAATTTGGGCAAATGGTTCGTCTATTTATCGTTTTCCCTAAGCCTCAAATGTGTATCAACCAATCGTAATTGGATAGATCTGTATCAACCAATAGGAGTCGAGCACCGGGATCCAGATCTGTTTCGCCAATCGAATCGCTTGATCTGGTTGACCAATCAGGAAACAGAGGCATCAATTCTGTTATGCATTTTGAAATTCTGTTTGAGCTTCTGGAAGTTCCCGCCAGGTAATTTAACTTTGGGCGCTCACATGGGGTGGAATATGCCTTTGGTTCGTGCTCAGAATCTTTCGAAATGTCTCTGGGCTTTTCAATGCATTGAGCGTCGTGATTCTTGAATTGCCCTTATTAAAGCTGCGAATCTCCGAATACCTTTTCACAGAGTTCGAGGGCCTTTTCGCAAAGTTCAATGACTTCGAAGCTCGTTAGCAAAGTTCAATCTTCTTTTAAGTGTTTTCTTCTTTTCGCAAAGTTCAAGGTTCTTTACGAAAAGTGCAAGTTCTTTGCGAATAGTAGAAGTTCTTTGCGAATTGAACTCTAGGCTCCCATTCTTCTTTGCGAATAGTAGAAGTTCTTTGCGAATTGAACTCTAGGCTCCCATTCTTCTTTGCGAATAGTAGGAGTTCTTTGCGAATGGCTCTCTCTTGCTTGTGTCTTTATGCGCTCTTTTAGACCCTCTTTAGCCATTCTTTGAGGTCTGTTTCTTCACTCCTTTAAACTTGACATGAGTCATCGACTTTTGATCTTTTGGGATGCTTTTGATTTGGACTGTAAGATTGGTTAGTCAGAAATGCACACTAAAGCACTTATTTAGTCTTCTCAAGGGTCTTTCAAGGCTCATGTTTAGGGGTGAAAATGGTATTTTCACTACTTAACACACCCCAAACCTAAGCTTTGCTAGTCCACTGAGCAAAGAAACATAAAAGAAAAATAAAGAGCCACTTTTGTAGGAAGCACAGTGCATTTAGCATGCAACAAGCCTTTTAAACCCCTAGGTGATCCCTAGAGGAGGAGTGAAGTCTCGAGGGTTTTCAATGAAGGTACCCTAAACTTCTCCATGGGGGTTGGCATTAGTGCCTTTGTCATCCCATGAGCAATCAAAGATCAAAATTAGTTACTCTTGAATCAATGTTTAAACAGAAATTTAGGTTTATTATTTGCAAGGGGATTTCAACATTTATAAACCTTATGAATGTTTCACTCTTTCCAATCTGTGAGCAGCCATAGAAATCATGCAAATGTGTCAGCAGTAGTTCATCATTTGAATAAAAATTAGGTTATAAGTCATACTTAATGTGCTCAAGTTCCAACCCAAACACTTACCAGGGTGTACTCTCATCAAGATTTTTGTTGAAGGGTTCATTTTCACTCAAGCTCAAGAGCAGTTACATCTCCCAAATGGATTTGTAAGCATGAGCATAGGCATGATTCTCAGTCTTTGGCATCCTTGACATCTCCTCACCATAGATTGGGAAACTGCTTATCTCCACATGACAGTTCACTCAACTTTGGATCACAAGGACTTTTAGGTTGGGTTTGTTGTATGGCTCGTGGAGTGAGGTTTCAGGGATAGGAAGGTTGAACAGGTGTTTGGATTTTTGAGAAATCAGGAATTGAAGGAGGTGGTTCATGACTCCACCTTCTTGAGTTTAGCTTCTTTTGAGATTCTCGTGTTCAAAGTACTCAGTTCTTCTTCCTTTGATCTTGAATTTTCAACATAAAGTTCCCCTTTTTGCCTTTTTTTTTGCTTGCTTCTTTTTCACATTGTTTTTCTTTTACTTTCTCAGTCACCATACTGCCCATTTTTGAGGTATTTCTTCTTCATTTATTTTGATATTTGCCCAGAAATGTTCCATCTTTACTTCTTTCTCCTTTAACTCCTGAATTCTCAAGGTGAGGGAAGGCTGAATTGGTTCCATTGGTTCAGGTGCAAGAAAAATGGGTGTTTTGATGAAGCATTGTAGGATTTATAGCTCAATTAGGGTACAAACAAGGGCAGATCTTTCTTGGTTGGTTCTCATTAAGCTCAATGTCCAAAGAAGGCCTTGATCTTTTCCTCGGTTTCATGAATCTTTGTTGCTTGTTTTGATTTGGAGTTTCCTAATTTCTAGTGGATCTAATGCCTCACCAGTCCTTTGAATCGTAAAAGGTTGCCTCAGTCACTCTTCAACAGAGATGTAAAACATATAGGGTCAATTATCACTGGTTATGGTTTCTGCTTGACGTCTTAAGTATATCTTTACCTTTTTCTCTTCCTGTGGACTTGCTATGTGCTAATACAAGTGTATTTTCCTGGTGTTAACATCATGGAAATGTGGAATATTGTAGGGTTTAGAATGTCTAAATTCTTGCAAAGAAACTTTTAAAATTTCCACATTGTCATGATTCTTAAGTAAATTGATTCATTTCCTGATTACTTTGGTGATTGTGATGCCCTTATGCTAATTATCCCATGGGCAGGACCTGTTTGCCATACCCCCAAACCTAAGATGAACATTGTCCTCTATGTTCTAGACAAGGAGAGACTAGGGGCAGCAGGGTAGAAGAAGAAAGAAAAACTAAAAACAGAACAAATCTAAACTATATGCAACAGAAAAAATAAAAATGTAAAACTGAAGATATGAGCAAGGAAATGGAAAACATGATATACAAATGCAAGAAAAATCAACAAAACAATGCTAGAACTGCTAAATAAAATCTAACAAATAGAAGGATTACTATGCAAATGAAAGGAAACTAATGCTAATAAAAGAGAAAAAGAAAAGGCAAGGTAAGGGATACAAAGTTAAAAAGAAAAAGAAAAGTGTTGATACAAAAAAAAGAATTTGTGCTCCGAAAGATCTTTTCGCAAAGGACTTCTCCCCATTTTCTATTCGAAAAGGAAATTTTAACTATTCAGCAGAACATGGTTCTTTTCGAGTAGTTCATTACACTCGAATCAATTCGAATAGAACTTTGAACTTTTCGAAAAGTACTTTTTACTTTGCGATTTGAACTTTGAAGTGTATTTACACTATGCGTGCAAGAAAAATAGACAGAAACAGCAAAAATCAGAAAAACGATGTTGTACAAACATATTATACACTTTTCTACCATCAGATTTAGGGAGATTCATGATGATAGGTGGGCAGCAAGGACTCCTGGGTGTTTTCAATGCATGGTTTGAGCCTCTGACCATTTACCTTGAGTATTCTTCCATCCTTGGGATCTGAAATATCCACGCCTGAGGGGAGGCCTTGATGACGATGTATGGCCCTTCCCATCCGGATCTCAATTTGAAAGAATTTAAGTTTAGAGTTGAATAACCATACCTTGGACCCCGGTATGAACTCTCTTCTCATGAGGCTCCTATCATGGAATGATTTGACCTTTTCTTTGTACAATGGAGCTAGTGTAGGCATCCATCCTCGGTTCTTCCGGATTCGGTGAGTTGAAGCTTCACTGTGGTTACCAAAGAATAGATCCATATTAAAAGTTTTGATTGCCCACAAGGCCTTATATTCTAATTCTCGGTAGATGGCATGCCTTGCCATAAACCCGATGCGAAGGGACATCCCTATAGGAGTCTTATAGGCGATTCAGATGCCCACAAAGCATCATTAAGCTTAAAGGACCAGTCCTTTCTCCTTCTTCACAGCTTTTTCCAAAATGTGTTTGATCTCTCTATTTGAAATCTCCACCCATCCCGTTTGTGGATGATAGGGAGTGGCTACTCTGTGAGTGATGAGTACTTTTTTAATAGAGAGTCAAACGCACTGTAAAGTGTTTTCCCCATCACTAATGATGGCTCTGGGAATCCAAATCGGAAAAAATGTGGTCTTTGAGGAAGCTTAAAACCACTTTGTGATCATTGGATTTGGTAGCTATGGCCTCAATCCACTTGCAGACATACTCCACAGCTACCAAGATGTAATTGTTTCCATCAGACGGGGGAAAGGGGCCCACAAAACCTATGCCCCAAACATCAAACAACTCAACTACCAGATTGGCTGCAGGGCATTGAGTTTCTTTTTAAAATCTTGCCCAATTTTTGGCGATTCCGGCAAGATTCTGATCTTTGTAAGGCATCTTTAAAGATTGTGGGCCAATAGAAACCACACGCAGAATTTTTTACTGTTTTATTGCTTGAAATGGCCTCCACAGTCTGCTCATGACACATTGACAATATGCCGAGAATTCATGGTCCGGGACACACTTTCGATTACTTGGTCGCACAATTCTTGAATAGATAAGGATCTTCCCAAATGAAATGTTTAACTTGTGAGAAGAAAGATCTTTATCCATTCTATTCCAATGTTGAGGAATCATCCAATAGCCAAGAAGTTGACTATGTTTGCAAACCAAGGATCGTGGGTATTGATGGCAAAAGTTGCTCATCGAAATGATTCATTAATGGGTAAGCTCTCATCCTCGTTGAGAATTCGGATAAGTGATCACACCACATTCTCCACTCCTTTCTTATCCTTAATCAGTAGATCAAACTCCTGTAATAGGAGGATCCACCAAATAACTGGGCTTGGTATCCTTCTTAGATGTAAGGTACTTTAGGGCGAGTGGTCAAGAACACCACAATTTGTGAACCTAAAACATAAGGCACAATTTTTCCAATGCAAACACAATGGCCAGCACTCTTTCTCGCTTGTTGTGTAATTGAGCTGGGCATCTATCATGGATCTGCTGGCATAAGCTATGACATGGGGAAGCTTATCTTTCTCGCTTCTAGGACAGCTCCTAGGGCATAGTCTGATGCATCACACATCACTCAAAGGAACTGAATAGTCGGGGGACGCAAGATGGGAGCCAAATCGACATTTCTTAAGGACCTCAAAGGCATCATGCATTCATTAGTAAACACAAAAGGAACATCTTGACACGATAAATGACAGAGTGGCTTGGAAATTTTCTGAAATCTTTGATGAACCTCCTATAAAATCCTGCATGCCCTAAGAAACTTGATTTGCTTAACAGCCTGGGAGGAGGCAAATGTGCAATTAGATCAATTTTGCTTGGTCCACCTCTATGCCTTTATGGGGACCACATGTCCTAGGACAATGCCTTGGTGACCATAAAATGACTCTTTTCCCGACTTAGAACCAAATTGGTTTCTTCACATCTTTGCAACACCAACTTGAGGTGGTGTAAGCATTGGGAAAAAAGTCTCCATAAATTGAAAAGTCATCCATGAAGATCTCCATGAATTGATCAATCATGTCGGAAAAGATGGCATACATGCATCTTTGAAAAGTAGCAGGGCATTGCAAAGACCAAAGGGCATCCTCCTATAGGCAAAAGTGCCAAAGGCGGTGAAGGTGGTCTTTTCTTGGTCCTGTGGGTACACAGGATCCGGTTGTAACCAGTACCCATCAAGGAAGCATGAGTAAGCTTTGCTCGCAAGCTTATCAAGGATTTGGTCAATGAAGGGGAGGAAATGGTCTTTCCTTGTCATGGTATTTAATTTTCTGTAGTCTATGCACCCTCCATCCAGCTTGTTTGTCCGGTGGACATAAGTTTACCGATTCACTACTACACAGGATGCGATTTCTTAGGCACCACCGTATGGGTGCTACCAGCAGAATCAAATGGGGTAAATGACCCCAAAGATCTAGCTCCTTCATTACCACTTCTTGCATGTGAGGATTCAACCTTCTTTGCATTTCTCTAGAAGGCTTGGCATCCTCTTCCGTGGATCTTATGCATGCATACAATGGGTTTATTCCTCCTAAATCAATAATGGTCCACCAATTGCTTTCTTGTCATTTAGAACTACCTGTGCCTCCTCTTCTTGCTCCTTTGTAAGGGAGAAAGAAATAATCACAGTAGTGTTTGATGATCTCCCAAAACACATATTTCAGATTTTGGGGAGTCATTTGAGTTCCAATTCGTGAAATTTGAGAAAAGAGGGCAGCAAAGGTACCTTGGTAACTTGTGGAAGAGGGAGAGGAGCAGTCTCCAAGAGAGAGAACTTGATGATCACAGGAGTGCCTTGCACAAAGCAGATTCCTGCTGAATTTGATCTCCTTTTCCTTCTTTCTCAATGGATCCCCAATCATTTTAAATTACGTGGTGGAGTCTTTACCTTGCGAAATGTTTGTAAAGACTCCTCCACCACTCATCAATGATGTCAACATGGAAACATTCCTCGGCAGAGAATTGAGGTTGAGTAACGATTATACACATTCAATTTAACTTTCATATTTCCAAAAGACACCTCCATGATGCCAGACACTGCATTGAATGCATGCATTAGTCAGAGCTGTGAATGGTCTTCCTGTAATGACAGGATGGCAAGGGTACTTTTGGTTGGTTCCATGTCCAACACCAAAAGTCAGCAGGTAGAAAAACTTGTCTACTCCTACCAAAACATCTTCAATCAACCCCATAGGTTTCCTTTCAGATCTGTCATCGATACTTGAGTGGGTTTCAATTCTCCCAAACCTAGCTTCTCATAGATGAATAGGGAAGCGGTTGACACTAGCACCCAGATCTAGCAAGGCTTTCTCAATGGTGTGCTCCCCAATGATGCAGGGGATTGTGGGGATTCTGTGGTCTTGCATCTTAGGTGGTGTTGCAATTGATAGCACTTGGTTGATTTTCTCCACAAAAAGGCCTTCTTGGATAAATGTATCCTAGATTGCCTTTTGTGGGTGCACACCTCTTTGAGAAATTTTGTATAAGCGAGGACTGCTTGATTGCATCAAGCAGGTAGATTAATTTTAACTTGCTTGAATGTCTCCATCATTTCCTCAATTTTTGTGTTTCCTTTGTCAAAAGGAGAAATCGACTTCATTGCATGGGAAAATGGGAGGTGAGGAACACATTTCTCCTCCTCATCTTTTTCAACAATTTTGTTATTTTTCTTTTCATTTTTTGAATTTTCGATGTAAATCAATGACCATATTGCTATCCAAATTTGTTCTGCACTTGTTCTTCATCTTTTTCCTCTTCACTACCCTCGTGTTGTTTATTATTCTTCCACTTCTCAAAGTAGTCACGACTTTGATTTCCTCATGGCCATTTGAGGATTCTCCAACCATGAACTGTCCCTTAGGATGTTCACGGAGTTGGTAGGTAGTTACCCTCTTCTCTGCTTAGCCAATGAATTTGAGAGTTGGCCGAGTTTCTTCAATTTTTTAATGCTCATTGTGAAGGTTCACGATGCAGAGCAAGTTCAAGATTTTGAAGTGAACTCAAGACCCGCTCTTCAAAGGTCGTGGATCTAGGAGGGGCAGGGTGGTGCATCACGCATGGCTTGTTGTTGGTTAGGTGAAAATTTGATTTATTATAAAAATTCTGGCGATATGGTGAAAGCGGTTTGAAAGGTAATTGATTTTTGAAGCTCTTTCTTTGTAGTAATTTCCACGATTCCACGAGATTAGGATGAGATCTCCATGGGTAGTCATTCGATTGCATCATCCATAAGAAGCATGAGCTTGTTCCATCATGAGTTCTCGAAATTGTGATGCGTATGACATTGATCAATGGAATGAGTGGGGGGGCATATCGGACATGCCTCCTCTACTCTTGACCCATTTGGAGCTTTAAATGAGTCCATCAGTCTATCAAATTTTGTGGTCAAATTATCCACTTTCCTTTCCTCATTGACTTCATAAACTTTCCCTCTTGTGAATTGGGGATTATTCATCCTAGCTAGATTCTCGGTGTCCCTTGGCGGAGATTCTGCTTTGGGTTGAATTTTCTCCAATCACCTCAAAGAGGTCCCAAACCTCTTCAAGCTTTTACGCAAGTAGGTACCTCCACAAGAGGCATCCACCATGTTCTTGCCCTTGATCGGTTCCTTGATAGAAGCTTTGAACCAGCCATTTAGGAATTTGATGGTGAGGGCATTGCCTTAGCTTCTTTAAACCTTTCCCATGCTTCATGGAAAGTTTCATTGAGTTTTGGGAGAAAGAGATGATGCTTTGTCTCGATTGGCTGGTTTTATTCATTGGGAAATATTTTGACAAAATTGACATTGCAAATCATTCCATGATGTGATCTTTGTTTGGTGCTAACATAGATAACCATGCTCTAGCTTTGTCCTTTAATGAAAAGGAAAGAGCCTAAGCTTGCCTCTGACCGATCCATATGTTAAATGTTGTGCATAAAGCCAGAAATTCATCAATGTGTTTGTAAGGGTCTTCCTTACTCAATCCATGGAATGAAGGCAACATTTGGATGGTGGAGGACTTAATTTCATAATTTCCCTCCACTGTGGGAAATTGAATGCAAAATGGGGAATTATAAGCACCGGGGCAAAGTAGTCTCTTAACAATCTCTATTCTTCACCCATTTCAGAGATGTCCGTGATGTATGTCGTTTCTTAGAGTCTTTCAACTTCAATTTAACGAGAATCTCGATTGAGGGTTCTCCACCAAACATACAACTCGAGAGAGTTTGTAGAAACTGTATTTAAGAACTTTCCTTTTCTTTTACACATATGACGATAAAAAATAACAACAAAATCAATAAATGACGATAAATAAATGAAAATAAATAAAAACTCAAAGCACGCCCAAATTTGACAAAAAGACAAAAGAGTGGCAAAGCGGATTTATTCAAATAACTAGAAGGCAAAGAATAAAACTCGTAAAAATAAAAAAATAAAAATTTCGTAAAGAAAGTTTTCTATACAAAACCGTCAGAGACATTTAATCAAGCACTTGGAATGCAAAGTGCAGTTTAAAGCAAAAATTAAAATAAAAATCAAATCTACAAAATAGAAAAACTTAGGTCTATCTATTTTAGAACAAACTTCCCAAGTGGCCTAAAAACTTGTTGTCGCTCCAAGTGTGCCATAATTGTGTGCATTATGAATCAAAAATTAAAGAATTAAAGAATGCTAGGTTATATGGATGTTAACTTATGAAAGGGATATCAAGACATTGGGGCTAACATCGGCCTGCAAGATCAGGCCAATTGTAGCAAGTTTTAAAAGTAAGTATTTCAAGATCGTCCACGTGAGAAGTTTGTCTAAAACCGAGAGATAAACCTCCGATCTGTGCTACCGAGATCCGCTCTATAATTATCTATAAAAAAGAATAGATAAAAGAGAGTGTTGGATTGTGTCACATTTAACTATAAGCAAATAAAGAAAAGAACTAACTACGTGATCCAGATCCGAGTTGGGGAGATGTTTAAAATAAGACAAATGCAGAAATAATAGCTTCATGTACTTTAGCCTCTGAATTTTAATGGAGAATCTGTAGTTCAACAGTGCAGATTCAATCTTCATCTGGCTACCAGCACAGATGTAAGAGAAATAAATCCGAATTAAGGAATAGGTTTAGACTTATGGTTGTGATCTCATCACTTAAATGGTCACAGATCACGACTAGTGGCCTATTCTTTAGTTCGTAACATGAACATCCGTAAATCTTTGCTAGAATTAGGTTACCAACGCTAATTCGCACAGGGGTGATGAATTAAGGGAAGTTGCATGCGGATGAGTGAATCTAAAGAAGTCTAATGCACTAAGGTGAACATTCAGAACCCTCGACATGACTCCAATGGAGAAGACACAAATTACAGCAACCTTTTAAAATCCAAAATTACAATTACAGAGCACGGCTTCTTAGAGAGCCCTCAGACTTACGAACTTGGAAGTACAAATCACTCACAATGGCTCTCAAAGGTAAACTACAAGAAGGATTACAGGGGTTCGGATAAGCTATCCAGGAATGAGAAACAGATGAAAACTCTAAAATCTGGATACCCAATTTGGGCAAATGGTTCGTCTATTTATAGTTTTCCTAAGCCACTCAAATGTGTATCAACCAATCGTAATTGGATAGATCTGTATCAACCAATATGAGTCGAGCACCGTGATCCAGACCGCTCGCCAATCGAATCGCTTGATCCGGTTCACCAATCAGAAACAGAGGCATCAATTTGCTATGCATTTTGAAATTCTGCTTGAGCTTCCGGAAGTTCCGCTGTGTAATTTAACTTTGGGCGCTCACATGGGTGGAATATGCCTTTGGTTCGTGCTCGTAATCTTCCGAATGTCTCTGGCTTTTCAATGCATTGGCGCGTCAGACATCGAATTGCCCTTGTTAAAGCCGCGAATCTCCGAATACCTTTTCGCAGAGTTTGTGGGCCTTTTCGCAAAGTTCAATGACTTCTGAAGCTCTGTTCGCAAAGTTCAATCTTCTTTTCGAGGAGTGTTTTCTTCTTTTCGCAAAGTTCAAGGTTCTTTACGAAAAGTGCAAGTTCTTTGCGAATAGTAGAAGTTCTTTGCGAATTGAACTCTAGGCTCCCATTCTTCTTTGCGAATAGTAGAAGTTCTTTGCGAATTGAACTCTAGGCTCCCATTCTTCTTTGCGAATAGTAGGAGTTCTTTGCGAATGGCTCTCTCTCTTGCTTCAGGTCTTTGTCTGCTCTTTTAGACCCTCTTTAGCCATTGCTGAGGCTGTTTCTTCACTCCTTTAAACTTGACATGAGCCGTCAGCTTTTTGATATTTTTGGGATGCTTTTCGGATTTGGACCTGTCTGATTGGTTAGCTGTAAAATGCACACTAAAGCACTTATTTAGTCTTCTCAAGGGTCTTTCAAGGCTCATGTTTAGGGGTGAAAAATGGTATTTTTCACTACTTAACACCGCCCAAACTCCCCAATCAAGTGCACGTAAGTAAACACTCAATTGGATTGCGCGTGCTACACAGGGCGCGCATTTAGTTTCAAGTGAGTTGGAACTATGACACCCGACTAAGCTAGTCAGCCTGTCACTCATTGAGTCTGTGACCGAATCAAAGTGATTAAGCACACCGAACAGGGCACGTAATCAAATCAAAAGCGCTATTCAGGGCGCACAATTGGATCCAACTGATCAATTGTGCACCTTCCCCAGGGCCCGTAATTACCCAAATAACTATAAATAACCCACGTACCTCGAACCAATATACACATCCAATAATCACATTTTCAAGTTTCTCTCTTCCAAGCTTAGGGATTTCAAGACTCTCTTCAGTGCCCGACTTCAGGTAATCTTTTAGGTTCTAGTTTCTAGTTTTTAATTTCTAGTTCCTAGCTCTTAATTTTTAGGTTCTAGTTCTTAGCTTCTAGGTTCTAATTCTTAATTTTGATTATAGTTCTTAATTTTCATCCTAGTCCCTAATTTGTATTCTAGTTCTTAGTTCTAGTTCTTAATTCTTAAGTTCTAAATCTCAGTTCTTTGTTCCTGGTCCCTAATCCTTAAAATCTTGAATTCTTAGTTTTCAATCCTTAGGCCTTTAATCATCAATTCAAACATAGTCCTTTCAAAACTATCCTTAGCCATAAAAATAATTTACTATTCTATTCTTCTTTCCCTCAAGCTTCTCCCTTTGAGAAAATTTGAGGTTCTCTCTCGGGCTTCCAAAAAGGGATCGAGCTACCTTCTAGACTAGTAGAATCGCAAACTCTTCTCTCGGAGCCCCAGGTAGTCAAACTAGCAGCACTAGCCCGTTAGTTGTGACTCTTGAAGTAGTATTAAAGGAGGAAGTGCCTAGCTTAGAGCCAAATAGGTCTCCCCAACCTTTCCCAATTGTCAATGTTGTCACTCTTTTGTTTAGCCTATTTTGAAATATCAAACGAAGTTGGATTGATGTGAAATTGGTCACATTTGAAAATTTATCGAAGTAGCTTTCCAACGAGTCAAAAACCGCACAATTCTGATAAGTATTGAAGAAGTTATGATCAATTTTCGAAATCTGCACAAAAAGTGACGAATTTCAAGACTCCTTATAAAATTAGGATTAGTCTCTTTTATTATTTCATAGGATTTGTTTCTTTGATTAGAAATAGGATTAGTTTTCTTATTTCTTTAGGACTTCATTAGGAGTTAGAGTTACACTAGGATTAAGAATTGGGATATTTCCTTTATTTGAATTAGGAATTAAAGTTACACTAGGATTTCTAGTAAAAGCTTATAAATAAACTCCTACCCCCTAGCCACTCTACACAATTCTCTCTTCTGAGCTTCTTCGTTTTAGAAAATTTTAGTTCTTAATTTCTAATTCTTAATTCTTAGTTCTTAGGTTTTAGTTTGAGTTTTTAATTTTTTTCCTAGTTCTTAATTATCTTTCTAGTTCTTAATGCTAGTCTAAATTCTTCGTTCTAGTTCTAAATTCCTAATTCTTGATCTCGGTTTTTGATTCCTAATTCTCAATCCTAAGTTCAAATTCAAATTTTAAAACTTCAATATTTACAAAATAATCCTTAGCAACCCGATTTGTCCAAGGGAGCTTATGAAGGATACACGGGAATGGGGCTGATCCTCCTTAGCATAACGGGCCACGACCGCTTTTTTAATTTGACTCCTAGTAGGATTAGGAGACTAGCTTAATTAGATTCTTAGTAATATTAGGGGACTAATTAATTAGACTCCCGGTAGGATTAGGAGACTAGATTAATTAGACTCCGACTAGGATCAGGAGACCAGGTCAATTAGACTTCTAGTAGGATTAGGAGATTAGATTCATTAGAATCCTAGCAGAACTAAGAAGGTCAAATTAGTTATGTTAAAGGCAACCCAAAGCTGCTGAAGTTGGCCGGCCGACGTTCAGTAAAGGAGTTCAACCTATAAACTTCTTAAAGCGTGATCAGTGACGTGTTGCAGCATTGATAAACATTTACAGTTGGCGATCACATCATCCAGATACTCCCCATCTAATATTCGCCTCTTTTCCTTTCTGCACTTTAATATTTCTTAGTTTATTACTTCACCACCTTTGCCAGAGTCCACTCGGACCGAATTGGGCCACTTATTTCAGGACCCGAAAGGGACCTAGAAAAAGCATGTACCAACAACGCCATCTTGACAACCAAACGAAGGTCGGGTCCCCAAATCCCGTATCGATGGATCTGCTCAGCGACATCTTGGAAGTCACGTTTTCTGTCGTTTTTATCGAATTGATCTTAAGTTAAAAAAAATCCAAATTTTCAAAAACCTCCTATCTATCAAAAATTTCAGTTCTCATCACCCCAATCGGTTCTTTCCCATGGGAAACTAAATGTCGAGTATACTCAACTTTGAGAAATCAAAAATTCCCACTGGAAAGGGACTCCTGACGCATCACCGGTGTGAGTAATGATGTGCTCGACCTAACAAGACTTGCGAAAGCCTTCGCCATCATACTATATCATATTACCTAGTCACTTGACCTTGTCTCCGGACATTCGTATGACGCCACCGTATACCCCGATTGTGTCAATTTCCTTCCGTTTGACTGCCACTTGCAATAGGTCGCGACATGTGACGGGATACCACTTACTCCCGCGGTTGAGGATACACCATTTGACAACTACACTTTGGCCCCCAAATTCTCCTTTTGACTTGCACCGTTAGATAAGAAGTCCAAGAATTTCATGTCAACTCCATGATTCACACTTGTGATCTCTCAAAGAAATTAGAAGGCACCCTAAAAGGGGGGTGTCTACTTCTTTGACTCATCCTTGTTCCATAAGAACGCAACGAAGAGGGGCATCTGTAGACACCCTATTTTCGCCCTCTCGAAGTATACAAACATGTTCGATCAATCCTTGTCCAAGCCCACAACCCTGGGAAAGGGACTCACCCTCTCCGGGAGCCTTAAAACCCTAAAATACGGGAACATATACTAAAACAATAGTATAT
Source organism: Chloranthus sessilifolius (assembly GCA_021018995.1). Classification (NCBI taxonomy): domain Eukaryota; kingdom Viridiplantae; phylum Streptophyta; class Magnoliopsida; order Chloranthales; family Chloranthaceae; genus Chloranthus; species Chloranthus sessilifolius. Next base: position 17,629,476 of record CM037595.1, on the reverse strand, counting down.
GGCTAAGCCCCGGGCTAAAATAATAGTTCGGTGGCTCGGACCCGACATGGCCCAGGGAAGATCCAGAATTCCGCGCCCTCACAGAGGCGTGCAATTCGATTGCACGCGTGGACACACGCATGCAATTGGTCCCACTTGGACTAGGTTCACTCTTCCTGCGGACCACCCTAAGCCTGAATTTCATGCCTGAACCAGGGTGCGTAATTCAATTATGCGCAACACTTGTGATGTGCAATTGGTCCCACTTGGACCAGGCTTCCACTTCCCAAGACCACTATTAAGACTTGATTGCTCGTCTGGTTAGCACGTGCAATCGATTGCACGTGCCACGACCAGCACATAATTGGTCTCCAGTTGGACCTGGTCTCTAATTCTCATGTTTCTCAATTAAGTGCACAAAATCGGGAGCTTAATTGGATTACATGCCCACCACTGGGTGCAGAATCCAATTACATGCCCCAGATAGGGTGCGCAATTGAAACCGACTTAGTAATTACACATTAGCCCTCAGGGGTGTAATTACCCATAGACCTATAAAAATGACCCTACCCCATAGCCATTCAACACGAATTCATTATCTTTCTCTCCTATCTTCTGAGCTTCTTCTCCTTAGAAATTTCGAGGTTCTCTTTGGGGCTCCCAAAGAAAGGGGTTGAGCTACTTTTCTAGACTTCTAGTACTGTAGACTCTTCCCTAGGATCCTCAGGTAGTCAGGCTAGCGACACTAGCTAGCTAGCCCCGACTCTCGAAGTAGTACAAGGAGGATAAGAACCCCTATCCCTAGATAGCCCTAGGAAACCCTTGCCCAAATTATTAGCCTAGAGCCCATTAGGTCCCTAACCTTCTCCAGTTTTCTCAACCTTAGCAACCCCGATATTCCCAAGGGAGCTTATGGAGGTACCCAAGAACGAGGCCGCTCCTCTCAATCATAGCGGGCCACCACCCGTTTGAGATAGGTCCAGTGGAAGTAGGAAACCAAACTAGTTAGACCTTCGGTAACCCATAGCTGCTGGAGTAGGCCGACCGACGTTCAGTACGGAGTTAACCCACCCCCGCTCATGATCAGTGACATGTTGCAACGTCGATAAATATTTACAGCTGGCGATCACATCAACCTAGGTATTTTTCATATAATATTCACCTTTTCCTTTCAACACTTAATATTTCAGTCTATTATTCTACACCTTTCGCCAGAGTCCACTTGGACCGAATTGAACCACTTCTTTCGAGGACTGAAAGGAACCCAAAAAATGTGCGTACCAACAGCTAGTGATTAGATGGATCATATCAGTTTAGACCGGTCTGCGACTATGAATAAGACTTAATGCTTATACCTAGCTTTACCTTGCAACGAAGAGCGGGACAATACCTGGAATTCGAAATAGGAGAGGAATAGGAGTTTTATTATTTACAAGTCTGTGATCCAAGAGGGATCCCAATATGCCTTCTCATAACTTATCCAAAATTATTTTTGTTTACTTTTTAGTTAATTAATTTAGAAAACTTTCTTTTACAAATTCTTTTGATTAAGACAGTAGTTAGAAAAGTAAACGATAAGTCTCTGTGGTTCGACACCCTTGTATTCGCCCTAGTACATTCAGATTTGTGCACTTGCAAGGTTTCATATTATAAACGATCATATGCTCGGCCTCTATAGTTGACAACGCAATTATTCCTTGAAGCATAGACTTCTAACTGATCGCTCCACCTTATAAAACAACACGTACCCCATGGTAGACCTTTTGTCAAGGTCACCAGCATAATCAGAAGCAACGTAACCGTAGAGATCCAACTCACATGTATGTCCACCTTCAAATATAAATCCATTTTCAGTTTACCTTTTAGATACCTCAGTATCTATTTAACCGTAAGCCAATGTTCTCTTCTCGGATTAGGCATATACTTGCAAACCACACTCAAGGCATATGCTAAGTCTGGTCATGCACTCACCATGGCATACATTAAACTTCCAATAACATTTGCATAAGAAATATTCTTTATATATTCCCTTTCTGCATGTGTGGACGGACTCATTTTCATTGTGAGTTTGAAATGCTCTGCTAGAGGAGTTGATATCGGCTTAGCATCACTCATAATGTACTTCTCAAAGAGCTTTTGGATAATAGTCCTTTGAGTTAGCCAAAGCCTCTTATTCTCACGATCTCTCGTGATTTCCATACCTAGGATCTTATTTGCAAAACTAAGTTCCTCATCTCAAATTTTTGGCTCAATGATTGCTTCAACTTATTGATTTCAACCTTACTTTTTATTGGCATCAACATATCATCTATATAGAGAATTAGAAAGATTCACACCCCTTCACAATACTCGTTCCAGTAGATACAACAATCATACTGCCCCCTATGATACCCTATGCTCAACATATATGAATTAAACTTCTTATACTATTGCATGGGTGCATGTTTGAGATTGTATAACTATTTCTTCAATCTGTAAAAGAACGATTCTAACCCTTCTGCTTCAAATCCTTCTGGTTGTCTCATATAAATCTCTTCCTGAAGATCTCCGTAGAGGAAAGTTGTATTCACATCAATCTGTTCTGGTTCCATATCTTTCTAAGTAACAACAGCCAACAACGTGCGAATTGATATGTGTTTCGCAATCAGAGAGAATATCTCATTATAATCAATACCCTCTTATCACCTTCTTTCTTTCGAAAGACTCATTTACAACTAATGGCCCTCTTCCCTTTAGGAAGTTCCATGAGATCCCAAGTCTCATTTTCAAAAGTGACTATCATTCTTATTCCATAGCTAGCTGTCACTTTACTGCATCTGTGTCCACTCGAGCCTCTGAAATTGTGTTTGGCTCCCCATTCTCTGTGATAAGTGCAAGTGCTAAAGAAACCATATCTTTAAATTGTTTAAGACATTTCTTCGTCCTTTCTGACCTTCTCAAGGTAGGTTAAACCTGAACTGATACCTGAAACTGCAAGTCTTAAAAAACTGTGCCATCATGCTCTATCTTAGAGTCTTTATTGTTTCTCTCATCTTGGTCATGGCTTTCAACATCAACTTGTACCTGTGGTTCACTAAATGATTGTGGTTTGTCTTTCACCTTTTTCATCGAAAACTCATTTTCGTTGAAAGTAGCATCTCTTTCAACTATCATTTTGTGAGATTGTGTATCCCACAAATAATAACCTTTTATTTCTTCGCCATAAACAATCAAGACATACTTTTTAGATTTTGGATCCAACTTGGATTGTTCACTTCCCTGAAGTAATGCATACGCGGCACATCCAAACACCCTCAAGTGAGAGTAACTTCCCTGTCTTCCATACCACCCCATCTGTAGTTTTTTAGTTCAACGCCGCTGATGGCGACTGATTGACTAACATGTTGTGTTCACTACCTATGCCCAAAACCCATGACTCAAGCTGGAATGATTCAACATATATCATGCTTTTTCTAATAGTGTTCTATTCATCCTCTCGACTATGCTGTTTTATTGAGGATTTCTAGGAATTGTTAAGTGCCTACCATTCCCTTGATTTTCACAGTAAACCTTGAAATCCGACGAAAAGTATTTCCCAAAGTAGTTGGCTATGGAATAACAATTTCCATGGATTTTTGAAACATGTTTGACTTATTCTTAATTAGATACACCCAAATTTTTTTGGAGTAGTCATCTATCAATGACACAAAGTAGTTGGCTCCACCTACTGAAGTGACTTTAGTCAGTGCCTATACATCTGAATGTATATAATTAATCAGCCCCTTCAAAGTATATTTTCCCGAGGAGAAACTAACTTTCTTTTGCTTCTTAAAGATGCAATCTTCACAAAATTTCAATTTATCAGTTTGAATATCATAAATGGCCTTATTCTTTATGATCTCCGTTAGTCATGTTCACTCATGTGACCAAGCCTCTTGTGCCACAAATATGAGAGATCCTTGGAATCTTTCATAGCTGTAACCCCAATGCCACTGATTGTGTCGTCTACTAGAATGTAAAGATTCCACATCTTCTCACCTTTCGTCAAGGTCATAGCACCTCATGCAACCTTTAGTTTTCTGGATTCTAGGATCACTCGACATCCTATCTCATCCAATGCCTCTGACGAGATTAAATTTTTCTTTCACAGATCCAAAATCGTCTTTTCGTGAAGAACATTATACAGAACTTCATCGAAGAAGCAAAATTAAATAGTGCTTATGGCTCTCTTATCAAGAGAGATCCACTCTTCATTGGACTCCTTTTTCTTCTTCCCTATCTCCTTCTCAAGTAGAGCATCATCAATGCCTTATTGGAGAAGGTGATCTGTGACCTTTGACTTGCCATAAAATAAAATTATTCTTCCCCAAAAACTTTCCACCTTGAATCATGCACTAGAGAACTTCATCGCCATTATAGCCTAAACTTGGTTTCGATATCACTTGTTAGGAATTCAACCAGACACCGAACTCCCTATCGCGATGAATACGACAAAAGTAAGAAGACGCTAAAGCAATCCCACACAACACAAAGAACTTTATGTGGTTCACCCAATCTTGGGCTACGTCCATGGAGTATATGGACTATTTTATAAATGCTTACAATACACACTCTCTTCTCTCTAGTGCACTCTCAATCAAGATCTGACACGATCGTCAACAGCTAACACACTGAATAAACAAGGACATAGTCCTTCAAAGAACAGAGAAGAGATTTGCTGGAATATAGTAATGATTCCAGCACAAGAGAGGCTTCAATCGGATGCATAGATCCCAAAGCTTTTCTTCAATACTTTGCCTCTCAAAGTATTCCCTAGTTTTCACTCTATAGAAAACTCTCTCATGGAACCCTAGAAAAACCTTCTGCTAATAGGTTCCAATATGCATTAGGAAACTTTGACCAAAATATCTTCTAAAATAGCCAAGAGTAAAAAATCGGAGAACTAATTAGCCCAGAATCGATCGATCAATTTCAACGTAAGAGATACCAAACAATTTATGCTCAAACTCGACCGATCGACTTCCAAGATCGATCAACCTGAGGCATACTATTTATTTTTATTCATAATTGATTGATCGCTCCCAACATTGATCGATCGATTAAGCCTAGAGACCACTCTTTAAAGTGTCTCAGTTTTACACTTTAGGATTAAACCTAACCAACAGTTTGGTATTCGAATTAGCGAAAATTATAAAACTTCCGATAAAGAAAAAATTATCAAGTACATTTATGTATGTGACAAAGAAGGATTTATGAGAGTCAAGAGAGCGGAAGAAACTTCATTTTCATGAGGAGATCTAAGAAGGGGTTGTATGGCTGCATCGACAAGAAAGTTAACAAAAGATTAAATATGGGCCATACATAAATTTGAAGACGAGCATAACCATGGGAACACTTATCAAGTGCATCGAAGATTTTAATTGGTGAATTATCTCAATCTATGAGTCCTTTAGCTATTGCCACTATGTTGTCTACGTTTGGAAGAGACGCTAGCATTGTTGTTAGTAATCAAGAGACCCGAAATTACTTTAAGAAATAAAGAGGAAAAAATAATATAACTAATTAATGCATAAACGTTATAATGGATTTTATGGACAGACAATCAAAAGATGATGGAGATTTTTGGAGAGTTGAGATTGATGAAGAATATAGAATGAGGAGCATCTTTTGGGCTGATAGTCGAACAAAATATATTGCCATTTGCTCCATTCACGGGTGTCAATCACCACAAAAAGTCTACTATATTTGGTTGCGCTCTACTAGCAAACGAAACTAAAGAAACATTTGTTTAGTTTTTTGAGACTTGGTTGACATGTATGGAAGAAGAAAAAAAGTCAGTCTCTATAATGACCGACCAGTGTCATGCAATGGGAAATGCAATTAAAAAGGTACCGTCAGGAACTACACATGCCTATTACTTATGGCATATAGGAAAAAATGGGCCTAAAAACTTGAGCCACATAAAAGCAATAAATGATGATTTTCATAACAAATATTCTAAATGCAAATATAGTGAAATAGTTGAAAATTTTGAGGATAGGTGGACCCAACTTGTAGAAAAATACCAACTGGATGATAATTCTTGATTGAGATCCTTGTACGAAGCTCGACATCAATGGATTCCATGCTACACGAGAACCACATTTTTTGCAACCATGAGTTCAGCACAATGTAGTGAAGGTATGAATGCCTACTTCGTTCATTACATCCATCCAAAGACTCCGTTGAATGAATTTATAGAAAAATATGACATGATAGTAGCAAATCAACTAGTTGAAGAAAAAGAGAAAGACCACCAAACTTTAAAGAGAATCACGCTTTTATGTTCCTATTTTCCAATGGAAGAAGATGTTAGGAAAGTTTATACAAGGAATGTCTTTCGTAGACTTCAAGAAGCATTGAGGAAAAAAGATAAATGCATCGTGCAAAAGATGTGCCAAGAAGGTTCCATTAGCGAGTATCGAGTCAGCATTTTCAAGGAAAAAGATTGCAACTCCACAGTATGTATTGATGAAACTGAAGCAATTCAACATTGTAGTTGTTAAAAAATTTAGGTCTCAGGGTTATTGTGTAGGAATATTCTCAGAGTCTTCCAAACAGTAAATCTTCTAGAAATCCCACAAAGATACATTCTTATGTGATGGACGATAAATGCTATATACGGTCAATCTGAGCCTATTTAGGGGGAAAGTAGCAATTCACATTATATCAATCCAATGATGATATGAAATGAGAGAGAAGGATTGAAGTTTATTGATTATGCTAAAAAGTCAAGGGAACAATATACTCTTGAAATGTGACAGCCCGAATTTCCTAACCCCGAAAGTCCATGCCGTCGGATCGCCTCTACCGATGATCCCCGAACGTAACACTTGGTATGTCCACACAGAGGGCGGAACTCAAAGAAAATTACACTTGCAAAGCAGATAGAATCATCATATATGGCAAAAGAAAACTCCAATTCTATATATAACAAAGCAAAATGACAATTTTGTCCTTATACAACCATAAGTCTGACAGAACCAAAACGAACCACTGATGATGGCCAACCATCACCTAAACAGTAGTTCACAATATTAGTGTACCTGTCATGAATCCGTTGTTCTAAAATAAACATAAAGGTCAGACATACCAAGCCTCAGCCACAAAACCTCCAAATGAACACTCAAAGTCTCCTAAGGGAAGTAATCCTTTGGCAGAAGATCTAATTCCTCCTATGGAATATAATCAGGATCTTCCTCATGTCCAGACTCCTCAAATCCTAGATTAACATCTGTACCTGTGACGTATAGTCGAAGGGTGAGCTAACTGTCTAAGCTCAATAATGATTATCAATAAACAGGCATATCATATAAAAAACATAGATTTCATGACAGATTTCGAAGCATTTCTTATCTCACACAAAACTAAATTTTAAAGATGTATGAATCAAACAAAATCACATTTTAAATATACATTTTTCTCACATAGAGTTCGCGTTCTTAATAAAATTCGCATTCGTGCTTATTTCAGAGTTTTCATGTTGACTTATCTAAAGTTAACTTTAAAAAATAACTTAAAAAAACTTTCAAGCATATATAGCATTGAAAGCCACACATATACCGATGGAAATCCCCGAAACATCGTCACTCAATTGAACCATATTCGAAACACGATGTCAAGTCCTTGAGCTATGTTAACAGGGTCACTTGTGCCGGAGTGCTAAGCCCCTGAACTATATTAATCGGGTCACTTGGGCAGCTAATATTATTGTTGGCCGGTTTAATTAGTCTAGATATCCCACCTTACCCGTCACAGTTTGGGATTCGTTTCACATGAACCTTAAATCATGGTGCAAAATTATAACATATAGTTTATCACCGTATAGTTGATCAGTGTGATCTATTTATAGCTAGATTTGGAGATCTTACATAGTTCATATTTGGAGTTTACACACACACATGCTAATCTCATTTCATATTCGGAGTTCACACACACATGCTTATACCATTACACACACATGGTTATCGAACTTATCACATTACACTATCTATACAAATCACATCATATGTAAGGTTATTGAATTTTCTTACCTCACGTCTCACGAAGCATACTAATCCCACGTAGCGGAGCGAAGATCCTCATCCACGTATCTCATCCATATCCTACATTTCAAAGTATCCAAAGGTCACTAACTAAAGCTTAAAGGATCATACTCTTCAGATAAAAATCTCAAAAATATCCAAAGTAGCCCAAACTGGCTCAATCGAGCGCTGGAGTTCCAAGGTCGCGCGAGCGACTCCCAGTGGCACCTCCCAGTCACACAGCCTCACGCGCCCTATTGAGTTCATCTCTGCTTCTCATCAATCAGACATACATAGTCACATACGCGTGTTTCAATTCACACAAGCAACTTCACATGGCAAGGCTTCAATCGCCAGAGCAACTGTTTTCTCTTGATTTTCAGGCTATTCTGAAGCCTATCTAGTGCAAGCAACTCAAGTTCGTGTGAGCGACTTTCAGAGTTTTGGGGTTTCTTCTCAAAATCTGATTTTCTTTTTTATCCCCCTTTTACCTAACCCTTATTTACATTAAATGTAACAAGTTTAAGGCAATAATTATCCTAATTTATCTCCATTAATTCGTAATTAATGCACTCAAAACCACAAGATCTTACCTCATAAATTTCGCGGAGTTCTTGTGTGATCTTTTGATCCGAAACTCGAAATCCATGGTGTTCTTATCCCTTGCGTCGGAAGGCTTAAAGTCCCAAGCTCACATGATCATATCGCGACGCACACAAGGCTTTATCCTTCCCTCATGTACACAATCAATTCATTGAAGATCTTTGCGATCACTCTAGGTCACTCCCTCCCAAGGGTTTCTCACCAATCTTTCACACACGCTCCTACTTTGACAGATTGACGGTTCCAAAGCACACTCACAATGCGTGGTCACGGAATATTGAATATGAACTCGCGTCCTTGGCGGCAATGGTTCACACGAGCACAAGGAGTTCTCCTCTCTCTCTTAACTTTCTAATTTCAAAGGCAAGGGAATGGCTTTCCTAGCATGCCATTGCCATATACACTTTGTGTTATCTTCCATGAGAAGCACATACACACATATGTGTGTGTTTGTCAAATTGTTTAGGTTCCGTTGCAAAACCCCACACACCTAACTTGGTGTTTCTTCGATCTCACATGTTCAATAACCATCACACCCACATAGTGATGTCGCCAAATCTGTAACGGTATAGTGTGTCGCACTGACATGTACACCTACATAACTTACACGGTTCATGAAATTTGGGGATATTACATCTTCCCCTCCTTATGAAATTTTTGTCCTTGAAAATTGACCACAAGTACACATGTTTACCTGTAACATACATGTACGTATGACATATCACACACGTCTCACGTGAACACACATATGCACATGCAAGTATCCATTCACCTCGAATCGCCATTAAACAAATTCCGAATTCCATTTACAACATCCAATCACAACAAAAGCATATGGGATCATCATGTAAATGATGCGAAATATAAAATTTGTTCACATTCATATCGAAACACATCACACGAAATCAGCCATACATTCTCACTTTTCATATTATGTGTTTGGAATTTTTTACGTCTATGATCTTTCATAAAATGATTATACCAACACAACTTCTTCCTGCACACACTTTCAATTTCTCTACATATTTAATGCTAATATAACCTGCAAGAATATTGTCCACCTTCGATGGATACACAACTACACAAGGATATCCATAAGGAACTTATGGATTGTAATTACAATCCTACGATTCACAACTGCGTATACGTACTAATCATGACAAAATCACACACACATAACTATTCAACACTACATTTAAACAACAAAATTGAATCATCATTCTACCATATCTACGATGGTCCCACACAGAGACCAGTTAATAATTACAAAGCCATCTACAAGAGTAAAGCATAGCAACCATGATACCATTGTTCTGAAAACTCCATCATTCAAATCTTTACACATTTCAAAAATTTAACAAAACATTTACCAACACAACTCCCAAAGCCCATAACCATAGTCTTTAGCTAATCCTCCTCACCACTCGAATGCTCATCCTCGTCATCTGCACCCTAGCACCTGAACTAGACACCTTTGGTATGTATGCTCGAGCTGCAGTCATGCGCTGTAAATAATCAGACAGGTACATGTACTGCACATGGTCTCGTGGTAATAGAGCTGGTGTGTGTTTCGCTCATTCTGATGCTCGATTCGCTGAAGCATGATATCTTACAATTCGCTCTGTTGCAAAGTCCACACCACCGTATGGATGAATCGATGGTTGGCTTTGAGCTTGGTGTGGTGGCATCTCTCATCAAAGCCACTTAGCCACTTGGTCGGTGTGGTTGTTGGCTGTGCAATTTCTTCGGTCATGCGACATTTAAAGCTTGAATTCAAACTGGTCAAACCAACTTTAAAATCCTCATATTTATACCTCTGGGTGTTGCCGATGAATCGGGGCTCATTTTGTGGAATCTGATATCCCCCTGCTGGTTCATCTCGTATGTATTCCTCTATCATCCGAGTGATTAACCGAGCATATGGAAATTGCTTAAGGGTTACTCGGTTAACACCTAGTCTTGCATTATTTCTAGCATACACGAATCCCTCACTTACAATAGCAGGGGTGGAGAACCACTTCCCTTGATATGCCGAGAATAACGATTGGAGTAAAGGGTTCCTCCTCTCCTGCTCATGTCCCAGCGGAAATAAATTTTTTCAAAATATGATGTCGAGTGCCCACATGTAGTTGGGGAATTGGGCCCGTGTACCAGACAAACCAGAGCGAATTTGTCCATTGGTCATCCCAGAGATGATGTCTTGAAAGGGTACCTTTGTGGGGTTTGGGGGTTGCGAAGCCTCATTCTCTACATACCTTGATGGGAATCCCATCGCAATAGAGATATCACTCAATTTCGGTCACAAGTTCAGTATCATCGAAGCTCATACTCAGATGTTGGTAAACTAGGCATACTAGCCTAGGGAAATAGTGGCTATGGAATGGCTCTAGGAGTGATTCCAAGTCCACGACCTTTAAATACGTAAGATTCCATAGGGTGGTCTCTTAGCCCTCAAACAAATTCTTGTCGATCGACCACTCTACTTTGAATTTCTTTGAACCCCACCATTCCATGGATTTTTCTCGCACAATAGGTGGAGGATCCACCTTTGGACATTTTGATGATGAGGGTTTGGAAGCTGACATCTTCCATGGACCCATTTTCATGATATCAAAAGGTAAACGAAGAAATTGAATTCGAAAAGGAAGTTCTTACCCTTTTATGTGAAGAGATTCTAGAGAAAACCCTTAGCGATCAAGGTGCTAGCGAATCCAAAGCTAATCCATAGCAAAATCGAAGGAAAAAGGGTAGGTTGCATGAAATGGAGAGAAACCCTAGTTTTCAAATGTTCTTCGTGCCAAAAATTTGGAAGAAAATGACCCGCAGGCCATTTATATCCCGACAGTCACGTGAGCGACCTTAAAAGTCGTGCGAGCGACTTATACTTAAGTTTAGCACCGGAACTAGTCATGCGAGCGACTGTTTCACTTCCTTTTCTAGCATGACTTTCTGAAGTAGTCGCACGAATGACTTTAAATTCGTGCGTGCGAGTTCTGCTATTTCTTTCAATTTGTACATTTTTTATGTTCGGGTTTCTTCTACCACTTCACCTGAACTAAATTCCCATTCATTTACACCTACATTTCGAGTATAATATCCATACGTATACACTTATCATGTTGAATTAATTCGTGGACTTCTCTTAGCCCATTGTTGACTAATCACACTTTATAATTAAAATTTCGTATTGAATGATTTATCAGTTTCCACTCCACATTAAGCAATATAAAATTTACATGGTTTCTCCCATCACTAATGGGATGCATTTCGTACATAATACCTGCTCCTTCCGATCAAGAATCTGCACTAGTTCTCTAACCGTCAAATCTTCTTGAATCTCAATTAGTTGATAATCAAGGACGTGGGTTGGATCCCTCACGTACTTCCTTAGCATTGACACGTGAAACATATTATGCATGCTCGACATTTGTGGAGGTAACCTAACTCGATAAACAACCTCTCCAACATGTAACCTCAAATGGTCCTACGTAATGTGGACTTAGCTTCCCACAAATTCTGAAGCACTTCACACCCTTCGTGGGTGAAATCGTCACAAATACTTTATCCCCTGTCTGAATTTCAACGCTTGTCCTTTTCAAATCGGCGTAGCTTTTCTGCCTGCTTTGTGCCACTTTCAATCTATCACAGATCAAGCATACTGCTTCGGTGGTAGTCTCAACAATTTCAGACCCAGAATAAATTTTTCTCCTGCTTCATCCCAATTAATTGGAGATCTACATCGTCGACCATACAAGGCTTCATAAGAAGCCATACCGGTACTTGTTTGGTAACTGTTATTATATGCAAATTTGATCAATGGTAGTTATTGATCCCTTGATCCCTGAAATCCAAGCATATATGACCTGAGCATATCCTCTATAATCTAATTCACCCTTTTGGTTTGTCCATCTGTTTGTGGGTGGAACACTGAACTGAAATCTAATCTCGTACCCATTCCCTCTTGAAACTTCTACAAAAACTGTGAAGTATACAACAGATCTCGATCTAAGATGATGCTCACAGGAATACCATGCAATCATACAATCTCTTTCATGTACCTCTCTACAAGTCCACTAGCCGTATATGTCGTGTTGTATGGTAAGAAATGGACTGACTTGGTTAGTCTATCGACTACTACCCATATTGCATTATGTCCCTTTACCATCCTTGATAATCCCAAAATAAAATCAATAAAAATGGATTCCCACTTCCATTCTGGTATCGATAGTGGTTGTAATAAACCCGATGAATGTCGGTGATCCACTTTCACTTGCTGACACACCAAGCACTTTGAGACGTACTCGGCGACATCCTTTTTCAAACCTCTCCACCACAAGCTTTTCTTTAGATCATGGTAGATCTTGGTACCACCCAAATGAATAACATACTTTGACTTGTAGGCCTCGTCTAGAATTGTATGCTGGAGAATGACATCTGTCGGTATACATAGGTGTCCTCTGAACAATAGAGATCCATCCTCCCTGATGGAGAAGTCTAGTCTGGTGTCGTTAGTCACACCTTGTCTGATCTCCATGAGTTTTGCATCTTTCATCTAAAGTTTATAGATGCCATCGTAGATCATTGGTCGGATAATGATGTTTGTCACGAAGGTTCCTGAATCTTTCACCTCAATCTTCATGTCAAACAATGAAATATCTTTCAACAATTTCCATCTACGGATTCCCATGATAAGACTTGATAACTGAGTTGAACTCTTCTGACTCAAAGCATCCATTACAACATTCGCCTTACCTAGGTGATATAAAATGGAGCAATCATAATCCTTGAGTCCGTTACAACATTCGCCTTACTTGGGTGATATAAAATGGAGCAATCATAATCCTTGAGAAACTCGATCCATCTTACCAGCCTCATATTCAAATCCTTCTGAGTAAACAAGTACTTGAGACTTTTGTGGTTTGTAAATATCTCAATAGTTTCTCCATACAGATAATGTCTCCATATTTTAAAGGAAAATATTGTCGTTGCTAGTTCAAGATCATGTGTTGGATAGTTCTTTTCATGATCCTTAAGCTGTCTTGAGCCATGGCGATAACTCTTTGATTTTGGTTAAGCACACAGCCTAAGCCACTGTGTGATGCATCACTATAAACAAAAAAACCTCCAGTGCCGTTTGGAATGGAAAGCACTAGTGCGGAGGTCAATCTCCTCTTGACTTCTTGGAAAATCTTTTAACATGCTTCAATCCACTCAAACTTAGCATCTTTCCTCATGAGTCTTGTGAGTGGTCCCAAAATCTTGGAGAACCCTTCTACAAATCTCCTGTAATACCCAGCCAGATCGAGGAAACTATGAATCTCAATCACAGTCTTTCATTGTTCCCATTCTACCACAGCCTCGATCTTTGTTGAATCCACTATGACACCTGCTTCTGAGACTACGTGGCCCAAAAATCTTACTTCCTCTAACCAAAACTCACACTTGCTAAGCTTCGCATGCAGTTGATGTTCACATAAAGTCTATAGAGTGATTTGTAGATGTTGCTCATGTTCTTCCCTAGACTTTGAGAAGATGAGGATATCGTCCATGAATACAACCACACATGTATCATGATGGGGTTTGAACACCCCGTTCATGAGATCCATGAATGAAGCTGGTGCATTGGTTAAACCGAAAGGCATCACTAGGAATTCATAATGCCCATATCTGGTTTGAAATATAGTCTTCTAAATGTCCTCAGCTTTAACTTTCAACTGATGGTAGCCAAATCTCAAATTGATCTTGGAAAAGAACCTTGCTCCTTGCAATTGATCAAAAAGATCATCGATTCTGGGTAAAGGATATCTATTTTGGATCGTCAACTTGTTCAACTGATGATAGTCGATGCACAATCTCATCAACCCGTCCTTCTTGACAAATAAGACCGGTGCTCTCCAAGGAGAAACACTTGGTCTTATAAACCCTTTCTCCAAGAGTTCCTGCAATTGCTCTTTCAATTCTTTCAATTCAGCTGGAGCCATCCGTTAAGGTACTTTAGATACTGGCTCCGTACCTGGGGCTAAGTCAATTGCGAACTCAACCTCTTGGTCTGGTGGTAGTCCTGGTAGCTTTTCAGGAAACACATCTAAAAACTTGCATGCAATCTGAATTTCTGATATAACATTCTTCTCTTCCTGTTGTTCTTGTAGAAATTCTAGGTATCCACTACATCCATTTCTCATCAGTTGCTCGGCTCGAATCAAGGAGATAAATGGTACTACGTTAGTCTTGACACCACAAAATCGAAACGACTTCCCTTTCATAGGATGAAAGGTAACTACTTTTCGTAGGCAATCGATGCTTGCATGGTAAGCAGATAGCCAATCCATGCCAAGGATCACATCAAATCCTTGCATATCCAATAGGATGAGATTTGTTGTCATCTTAAGATCTTCAACAAAAATCACGATTGATCAACATAATATATCTGTGCTCACCGAACTTCCCGTAGGGACTGGCACGGCCAGAATAAAATCTAAGATTTCTGGAATGACAATCAATTCCATCACGAACTGTGGAGTTATGAAAGAGTGTGTAGAACCTGGGTCTATTAATACCCGTACTTCATAATAACAAATGTTGCTACTTTGATATACGTGTAGTGTACCTACGTGTCCAAACATGCAACTCAATTTAGAGCATACAAGTGTGTGCGATGGTGATGGTACGTGCTTTTTCTGGGTTGCTTTTGGTTCCCAGAAAGAGTGGCCCAAATTGGTCTATGTGGACGACGTAAGGTGATTGATGGTGAGTGGAAAGTATGGAAATAAAAAGAAAAGGTAAATTCTAGGAAGAAGATACTTGGTTCATTGCAATTGCCAGCTGCATATATTTATCGATGCTATAACACGCCACTGATCATGCCTTTCTGGGGAGTGGACTCGACTTCTTTACTGAATCATCGGCCTGTCGATGTCAGCAACACTGGTTCACTTGTATGTTTAGTTTATTTTCCTTTTTTCTACTCTAAGTCTAATTGCTTTAGTTTCCCTAACCCTACCAAGAATCTATTTATTCTAAAAGTTTTAATTATTCTAAAAGTCTAATTGAACTAGTCCCCTAGTTCTACTAGTAGTCTAATTATCTGAAGAGTTCTAATCTTACTAGAAGTCCAATTAATATCAGTATCCTAATCCTATTAAGATTCTAATTAACTTAAATATCCTAATTCTATTAGGATTAAGTATCCTAATTTTATTTGAAATCTATTTAATTTAGGTATCCTAATCCTTTTAGAATTTTAACTAATTTAAATATTCTAATTCTATTAATTTAAGTATCCTAATTTTATTAGAACGCAAATTAATTTAAATATTCTAATTCTACTAGAACTCTAATTAATTTAAATACTCTTAACTATATTAGGAATCTAAAAAAAAGTGGTTGGGCATGCTATGCTGAGGAGGATCGGCCCCGTTCCTGGGTACCCTCCGTAAGCTCCCTTGGGCAAATCGGTTGGTTTAAGATTATTTTTTGAGATGATTTTAATTGAAAAATACTAAGTTTGAATTAAAAAAAGTAGATTTGCAAATTAAAATCTGTGAATTTATAAGATTCAAAATTTGGAATTCAGACTGGAATCAAAAACTATAATTACGGTCTAGAACTAAAACTAAAAAAAAATTAAGGTAATAAGAACTTAAGAACTAGAATTTAAAATCTAAACTTTAGAAATTAAGAACTGACACTTAAAAATCAAATCTATGATCTTAAATAAGAATTTAAGAACTACAATTCGAAATCTAAGCACTAAAATTAAGAACTGGTTCTAGAACCTATGAACTAGAACCAAAAACTAAGAACTAAAATTAAAAACTAGGATTAGCACCTAAGATCTAAGACTAGAAGTTAAGAACTAAAAGACTAGAACTTAAGAACTAGAGCCTATAACTTGAACTAAGGAAATTACCTGAAGGTAGGCGTTGGAGAGAGAATCCTCGAAATCTCTAAGTTTTCAAAAATTCCAAGGCTGGACGCGTTGTGATGTGTTTTGTGTACGAGGTAAGGGGGTCTATTTATAGGTATTCCAGCAATTGTGCGTCCTGTGGGGTGCGATTAATTTATCGGTGGAATTCAATTACTCGCCCTATCTGGGTCACTTAATTGAATTACGCGCCCTACCCCAGGCGCTTAATACAGTTTGAGTCGGTCATGACTCAGTGAGTGACCGACTGGCTGGCTCAGCAAGGTGTCCTAGTTCTAGTTTGCTTGAAACTAATTGCATGCTCTGTTTGATGAGTGCAATCTAATTAAGCGCTCCATTTCAGGAGTTTAATAAGGGAGTTTAGGCGGTCTAGGGAATTAGAGTCTAGGTCAAAAGGAGACCAATTACGCGCCAGTTATCGGGCATGCAATCTGATCGCGCGTGCCATGTAGGGCGCGCAATCCACTCCTATGGCAGTCTGGGGGAAGGATAAGCCTGGTCCAAAGGGGACCAATTGTGTGCTAGTGTTTGGGTGTGCAATCGAATTTCACACGCTTGCAAGGGCGCAAAATTTGGGTTTTTCTCCAGTCTAGGTTGAGTCCAAACCACAGGGCTATTGTTTCAACTTGTGCCTCGACCATATACTATTGTTTCAGTATATTGTCCCCGTATTAGGGTTATGAAGCTTTCAGAGAAGGTGAATCCCTTCTGAAAGTCAAGGGCAAGATCACAGATGCCCCTCTTCGATGCGTTCTTGCGAAGTAAGAATGCGTCGAAGAAGAAGACACCCCTCTCCCGAGGGTGCCTTCTCGTTTCTTTGGGAAATCACAAAGGTTGATTGATGAGGCTAACATGAAGTGCTTGGCTTTCTTATCTATCAGTGCAAGGTTAAAATGAAGCATTCAGGGGCCCAGTGGTAGCTGTCGAAAGGCGTATCCCTTGTCGTGGATGCGACTGGCATCCCATCGCGTATCACGACCTGCTATGAGTAGCAGTCAATGAGGGAAGGCGGCGTATCCTAATCCGTGAGTGTAAGGGTGGTCATCTCGTCGCATGGCGCGACTTGCTACAAGGGGCAGTCAAATGGTAGGAGAATCATCATATCCTCATTCGCGGGTGTAAGGGGCATCCCGTCGCATGGCGCGACTTACTGCAAGGAGCAGTCAAACAATGGGAAAATGATGCTGTCGAGGTACCTGGGGCATCATACGAATGTCCAGCGACAAGGTCAAGTGACCTGATAATAAGATGTAATATCATGTAATGGTGAAGGTTTTCGCGAGTCATGTCAGACCGGGCACATCATTACTCACACCAATGGCACATCAGGTGTCCCTTTTCCAGTGGACATTTGTGATTTCTCAGAGTTGAGTATATTTAGTGTTCAATTTCCCAAGGGAAGGAATTGATTGGAGTGATGAGAGGTGAATTTTGATAGATAGGATTTTTTTATTATTATTATTCATTGTGTGTTTTTTTTATTTTTGAAAAAATATATATTTTTGGAAATTCAGGAATTTTAACTTAAGATCAATTTAGTGGTAAATCTGCGAACAAAACGTGGCTTCTGAGACGTCGCTGAGCACATTCATCGGTACAGGATTTGTTGACCCGACCGTTTGCGTGGTTGTCAAGAGGACATGTGATATGCCAGATACTCCGTCTGATCTTCTCGATGAATACTAATGATTGTCTCTTATGGGAGGACTATAGTGATTCACAAGTCGAGAGAGACAGGTTTTAAAAATATTTGACTTAATCATAGCTAGCTATATTTTATAGGGAATATCGAACATAAGAAGGGGTGTTTTACTTACCTAATTTGTTGTCAGCGGGAGGCTTTTGCTTGCGGTGGGACTGGCTAGCTGTTGCTCCCGTGGTTGCATCGTAATGGGACATTAGAGAGTTTCCTCTCCTCCTGATTTAAGTTTCCTTTGCTGGGTGTGGAAGGTTACACGATGGAACAAAAGTGTCTAAAAGTGAAGTCATTGAGAAGGTTTGAGCTCTTCGTGAAAGTATAAGGAATCACACAGCCACCCATATTATGCGTATCAATGGGCTTTGTCTCCTTCAGGCTGCTAAGCTTTCTTATGAGTTCTTTCCCACATGAACTCAAAGCCTTCTCGTTGGTGTTTATGCATTGTCAAGGTGACTTACGGTACTAGTTTATATCCCGGTGGGAGTGTCGTGATGGGATACTTTGGAGGGATGTGGTTTACAACGGGACATCAAAGGGTCTATTCTCCCTTCGCTGTTTGTTGTAGTGGGGGCTGATGACTACCAGTGTAGTGGGATATCTGAGTTACCTGATGAAATGTTCGGATCGCTTGATGAGATGTTGGCGATGGGGGTTGATATGTGTTGGGTGAGATGGGATGTCGAAGGGTTTCCTCTCTTCTGCTAATTTCTATAATGGCAACGGCTCACTGGTTATTGGCGCAATGGAATGGTGGATGGTTTATCCTCCTCTATTGTCAGCGAGCGTGTGTCACAGTTGTGATGGACTCTAGCGACTGTCGCGTGGTTGAGTATTCAGGAGTTGTCGCGATGGGACGTGATGGTGGTTGTGGTAAGACATTTGGAGGGAGGTTTAGCTCTTCGCGATGGGATGTTGGATGAGCCTTCCTTTCTGTTTGCTAAGCGGAGTAACATGATGGGATTTGGGGGAGTGTAGTCAGTGATGGGATATTAGTGGTTATGTGATGAAGAAAGCTATGTTTATCTCTTTCTTTGGTAGATCTTGGGTTATATGACGAGATCAGATTGTGGCTGCATCGAGACGGGACATGAGTGTGATGGGGAGTTGGTCTGATGATTCTTGGTTATTTTGACATCATCATGGGATGATGATGGTGTCTTTTTACTCTACAGGTGATGTCTTGGGCTCAGTTTGAATAGTGTTTTGAAACCGCGACGGGACTCGATTTTTGCCCTGGTGACATGATTTCGAGAGGCTCATTTTTGGCTTCTTCTTACAATAGGACATTGGTTGAGCCTACCTTCGGTTGCATGGCAGGGTTTTAGTGTCGTAATGGGACATGTGGGTTGATTTATGCCAATGAGCTTAGGCGTTGCGATAGTGTTGTTTATGTGCATCCTATCGCGATGGGACATGTGTTATTGTGTTGTGGGATGTGTGATGGGGTATCAATGGTTTTCCCTCGTTGGTCAGTGTGTGGGGTTACGCGATCGGTCAAGGGAGAGTGATTCAGATTGTGATGGGATAAGTAGCACAATTGGCTACTTTGTCTTCATTAGTTCTCATTTTGTATGGCGAGGGGGCCGTGAGTGATGATTTTCTTTTATTTTATGTTGACGGCTTGTTTTGTGCAGCGGGTGTTGGGAGTGGTCACATATGCTTGTGAGTACACGATGAGACTCCGAGGATTAATCTTGACCGTGGTCGGATGTTAATTCGCAGTTGGTTGTCAAGGGGTGATTCGGTTATGGTGGGACTACGGGGAGATGTCGTCACCCTTGATTTGTTCATGATGGGTTGAGATGTATGTATCCTATTGCGATAGGACGTGTTGTGTGCTTGTTCTGTTAGTGTTTTTGTTGCAGGCACATGTTTGTTTTGGTTAGGGTGTGTATTTTTCTTATGATGTGTGTTGTAGCTAGGTATTGTGTGCAGTTAAGTGGGCGTTTAATTAAATTACGCGCCTAGTTGGGCGCGTGCGATTGAGAAGTTTAGGGACTCAATTGCACGTTTGGGTGTGCGCGTGTAATCCTATTATGAGCTGATTCTATGCGCGTGATTGGAGCGTCACCCGGCCATAGTGTGGGTGACCTTTCGAATTCTACGCACTCATATGTGAGTGTAATTTGATTACACGTGGGGTCTCCAGTGCGGGATCAACTCGTCCGGTCTTTTAGGGCGTACGACAGTTTAATTGTGTGTCCGATTTGGCCCGCGCAATTTGGCTTGCGTGCATATTTTTCTGCGCTTAATCGGATTGCGCGCCATGTTTCTGGTGCTTAATCAGGTAACAATTGTTAAGGTATTTTAGATGCTTGTTGCTAACTTTATTGAAAACAGTGATAAGAATGTGTTATTGAGACTGAATCAGAGGTGGATTGAAAACTACAGAGCAGTAAGTCTAAAAATACACAAACCTGCAAGATACAGGGCATGTTGTAGCAAGTTTTAGTAAGTAAGAGTTTGTCCCACAGGAAAAATTGATCTAAGGCTCCAAGGGAGCCATGTTTAGTAGGCCTTCCAAATCTGATTACAAATATGGCAATCGTAAATGGAAGGGGATTTAAGGTCACTATTGTCTAAATCCTAAGGTAACCTAATGCTTAAACTAAAGAAATGGTTGAGAAGAATGATGGAGTGTAAGAAAATAAATATAAAAGGGTGAGAAGTAAGTTATTAGGTACATATCTGATGGGTTCTATAACTCAGACTCAGATATGCTGCTATAGAAATCTTGTCCAATGGCTACATTATCACCAAAGAGGAGAAAGGATCCAACTCACCCCTGTGCCATGATCCAATCCCTTATGGCTATAACCTGTCCACTTAAATGGTCACAGACTATCCAATAGGGGAACCACAGTCCAGATGGGTCAGAACAAGTTTATCATTGTAGGCACTACTTCTTCCAGGCTACTAGTTCAAGAATCCATAGGAACCTCAACCTCTAAAGTTCTGTGTGTGGGGCTAGGCCTGTAATGTGCACTAACCTGGACACATAGGACCAGCAAGAGTTTGAGTATTAGCTTGAGATCTAGTTGTTCACTACTTTAGAAAGACTGCAATAGTCCAGTCACAAGCCTACAATCTCTACAGCCAGATCAGATTTGCCATCTGATAGTGGGTCTATACAAATACAGGGGAGTCTGTCTCTGCACAATCTCTCACAAGGCTACAAGCACAAGTGCAGAGAAGAAGAATCTGTCTTAGATCTATGGATTGGCCTCACCCTAGGGCTATAACCTGTCCACTTGAATGGTCATAGACTATCCACAAAGGTTATCCTCCTCACAGAGGTTTGAGACAAAACAAGAACATTGTTGCCACCACCATGTTCACAAGGCTACCAGCACAGGCTCCCATGGGGATTCAGATTTAGTGGATCCTGTGGTGGGGCATAGGCCTGCAATGTGCCTAACCTGGACACACAGGGCACTTGGATATAAATAAATCCTTTAAAAACAATCCTCCATTGCTTACAATGCAACATAGCAATGGAGGATCTCAAGGAAGCAGCCTTGTACAGAACAACCTTCAAAATTCAATCCCATACATGCATAAGATCCTATTATAAAACATCATTAAAACTATTCCAAATAAACATACAAAGGCTTAGCCAGCAAGTGCTGGACTATGGAGAGAAGAAAAGGGAAAAAGAAGCTGCCTAAACCCTAACCTTAACCTATTAGAATTCTACAGCTGATTCAAAAAGGAGTACAGAAGTTTTTTTAAACTTAAACTAGGCTTAGGCTTATATAGCAGTCAGTTGTGTGAGCATTAGGGTTAGGAAAAACCCTAATTTTATCAATACAATCGTGGCTCATTTCTGTTCCTTGGATGCCTCTAGGCGTGTGCACAGAGATTGGAGATTGGAGCATTGGAGTGCGTGCCCTAGTTGCTAAAAGTTTCCAGATTTCTCCTATAGAAGTGGGGAGAAGTTAAGATCCTGAGCCTCGCTCGGTAGTAAGGATTTCCAGGTCTTGTTGCATGATAGAATTGGCGTCGCGAGATTGAATTGACTTGAAGCTCTTGCATTCGCCGGATTGATAATTTGGTCATCGCAGGATTGCTCTGGTTGTCGTGGGATTGAGCTTTCCATTTGAATGGCGCGGGAATCACGTGCGCAGTTCATTCCTTGGTGAATCTCGCAGGGATCCTCACGAAGAAGCAATGTGCATAGGCCTCTAGATCGCGTGAGCAATTCCTTGAAGGTTTGTATCCCGCGGCCACTACGCGACAGCTGCGCGTAGGAATGCCTGGAGCTCTCTCTCCTCAGTGAATCGCGCAAAGATTAAAGGTGCCTTTCTTGAGCTGCGTGAGACTGCGGGGGACTGTGCCAGAGATTATGACTGAGCCTCGCAAGAACTATGCAAAGTCTACTTTCTGGGCTCTTCTGTCATTCATCTGCACGAGAACAATGCGAGCAGTTGGTGTGCTGCCTTCAAAAACCCGTGACAACTGCGCAAAGCTTTTTTCTCTGAAATAATTGAACCCTACGACATCTGCGCGAGGCTCACTTCTTGACATTTTTCTGCTTTGCTATGCCTATGCTGCAGCCAGTTCTATGTTTGGGTCTAACTTCCTTTCTCCTGAGGCACTTCTGGGACAAAAGTAAGCTTCTTGGCATGGTTAGGGCCTTATCAGCAGCTGTTGCTTATTACCTATAAAATGGGCTTAACACACACTTATTAAATGACTAAGGGTCTAACAGAGACTAAGTTAAGGGGTGAAAAGTGGTACTTTTCAGGTCTTAACACACCCCCAAACCTAATCTTTGCTAGTCCCTTAGCAAAGCTTTAACTAATTAAATGTCACTTTCGTAGGGATCACGGGTACATTTAGCATATGTACCAAGCCTTTTAAACCCCTAGGTGATCCTTAGTGGAGGAGTGAAGTCTCCTGAGGGTTTTCAGTGAAGTTACCCACAAACTTCTCAAGAAAAATAGTTAACAGTCGTGCAGTCACTGGCAAAACAAATTTCAATGAATAAAGCATCAATCCACTTTCCTTTGGAGTTCAGAGGAAATTGTAGCAGTAAAGCAGGCCATTTAAAACTCAGAATTAGCATTTGTTTGCATCACCACCATTCATTTTACATTAGAAATTCAATGTGTAAGAATCAGTACCAAGCTTGCCTTAAATTCAAAAATTAGGTTGGATACAACCCCAATGAGGTTAAAATTCATACCCAATTCTCACCAGGGCTATCTCTCAACATTGAAAATCTGCAGGTGTTCACATTCAAAACAGCTCAAGAGCAGTTACAGACCCCAAATGGGCCTGCAAGCATGAGCATAGGCAAAACTTCTAATTTCTGACATCCTCATGAATTTTCACCATAGATTAGACAGCTCCTCATCTCCACATGACAGCTTATTTCACTATGGATCTACAAGGTCTTTTTGAATGGGTTGTAATGTGGCTTATGGGTGAGGGATATAAAGAATTAAGGGGTAAAAAGGGAATCAAAATTAAGAAATCAGCAAGGCAAGGAGTTATTCATGACTTCACAACCTTCATTTCAGCAAAACTTCATCTTACTTGATATATTCCAGAATCAAAGTGGCCAGCTTCTCCTCTTCTTTTCAATTTTCAGATGATGTTCTTTTCTGGACTTCTCTTTCTTTTTCTCTTTTTATTTTTATTCAATATTTTTATGATTTTTATGATGAACTGCCACACAAATACCATTGATACACTGCTATTCATAAGTTACTTTTCTCCACCTTCCTCCAAGTGTTGGACCACTCTCACTATCTTTAGCTCCTCCTTTACCTTCTGAATTCTCAGAGTGAGGGTGAGGTTGAATCAGGTCAAGACGTTAAGGTGCAAGTACTTTGGTGTTTGTTAAAGAAGAATAGGACTTTCTGAGGCTCAAAGAGTGTATACCAAAGGGTAGTTTTAAAAGGTTGGGTTTTCAGGCTCAAACTATCCAAATGAGGGCCTTGAATCATTTCCTTAGTGTCATGAGTGTTGTCAATCAATTTTGATTTGGAGGTGCCTAACTTCTTGTGAAAAGGTCTTCACTCAATCAATCCTTAGAGCATAAATAATGCCAAAAACACTCTTCAAAAGAAAATGATGGGCCCAAATCTCATTAGGTATGGTCCTCAAATTAACTCATGGGGTGTATTTTCACCTGTTTCTCTCCTCTTAGGTTCACTAAGTACTAACTGAAAAATTTTCTGATGTTAGCTTCATGGTGGTGCTAAGTTTTTAAAATTTTAAGTATCAAAATGTCTGCAAAAAAATTTTAATATTTTCACATATTTCCTCATTGCAGCAAATTAAGTGAAAATTAACTTTATTCATCCCAATTATAGCACCACTACTGCACTAAAGTTAACTATTCTGTTGGTAGATCTACCCTGCCACACCCCCAAACCATGAGGAGCAGTGTCCTCACTAGTCCAAAGGCCAGAATGGATGTGCAGTAAATTCAATACAGAATAAATAAACACACAAGAAGACAAACATAAATACATAAGAGCAGACAAACAGAAATAAGCAAAGATGGTAAATTGAACAGTATAGAACAAAAAGATTCATTATGATATAAAAAATATTACAAAAAGATTTAAAAAGAAAAGTAAAATTCTAAGAACAGACAAAATAGTTCTGCTTCCCTAGCCGAGGGATATCCTCAACCTGGTGCATGTGGAGAGGGGGGGGGGAAGAGAATAGGGATTAAGAGGGAGTAGGTGGAGGGTTTGAGGAAGATGGTGGGGGAGATGCAGGTGGTTTGATTTTTTGCTTCTTCTTCTCTCTCTTCTCTTTTTTCTTCTCCTCCTTGGCCAGGATCCTTTGGAGTTCTTCATACTCATCCCAAAGAAATTGTAATGGGTCCAGCTCCTTAGGTGGTGGGGGGTCCAACCACATAGGATAGAATTTGTTTGGGAACTCGGTGGGTTTGTCATTCGCCATGGCTATGAGGAGGGCCGGACTGCTAAGGTTAGAGGAGAAGGGATGAGATGAAGACGAACTAACTGCGTATTTAAAATACTTGGACGATGGAATATGGATGGTCATATTAACATTTTGTCTCTTTCCAAGCATGGCAATAATTGTGATTGTTCTTGGAATGATAAATTGCACAATTGATTATGGGAAAAGAGAGCTCACACTAAATGATGGACTAATTTTAGCCTTGGTAATTAAGGTAATCCCGTGCATCGCGCAGCTTCATACTGGTATTCGTAGACCAATATTCTCGCATAGTACAACTGTACATTTATGAGAAGGAAATGCGCGCCAAAGAATTGTAGCTCCGCGAGTACGAAAGCAAAACTATGTGTGGTTCGCAGAGGTACTTCGCAGAGTATACGTTGGGATTGAGCACGCGAAGTAGTTATACATTTCTCGCGCGGCATAGCTGGTGATCTCCGCAAAGAACAATCTCTTCGAGTTGCAAGGTGTCGCACACCAGAACATGTGGAATACTGCTTTGCAAGCCCTCATAACTCCGCGAGCAAGCTCTGAGGTACTGCTTGAGGAAATGGCAACTGAGGTACTGCTGGTTCCTCAGTTGCAAGCCTATGACTAAACTTTTATTTTTTTATTTTTTCATCTTTTATTTCCTGTGGAGGCTCAACTATAGCCTCTTTATTTTTTCCTTGTTGTAGGGTAGCAGGCAGCTCTTGGCTCTGTGCTCTAACAAATTCTTTTTCACTTTCATTTGAAAATTCCTTAGAAATGACCTCTCCTTGTTCCTTTCCAACCTGGTTGTCTACCAGCCTGCCAGACCTCAGGGTTGTGATGGCATTAGCTCCCTCAAAACTTGAGGAACCTTCTCCAATCAAATATTGGCCCTTAGGGTTGGCCACTGGCTGGCTTGGCAACCTACCCTCCTCTCTTTTGGCCAAGGCATTGGATATTTGGCCTAACTGCTCTTCCATTTTCTTTATGCTTTGACTGTGAGAAGTCACAGTCTGAGTCAAGATTCCAAGACTTTGTAATGAGGTCAAAACCTAGTCCTCGAAAGAAGCATTTCGGGGCTGAGGTGGGGGAACCACCAACTGATTTTGCTGCTTGGGCAGCTGCTGATGCTAGAAATTTGACCTTGGGCCATATCCCTGGTTAAATTGTTGCTATGGCCTTTGAGGTAAGGCCAACATCTGTTGTGGCTGCATATAATTGTCTTGTCTCCACCTCAAATTTGGGTGGTCTCTCCACTGGTAACCAACATTTTGGTGCTGGTATCCAAATGGCTATTTGTTATAGCCAACAGATCGTTGCTGGCCAAATGATTGGGCAGCAGCAGCTTGTTCCATCACATACTAAGGATATTGCCCTATAGATGGGCACTCTTCCACTGTGTATTATAGAGATTGGCATATCAGAGATGCCTCCATCACTAGTGCAGCCAATCTAGGTTGCACCACAGTTAATAGTCTATCAAACTTATTAGAAAGATTAGCCATCTGCATTCTTAGGTCATTATTCCCAGTTACTTCATACATCTTTCCTTTGGAAGTTTCAGCAAGTCCCATTTTAGGAGAAGGCTCTTGAACAGTTCTTGACAAGGACATCTTTTGAAAAGCATTTTCACTGATGACCTCGAACAAGTCTCATGCCTCATCAGCTGTTTTATGCATGTAAGTTCCACCACAAGAGGCATCTACCATGTCTCTGCTTTTCTCATCAATCCCATTATAGAAGTTCTAGACAAGCTGCCAGTCAGGGATCTTGTGGTGGGGATATTGTTTGAGCATCTCCTTAAATCTGTCCCATACTTGATTAAAATCCTTAGTTGGGGATTGGGCAAAAGCAAGTATTGCTTTCCTCAACTGGCTAATTTTTTTCTATGGGAAGAATTTTGTCAAAAATCTTGTCTGGAGGTCTTCCCAAGAAGTGATGCTATTGTTTGGGAGAGTAGCTAACCAGGTGCTAGCCCTATCCTTTAGGGAGAAAGGAAAAAACCTTAATCTAGTGGCTTCTGGTCCCAAACCAGCAATGGAGAATATTGTGCACAAGGCAAAGAATTGGTCAATGTGCTTGTAGGGGTCTTCCTTGCTAAGCCCATGGAAAGAGGGAAGTATTTGGATGATGGAGGTTTTAATCTCATAATTTCCCTGAACATCTGGGAATTGAATGCTGAATGAGGAATTATAATCATCAGGAGCATTCAATTCTTTCAATGTTCTTGGTTGCTCTTCACCCATGACTGCTGTCTCAGTTTCAGTAAGGGGCTCAACTGTGGTGTGTCTGGGCCTTCTTGGTCTTCTGCCCCTTTCTATCTCAGGGTTAGGAGGCTTTAATGTGGACTGAGGGATCTCCTTCCTAACATGCACACAAACCAACAGCAGGGAAGACTTCTTACAGACACATTGCAATTAACAAAATTAAAACTATCCTAATCAACTGCTATGGAATTTGCAAAGGAGAAATAGACTGAGTTTTTGAGGGTTAGAGAAACGCAAACAGAGGTAGCTAGACTCCAAGTGCAGCTCAACTTTCCTTCTCTGCTACTATCCAGATCAGCAAGAAAAATTCCAAATGTAAATCAACAGTATCAGTTATTCACAAGTACTTCTACCAAAGAATAAAAAATATAAAAATCTAGGATCTACTAATAGATCAAGAGTCCCCGACAACAGCGCCAAAAACTTGTTAAGGTATTTTAGATGCTTGCTGCTAACTTTATCGAAAACAGTGATAAGAATGTGTTAGTGAGACTGAATCAGAGGTGGATTGAAAACTACAGAGCAGCAAGTCTAAAAATACACAGACCTGCAAGATACAGGGCCTGTTGTAGTAAGTTTTAATAAGTAAGAGTTTGTCCCACAGGGAAAATTGATCTAAGGCTCCAAGGAAGCCATCTTTAGTAGGCCCTCTAGATTTGATTACAGATCTGGCAATCCTAAATGGAAGGGGATTTAAGGTCACTATTGTCTAAATCCTAAGGTAACCTAATGCCTAAACTACAGAAATGGTTGAGAAGAATGATGGAGTGTGAGAAAATAAATTGGCTAGGATTTCTTGTATTTAGATGATAAATGAGTGATTTTCCTTGTGAATGCGATCATTTATGCACTATTCAATTGATTTTATTGGTATTTATGCGATTTGAATGGTGCCCTAATATTTCCCTCCCTTTGGTTTATCTCTTTTACATCCAATGTGGTTAGGGTTCTTGGATCTTGATGATTTCCTATGTATGCATGATTCATTTTGTGAAGATTGCCTCCATTTACATGAATTTGGCTAGAAATAAAGTGCGCTTCTTGATTGAAATAAAGCGCATTTTTTTTTTAATTTGTTTTTGTTTAAAATAGAGTGCCCCTCGTTTATTATTATTATTTTTTTTTTTTGTTGTTTGTTTTTGTTTTTGATATATATGTATTTTATTATTTCTTCTTCCTTCTCTTTTTGGAAAAGAATTTTTTGGAATGCACCCCCACCCATAATATATGTGCATTTGTGGGGAGAGGGGGGGGGAGAGGGTTTGACTGAAATTTTTGAAAGGACAAAAGAGTTTTTTTTTTGGGTTGCTTGAAATGCATGGGCTATTTTTAGGTCATCCCCTGGCAGCCTTTCTGATCTTAATACAGAATGGTGAGGATTTTTTATTTTGGTTTGCAAAATTTTTTTTTTTTTTTTAATGAGGAATACCTACCTTCCCTAAGCCTGCAGTACTAGAATTCCATTTGTTGATATTCTCCTAACATTTGTTGCTCAATCCCTTCCCAGAATGTCTAGTGAAGAGGAGTAGGACTAGGAGGGTGTTCCGGAGGCGATTTACGGTGCCCAAGGTGAGCAACTTATTTCGGTGCAGCGTTCCTCCCGGATCTAGTATGAGATGCAAGGCCAAGCAGCCCGCAGTGGGTTACTTCATCAATAGTACAACCACGTTTCTAACTTCAAGATCCTAACCAGCCGGACCTGGTGGATCCTAACTTATGAAAAATGAACTGGTGGATCCTAACCAGCCGGACCTAGATGTTGTCATTGAGCCTGAGCGCGCATTGATGCTGGCCAGTATCTCGCTCCTCTTTCTTCTGGGTAAAACTCTTTTTACCAATACCAGTGGTGGTCGTGTCTCGTTGTCCTTGCTCAGTTTTATGGGGAATTGGGAGAATGTGCATCAGTATGATTGGGGCGTTGCTGGGTATGTCGTACTAATGGCTAGCTTGGCTGGAGCCTCAGTTGGGGAATTGGGTTCTGTTCTCAGCTTTTGGCCCGTGATAGTGGTAACCCTTGGCTCTTCTACTCCTCTTGGTTTATCATTTATTTTGCCATTGACACATCTTTCATGTTTGCTTCTTCTTTCAGGTTTGGAGATATCTACACTTTCAGCCGGGTTGCTCCCTCCTCTTCTCAGATAAGCATATATATATCCTCTTATGAATAATTAGCATAAGAGTCATCGAAAGGATGTGGTAATGAAGCATCTAGAGTTGGGCCTAAGGTTCCAATTTGATTTGATGATCCTAGA
Organism: Chloranthus sessilifolius; assembly: GCA_021018995.1. Classification (NCBI taxonomy): domain Eukaryota; kingdom Viridiplantae; phylum Streptophyta; class Magnoliopsida; order Chloranthales; family Chloranthaceae; genus Chloranthus; species Chloranthus sessilifolius. The sequence continues at coordinate 17,599,795 of CM037595.1, read as the reverse complement.
GCAGGTACTGAAACTTCCCTTTTCTTCTTTTCTGGATTTTTGATGGTATTTGTTTGACTAATAGGACTCTCTTTATCTGGGCAGATCACCTTTGATCCTTACGTTGGTTCTCCCTTTTGGGATCGAGCCGTCGTGGGCCAGTCCTACGTATTTGTTGATCGGTGGATTACCTTCTTTTATGGCTCTTGGGTCAGAGCGTACTATTTGGGGGAGAGAGTGGTGCATCAATACCGAGACTATTTTACTGTGCTGCAGGGCCCTCCGGAGGATATCATGACTCCGGGAGGTACGATTGAGGAACTCGCGGATGGACTCTTGCAGCATGGGGTTCCTGTTGATGATCTCTTTGTGCCTGGAGGGTATTAGATGTTGTACGAGTATCTTCCTTACTGGTGCATCCTCCCGCTCTTCGTGCCTGGTGCCAACTTTTTGGCCTTTGGCGACCCGCTATCTCAGGTAGTCCTTTTCTTCCTCTATGCGGGTTCTTGACGGTTTGGGTTTGATTTTGATTTGATTGACCGGACCTCTACCTCTTTCTACAGTTTGATTGGGGGGTGATTTTGATGAGGATGATGTAGCGGCAGGTCCTGACGAGGCTCCAGGTGCCGGACCTTTCGATCCTTCTGGTGCGGGGGCTTCTGGCAGTATGACTGTAGAGAGTTAGGAGACCTTTAGACGCCTTGACGATGCCTTCCTCTCAAGTTTGTGTGCGGATGTAGCTAAGCGGGCTTGCCTATCTGCTGAAGAGATCCGGGTCCCGAGTGGGGGACGTGCGGACCTACCAGAGTACTTCGCGCCGATGGAAGAAGAAGGCCAAAGGCATCTATTAGGATCAACCTTTTCTGTTTCTGCTCTTATAGATATTTGAGACTATCAAATATTATCTTTCATTTTGATAATTTGAATGTAATGGATAATTTGAATGCATGTTGGATGATTTAATTTATGTTTGAAGTGGATGTTGTTGCTTTCCGCTTTTGCTTGTTCTGTCTCTTCCCTCTGGATGTGATGCGCTTGATAATTTGTAGGGATGGGCCCCAAATTGGGAAATTGGTCCTTAGGTTGTGTATTAACTATTGCCAAACTCAGTATGCTAATGTGGGTGGTATCTAGAAGAAAACCACGCAGATAGGTTAGATGGCAGATTTTTGGTACGCAACCGGGGGTGCCTTTTGTAAGAAAAAAAACCAAGTGTATGCAAAATAAAACTCCCATATCCCCTCTTTCACTTTTTTGATTAGGGGGTTGGCCTGGCGTGTGTAATATACACGCTAGGTAAATTTTCCTCATAAATGGCCTAGCGTGTGTATATTATACACGCTAGGCCTTCTCTGGGAAAAAAAGGCCTAGCGTGTATAATATACACGCTAGGAAAAATCTGGGGGATTTTGCACTAGCGTGTGTATTACACCCGCTAGGCATCCTTTTGGGTAGTGTGGGTACCCGAGGATGCCCCTTTTTTCTTTATTCTCAGTTGGGCTTTGGATTTTTTGCTGTCATTTTTTCTTTTCTCTTTCCCGAGAGTAGGTCCATGGTCCTACATCGAATTGTGATTTCTCAAACATATTTGTATGACCATGGACCTTCTTTCCGACCTTGCCTCTCATGGGGGGGCTGGGACATTCACACTTCCCTCTTTGGCCATGGGGCCCAACTTTTTGATGAAATGGCTCGATAGTCTAAATGAAAGCAAGCTTATGGGTTTGGATCAACTCAGGCTGGCCCGTTGTTGGTGCGCACTTTTTCTGGGTTCCTTTCAGTCCCCGTTAATCAGTGGCCCAATTTTGTCCTGAGCGGACTCTGGCAATGCGGTGATTTGAATGTTGAAAATAAAGGGGGTTTCTAGGAAGATTCCTAGTTTGTTGAGATCGCTAGCTACAGATATCTAACAACGCTGCACATATCAATGATCATGCTTTGGAGCGGGGTGGGTTACTTCTTTACTGAATCGTCGGTCTGCCAACGTCAGCAGTACTGACACTTTGTAATTTAGATAGTTTAGTTTTCATTTTCTTATTATTGTTGTAATTCTAATTGGCTTAAGTTTCCTAGTTCTACTATGAGTCTAACTATGGGGATCTGTTATGGTGAATTAATCTACTATTCTAGTATCCTAATCCTAGTGTGAGTCTACTTGGTTTAAGTATTCTAATCTTATTATCAATCTAACTAGTTTAGAATCTAACGACTAGAAGTCTAATTAGTTTAGTTTCCTAATGCTACTTGAAGTCCAATTAATATTAGTTTCCTAATTGTACTAGGAATGTAAATATGTTAATTCTAATGAAACTCTAATTAAAAACAAGTATACTAATTGTCCAGAAATTCTAATCAAAGCAAATATACTAATTTTACAGAAATTCTAATTAAAGCAATTATACTAATTTCGCTAAAATTCTAACTAAAGCAATTACACTAATTTTATTAATTTTATTAATTTTACTAAAATTCTAATTAAAGCAATTATACTAATTGTACTAGAATTCTGATTAAAGCAGTGTACTAATTTTACTAAAATTCTAATTAAAGCAAGGAACTAATTTTACTGAGATTCTAATTAAAGCCAGTAAATTAATTTTACTAAAATTCTAATCAAAGCAAGGAAATTAATTTTACTAAAATTCTAATTAAAGTAAATGGACTAATTTTACTAGAAAAAAATTGAAGAAAAGGGGTTTTGGGCCTGCTATGCTAAGGAGAATTGGCCTCGTTCCCGAGTACCCTCCGTAAGCTTCGCTATGTTAAAGTAAATTGAATTTTGGATTATAAGATAGTATTTTGTTTGGATTTTTAAAGTCGATTTTGGATTATAATTATGGATTAAATTGTGAAACTAGAAATCAATAACTGAATTATAAATTGGGATTTTATAAATCTTAAATTGAAGAATTAAAACTAAAATTTAAAATCTAAGGAATGAATTCGGGACCGAAATCAGAAAATCTGACCGTATGCTTAAGGACTGGTTTTAGAAACTAAGAACTATAACCAGAGATTAATAATAGGACTAGAGAATGAGATTTCAGAACAAAATTAAAGTTTGGGGTCGGGGATTAGGCCGTCTGAGTAAGGACTGGTTCTAGAAACTAAGAACTAGAACCATATATTAGATATTAAAATTACGGTCTAAAAAAGGTGCTACGGTCTAAGACTGGCAATTTGATATTAATTGTTAAAACTAAAAAAAAACTAAATCTCAGAACTAAAAACTAAAGTTGAAACTAAAAACTTAATTTTTATCTAAGGCCGGGGCTACAGAGAGGAATCTCGAAATTCGAAGCTTGGATGCGGAGGACTTGAAACTCAAATCTCAAAGTCATTATTGTGTTTCTCTTTGTGTTCACTCTGTGTTCCCTCTCTTTTTTTCGTTCTCTCTTGGGCCGAAATAAAAAAAGGTCTTTTATAGATTTTTCTCCAATTATGCACCCTTTTTCAAGCGTTTAACTGAATTGCGCGTCGGTTCTCCGGTGCTTATTACCTTTGAGTCGGCCACTGACTCAGTGAGCGACCGGTTGATTGGCTTAATCGAGTTCCCTAGTTCTAATCACGTTAGGACTAATTACGCGCCTGTTTTGAAATACGTAATCCGATTAAGCATTTCATTTGAAGTGCTTAATCGTGGAATCTTGGGGGTCAAGGACTATGAGACTAGGTCGGGCGTAGGCCAATTGCGCGCCTGTGATGGGGCACTCAATCCGATCATGCGTTACATGTGGAGCGTGTAATCGAGTCTTGAGGTAGTCTGAAGAAAAGAAGTTTGCTCTAAAAAGGGATTGATTGCACATTTGTGGGTTTGCATGCAATCAAATTGCGTGCATAGTTTTTGGTGCGTAATTCGGGGTTGTCTAGGTCAGGTCTGAAATGTCAGACTATTGTTTCAGCATGGATTTTGACTATATACTATTGTTTCAGTATAGAGTCTCCCTACATTAGGATATGAGCCACAAAGCTATTATTTCAGCTTGTGTTCAATCATGCACTATTATTTCAGTGCATGGTTCCCACATTAGGGTTAGGGGGTCTAAGCCACATAGCTATTGTTTCAGCCTGTGTCCAACCATATACTATTCAGCATATGGTTCCCATACTAGGGTTAAGGGGTCTGAAATGCTAGACTATTATTTCAATCTGTATTTTGACTATATACTATTATTTCTAGTATATAGTCTCTCTATATCGGGATCTGAGCCACAGAACTATTATTTCAGCCAGTGTTCAACCATGTACTATTGTTTCAGTGCATGGTCCCTACGTTAGGGTTGTGAAGCTTCCAGAGAAGGTAACTCCTTTATGAAAAGTCACAGGCAAGGTCAAAGGTTGATCGAATAAATTAGTATATTATGAGAGGGCAAAATGGGGGTGTCTTCAGATGCCCCTCTTCGACGCACTCTTGCGAAGGAAGAACGCGTCGAAGAAGTAGACACCCCTCATTCGAGGTGTCTTCTTGTTTCTCTTGGAAAATCATAAACGTGAACTGGGGATGCTGATATGATATGCTTGGCTTTCTTATCTATTAGCGCAAGCTAAAATAGAGCATTCGAGGGCCCAGTGGTAGCTGTCGAAAGGAGTATTCCATGTCGTGAATGCAAGTAGATAGTCGACGGGGGAAGTCAGTGTATCCTAATCCACGGGTGCAAGGGGCATCCCGTTGCGTGGCGCGACCTACTGCGAGTGACAGTTAAATGAAAAGGATAATCACCAAATCCTAATCTGTGGGTGCAAGGGGCATCCCGCTGTATGTCGTGACCTATTAAAGGGGCAATCAAACAGAGGGATATGAAGCAGTTGAGGCACCGAAGGGCGTCATACAAATGTCCATAAATAAGGTCCAGAGACCGATAATAAAATCATATAATGTCGAAGGCTTTCGCAAGTCATGTCAGACCAGGCGCGTCATTGCTCACACCAATGCACGTCAGGCGTTCCTTTTCCAATAGGCATTTGTAAGTTCTTAGATTAAATATATTCATTGTTTAGTTTCCTAAGGGGAATGACTGGTTTGGGTGAGTGGTGAATGAGATGAATTTTGATAGGTAAGAGGTCTCTTAGTTTATTATTATTTTTGGTTTTTTTTATTGTTTTATTTTTTTGTTTTCCTTTTTGGAAGTAAGGGGTTTTGAAAATTTAGAAATTTTTAACTTAAGCTCAATTTGATGGTAAATCTTTAGAAAATGTGGCTTCCGAGACGTCGCTGTGTAGATCCACCGGTAGTGGATTTGTGGACCCGACCTTTTATGTGGTTGTCAAGACGACACTTGGCATGCCGGATACTCCGTCTAACATTCTCAATGAATGCTGATGATTGCCTCTTATGGGAGGACTACAATGATTCGCGAGTCGAGAGAGATGGGTTTTGAAAACATTTGACTTAATCATAGCTAACTATATCCTATAGAGAATATCTAGTATAAAGAAGGGTGATAATACTTACCTGAGGTGGTGATACTTACCTATGTAGCCCTCGATGGGACTGATTGGTTGTAGTGATGTCGCAATAGGACATTTGGAGGGTTTTCTTTCTTTTTCTTCGTTTTTGCTACAGCAGGGACTTGGTGGCCATTGTTGTGATGTAGTGAGTGTTGTGATGGGACAAGGTGGTCTTTCCCGTTACGGTTACATGTTGAGATGAGTTCTGGTAGTGCAAGTGCGATGAGGTGCGAGAAAGTCCTCTCTCTTGCTCAGTGTTATAGCGGATCATAGACGTGATGGGACATTGGGTTTGCGTTAAGCTGCTCGGAGATTACTGGTCATAGGTCTTATAAGGGCATTTGGATCCTGGTGGGATGTTTTTTTTTATGTTTGAGATGTGATGGGATGTGGGAAGAGTCCCTCTTCTTCTATTGGAGTCTAGCGACTGCTGCGTAGCTAGGGATTTGGGAGGTAGGCTCTCTACTTTTGTGGTGGGATATTGGTTGAGCATAGTTGGCGATGGGATTTTTAGAAGGTTTATTTCTATGCAGGGTTTCATGATGAGAATTTCGAGGAGGCGTGATTGGTGTCGAGGCTGTAAGACAAGATGAAGTTGTTGTGTCGCGATGAGAGATGTTGCTGATAAGATCGAGTTGTAGTTGTCTCGCGAGGGGACGTATTCATGATTGTGTGGCGGGATTGTGTCTGGATGTTTCGAGTAGTGATGTTTGCGATGGGACGTTGATGGGATATTTGTGCGATAGGTGCATCATATTTCTTTCTTTGATTGATCTTGGGTCATATGAGACCACGTTATGATTGCGTCGTGACTGGACTTGTCTTTCGATATTGGGATGACGTTGTATGTGTGCATCTTATTGTGATGGGATTCTCCCTCTCCGGTCAGATGACGGTGTCATAACAAGGCATGTATGTCTTGTTGCAATGGGACTAGGGGCGCGGTCAAGGTTTCCTGTAAAGGCTACGCGATGGGATATGAGAGAAGAATCTTGACCGAGATGGGATAAAAGGTGTGAGGGTGGATGAATTTGGGTATTGCACACTTGGTACCAGGCATTTAATCGAATTGTGTGCCTATTTTCGGGCGTGTGATTGAAAGTTCAAAGGAGTATTTATGCCTTTGGATGTCTACGTGTGATTGGATTACCTGCGGTGTCATAAGCACATAATTCAAACATTGCCAGGTCGCTATGTGGGCAACCTTTTCAAATTGCGTGGTGTAAGTGGGTAGTGTAATAGGGTTGCATGGTCTATAGTGGGCGCGTGACTGGAGCATTGCACCATCTACGCGGGGGATGGTTTCATTGTGCGCTCCATTCAGAGCGTGTGATTTGACTTGCGCGTGGTATGATGTGCGTGTGACCGAGTTGCGCACACGTGTTCTGGTGCGTGATTAGGTCCGTACTCTATATAAATAAGAGAGTCTTCATTTGTTTCACATCTCTTAGTTTAGTCTCATGTTTTACCTTTTTTAAATCCTTTATACTCGAATTTCCGTATTTCTGTGATATTGGGTGATCTAACCGTCCGATTGAGATGCCGTTTCTTCCTATGTTCGTGATTTCGTGTGATCTTCACCTTGAGGTGATGCTCGGGGACGACATTATTCTGAGAATGGGCGGTATTGGGAAAGAGGAGATCAGTCTTCACATCATTCCTTTTAAGGGAGCAGTGAAGGCATCGTTGAGGGGGCGGTGGCGGAGGAGATGAAGATGGTGGAAGAGGAGGTGTTACGAGTGGAGGGATGCATTTTCCAACCAATCCTCCACCTCTCCTCCTGAAGCTTCTGGTTGGACGCTCCGAGTCGGGTCCTTTTTGAGTCTCTAGTTTTCATTGTAGGTTGTAGGTTAGAGTTTTAGGTTTTCGCTTTGGGTTGTAAATTCAAGAGGTATGCCTCCGGTGATATTGTGTAAAAATATTTGTCAAATGAATAAAAGGTATTTCTTGTATTCTTCTGTATTTAGCATTATTATTATTTTATCTTGTTAGATTAAGCTTTAGGATTTAAATTTTTGTTTGTCATGGTGAGAGGATGAGTCCCGTGTTTAAGGTATTTAGTCTTATATTTGATTCAACATGTCAGCTGTGTGAATTTAAGATTTAATTTAAAAGATTCTCGATGGGTGTTGGGTGCCTTAATCCTATTGGTTTATCTAGACTTGTGGTGAATTTGTATTTTCTAGGGGTAAGTGTTGCGTGATTATTGGTTTATCTAAGTTTGTCATGGATTGTGGTCTTTCAGGGGGTATAGTTTATAAATACAAGCAAAAGGCTTTGGGTTTTATTTTGAATTTTAATTCAAGCTTAGGATTAAAAGTTTGGGGGTATTTTTTTTTTCTTGTGGTCTAGGGCATTTTTGTTCATTCATGTCCTTTCTACCTTTCTATTTTATATCCCGAGTATTGAACCCGAAGAGTTATGATTATTGAGTGAATTATTGGGAATGGACGGGATTGGGAATTCGAGGTGACACTAGGGTTGGTGCTATCAATCCAACTCAACGTGTCACCCTACTGGGAGAAGAGATGGAGGAGTTGAAAGTGGTAGAAAGGAAACCCAAGGATAAGGCACGGTCAGAGTTCTCATGACTGACGCCTATTTTTTCTCTATAGGCTCTACGGATTCAGTGTTAGTTGCTCCTCCTTGTTATGCTTTCCAAGGTGAGCTTCCATGGGTGGATCCCGCAAGTCTTGGGTGGCTTTCTATGAGCCACTCTTTATTTTATGCCAGCTCGGGGTGGGGAAAGGTTGTCATTGTCAGAATTCATTCAGGGTCTGTTCCTCCTCCGGCCTTCTCTGAGATTTCTTGTTTTCGAATAAGTCCGAATTCGGGCATTGCCTGAATGTGTTGGTTTTAAATTGTTTATTTAGAGGGTATACCCTTGGTGTATTTTGTAATTATTTTATCTAGTTATGAAGCGTTTGCATTTTAAACTCCATTTTGTAAATTTTTGGTTTGGTTTACTTTGTAGCTTACTTTACTTGTTTCGAGTGTGATGCTTATTTGTTTAAGTTTGGTTTAATTTAGTTTACTTATTTTTGTTTGTTTTGAGGTGTGTTGGGACACATTTTTTTGGTTTAGTTTAGTTTGGTCTAAGTTCAAGTGCGTAAGTGATGGGAGGCATTTTTTTTTTAGCTTTCGGGGTGTAATATTTTCTAAGTTGGGAGTGTTCTAGATTGGTTTTAGCAGGGGTGTAGTTTGGGTTGGTAATTAGTGTTGGAGATCTCCTAATTTTAGGCCTGTAAGTCTGTGCTCTAGGCATATATTTTTGGGGAATTATGTGCTTCACTCCAGGCGCATAACCAAATTGCGTGCCGGAATGGGCGCGCGCATTTGAGGGGTTTGAAGGATTAAATGCATTGCAAGGGACGTGGGATCAGGACGGCGCTTGGTCACTGTGCAGGTGACCTTTGGCATTTACGCGCCGCCGTACAGGCGCTCAGGATAATTACGTGTCTGATATGCAGCACGCATTCGGGGCGTTGGGTTAGTTTGAGTGGGCGATGATTTGTTTACGCGTTCAAGACTGAGCGTGCAATCCAGATTAAGCGCTGGGATTATGGTGCGTGATTGTATTGAGCGCATCAGTCCAAGCACGCTATTTGACCATGCTCTATATATACTTCAAAAATTCTTCATTCTTCCCGTGCTATCCGTTTTTGTCTTCGATTCTTTGTTTCCTTGCGCTCTAGTTTTTGTGTTTTCGCTATATCTTGTGATCTAGTCATCCGTTTTAGGCACTGTTTCTTTCATTTCTTCTAGTTTTCGAGCTCTTTTTTCTAGGATGGAGTCCAGAGGCAGTGATCAGTTCTATTCAACTGTATCAGAGATAGAGCGGATGCTAGCAACAGAGATCGGTGAGTCTTTCGAGGTTCGGACCAGTGCTATTGTCATGGAGGAGGATGTTAGGGAGCTAGTCAGAGAGGAGGTACCAGAGGGTGACCAAGTGGTGGTCAGGGAGGAGGTACCCGAGATTGATCAGGGTGCAGTTGAGGGTGAGGGTGAGAGAGTTGAGGATGAGGCTGAGAGAGCTGAGGGTGAGGAGCATCAGGGTGAGGAGCGTCGGGCTCACAGACACTTCCCGTTGGAGGATTTCTTCGCTAGAGGTTAGGTAGGTACTTGTGAGTAGGAGTTCCTTCATTTTTTTTTAGGCATTAGGTCATGACATAGACTTATTAGGATTTGGAAACCCTTTTTTATTTATGCCGAACCTGCATCGATTATTGATTGTGTGCCCATTCATGCATCATGACTGGGTCTAGGGATAGGTCATGTTTCCGTTTTATTGTTCTTATAATGTTTTATGTGCTTGTTATGAACTATTATTATGTGTTTAAATATACCTTATTTGATTTTAGCTCTAGGTCTACTTGTCTCTCGCTGTAGGTATGTATGTTAGTCTTATTTATTATTTTTTTATTTTTTGTTCGATAGGAACCCCCGCAATTGGATATCAGCTCGGCATGGACTGAGTCTCACACTTGGTATCGTGCCAAGCCAGAGTTTCAGTGGGTGCGGCTGGTGTCTTTCGGCTTTGGGCCGATCCTAGAGTTGGAGCCTTTTCAGGTCGATCATGGTCTGATGGCAGTGATTCTTGAGAGGTGGAGGGAGGAGCATCAGGCGCTTCTCTTTTCGGTCGATATATTGCTACCGACTCCAGAGGACTGGGTCCACATCACTGGTCTTTGTTTCGAGGGTGAGCCAATCACGGGGCGGATGGCGGGAGATTATCTAGGGCTGTGTGAGGAGATTTTGGGTGTACTGTATAGATCCAATGGATCGGGGCCAGGGGTAGTTCGATCACTTAGTTTTTCAATACATTCGCTAGTGGCTTCATCCCTCCGAGGCATCATTCAGAGCCGACGGTGACTTATGAGGCACGTTGCATGGCGATGGCGGGTCGAGAGCCCGTGGTTGAGTTAGGGTTGGCTGCTGATAGGCGCTTCGAGCGTTCTTGTTGCATTTTCTTAATGCAGTACTCTTCTCTTCTTCAACTCGGGGATGCATCACCGGGTTGTTCTTGATGCTTCTCAGGGACTTGGATCGAGTCCCTACCTAAGCTTGGGGTGCGGCCACATCGGCGCATCTCTATGACAGCTTTATCGTCAGGGGTGAGGTGTCGCAATAATAAGAGGTTTCCTTCCCTTCCTCCAGGTGAGTTTTAGTTAGTTGGTGTCATAGTGTCTCCAGTTTTTTTTCTTGTTTGGTCATAGCAGCTATTCAGTATTTCTTTTTTCTATTTTTTAGTTTTGGGCATATGATCATTTAAACTTTCTCCGTCCATGGGTCCTAACAAAGATTACGTTCACGTTTCTGCAAATGCATGTGTGGAGGATGGCGTTGATGAGTCACCGTTGGTCTTCGGATCTTCAGACCACGCGAGCTAGTTTTTGAGGACATGCATGAGGGGTATGTATATATCATTGTCTACACATTTGTTTCATTTTATTTTGGGGCTTTTAGGCTCATAGGCTTTATTGATGGGTTGGCTTGCTTATTTGGGTTGTAGGTGATTTGGAGGCCATACACGGCCGAGGAGGATGCCGGTGTGCCAGTGATTCAGTCTGGTCAGGCCTTCTTTGATGTCAATATATGGGTCCATTGTTTTGAGAAGGTGGAGAGGATCCACCTATCTCGAGAGGTACGGTAGCTGGGGCTCGCTCAGGGAGTCCGTCCAGAGATTTGCCACAAAGTGGCGAAGAGGATGACCGGTCCCCCCAGTCGGAACTTTGCGAAGAAGATGGTGCTTCAGATGGCTAATTTTAGAGCTAGGGGACCAGGGTGACAGGGGCGTGTGATGAGGCAGATGTCTGAGAGTTTGTGCGATGGTTCGGGGCATTAGGTTGTGGGCGCCTCTTCACACGTCCCTTCCATGGGAGTGGTTCTTTTATGGTCGGCGGGCTTGAGTCGACGTCGACATTGAGGGAGAGATTGGTTGCGTTAGAGTGGAGCCATCTCACGATTGATGTATGGGGAGCTTTGGATGCCCTTCATAGGGCGATGGAGCAGACGGGGTGCGCTCCTCGTCCTGATGAGGAGATGCTACACTCCCTTGCCTCCTCAGTTGCTCAGGCTAGGGGAGCGGAGGATGAGATGAGGGTTCAGCTAGCGGGGACTCGACGACTCCTGGTAAGTTAGTTCATTGGTTTGGTTGTTTATTTCTTATATTGACTCAATTTTCTAGTTGTTCTGATATGGTTGTGGTGTCTCATTTTCTTTTTGCCAGTCCAAGAGGGAGGCTGAGGTCGTCAGTTATGCGGCGACGGTCGAGTTGTTACATGGTAAATAGCAGGTCGGCCGAGAGGTGGAGGCCAGTCTACGATATGAGATTGATCGATTAGTAAGTGTCTTCCTTGGTTTATTAATGGTTAGTATTTTGTGGATTCTTATTAATTCTAGCGTATTTGTGGATGTTTGCTGAGGGAAAAGCTTGCCGCCGCAGGGTCATTTGCTCAGGCATTCGATCCTTCTTTAGTTGTTTCTTCTAGTCGGGTGGATCCAGTGATGGCCCAGCTTCGGGCCGAGCTAGAGCACTGGGTGAGGTTATTCAATCTTTTGACCCGTCCATATGATTGTTGTAGTTCATTGGGTGTTATTGTTTCACTTTTCTTAATAGTTTACTAACATCATGTGGTAATTCAGTGTCAAGTCGTCGAGGATTTTCAGACGAGGGAGGCGACTAATCTCTCTACCCCGTGAGAGTCAGGTATAGTTTTTGATTCTGTGTAATTTAGTTTAGGTTATTTCATTTATTTTGTTCTGACATATCTTGTGTTAGTTTATTTGGTTTTTTGTGCAGGCTATTTCGGACTCCGCTCCTGAGGCTCCCCCTCAAGGGTCTGCTCTTATTCCTTCTCAGGGATGTTTTAGTTGATGTATTTATAGTTTATTCGTCATCGTAGTGTTTATCTAATGTATATGTTTGGTATCGTTGCAGCTGCCTATATTTGCTGTTCTTTTCGTGCAGCCTGCTAATCCAATGTCCGCCACGACAGTTGAGCACCTTCTTGGAGAGAGGGTGGATCTGGTACGATTCTCTTATTTTTGAAATTTTTTTTTTACAAATGTTCATGTATATATATATATATATACATTGGTTTTTCTTTGACTTGGTGTGGTAAGGCAGGTATGTGACCTTGAGGAGGCGCATCTAAAGGCGTTGCGAGCGTGTGCCACTCCTAAGGCGATACAGATCCTTGGGGACACGCAGAGCTAGGAGGACCTGTTTGTCGAGATGATGGTTGTGCAGAGGACTCAGACTGAGGCATTAGAGGCCGCGCGTCGGACGACGTGGGCAGAGATGTAGGTGACCCTAGATCGGCTGCAGTATCGTCTGACAAGGAGTGAGTGGGGAGTGCATGGGATGGTTAGTCAGCTTGCTAGATCGGAGTCGAGGGCTAAGAATTCCTTGGCCTGGCAGCCTTGTCGTATGACACAGGACCGTGTCAGGGATTATGTTTGCGAGGATTCTGTCATTCAAGAGTTTCTTGTTGGGTATCCTCCTCGTTCTCGATTGAGGCGGTCTGCTAGTCAGGCGAGTGAGAGGGGTTCAGTAGCAGGGCCTTGTCATCTAGAGGTTTCGCGGACTCTGGGTGTCGGGATTATGTTTTCAGAGGATCTGTCTACAGACTTTCGGGATTATGATACTGGGGACAACAGTGATCGGCCATCCTAGCGACAACATAGGAAATAGGAGTGCATGTGTATTTTTTGTGTTCATTGTGCATGTTCATTATATATAGAGGGGGTATCCCCCGGTGACAGCTGTAAAAAAGAAAATTTTGATATATATACAGAGATTTTTTGGGTTTAGATGTACCTGTGCTAGCTCCTTTTCTTTTCGTTACCTCTTTCATTTGCCTTTGGCTTTTAGTGCCATTAGTTGTCATTGGGACTTGGATGCTTCCTAAGCTAGCTCGGTGGTGGTTGAAGGTTGCTTTGCATCTGTACATATAAAGTCAAGGCTATCAATAATTTTTGTTCTCCCCCTTGCTAGTTCTCAAGGGGGATAAGTGTCCCAAATCGGGGTCTGGTAGTAAAAGATGAATATATGCTCTTTTTTCTTTTTTTTTTTTTTTTCTTTTTCATCTTTTTTTCTTTTTTTTTTTAAGAATTGAAAATAATGGAATAGAGAAAGCAAATAACTAAAATAAGATAAAAATAAAAATGCCCTAGTGTAGGAGAGTGGCAGGATCGACAATATAGTATCTTCGGAAGCATTCTCCGGATGGTGACTTCATTATTCTACATCTTCTTTATAGGCGAGTCAGCGCTTCTAATGTGATTCTCCTTCTGACCAAAAAAATGCCCCAGTATCCATGATTGAGCTCTTCATCATGTTTCGATACCATCAAAGTCTCACATTCTATGTTTAGCAGGAGTTTGTCCTCCTCCCGCCACCTTACGATGATATCTAGTAGTATGGGGATATCATGGAGGCCCTCACTGATTGCTTATACATTTCTAGTAAAGTTATCAGAGGTGTCCTCACGGCCTGCTTATGCTTCCCTGAGCTCATTGACTTGTTCATTCGTTGTATTTCTCTCACTCAATTTTTTTGGATATATATATATTTTTTAAAGCATTCTGTTAGCTTAAGAATAATGAGTTTTGATTGAACCTGACATCTTCATTTTTTTATTGTTCTAACGTCTCCTCCAAAGGTGTGAGAAGGAAAATGAGGATCGGGTGTTACTTATACTTTTGAAAGAGATTAGTTGTGTCACTAGTCATTTAATCAATTCGCTCGAATAAGAAAGTGGGCGATAAATTGGAGATCTTAAGGATATTCTGAGAATTGATGACGTACGACCAGTGAATGGGTCGTGACGACTACGGGGGTGATAAGTATAAGTATTTAACCACAAGATGTGATGATCACGGGGCTAAGGGTAGTATTTTCTACGGTACATGGCGTTCTAAGTGCTAGGGAGTTCTTCCCCATCTTGGTTCGCCAGTTTGTATGCATTCCCAGGGTACGCGGCTGTTATAATGTCCGGGCCTTCCCAGTTCAGTTTCAGTTTTCCTTTCGGATGGGCGTGCTTGGAAGGGATGATTTTTAAAAAAACTAATTCTCCAATATTAAAGGTTCGTTTGAGGACTTTCTTATCATAAGTCCTGGCCACTCTTCTCTGATATACCTGAGCGTGATCAGCTACCCTTAGACGTGCTTCATCGAGCTACTCTAGCTACGCGAGTAGGGAAATTATCCTCTCGTCTAAGGATAGCTCATCATCGAGTTGAATCTGTAAGGATGGCACTTGTATCTCATATGGTAGAACTGCCTCCATCTCGTAGGTGAGGAGGTAGGGAGCTTGGCTAGTGACCGTACGAATAGATGTCCTATTAGCCCAGAGTGCTTCTGATAATCGTTCGGGCAAGTCGGCTTCATTGCTCGTCTCTACTGTGCGTTTCAAAATTTGAATTAATATTTTATTTGTAGCTTCTTCTTGTCCATTTCCTTGAGGGTAGAATGGTGATGAGTGGCATAGATCGATGCTGAACTTCTTGCATAACTTCTTCGTCTTCTATGCGATGAACTACGGTTCGTTGTTGGTGACAAACATCCTGGGTACTCCAAACCTGGTTATGATATTCTGAATGATGAACCTTATGAGTGTTGAAGCGGTGATTCTGACATAGGATTCAGCTTCTCCCATTTGGTATAGTATTCGGTTGTCGTAAGTATGAACGCGTGCTTATGAGTATTCCCAACTGTATCTGTGAAAGATTCAACGACATCGAAGGCCCACATCAAAAATATCCATCACGAGGTCATAGTGTTCAATGCAACTGATGGAGCTTTGATGAGTGTGACATGTTCTTGGCATTATTTGTAGAATTGGACATAAAAGTGGCAGTCTCTTATCATTGTCGGCCAGAATTAGGCCTGTCGTATGATTTGATCAATGAGTCTCTGTCTACCGGCGTGGGTGTCGCAGGCACTGGCGTGTACTTCTTGTATGATGTATTGTCCTTCGACGGTTGTGACACATCGTAGAAGTACTCCTCTAGTGAAGGCTTCTTTGTATAATATTTCGTCGAGTATGCAGAATCGGGTGCATCGATTCCTTATAGTATTCTATTTGATCTTTGTGGTGTATGGAGGAATGTGTTGATGCTTCAAGAAGTTCCAGATGTTGAAATACCATGGCTATCTGTCGTTGGTTAGGGATTTTTCAAACCTGAACATGGCGACTTCGGTTTCTAACTTGACGTGATTTCCGGAGCGATTGCTTCATTTGGTCCCATACTTATGGGGAGAACTGGTAATTCTATCTTAACGGCCCATGCTACCTCATGGGCGGGTACTATCAGTTTTTCAATAAAGGTCTTAGTACTTTATCCGATGGGTATTTGGATGACCGAGGCTAACGTGGCAAGGGAGTCTGCGAGCTCATTCTCTAATCTACGGATGTGCATGAAAGAGATTCTTTTAAATTTCTTTACTAAATATTGAGTGGTTTCTAGATATGCCATCAATCTCCTTTCCTTAGTTTTTCATTCTCCTATAACTTGTGAAATTACGAGCTTGGAATCATCGATGGTTTTCAACTGTTTAACAACTAATTGTAGTGTTGCTCGTAGTCCAGCTATGAAAGCTTCGTATTTCGCAACATTATTAGTGACAGGGAAGTCTAATTGAAAAGCCTTAGGTATGAAAACTCCTTTTGGGGTTAGTAGGACTATCCTGATGCCTTTTCCTTTGTGATTTAGAGCATCGTCAAAATAAAGGATCCATGACGTCTTATAAGGCTCTTCGCTATGAATAGTAGGTATTCATCGAGGAAATCCGCGTGTATGAGCTCATTGCTTGGGAGTGGGAGATCTGTGAGGTAATCGGTGATTACTTGTCCTCTGATCAACTTCTGCATGATGTAAGTGATGTCAAATTCTTACAATAACATATGCCAGGGAGCGATCTTTCTTGATATTACTGGCTTTTCAAATACGTACTTCAGAGGATCCATTCGGGCTAGTACTAGTATCTTATGTGCTCCAAAGTAGTACCGTAATTTGGTTGAGGCCCACACCAATGTGAGGCAGGTTTTCTCCATTGAGGTGTATTTTCATTCATATTCGACCATCATCCTACTAAGGTAGTAGATAGCCTTCTCTCTCTTGTCGTTTTCTTCATATTATCCTAAGATTACTTCCATTTCTTTGTTGAGAGGTAAAGGATTAGGGGTCTTCCGAGAATTGGTGGCGATAGTATTGGGGGGTTAAGGAGGTACTTCTTGATGTTATCGAAGGCTTGATGACACTGGTTGGAGATTCGATTTTATGAAGGTAGCCCTTCATCGGCATAATTTATGACTGAGACATCTTTGGTAGGGTGAAGGACAAGGCCACTGAGACATCTTTGGTATCTCATCTAGTATGATTATTGGCTTGTTATTTAGCCTGGATGCCTTGTGACTTCGTGCAGGAGAGGGGATAGAAGTCTTAGGAGAGAAGTCTCCTTGTTGGTTGTAACATTGATTCAGGACGAAGGGTTCCCTTTCTTTTATGAGGTTTTATGATATTTTTCGATTTTGTATTGATGAATTTTTAGGGTTTTGTACTTTTCCTATGTTTTTAAGTTTTGATAATAGATATGGTACAACGTTGGTCACCTCAAGAGGCGCCAGGAAAGTTGCTTCCTCTAACTGAGGGAGCGAGACGGCTGCCAGAGCCGTTCGGGCAATTCTTCGAGAGATGTTGACTTATTCCGAATTTTGGCATTTTTTTTGGAGTCCTCATCTGATGAGATATTTTGAATAAGCGACACTGGTGACAGCGGCATTGACATTCGAATTTCCTCTATCAAATTGATCGCCTCGTCTTTGAAGAAGCTCTAGAGATCGTAATTGGTCGAACCATCATCCTCTGAGTTATAATGCAATTGCTCTTCCTATCGAGGGTGACCTCCTAATGGATCCTTAGGGGTAGTGAGCTCTCTCCCTTGAACTTCATAGTATGCTATGATGAACATGCATGTTTGGCAGCGAGGCTGATAATGGTGAGAAATGCAGGGAGATCCTCAAGGGCATTCCCATCTTTCTGAGTTGGAGTCAAGGTTAGTATTGAACTCGTCTTCTTGATCTGACATTGCCTGAAGCCCTTGGTTGGCCTATTTTGCTAACTCGAGTGTATGGAGGTCTATCTAGTAGTCTTTGTCATCGCTCGGAGGAGGTTACTCCTTTCCTCGAGAGATTTCCAAAATATTTAGAGTTGTGGTGTGTCTGGGGATGGAGGAGTTTCTAGTTCGAGTTCCTCTTCGAACTCAATAAGAGCGACGTGAGTATTTTCTCTGGGGTTGACAAGATGGCCTTTGGTATTTTCATCTTTCGGTGTCAGTGGTGGAGTTTGTAGGCTATTACTTGTTTTTGTCATTACGAGGTTGAGATCGTTCGGTCCTACTATTGCAGAATGTCAAATCTAGCTACTGAAACTTTCTAATATGCTGGTGCATGCCCTACTGCGGGGTTGGTATGGGTGAGCGATACAAGGGGAGTCCCACGGGCATTCCCATCCTCCAAGGCCAAGGCCGAACTGGATGCTATGCACGCTAAAATCTTCTTGTGGGGTGTCATCCTCTTCCCATATTGAGTGTAAGTCCTCTTCATCATCTTGCAAGGCTGTTATGTAAAAATCTTCATCATCGGTGGATTCCCAATCTCCTACTCGCGGCTCTAGTTTTAGAGGTTCTTCCCTTTTCTCTTCTGTGTCAAAAAAGGGTTTGATTCCCTCTAGTGGTTTGTTGATATCATCATTCAAATTCGTTAAATCATTGAATGCTTTAGCCATTTGTTCGATCTCCACTTCTTGGGATTTAGTGAAGGACACTTCGTTCTGCCTTGGTATATCTGCTTTCTCAGTGGTCCGATAGATGAAGTGGTCGTATAGAGACCATTTCGGTGAGGTAGGGAACAAGTCGGCTTGTGGGTCGTTCGATCGGTAGCCTAACCCTATGTGGTTGCATATTTTCCTTGGGACGAAAGGCCCTACAGGACCTTGCTTGTTTTTATCGAGTCCAGTGTGGGGGATGTACCCGAGCTCATACATAAAGTCCCAACCTTTTGTCGCGGTTGGGTTGATGTCATAGAGTTTGGTGAGGTTTGGGCCAACCTCTCTTCTCATTAATTTTTGTTGACGCGTTGGGGGAGAACTAGGAGGGGTAGGGGGACGGACTTTTGCAACGGTTGTCTTGTCGGAGATTCGGGTCTTCTGGACATGGCCTGTGTTCAACACGAAATCATGGGCTATCAGAATACTTACCGCGTAATCAGTGTCCATCTCCTGGAGGGATCCATCAGCATATATACAAACAAGGGTGTCCTTGTACGGGAATTTGACGCATTGGTGGTATGAAATTGTGACGACCTTCATTGAATCTAACCATTTTCATCCTAAGATAAGATTATAAGTACTGGAGGAATCAAAAATATGGAAAGTGACATCTTTTGTTATAGGTCTGAGGCGAACCTGTAGTTTGATAGTTCCTTTGACAAAACAGCGCGATCCGTCATACGCTATAAGAGATAGTGCTGAGGGTCTGACATCCTGCTCCGTATACTCGAGCATCTTTAATATTGTGATAGGGAAAATATTGAGTCTTGCTCCTGTATCGACCAATGCATGGGGTACGGAGAATCCTCTAATCATTACCGTAAGGTATATTAGAGCTGAACTTCCCCGGAGTGACTCTTTAGGCTTGTCTGCATCTGTGAAAGTGAGTGCTGGAGGTTGTGCCATGACCGAGGCGATTTGATGTAGCTCATCCAATGTTGTGTCCTCATCTACTTGTGTGTCTTCAAGCATCCTTATCAGCAGTTGGTGATGGTCAGATAATTTCTTGATGAGTTCTAGTATTGATATCGAGGCCGAGATCTTTTGGAGATGTTG
Source organism: Chloranthus sessilifolius (assembly GCA_021018995.1). Taxonomy (NCBI): domain Eukaryota; kingdom Viridiplantae; phylum Streptophyta; class Magnoliopsida; order Chloranthales; family Chloranthaceae; genus Chloranthus; species Chloranthus sessilifolius. The sequence goes on along the minus strand of CM037595.1, from coordinate 17,580,478 downwards.
AAGAAGGTCATATTCTTGTCCTGGCTCGAGTATAATTTCTTTGCCTGACTGATGAGCCTTGGGTGCAGGTGGTTGGAGTGGTTGAGGTGCAGGGATTGGTGGAGGGAAAATGTGAGGTGGGAGAGGCAAGTTAACTTCTCCTTCTCTCATGTTCCCCTCTAGTGGTTGTACGTTTGTGAACTCCTTATTTTGAGGAAAAGGTGGAGGTGAATAATTGGTTCCTGACTTAAGGATTGGGCAAGTCGGTTGTTGACTGAACCCGGTGTTGCTCGACATTGACGTATCTGTGAAGTGAGTGAAATTCGAGGATGGAGTACGTACTTGCACTATGCCGCTCCAAGGTGGGAGGTACTATGTGTAATCTTCTTTTTCTAGGAAAGCAGAGACCAGTGTCTCACATGGGTTAGGATGTTCTTCTGGTTCACTCTCTTCTGTGTTAGGCAAACACTCAGTCCTTGTCTTGTCTTCTTTGCTTGGGCCTTTTGGGTGACACCGTCTACCCATGCGGTGATTTGGGTTGTAGTTTGAAGAACATGATCTTCATACTCGGGCTCTGAATTGGACGAGGGGAGTGACAATGGTATTGGTTCAGGATTTGGAGGGGTTGAAGGTTCCGGCGGGCGACTATGGAGGAATGGTCTTCGGGCCCTAAAGGAGTGGACTCGTATCTGAGTGAATTTTGGGTAGGGAGGTGGGCTCGGTGGCGCGATTCGCGTGATCAAGGCCGATGGATGTTGGGGTGGAGGAGCTCCCACAAGCGTGGCAAAAGCATTGGAGGGTGGGATGCGAGTGATTAAGGTAGAGGGATGGAAAGAGGATTGACCGGGGAGGTCCATGGTGGTGACCTGGGCTGGTGTTCCTTTGTTATGGTTGGGCATGGGATTATTAATAATTCCTAAGTTCTGTTAGGGTTGATTACTATTAGGGTTAGGATTCCTAAGCGCTTCCCAGCCAATTTAGTTCCGGTCATTCATGTCATAGATTACATCTCGGAGGACCCAACAGTCCTCTAAATTGTGTCTCGCATACCGGTGAAATGCATAGTATTTGCTATAGTCTAGATTTTTCGGCCATGGTCGGAGTCTTTCCTGCAGGAATCAGAGGAGATTTTGAGTGTTAAGGAGACAGATGATGTTGGGGATTGTATCAGGCAAAGGGAGATAGTGTTCCCATTTTGGCTGATAGGGGCCTCTAGTTGGGTTGAAGTTTTGTGGTGGGGGTACATCATTGTTGCTCTGCGTGTGAGTAGATCGATTCTATATCGTATTCTGGTTTTGTTAGGCGTTGGGGTATTAGTTTTTATTCTGGTATTAGCCCGTATTCTGGTTCTGGCCTTAGTTCTGGTTTGCATATCTTTATTGATTCGCGCCTTGGTTTTTGTTTGTATACCACTGCTGATTTTGATTTTGCCCGAAATTTCTCGACTGAAAATTTTAGTTCCTGGAGTTTTGTCCTTGGTTGACAATGGTGTTAACCTGCTCGGTTCCTAAGGCTTTCCTGTTATTTTTTTACTTTGATTCATTGGAAGAGCCTACTCTCGACGTGACTATGAGTAGGGCGAGGTCTCCGCCTTTGATGTGTCACGATAATCAGGACGCCCGGGAGTGAAGTCAAGGCAGTCACTTATGATGAGCACACTCTTTAATGGTTCTCTAGTGTTATCGATGATAATGTCGACCGAGTCTTTCTCTTTCATCAAAGTGTCGGTACTAGCAGCAAGTTTCCTCCATCTGGCGATAAAGTCAGCAAACTTTTCATCGAGTCCTTGCTTTGTAACCATTAGATCACTGAGACTAACTGTCTCATGGATCAGGTGCTTGTATTGGTCCAGGAATTAACCAACTAAATCGTCGAATGTATCTATCTTATACAGTGGGAGTCCTGCAAACCAATCTAGAGCTTCTCCTTCTAATGAGCGTTGGAAATAGTGGATGAGAAGTCCTTGACTGTCATGTATGGGTCGACAATCATTGCAAAAGAGGGCCAGGTGATGATTTGGATTTCTCGTGCCATTGTACTTGGTAAAATTTGGCGGTTTGAATCCCATCAGTAACTTAAACTCGACATCCCGACAAAACTTGTCGAATCAGAATGAGTGACCGGGGCGCTCTCTCTTGACTATGTATTCATCGAGCATCTAGGGGAGATCTTCGAACTTGATGGTGCTGTATTTTGGAGCAACCCGCGGGCAACCCTTTTCTAAAGAATCATCTTTAAAGAATGTGTCAGTAGGTTGTCTCAATGGTGAGGTGCGAGCTGACACTGTGCTCGGGGTAGGCTGTAGCCTTTCCTGTCGTTCTTGATCTTTTGAATATTATTATGCCCTAACGGTCTCGTATGTAGCAACCAGTCCTCGAAGCAATTCCTCAGCGTCATCATCTCCTCTTTGTATTCTCTCAACACTGAGTTCTACAATTTGTTGGGCAGTGAGGTTTTGTCCAGTATGACTATCTCTTCCATTATGGTTATCACCAGTGTGCGGGGTAGAAAAGGGATTTTCTTGATTGCCAACCATGTTAATCTCAAGTTGTCGTAGGCTGGAATCGGAAGGTGACTCTTCCTCTTATACGAGGTTGTCATGATATCCCCACAATGGTGGGTCTCCTAAACTCACTCTTCGTATACCGGACATCTCGAGTCTTTTGCGAAGACTCATATATTTAAGGGAATTAGAAATGATGCGATGGGAAGAAAAAGAAGGAAAATAAAAACTAACTATCTAGAGAAAAAAGAAAAGTTTGGCAAAAGTGTCCCATCGCGATCTCCAATCTATTAGTGCGCGCTTTTCCTGGTTCCTTTCAGTCCCCGTGAATCAGTGGCCCAATGCTGTCCTAAGCGGACTCTGGTAATGCTGTGATTTGAATGTTTTAAATAAAGGGGGATTCTAGGAAGATTCCTAGTTTATTGAGATCGCCAGCTGTAGATATTTAACGACGCTGTAAAACGTCAATAATCACGCTTTGGAGCGAGGTGAGTTACTTCTTTACTAAATCGTCGGTCTGCCAATGTCAGCAGCACGGGCTCTTTTTTGTAATTTAGATAGTTTAGTTTTCCTTTCCTTATTATTGCTGTAATTCTAATTGGCTTAAGTTTCCTAGTTCTACTATAAGTCTAACTATGGGGATCTATTATGGTGAATTAATCTACTATTCTAGTGTCCTAATCCTAGTGCGAGTCTACTTGGTTTAAGTGTTCTAATCTTATTAGCACTCTAACTAGTTTAGAATCTAACTACTAGAAGTATAATTAGTTTAGTTTCCTAATGCTACTAAAAGTCCAATTAATATTAGTTTCCTAATTGTAATAGGAATGCAAATGTGTTAATTCTAATGAAACTCTAATTAAAAACAAGTATACTAATTATACTGAAATTCTAATCAAAGCAAATATACTTATTTTACTGAAATTTTAATTAAAGCAATTATACTAATTGTATTGGAATTCGGATTAAAGCAGTGTACTAATTTTATTAAAATTCTAATTAAAGCAAGGAACTAATTTTACTGAGATTCTAATTAAAGAAAGTAAATTAATTTAACTAAAATTCTAATCAAAGCAAGGAAATTAATTTTACTAAAATTCTAATTAAAGTAAATGGACTAATTTTACTAGAAAAAAATTAAAGAAAAGGGGTTTTGGGCCCACTATGCTAAGGAGGATTGGCTTTGTTCCTGAGTACCCTCCGTAAGCTCCATTGGGCAAATCAGGTGGCCGAGATTAAAGTAAATTGAATTTTGGATTATAAGTTAGTATTTTTTAGATTTTTAAAGTCGATTGGATTATAATTATGGATTAAATTATGAAACTAGAAATTAAGAACTGAATTATAAATTGGGATTTTAGAAATCTTAAATTGAGGAATTAAAGCTAGAATTTAAAATCTAAGGACTGAATTCGGGACCGAAATCAGAAAATCAGATCGTATGATTAAGGACTGGTTTTAGAAACTAAGAACTAGAATTAGAGATTAATAATAGGACTGGAGATTGAGATTTCAGAATAAAATTAAGGTTTGGGGTCGAGGATTATGCCGTTTGATTAAGGACTGGTTCTAGAAACTAAGAACTAGAACCAGATATTAGATATTAAAATTACGGTCTAAAAAAGGTGCTACGGTTTAAGACTGGAAATTTGATATTAATTGTTAAAACTAAAAAAAAACTAAATGTCTGAACTAAAAACTAAAGTCGAAACTAAAAACTAAGTTCTTACCTAAGGTCGGGGCTACAGAGAGGAATTTTGAAATTCGAAGCTTGGATGCAGAGGACTTGAATCTCGAATCTCGAAGTCATTGTTGTGTTTCTCTCTGTGTTCACTCTCTGTGCTCTCTTGTTTTCGCTTTCTCTTGGGCCAAAATTAAAAAGGTCTTTTATAGGTTTTTCTCCAATTACGCGCCCTTTTTCAAGAGTTTAACTGAACTGCGCATCGGTTCTCCAACGCTTATTCACTTTGAGTCGGTCACCGACTCAGTGAGCGATCGGTTGACTGGCTCAACCGACTTCCCTAGTTCTAATCACGTTAGGACTAATTGCGTGCCTGTTTTGGAATGCGCAATCCGATTAAGCATTTCATTCAAAGCACTTAATCGTGGAATCTTGGGGGTCTAGGACTGTGAGACTAGGTCGAGCATAGGCCAATTGCGTGCCTGTGATGGGGCACTCAATCCAATCATGCATTCCATGTGGAGCGCGTAATCGAGTCTCGAGGTGGTCTGAAGAAAGGAAGTTTGGTCTGAAAAGGGGCTGATTGCACGTTTGTGGGTTTGGTGCAATCAAATTGTGCGCATGATTTTTGGCACGTAATTCAAGGTTGTCCGGGTCCGGGTAGGGTCTGAAATGCCAAACTACTGTTTCAGCCTACATTTTAACTATATACTATTGTTTTAGTATATAGTCTCCCTACGTCAGGATATGAGCTACAGAGCTATTATTTTAGCCTGTGTTCAGCCATGTACTATTGTTTCAGTGTATGGTTCCCATATTAGGGTTAGGGGGTCTGAGCTACAGAGCTATTATTTCAGCTTCTGTCCAGCCATATAATATTGTTTTAGTGTATGGTTCCCATACTAGGGTTAAGGGGTCTGAAATGCCAAACTATTGTTTAAGTCTGCATTTCGACTATATACTATTGTTTCAGTATATAGTTTCCCTACGTCAGGATCTAAGCCACAGAGCTATTATTTCATCTGTGTTCAACTATGTACTATTATTTCAGTGCATGGTTCCTATGTTAGGGTTGGGAAACTTCCAGAGAAGGTAAGTCCTTTTCGAAAAGTTACAGGCAAGGTCAAAGGTTGACCAAACAAATTAGTATATTCTAAGAGGGTAAAATGGGGGTGTCTACACCCGTCTCCCGTCCTTCTTAGATGTTCCCTTGCTTTGGGATTTCCTCTTTGCGACGACTGCTCATTGGGACGTGGATACCCATGTCTTCTGCTTTGGAAATTGTGAGCTAACTCTCACCCTAGAATAACTCTCCAACCTATCGGGCTTGAAGCTACACAGAGGTCTTGCCAATGTAGTGCCAAAACCTAGTTACGCTAAAGCCGTCCACACGACCTTGGGTTGGAAAAAAAACTGATTATGAGAAGAGTCTTGTTGGTGGGCCCACCAGGTGTTTGATGAAATTCCTGTGAGTGCTTTTTGGTGGTGAAAGCCTACGAAAACTGCCAATTAGAAACATCTATAATGTAAAGGCTCTCGCTCTATGCCTCCTTTCTGAGGTCCTCTTTGACACTTGGGGGAAGAGCTTCTCTCTTGCCCTTTATGATATGCTGGTAGAAATGGAGGCGGGTCGGTCTGTGATGCATATGGTATTGGCAGAGCTTTACCATTGCCTCGACGCTTTTGCTTTGGGTAAGGTTGAGTGCCTCAAGGGATGTCCTGTTATGCTCCAGGTTTGGCTTGGGGAGCATCTTGCCATTTTGGGCCCTGTGCCCTGCTTTTATGTGGTTCGTGGAGAGGCGGCTCGCTGTTTTTTAGGCCAGTGCCATAAATTACCCCGAGGGAATGTGTGCGAGCTAAAACTTTGGCTGGCTGAGGCGGAGTTGTTGTGGAGGCTTGCATGGTTGGACAAGACCTTCCCAGGTCGATCTAGAGATCATGAGGGCATCACCATTCTTGTCCTGGTTGGTAACACTCACTATTTTCCCTTTCGGGTACTGCACCAGTTTGGTTGTACTCAGTAGGTGTCTTGCTCAGAGAGACCTCCCCTGTGTGGACTGATCTTTTCTCGGGGGTCCTCTGGGGACTTGGATAGGATAGCTGCCCTTTGGGAGACACATTAGTAGACGCATATGTGCGGCTTGGAGCAAGGGAATCTGATTTTGTTTTCTCCAGAGTATGAGGCTTGGCTACTATCTGAGAGGCCTCCTGCTTGTCACTTGGACCAGGCAGAGAGTTGTGATGCAAGGGGCCCTTACCGAAAGAAGGAATCGATGCTTCAAACCCGTATTGAGCTGCTGGTAGATGAGAAGCGAGTCCTGCACGTGCAATTAGAGACATAAAAGGTTAGAGCAGAGGTGGCGGAAGCACGAGCCGACGTAGTTGAGTGTGAGGTTCTTCGTCTGGAAGGAGCCTTGAGTGACGCTCTTGGTGCAGCAGATGTCTCCCGGAAATGATATAAGAGCCTTCACGGCTGCTGAATGACAGAGCGGGATGTTCGGGAGGACGCTTCATGTGAAGAGATCCGTGCTCTAAAGCACAAGTTGGGTCATTGATTCCATCCTGCACACTTCTTTTTACATAGATCAAAACCATAGAAGGGGGCATAAGAAACCCATGTTCAGATACATCTTTTTGGTATAGATATTTTCTCTATGTTTTTTATGTTTTTCTTTCAACTTTTGTAAAAAAGAAAGGGATGCTAGACTTCACCGATTATTTTTTGAGATGCGGTGCAAGTATAGTACAGACATGTAAATGGAAAAGGGAAATTTATTATCTTTCTCTAATTTTGTAAAAGGGGAAACTGGGTATTATGCCGATCATCCTTTTGGGATGTGGTACACACAGTGTCGGCCTGAAAATGGGAAAGAAAAATTTATTATCTTTTACAAATGTAGTCCTTCCGATCATCGAACCAATCATCCCGGAGTGGGGGTGTGCACAATGCCGGCCTGAAAATGGGAAAGAAAATTTTATTATCTTTACAAATGTGGTCCTTCTGATCATCCTTTGCTTGTTGATGCCTCAACGGTGAGTCCCATTCTGAGCATAGCCAAAGATATTTACGCGGTCAACCCTATGTCAGGTTCAACAATTTTTACCAAGGTCGGAATGACCATCCCTTTAGATTGAATCGACCTTTTATCCTTACCCCGAGTCATACGTTTGATGGTCGGTCTAATGGTATACCTGATCAAGACCTAATTTGAGCTAACATGAGCGGCCCAGTTGGCAACCAGATAAATCAGAATAGTAACCCAGGGAGTAACGGATGACTTTCTCTTTTTCTTTATTAACCCCTTTTTTTTACTCACAGCGCCCAAGACGGGTTTTCTCCATGCCCGTTGCTTCCCTCTTTTTTACTCATAGCACCCTTTAGGTTTTCACTACGTCCATGGGTATGTATTTTTACCTCAAGTGCCTTTTCAGGTTTTCACCTGGCCTACACATGTTCGCTTGTTTTACCCGTGGTACCCTTTCCAGTTTTCACCATGTCCTTTCTTGCTTTGAGCTTGTAATTTTTCTTTCTTCTTTTCTTCTTTATTTTCTCAAAGGCCAAGACATGGACGTCGATTCCGTCATAGCCAGCTGGATGGAGTTCTTTTGTTGTCTCACAGCTTGGCTCGTGCTGACTCAACGAATACTGTGATTGCTCGTAGACCTTGAAGAGGGCTTTCTCTCAGGATGAATCATGGCCATGGGTAAGGTTAGGAGTTTTGAAGGCATTCTAGGGTTAAAAGGTTTCCTTGATTGGGTTCTAGCTATCGTAATACACTTCTTCCTTAGGGGGTTTAACTGTACATGCCCCACTTTTTCTTTTCTATTTTTTTGTTTCTTTTTACTTTTTTTTCAGACATCCTCTTTTGGAATTTTGCTTTTCTAATTTTCTTTTAATTTGATGGTAACTCTTTTTCTCCTTTTTTTATTTGGTAAATACACTTTTTTGGTCTTCTTTTCTGGGTATAAGTCTTTAGGGATGCCTTTTGTGCTTTAGCTTTAAAATGGTGGCCACATTTATGGGGTCCTTAAGCAGTTACGTATCCATCTTATCAATACTTACCATGTCGCGGGAGACTTAGGAATAGAAACATCGAACGTATCAAGCATTGATGGGCTCAGGAAAATAATCTCCATCCATGGTGGTGAGGCGGATCGCGTATCCCGGGAGTACCTCTCGGACGACGAAGGGTCCTTCCTAGTTAGGCTTGAATTTTCCTCTCGGATCAGCATGGAGAGATGAGAAGATTTTCTTGAGTACAGTGTCTCCTATTATCAAATCTCAGCCGCGAACTCGTTTATTGTAAGCACATACGATTCGCCCTTGCTAAACTTGGGTATGACACAAGGCTAGGATCCCTTTCTCATTGAGCAGGTTCAGCTGCTCAAAATGGGACCTCTCTCTTTCGACTTTCGGTATATCAAATTTGATAAGGATGCGGAGTGACGATACTTCAATGTTTACTGGCAGGACGGCCTCGGTTCCATACACAAGGGAGAATGGTGTTACCCCTGTAGCAGTATGGATCGATGTTCGATAGGCTCATAATGTGAATGGTAACATTTCACTCCAATCTCGATATATGACAACCATCTTTACAAGGATGAGGATGAGCGTTTTATTAGATGCTTCTACAGCCCCATTGGTTTGTGGTCGATATGGTGATGAGCAATGATGTTTGATTTTGTACTGCTTGCAGAAGGCTCTTATGCGTTTGTTCACGAATTTGGTGCCATTGTTCGTGACTATGTCCATGAGTACAACGAATTGACAAACAATATTATTCTTAATGAATTTCTCAGCATGATTGGCCGTGATGTTCGCATATGATGCTGCTTCTACCCATTTGGTGAAGTATTTAACGGCGACGAGGATGAACTGATGCCCATTAGATGCTTTTAGGTTGACCTTTCTGACGACGTCGAGGCCCCATGTAGCAAATGGCCAAGGAGTGGTCATGCTGTGTAGACCAATGGTAGGAGCATGTATTAGACTGGAGTGCTCTTGAAATTTGTAGCACTTTTGAATGTGCTTGCAATAGTCAACTTCCATGGTAGTCTAAAAATATCCTTGCCGTAGGATCTTTTTGGCGAGCATGTGTCCATTGATGTGGGACTGGCATACTCCGTCATGGATTTCTTTCATGATTTTGGTTGCCTCGCCCTCAGTTAAGCATCGAAGCAAGATATTATTATATGACCGCTTCTAGAGGCACTCACCACAGATGACATAATTGGTAGCTAAACATTGGATGGTTCATTTGTCTTCTTTGGATGTCCCCTCAGGGAAAGTACGAGCCTCAAGGAAGTTCTTGATATCTGAGAACCATGGTGGCTCATCATCTATCCTTGGGGGCTCCTCAATCTGGAGGCAGAAGGCGGGTTCATTTCTTTGCTCGATCATAATTGGCTTCATCTCGACGCCATAGGAGATTTCTACCATTGAGGCCAACGCTATCAGTGCATCGGCAAAGCAGCTTTTTTCTCACAGGACATAGGAGAAGGTGATATCATCGAAGCTTGTTATTAAATCTTCAAGGTGCTCATGGTATGGGATCAACTTCTCATCCTTTATCTTCCAATCTCTGTTGGTCTGGCACTTGATCAACTGTGAATCGTCAAATACCCTGAGATGAGTTATATTCAGGACAAGCGCTGCTTGTAAGCTAGATGTATAGGCTTCATATTCAGTCATGTTGTTAATACAGGAAAAATTGAGCTTGATGGAGACTGGTATGTGAGATCTTTTTGGTGAAATCAGAATAGCGCTGACTCGTTGACCTTCGACATTTGCTGCCCCGTCGAAGTGCATTACCCAGGATTCCTCCATCTCCGTTGTGTCATACTTTGTCATGAATAGGATGTCCTCATCTGGGAACTCAGATCTTAAAGGCTCGTAATCAGGGAGAGGGTTCTTGGCAAGATGATTGACGAGTGCTTACCCTTTGATTGATTTCTATGTGACATATGTGATGTCGAACTCTGATAAGAGGAGCTGCCAGTGTGCAGTTCGGCGAGTGAGAGCTAGCTTTTTGAATAGGTACTTCAATGGATCAATTCATGCAAGGAGTAGAATAGCTTGAGATAGCAAGTAGTGGTGGAGCCTCTGGGTAGCCCATACGAGAGCCAGACATACTTTCTCTAGATGAGAATAGCGTGCCTCGTAATCGGTGAATTTCTTGCTCAAGTAATAAATGGCCTACTCTCTTCTTCCTAATTCATCATGTTGCCCTAGGACACATCCCATCAAAACTTTCATTGTGGAGAGATACATTAAGAGTGGTCCCCCGGGTTCGGGCGGAACCAAAACTGGTGGGTTGAGGAGGTAACATTTAATTTTATCAAATGCTGCCTAACAGTCGTCATTCCATTTGACTAGCAAATCTTTTCTTAGTAACTTGAAGATCGGTGTGCAAATAGGAGTTAGCTGTGCAATGAATCGACTAATGTACCGTATCTTATCCAAGAAGCTGCTGACTGCTTTCTCGACAAATGGTGGTGGCATGTCGATGATTGCTTTTACCTTGATCAGGTCAACCTTGATGCCTCTTCTACTGACAATGAAGTCCAATAACTTTCCTGACATGGCGTCGAATGTGCATTTATGAGGGTTAAGACGCAACCTGTATTTTCTCAACCTCTCAAATAGCTTTTGAGGGTTTATCAGATGATCACTCCTCTCTGGTGACTTGGCAATCATGTCGTCAATGTACACCTCAATTTCTCGGTGCATCATGTCATGGAAGAGTGCGGTCATCACTCTCTGATATGTTGCTCTGGCATTCTTTAGTCCGAAAGGCATGACTCGATAGCAGAAAGTTTCCCATGGGATAATAAATGCTATTTTTTCTCGGTCCGCTTCGCCCATCCAGATCTGATTGTATCCAAAGAATCCGTCCGTGAATGAGAGCATCCCATGCCCAGCAGTATAATCGACCAAAATGTCAATTTTGTGGCAATGGGATGTCATCTTTTGGGCTTGCTTTGTTCAGATTTCGAAAGTTGATACACATGCGAACCTTTCTATCCTTCTTTGGTACTGGGAAAATGTTGGCTAGCCACTGTGGATACTTTGAGACCATGAGAAATCCTGCATCGTACTGTTTGATGACTTCATATTTTACCTTCAGCATCCACTCTGGCCAGAAACGTCTTAACTTCTGCTTGATCGGCTTAACATCTGAATAAAGTGGCAACTCATGCTCGACCAAATCGGTATCCAAATCGGGCATGTCCTCATATGACCATGCAAAGACATCTTGGTATGACCGAAGGAAATCAACCATGCTTTTTCTTTCTTCTGGAGACATCGACATTCCGATCTTGGTGATTCTAGGAATCTCCTCGGTCCCTAGATTGACATCATCTGTTTCTTCCACAATCGGCGTAGGGCCATGCTCAAAATCTGTAAACCAGTCCAGGAGCTCATTGGGAATTTCCTCATCCAAACTCGTGACTCCTACCTCTTATTGTATTTCTATAGAAAAGGGGTCGATTTCATATGGAATCGGCTTTTCTATTAAGGCACCTTTTTCTTTGATTTTCTCGAGAATTTTGAAAGATAATTTTTTTAGATTATTTTGTATTTATTTTAATTTTTTGGATTTTTATTTTTCTTCAAAAATAGGCCCTTGGCAAGGCGGGTCCCTATATACACATGGTATTGCCTGCCAAGGGCTCACCTCACTCTTTATAGGTTATTTTTTTTTTAAAGCGGGTGCCGAATTTTAGGCCACTCGAAGTTTCTAGAGTTATGGGCATGGACGCCTAATTCCTTACCTATGGTACTATCCCTTTACCTGCTCGGATGGAGGAGGCTAATTGATACGACTCTTGGGAGCTAGTCCCCATCATGTAAATCCTGGGCTCGTCTGGGACTCTATCCTCAAATGTCAACAGGGACCTGTGGTGGTTTACCATAGGGGGAGATTGTGTAGGCATAAAAAATTCCTCCTCAAAAAGGGGCAGGAGGCTAGGTCTATTTCAAAATTAAGAGGGATGATTTGGGGATTGGTTGGGTGAACAGGGGCTGCCGATTTGTATGGGGTTAGCTGTGTTGCCCCATTCTGATCAATCTTTACAATCTCCGCACTCACAAAGGTATCCTGGATGTGAGGCCTAGGAAGGGGTTCATCCTCTAAGCTTATTCCTTTGACTTTTGCTATAGCAATGGTTCAGGCCTTTTCCTTAGCTTCTCAAACTTCTTCTTTGGTAGGCCTGTAGCCTATGCTGAATCTGACATGTTGTCCGCTCTTGGCCCTGACTAACCCTTTTCTACCTTGCCATCGGGGTCTCAGTCCCGTTCCTTTTCTATAGCCCCATTTTTGGAGCATGGCTATGACTGCGACCATTCCTCCATTGGTCTTCAAAGTGATCCTCTCGAGGGGCTCAGGGATTACCGTCGACACATCATACTTAAAGCTATGACGGTCTGTGTCTTCAATCGTGTGCGGCACATCCAGTACTTTGGGTTTCTCAATGTTGTGGGTAGCTTTCTCTCTCTCATCCTATCCCTCACCCATAATGGTGACGATCTTCTATTTAGATACGAACCTAAGCTTCTGGTACAAAGTTGAAGGTATTTCCCCGACCTCGTGTAACCATGGGCACCGTAAAAGTAGATTGAATGTAGATTTGATGTCCATTACCTGGAATGGTATGGAAAAGGTCATTGGCCCAATCATGATCTCAAGATCGACTTCCCCAATTATTTCTCTTCTTGTGTTATCAAATCCTCTGGGGCTTGTTCTCTCTGGCCTGAAAGCGGAGGGATTCACCCCTATCTTGGTTGCAGTTCTCAGAGGGCATACATTCAAAGCTGATCCATTATCTATTAATACCAATAGGATCACCAAATTTTTTACTTCTACAGTGATGTTGAGGGGTTTGGAATAATTATTTCTCTCCTTTGACAGGTCGACATCTAAAAAAGAGATGGCCTTGGGAGCTAGCACCTGCCCAATTATTTGTCCCACTTCATCAGGGCTTACTTGGATAGATACATACACATTTTTAAATGCCCCCATCAAAGCTTGAAATGGAGAGGGGAGGTCATTAACAGATCCCATACTATGATATGGGCCGACATTCTCTTCAGCTGAGTTTCTAATATGTGCTCTCGGCTTATTTTTTTGAACGGGTTTACCGCAGTAGTTTCCTTCTTTCCTTCCTGTCAGACTGGTGCTCGTATTTTTTATTGCTTGGAGATTTTTCCTGACCTAGTGAGAAATCCACTGCCCCCACTCTTTTGCTATCGGCATTGATATCTATTTGTTCATAGTATAGCGGGACTTGATGGGGGTCGTAGGTTAGCCCCAAGATTTAGAATGGAGCGGCTGCAGGTCCTCGAGGTATTTGGGTTGGCGGATAGAAATGATTGAATAATACTTGGTTAACCTCTGTTGGGTAGGTCGGGGGAGTGGAAAAAATGAGCCACGTGGAGTTAGTGGGGATTGTAAGTGGCTGTAGCAGGGATGGTGTGATTGGGGGAGGCCATTGGTAATTAACTAGTGTTGGTAGGAGATGAGGGGAAAATCGGCCCTAGGGTAATTGGCGGGAGCTGATGTGTATGGTTGATTGGAATTGATTTAGACGTAGTTGACAGGAGCTGGTGATGGAAAATATACCCTTATATCTAAGGGTTTTGTTGGAGGTGCAGGATTAGGAAAGTAATAAGCCAGATTCAGGGGCTCAATCACTCTGATGCCTCTATCCTCACGATCTCTCTACCTTGGTGTTACAAAATCTTCTCGGGTGTGGATGTAATCTGACGGGTCAAAGTCCTCATCCTCCTCCTCTATCATGTTGACGGTCGGCCTTGCGCTCGCTCCACCAGGTGGATGTGGTGGTAACGACACTTGATGTATGTTGGCATGCTTGTTGGCCTGGGGGAGTGTCGGAGGGATGATCTTATCAGCCTTTATCAAGTCTTGTATCACACATTTCAAGAGAAAACAATGATCAGTTGGGTGGCCTGACCCTTGGTGAAAGTTGTAATGGGTGCTAGGGTCATAATTTCTTAGGATTGGATTCGGCGGGAGTCATGGCTGGAGTGTCGTGACCAAACCCTTTTCAATTAACAAAGGCAACAGAATATTCAGTGACTGCCCCAAGGGTGTGAAAACTCGATCAAAGTGGGCCTTTCTCTGTTATGAGGTCATCTATGCCCCTTGTCCATTTTCAATCCTCTACATTGGCTCACCTCTGATTGGAGCTGGTTGTGCGACTTTAAATTGGAATGGGGTAATGCTGGTATTGGGTCACATATTTACAACAATCTGTACATCTACCCTAGTTCTATCATTTGTTTGTTCAGTGAACCTTCAATCCCCACTGGTCCCCTCGGACACATTTTTGCTTAAACGCCCTTCTCTGATCTCATCTTTGCAATAATTTAGCATTCCTCACCAAATCAGCAAAGCTAGACTACTGTTAGTACACTAGAAAGTCCAAGATGATCTGCATGGTGCTTTTTGAGATCATCTCGATCCGTTCATCATCAGGTATTCTGTTCTAGACCTGAGCTGTCAATGCTCTCCACCACCCAAGGTAGTCACTAAACGTCTCATCGGGGTTCTAATTTAAGTAAGCTAAATCTGACTTGTGGGGTTCAATGTCTATTTGTAGACATATTGCTCTTAGAACAGGTGCGTCAGATCCTTCCACGTTTTGATCATCGAAGGTTCCAAAGAAGTGAACCACCTCAAAGCGAAACCCATGAGGCTCTTTTGAAAGACCATTATGAGCAAATGCTCATCCCCTCCATATTGACACATGTCTTCACAGTAGGATTTGAGGTGTGCAATGGGATTACCCGTGCCATTATATTTATTAAGGATCAGCACTTTGAATTTTGGGGGTAAGGGGACCTTTGAAAACAGACATAGGTCGGAGAAGTCTGTGGCATGGATTTCAGCTCAACCCATCTTCATTAGCTGCTTTTAGATTTTATCCATTTGTTCTTTCAATAACTTTGACTCTTTGGTCGGTGGGGCCGTCCTCTCGGCGGGCGGCCTCCATTCACTCTGGGTTGTCGATGGGTTAGTGACTTTTGGTGGTGGGGGGTTGAAGCTGGTGAATGCCCCTGCATACGCCCCGCTATTCCTGATCTTGTCTTCCTCATACTGTGGGTCTATGTATGGCGGAGGAAGGGTGAGATTATCATGTGTTGGTGGGATGGGTACTTGGTGGGGCCATTGTATATGGGGGAATCCTAGGGGAGGAGCTTGAGAGGTATGCTGGTGGGTGGACTGAGGGTGGTCGATGGCACGGGATGGATTCCCGTATTAAACTGGGTATGAGGGTTGTGAATGAGTGAGGCCCTTGCAATGTTGGGAGACTGGCTGATGCAAGTGCATCATCTAGGGTGGAATGGGGGCCTATTGGGTGTATGTGGGTGTTGGTGCGCACTTTTTTTGGGTTCCTCTCGGTTCCCGTTGAATAAGTGGCTTCCAATTTTGTCCTGTTGGACTCTAGCGATGCGGTGTATGTGATAAGATAGGGATAAATAATAATAGGAGGAATTTCCTAGGATGATTCCAAGTTGATTTGCTATCGCCAGCTGCAGATATTTATCGACGCTGCAACACATAAGTGATCACGCGTTTAAGCGGGAGTGGGTTACTTCTATACTGAATCGTCCGCCTGCGAACGTCAGCAGCAGTGTCCTCTTTTAATCAAATAGTTTCAGGTTTCTTTTTAGTTTCTCTTATTGCGGTTATGGTCAATTTAGATTCTGCTTTTTTGTTATTGATTATGATTAGGTGAGCTTATTATGATGGGTTATTTTAGTGTCCTGATGCTATCAGGAGTCCAATCATTTTTAGTTTCTCGATATCATTAGGAGTCCAATTAATATCAAAGTCCTGGTACTACTAAGAGTCCAATGAATTTCAGTCTCCTATTGATACTAGGAATGCATATGTACCAGTTCCAATAATATTCCAATTAAATAAAAGAGTCCAATTATATCGCAATTCTAGATAGAGCACGTATGCTAATTTTATTGCAATTCTAGATAAGCAGATGTATTAATTGTATGACAATCACAACTTAAGCACCTAAGGTAATCTTACTTGCATTCTAATTTGAAGAAAACAAAGACTAATCTTTTTTGGATTTTTTATTGAAGCAATAAATCAATTTACTGAAATAGAAATAAATGATCGATGTAACAAAATTAACTCTTTTATTAGAATTGTAATCTACGGATCAATTATGGTAGAAGTCTAACTAATAATAAACGAATTAACTTTCCTAAATTATGGTTGAGATAATAAATTGACTGAACTAGAAGACTAAATTGAATCAAAGCAAATAATGATATGAAGGCCTATTTGATGCAATTAGCCAATTATAATGAAATAGAAAACCTAACTATAACTAACTAGTTAACCCTAAACAATCTAAAAAAAAGGGGGTTGGGCCCGCTATGCTAAGGAGGATTGACCTCGTTCCCGAGTACCCTCCGTAAGCTCCCGTGGGCAAATCGGATGGCTGAGATAAAAGATAGGTCGATAGTTAAATAATAAAAGGGGGATTTTTATAATTGAACGCGAAATTATAATAAGAAATTATATTAAGAAACTAAAGTTATGAACTGAAATTTATATTTTTGGATTTTTGACGGTATGAAAATATAGAATTAAATTATAGATTAAAATTTTAAGACTGAATTCGGGTCTGAAATTAGAAAAATCAGGTCGTATGATTAAGGACTGATTCTGAACTCTGAGAGTCAAAACCAGAAATTAATGATAGGACTGTAGATTAAGATTTTAGAGTAGAATTAGAGCATATGGTCGGTATATCGGAGCGCCAGATTAAGGACCGGTTCTAGAAACAGAGAACTAAAACTGAATATAGAGAATTTCGGTCCGAAGAGGGTGCTACGGTCTAAAAATTAGAAATATAATCGATTAATTAAACTGAGGGGAAATCCTAAGTCTAAAAAAAAATTAAATTCTTACCTAGGGTTGGGGCCGTGGAGAGGAATCATTGAAGATTCAGGGGTTTGAATCTCAACATCATGACTAATTTGCTCTATGGGGTTGTCCTCGGAGTTCTCTGGTTTTGAAGCCCCAAAAAAGATCCGTTCTCTCTCTCAAAATTGCCAGCCTCCTCTCTCTCTTCAAGAAAAAAAGCTTTTATAAGTTTTTCTTCAATTACACGCCTATTTTTGGGCATTTAATTCAATTGCGTGCCAATTTTTTTGCGCTTAATCGCTATGAGTCGGTCACCGACTCAGTGAGTGACCGACTGAATTACTCAACGAGTTTCCTAGTCCTAACGAAATTAGGACTAATTACGCGTGTGATGGGATGCGCGTAATCCTATTAAGCATGTTACCTGAAGTGCTTCATCGAGGAAACGTAGGGGTCAAGGGTAGGAGACTAGGTCAGGTGTAGGCCAATTGCGCGTTGGTGGTGTAGCACTCAATTCGATTGCACGTCTATTTCCTGGCACGTAATCGAGTCTTGAAATGGTCTGTGAAATGAAGTTTTGTCTGAAAGGGGATTGATCGCGCACTTGTGGTTTTGCGTGTGATCGAATTACGCCTGAGTTTTCAGGCGCTTAATTCAGGGTTGTCAGGGTATGGTCTCAAGAATGGAATGCATGACTATTATTTTAGTCTGCATTCTGATTATATATTATTGCTTAGTATATAGCCTCCCTATATTGGGATCTGAGCCACAAAGCTATTATTTCAGCTTGTGTTCAGCCATGTCCTGTTGCATGGTCCCATGTCGAGGGTTAAAAAGGTCAAGGGCTGACTAAAAAAATTCGTGTACTCCGAGAGGGCGAAATGGGGGTGTGTATAGATGCCCCACTTCGGCACGCTCTTGTAAAGTAAGAATGCGTCGAAGAAGTAGACACACCTCATTCGACGTGCCTTCCCGTTTCTTGGGAATTCACAAATGTGAATTGGTGATGCTGACATGGCAAGCTTATTTTTCTTATCTGTCAGCACAAGCTAAAATGGATCATTTGAAGGGCAAATGGTAGCTGTCGTAGGGCATATTCCGGGTTTGTGGGTGCATGGCACATCCCGTCACATGGCGCGAGCTAACAGAGGGATTTTACGCAATCGAGGTACTGGTGGAACACGTGGCTTCCGAGATGTCGTTGAGCAGATCCACTGGTACTGGATTTGTGGACCCGACCGTTCATGTGGTTGTCAAGATGATAGTTGGCATGTCGGATACTCCATCTAACCTTCTCAATGAATACTAATGATTGTCTCTTATGGGAGGATTATAGTAATTCGTGAGTTGAGAGAGACGGGTTTTGAAAACATATTGACATAATCATAGATAATAATAATTTAGAAGAAATATCGAGTAATTGAAAAAGGGGTAGTACTTACCTATGGGTGATACTTACCTGAATTGTGCGGTGAGACCTTGGGAATATTGTAGCGGTGGTACTTTGGCAGTATTGTAGTGTCGTGATGGGACTTGGTGGCTATCATTGTAATGCAATATTTTGGGTGTAATGTCATAGTAGGGTACCCCGGGGATTTCATTTTTTCTTTTTGCTTTTTTTTTTTTGCTTGTTGCTTAAGCAGTGGTTGGCGGTTGTCAGCGTGATGTCGCGATGGGGCCTTGGTGATTGTAGTGGTATCGCGATGGGGCTTGGGAGGTATTGTTGGGATGTTCGCATTGTAGCTTGGCAGTAGTGAAATGCGATGGGACATGGGAGGAGTCCCACGTCTT
This sequence comes from Chloranthus sessilifolius, assembly GCA_021018995.1. Taxonomy (NCBI): domain Eukaryota; kingdom Viridiplantae; phylum Streptophyta; class Magnoliopsida; order Chloranthales; family Chloranthaceae; genus Chloranthus; species Chloranthus sessilifolius. The sequence continues at coordinate 17,561,601 of CM037595.1, read as the reverse complement.
CCTGCCTTTCTATTGCAGTGGCATCAAGTAGGTTTGTGGCAGGCACTTCGGGAGGCGGCTCTTTATTTCGGCGATGGACATGCTCGTGCTTTCTCCCTTTCTTCTTTTAGTGCGACTGGTGTTGTGAAATTTTTTTTTTTGGGAGGTGGTGTCCACGATGGGAAGTGAGCTAAGCGTTACGCTGGGTAGGGTGTTTATGTGACAAGTGTGTCTAGTTTCTCTCTTTGGCAGATCTTGGGTTCCGGTGAGATTATGTTGTAGTTGCGTTATGAATGACTTCGTTTTTTTTGTTGTTTGGTGTATTTGCATTTTTGGGAGATTTGTTTTTGGCTTTTCGTGATGGACCATGAGGGCATGGCTACAATTTTGTGATGGGATGGCAGCGAGTGATGGTCCCTTTTCACTCTGAATGGCTCATGAGGCTATGTGATGGGACAAAGGGGACTCTCGCTCGAGGAGGGGTAAATTTCGAGCAAAATCAGGAATTTAGCGCCCGATATCAGCTGTTTAAACTGATTACATGCCCGATTCCATGGGTGCAATTCAGGGTCTAAAGAAAGTATTTACGCGTGTGTAGGTTAATGTGTGATTGGATTACGCGCTCTAATACTGGCGTGCGACTGAAGCGTCACCCGGTTAGTGTATGGGTGATCTTTCAAATTATGAGATAAAAGTGAGTTGTTTAATCGGATTGTGCGGCTGGTGGGCAGCGCAGAATCATAAGGCCGCGCTATCTGTGCAGGCGACAGTCATATTGAGTGCCTGGTTAAGAGCGCGGGTTTTAGATTGAGCGTAATGTTCCTAGCGCGTGATCAGATGAAGCGCATGTTTTTAGGTGTGTGATTAAGACCGTACTCAATATAAGCAAAGGAGTCTTCATTTGCTTTTCATTCTTAGGTTTAGTCTCGAGTCTTGACTTTTCTGAGCGTTCTAGTGTTCTGAGATTCGTGTTTCAGCGATATTGAGTGATCTAACCGTCAGATTGGGATGGGGTTTCTTCTTATATTCATTATTTCATGTGATCTTCATGTTAATGTGATGTCTGAGAGACAGTATTATTCTGGGAATGGGCGGTGTTGGAAATGAGAGCATCGATCTTCACACCATTCCTTTCTAGGGAGCAGTGAAAGCAGCGTTGATGGGGCGGCGACGAAGGAAGTGGAGATGGCGGGGAGAGGAGGTGCTGTAAATGAAGGGATGCACTCCCTAACCCATTTTTCGTCTCTTCTGCCACTGGCTCGTTTAAGTTCTCCAAGTCTGGTGGCAACATTTCTGAAGCCTCCGATTGGACGTTTTGTTCCTCGCTTTGGCTCATTGTAATTTTGGTTTTTGTTTTGAGTTGAATGTTAGCGTTTAGGTTTTTGTTTTGGGTTGTAATTCGGGAGGTATGCCTCCAGTGAAACTTGTAAAACTTTAAATTATAAATAAAGGGGTATTTTTTTTATTGTGTATTTTCACTGTCCCGTTGGTTGGCTTAAATTCTTATTGATTAATTAATTGGACTTACTTGCTTTATCTTAGTTTTAAGATCTGAGTTAGCTTATAGTTTAAATGTTCGTTATGAGAATGACCCAAGGTTTATTCATTTGTCCTATTAGGTCCTACTTGGTAGGTCCACTTGATTTTATCAGGCTTGTCAAGGCTTTTTTTTTATAACAAGTTAGATTTTGTCCTGTTTGAGTTTTTTCTTGTTTGTTTGAGGTTTTGGTCTTATTGATCGTAGTTTGTTTTGTTTGAGGTGTTTTATTTTGTTCAAGGTGTAATCTGAGATGATACTTGTTAGAATATGAGAGTTTTTCAAGGGTTCTAGATGGTGGTTGGGTGTTTCAATCCTATTGGTCTATCTAGGCTTGGGGTGTTTGTGCTTTTAGAGGGGTAAGTGTTGTGTAATTATTAGTTCATCTTGGTTGTCATGAATTATGGTCTTTTTAAAGGGGGATGTGTATGGTTTTGGATTCAATCAGCTTGGTAGGGGGTTCAAATGTGTGGCACTTGTCCATTGGTGATTCAAAAAAATATAGTTTATAAATGTGTGAATTTAAGCCTTTGGGTTTATTGTTTATTTTTGACTTTCATTTTAAGCTTATAGGTTAAAAAGTTTTTTAGGGGATATCTTGTGTTTATAAGTTTGGGCATGTTTTATTTATGTCTTTTATTCCTTTCTGTTTCGTATCCCGGGTATTGGACCCGATGGACTGTGCTTCTTAAGTGGATGATGAGAATGGACGGGATTGGGAATTCGGGGCAGCAGTCAAATTGCTACTAAGCTAAAGGAAGAGGGGAAGATGGGATTTTTGGTTTCCCGAATAAATCTGGATTCGTGCATTACCTGAACGTGCAGATTTTAAGTTTCTTGTTTTGAGTTGTATATTCAGAGGGTACGCCCTCATTGTATTTTGTAATTATTTTATTTATCTATAAAGTGGTTGTGTTCTTTATATCTTTTGTCTTGTTTTGGTTCGACTTTCTCGGTATCATGTTTGACTCATGTGATGTTTATTTATTTGGGTTTAGTTTAATTTAGATTTATTAAATTCAGGGAGCACCAGGGGTAGTTTTCCCTTTTTTTCTTTGTAGCTTTAACTTAAGGGATATAGAGGCTATGGGGGGCATTTTTTTTTGTTGTATATATTTTTTTGTTACAATGTATGGAAGATGGGGGCTACCTTTCATTTTGGTGTAATGGATGAATGTGAAGGAGGGGGCATTTTTGTCGTTCGATCTTAGTTTTGGGGCACTCTCTTTTCCTTTCGGGGCGCGTGTTTCTTTAGGTTAGAAGTGTTTTGGTGGTTTCACCAAGAGTGTAATTCGGGTCGATAGTAAATGTTAGGAATGTCCTAATTTCAGGTTTTAGCTTGCTGTCTTGGGTGTGAAAAAAAAATTTCTAGCAAATCGCGTGCTTATCCCTGAGCGTTTAATCTAATTACGCGCCAAAATGTGAGCGCGCATTTCGGAAGGGTGAAGAGTTATTACGCGCCAGTTCATGGGCGTTTAATTCATTTAAGCGTTTGAACCTATGCGCAGGATGAACACGACCGCTGGCATTCCCGCGTCAATGTGTGGGCATATGAGGTGATTACGTGCTCTCAGTAAAGCGCGTGATTAACCGGTCGGATAGATGTGAGCGGGCGACAAACCATTTGCGTGCTCATCAGTGGGCGCTTGATCCGAATTAAGAGTTTTATTAGTGGCGCATGATCCGATTGAGCGCTTTATTTCAAGCGCGCAATTCGGGCGACTTCTATAAATTGTTCAGAACTTCTAATTTTCGTCGCACGATCCATTTTAGTCTTTGATTTTCTTGTTTCCTAGTTTCTGTATGCTCGTTTTTCGTGTTTTCATGATATCCTGTGATCCGATCGTCTATTTCGGGTGCTATTTCTTTCATTTTCTTCAGTTTTTCTAGCTCTTCGTATCAGATGGAGGGTGAGGGTGTTGGTAGGCCAGAGCTCACTATTTTTGAGTTAGAGGGGATGTTGATGTGCGATGGAGGTGAGAGTTCGGGGGCACAGGCTAGAGCCATTGCCATAGAGGTGGATATCAGGGAGATGGTAGCGAAGGGAGTCCCCGAGGGTGATCGAATGGTGGTCAGGGAGGAGGTACCCGAGGCTGAGTTAGGGGTAGCCGAGGAGGAGGGCAAAAGAGTTGAGGGTGAGCAGGGTGAGGAGCAGCCAGGTGTTGAGCCTCGGGATTGTAAGCACTATCCACTGGAGGATTTCTTGGCCAGAGGCCGAGTAGATCCCCGTAAGCAAGAGTTCTTCCATTTTCCTAGGCATTCAAGCTATGACATAGGCTCCTTAGGATCTGTAAACCCTTCTAATCTATGTCAAACCTACATTGATTATGGGTCGTGTTTACTTGTGTATTATGACAACATGTTCTATTTAGTTATTCTTATCATATTTTATGTGTTCATTGTAAGTTATTATTATATGGTTTGGGAATATTTCATTTGCTTTGAGCTCTAAATTTGTTTATCTTTCGTCATAGGTATGCGTTAGTCTTACTGTCATTATTTTTGTTCACTAGGAGACCCCGCAGCAGGCAATCAGCACAGCATGGACCGAGTCTCATACTTGGTACTATGCCTTGCTGGAGTTTCAGCGGGAGCGGTTGGTGTCTTTCGAGTTTGGGACGATTTTGGAGTTGGAACCTTTTTAGGTCGATCGGGGTTTGATCACGGCAATTATAGAGAGGTGGAGCGAGAGATATCAAGTGCTTCTCTTTCCTATCAGTATGATGTTGCCGACCCCTGAGGACTGGGTCTGCATTACTGGTCTTCATTTCGGGGGTGAGCCGATCACAGGGCGAATGCCAGGGAGTTATCTAAAGGTATGTGAGGAGATCCTGGGTGTGCCTTATAGGTTGAGTGGATCGGAGCCAGGTGTTGTTCGGGTTACTTAGTTTTTCGATATGTTTGCGAGTGGGTTTACCCCTCTAAGGTGTCATTCAGAGGCAGCAGCGCTTTATGAGGCACGTTGTGTGAGAGTGATGGGCCGGGAGCCCATGACCGAGTCAGGATTGGTTGCGAATAGGGTACTTTTAGCATTCTTGATGCATTTCTTGGGCATAGTACTTTTCTCTTCTTCGACTCGGGGATGCATCACCGGGTTATTTTTGATGATTCTGGGGGATTTAGACTGAGTCTCGACCTATGTGTGGGATGTTGCTGCGTTGGCGCATCTCTACGAGCAATTTTACCATCGGGGTCAAGGGATAGCATCGATCGAAGGTTTCCTCCCGTTTCTCCAGGTGTGTTTTAGTTAAATTGGTATCGTGGTGACCTTTTTTTTAACCTTTGGTCATAGTGACAATCTTAATGTTTGTTGCGTGGGGTCCTTGTTGTTATGTTGTCATTTTCAGTTTTGGACATACGATCATTTCGCTTTTCTGTGCCCGAGGTCCTGTCGGAGATTTTGTTCATGTTCCTGCTGATGCGCGTGTGGAGGGAGGCATTGAGGGGTCGTCGTTGGTCGGCTGACCTTCAGACTGCTCGAGGCCTCTTCGAGGACATGCATGCATGACAGGTATGTGTATGATTGTATGTTTTCATTTAGGCTTCATCTTTTTTTTTTTAGTGGCCCTTAGGCTTCGCTCATGGATTGATTTGTTCCTTTGGATAGGTGATTTGGAGACCACCTATGATGGTTTAGAGGACGTGGGTGAGGTGGTGAATGAGTCTGGTGGACCCTTCTTCGATGTGGACATATGGGTCCATTGTTTTGAGCAAGTGGAGGGGATCCACACCTCTCGGGTGGTACGACAGTTGGGACTCGATCAGGGAGTTCCTCCGGTGACTACCCACAAGGTGTCCAAGAGGATGACCGGCCCTCCAGGCCAGAATTTTGTGGAGCGGATGGTGCTCCAGGCAGCGGATTTTAGAGCCGGGGGACCAGAGTCATGGGGGCGCGTGATGAGGCTGATGTGTGAGAGTATAGGAGGTGGTTTGGCATGTTGGGTGGTGGGCGTCTCTTCACGCGTCCTTTTCATGGTAGTGGTTCTTTCGCTATTGGTAAGCTAGAGTCGGGATCAACATTGAGGGAGAGGTTGGTCGCATTGGAAGAGGACCACCTCACGGTGAGTGTGTGGGGAGAATTCAATGCCCTCCATAGGGCGATGGAGCAGAAGGGGCATGCTCCTCGTCCTGCTGAGGAGATGTTGCATTCTTTGACTGAGTCAGTTGCCAGGGCCAGGGCAGCGGAGGATGAGTTAAGAGTTCGACTAGCAGAGGCTTGTCAGCTCCTGGTGAGTTAGTTTACTAGTTTTAATTCGTCGACGCGTTATATTGGTTTAATTTGATAATGTTTTTAATATAGTGGTGTTGTTTTCATTGTGGTTAGTCAGAGAGAGAGTCTGAGGTTGCTCGCCAGGCGGCAATGATCGAGCTATTGCGCTGCCAGCAGTAGGCGGGTCATGCGGTGGAGGCCAGTTTATGTTTGGAGATAGAGCGATTGGTAAGTATCTTGGATTGGACTTATCAACTATTGACGGTTTGGGGATCCTTGCTAATGTTGGCATATTGGTGGCGTTTTTAGATAGCAGAGTTTTTCGCTGTAGGGGCTTCGGCTCGGGCATTTGATCATCCTTCAGTGGTTTCCTCCAGTCGGGTGGATCCAGCGATAGCTCGTCTGTGATCTGAGTTGGAGCATTGGGTAAGTTCCATCACTCTTCAGTTTACTTGTGTTACAGTACTTGTTTGTTAGGTGTTATTATTATGTTGGCTTGATGGTTTACTAACGCATGCCGATGTTTCAGCGTCGAGTTGCTGAGGACTTACAGATGAGGGAGGCGACGACCGCCTCTCTACGTTCCGAGAGTCAGGTATGGTTTAGCGTAATTTAGTTTGGATTGTTCATTTCTATTTATTCTAATGCATTCGTATTGGCTTCTTGCTTGTTTTTTTTGCTCTGGCGGTTTCGGACTCCGCTCCCGAGGCTCCTCCTCAAGGGTCCGTTCCTATCCCTACCCAAGTATGTTTTAGTCATTAGGTTTGTAACTTATTTGTTATCGTAATATTTATCTTATGCATTTGCATATTCTAATTACAGCCGTCTGCATTTTCCATCCCTCGAGTGCCGTCTGCTGATCCTGTGATCGCAGAGACAGTTGAGCGACTTCTGGGAGAGAGGCTAGATCCGGTATATACATATTTTTTATTTCGAGTTTTGTTGTTGTTCGTATATGCATATGTTTGCTTCTTTTGATTCAATAAAGTTATACAGGTTTGTCAGCTGGAAGAGGCACGACTAGAGGTAACGTGGATGCGCGCCACTCCGTAGTTGAGACGGGTCCTCGGAGAGGTGGAGAGTTGTAAGGATCTGGTGGTCGAGATGTTGGTCATGCAGAGGACTCATACGAAGGCACTAGCGGCAGCGTGTCAGATGACACGGGCGGAGATGCAGGTGTCCCTAGATCAGTTACAGTATTGCCTGACGAGGGGTGAGCGAGGGTCGCGAAGGTCAGCTAGTCATTGTGAGGGGTCGGAGTCGAGGGCTACGAGTTCTTCAGCTGGGCAGTCTCGTGATACCTCTCACAATCACGATAGGAGCGATAGTCGTGAGGATTTCGTCATTTGAGGGAGTCATGCGAGGCTTCCTCATCATTCTCAGTCGAGGAGGTCAATTAGTCAGGCTAGTGAGGGGGGTTCGATGGTGGGTCCTCGCCGTTTAGAGGTTTTGAGGACTCCGGGTGCTGGGATTGTGTTTTCAGATGATCAGTCTATGGACCTCCGGGTTGATGATACCGGCGATAGCGGTGCTCGTCCTCCTCAGCGACAGCGTAGGGATTTGGAGTGTGTGTGCGTTTGTTGATATTCATTATATGTGCGTTGTATATAGGGGGAGTGTCCCCAATGACAAATGTGAAGAAAAAGAAAGGACTATATTTTTTGGTATATGTCTATATATATATAGGGATTTTTGGTTCAGATGTACTTGATTTGCTTCTCCCCTTTGATTACCTTTTGGTGTTTTCTTTTTGCCTTCGATGCCGTCAGCCATCACTGGGACTTGGATGCTTTCTAAGTTGGCCTGTTACTGGTTTTGAAGGTCGCTTTGTGTCTGCACATGTAAAAGTAGTGCTATCAGTAGTTTTGTTCCCCCCTTGCCAATTGTCAAGGGGGAAAATATCTCAGACCGGGGTTTGGTGATAGAATGGTGGATATAAGTTTTTTTCTCTTTTTCTCTTTTTCTTTTACGTTCTTTCATTTTTTTCTTCTTCTTTTGAAATAATAAATAGTGCAACAGAGAAAGCAAATGACAATAAAAATAATGGCAAATAAAAAATAAAAAAAATAAAAAATGCCCCAGTGTAGAAGCGTGGTTGATCTTGCGGTATGGTATTTTGATAGTGCTCTCTAAGCGGTATCTTCATCATCCTTCATCTTTTTCGTGATCGGGTCAGCGTTTCTGATATAATTTTCCTTTTTCTTCAAAAAAATGCCCTAGCGTATGGATGCAATGGAGCTTCCCTAGGCCTTAGATAAGCATTTTGGGTCTATAAATGGTCATGGGTATTAGGTGAATTAATCTTGCAGAAAAGTGCATCGGTACTGTCTCCGAACTGGGGGGAGGTCCTTCGATTAATAGCGTACGGGGGTCTATCTTAGGGTATTGATCATCCTATTCCATGGTTATTCGAGAAAAGCATGGTAAGTATAATGGGTGATTGCATCAATCATCATTCAGTGGTTTTCAGTTTCATTCCTAGGAATATCCTATGAAGTCTCAGATTCATCATCAAAAATAAAACTAGAAGGGGGAGAGGTAAGACTTAGTGATATGGGGAATAGTTTGTAACTAATTCCTTTTCAAAAGGAGTAAGTAACAATCTTCTCCTCTAAGGGGTATGAAATGCCATGATCGAGCTCTTCCTCATGTTTCGGTACCATCAAAATCTTGCATTCTATGGCTAGCAGCGGTTTATCCTCCTCCCACCACCTCACGACGACATCTAGTAGTATGAGAATATCAGGGATGCCCTCGCAACTTTCTTATACACTTCCAGTAAAGTTACCGGAGATGTCCTCACAGCTTGCTTATGCTTCCTTGAGTTCATTGACTTGTTCATTCATCGTAATGCTCTCGCTCGATATATATATATTTTTTTATGTGTACATTTCTTTTGAAAGCATCCTGCTGGCATAAGAATGGTGCGTTTTGATTGAATGTAACATCTTTATTTTTTGCTCTAACATCTCCTCCAATGGCGGTGATAGGGAATGGGAATTGGGTGTTTCTTACGCTTTTGAAAAAAGTTTTAGGTAGGTCACTAATCCTTCAATCAAATCGCCCGAGTGTAAATGGTGGGCGAAAAGCCGAAGATTTTTAAGGATATTCTGAGGATTGAAGACACACGACCAATGGATGGGTCGTGATGACTACGGGGATGATAATTATAAGTATTTTAACCACGGGATGTGATGTTCATAAGACTAAGGATGGTATTTTTTAAGGTACATGGCATTCCAGGGGCTAGGGAGTTCTTCCCCATCTTGGTTTGCCAATTTGTATGTGTTTTCAAGGTATGCAGCTGTTATAACGTAAGGGCCTTCCTAGTTGGTTTCAGTTTTCCTTTTGGATGGGCATGTTTGGAAGGCATAATTTTCTTTAAGACTAGCTCGCCAATGTTAAAGGTTCGTTCAAGGACTTTCTTATCATAGGCCTTGGCCATTCTCCTCTTATATACCTGAGCGTGATCAGCTGCCCTTAGGCGTGTTTCATCGAGTCACTCTAACTGAGTAAGTAAAGCAATTCTCTTCTCGTCTAAGGATAGCTCATTATCGAGTTTGATCCATAAAGATGGTACTTGTATCTCATATGGCAGGACTGCCTCCATCCCATAGGTGAGGAGGTAGGGAGTTTAGCCAGTGGCCGTATGAATATAGGCCCTATAGGCCCAGAGTCCTTCCGATAATCGTTCGGGCCAGTCGGTTCCATTGCTTGTTTCCACAGTTCATTTCAAGATTCGAATCAGCGTCTTATTCATAGCTTCTGCTTGTCCATTGCCTTGATGGCAGAACAACGATGAGTGGCACAAATTAATGTTGTATTTCTTGCATAATTTCTTCATCTTTTCTGTAATGAACTGCGGTCCATTGTTAGTGATGAACATTCTAGGTACTCCAAACCGGGTAATGATATTTTGAACTATAAACCTCGCAAGTGTCGAAGCGGTGATTCTGACATAAGACTCGACCTCTGCCCATTTGGTGTAGTATTCGATCGTTGTAAGTATGAATGCATGCTTGTGAGTATTCCCAACAGTGTCTATAAACGGTCCAATGATGTCAAAGGCCCACATCGAAAACGGTCATGATGAGGTCATAGTGTTTAGCGTAATTGATGGAGCTTTGATAAGTGCGGCATGCTCTTGACATTGTTTGTAGGATTGAACGTAGAGGTGACAGTCTCTTATCATCGTCGGCCAGAAGGAGCCTTGTCGTGTAACTTGATCAGCGAGTCTTTGTCTATCGGAGTGGGCATCGCAGGCACTGGCGTGTGCTTCTCGGATGATGTATTGTCCTTCGACAATCGTGACGCATCGCAGAGGTACTCCCTTGGTGAAGGCTTCTTTGTATAATATTTTGTTGAGTATACAGAATCGGGCGCACAGGGTTTCTTATAGTATTTTGTTCGATCTTCGTGGCATATGGGGGAACGTGTTGATGTTTCAAGAAATTTCAAATATCAAAATACCATGGTTGTCCATCGTCGACTGGTGATTTCTTGAATCTGAACATGGCGACTTCGGTTTCTGTTTCAGTGTGATTTTCTGGAGTGATTATTTCTTTTGATTCTGTGCTGGCAGGGAGAATTGGTAGTTCCCATGTAACGGTCCATGCTACTTTGTGGGCGGGTACTATTAATCTTTCAATGAAGAAGGTCTTGGTATTTTGGTCGATAGGTATCTGGATGACAGAGGCTAGTATGGCTAAGAAATCTGCTAACTCATTTTCTAATCTAGGGATGTGTGTGAAAGAGATCTTTTCAAATTTCTTCACCAAATATTGAGCGGTCTCTAGGTATGTCATCAATCTCCTTTCTTTAGTTTTCCATTCTCTTATGACTTATGAGATTACTAGTTTGGAATCGCCTATGGTCTTTAACTATTTGACACCTAATTATAATACTGTCCATAATCCAGCTATAAAAGCTTCATATTCTACAATATTATTGGTAACAGAGAAGTCTAGTTGGAAAGCCTTAGGTATCACCACTCCTTCCGGGCTTAGAAGGACTATCCCGATGCCCTTCCCTTTGTGATTCAGAGCACCGTCGAAATAGAGGGTCCATGAGGTTTTATCGGGCTCTTCGTCATGAATTGTGAGTAAGTCTTCATCGGGGAAGTCCGCGTGTATGGGTTCATCATTCGGGAGTGGAAGATCTGTGAGGTAATCTGTAATGGCTTGCCCCTTGATTGACTTCTGGGTAATGTAAGTGATATCGAATTCTTGTAATAGCATATGCCAGCGGGCGATCTTCCCTGGTGTGATGGGCTTTTCGAATATGCACTTCAGAGGATCCATTCGGGCTAGCACTAGTATCTTATGTGCTCTGAAGTAATGTCGTAATTTAGTTGAAGCCCATACCAATGTGAGGCATGTCTTCTCCATAGGGGTGTACTTTCGTTCATATTCGACCATCGTTCTACTGAGGTAGTAAATGGCCTTCTCTCTCTTGCCATCTTCTTCATATTGTCTTAAGATTACTCCCATCGCTTTATCGTTTGCCGAAAGGTATAGGATTAGGGGTCTTCCAAGAATTGGTGGCAATAGTATTGGTGGGTTAAGGAGGTATTTTTTAATATTATCAAAAGCTTGCTGGCATTGGTCATCCCATCTGTACTCGGTCCCTCCATTAAGTAGTTTATAGAAAGGATCGCATCGGTCTGAGTGCTGAGAGATAAATCTTTTGATGAACTGTAATCTTCCTATCAAACCTCATAATTCCTTAATATTACTAGGAGGTGACATCTCTAAGATGGCTTTCACTTTCACAGGGTCAACTTCAATCCCTCGGTTGCTAACTATAAAACCAAGTAATTTTCTAGAGGTGACTCCGAAAATACATTTCTTAGGATTCATTTTTAGTGGACATTTCTTAGCTCTCTCTAGCACTAGCCCAAGGGCTTCAGCATGTCCTACTCACATTTGAGACATCACTAATATGTCATTGACGTAAACTTTTACACACTTATGCATCATGTCGTGAAAAATAGCTATCATGGCGCGTTGATATGTGGCTCCTACATTCTTGAGCCCAAAAGGCATGACGACGTAGCAGTAAGTTCCCCATGGTGTGGTGAAGGAAGTCTTCTCTTGGTCAGACTCTGCTAACTTGATCTGATTATATCCAGAGAAACCTTCCATGAAGGATAGTATCTCATGTCTAGCGGCGTTGTCAACAAGAATGTCAATACGTGGGAGTGGGAAGTCATTTTTTGGGCATGCCTGATTGAGGTTTCAAAAGTCAATGCAAACCTGTATCCTGTCATCTTTCTTGGTGACAGGTACTATGTTGGCGACCCACTTGAGGTAGAGGACAACTCGGATGAATTTAGCTTTGTGTAACTTGTCAACTTCCTCTTTGACTTGAAGGGCTATTGGGGGTGCATCTTGTGGATTTTCTGCTTAACAGGTTTCGCATCGAGTTCTAAGACAAGATGATGTTCTACTAGACTTGGGTCTAAACCAGGCATGTCCTCTTAGGACCATGCGATAGAGTCGAGATGTTCCTGTAGGACTTGTACAATCTATTGACGTTCTCTAGGATTGAGCATCGCACTAATTAGTGGGTTTGACGACAGCCTGGGTCTGTTCGTCAAAATGTTTAATAACCTGTCGGAAGTCCTGAGTCTCATCAGGGCCTGATATTCCTCCTTCATCCTCGATGAGCTCATATACTGCAAAATTTCTAGGCTGGAGATTTAATCTTGCGCAAGGTAACTCATCATCGGCGCAATTTATGACTGAAAGGTCTTTGGTAAAGTGAAGGTCAAGGCCATTGATTCTTCTTTCACAGTCGTGGAGTATCTATTCCGGTATGATGAATGGCTTATTACATAGCCTGTAGGCTTTGCGTCCTTGTGCATGAGACGAGTCAGGAGTTAGAGGAGGGAAGTCCCCTCGTTGACTGCAGACCTGAGTCGGGGTAAAGAGTTCCGTTTCTTTTTCAAGGTTTTCTGATTTTTTTGGGTTTTATATTTCTAGCTTTTTAGGGTTTTCTATGTTTTCTATTTTTTTGAGTTTTGATAATAAATATGGTACAGGGTTGGTGGCCTCAAAAGGCACCGGGAGGGCCGCTTTCACTAGTTGAGGGAGCGAGACGGCTGCTGGAGCCGTTCGGGCGATCCTTCAGGGAACGCGGATTTGTTACAAATTTGGCATTTTTTTTTAGAGTACTCATCGAATGGGGTCTTTCGAATAAGTAGTGTTGATTACAGGGGTATCATGGTTCGATTTTCCTCTACTAGGTTGATTGTCTCTTCCCTGAAGAAGCTTGAGAGATCATAATCGAATGAACTATCGTCGTCAGAGTTATGAGATGATTGTCCTTCCCGCTAGGGAGAATCTCCTAGAGGGTCCCCTGGGGGAGGGAGCTCTTTCTCTTGATCTTCATGATATGTTTGGATGAGTGCGCATGCACGGCAACGGGCCTGGTAATGGTAAGAAATGCAGGGAGATTCCCAAGGACATTCCCATCCTTCTAAGTTAGAGCCGATGATATTATCTGATTCGCTCTCTTGATCTGATAAGGCATGAAGTTTTAGGTTGGCTTGCTCTTCCAATTTGAGTACAGGAAGGTCTATCCAGTTGTCATCGTCATCACTTGGTGAAGGTCGCCACTCTTCCTTGAGCGATTGCTAAAATATTTGGAGTTGTGGTGCATCTGGGGATGAAGGAGCGTCTAGTTCAAACTCCTCTTCAAACTCTAGGAGTGGGACATGGGTATTTCCTCCTGAATCGAATAACTGACCATCAGGCTCTCTCTCTTTTGGTGCTAATATCAAGGTTGGCAGATTACTGGTCGTGCTTATGGTTATCCATCCACTTCGGTCGTTAGGGGAGGTGTGATCTTGCTAGCAAATTGCTCTAGTATGTGAGTACATGCTTCGCACCGGGGTTGATATGGGTGAAAGATACAAGACGAGTCCCACGGGCATTCCCATCCTCCAAGGACGAGGCAAAGGCGGATGCTATATGAATTAATATTTTCTTACAGGGTGTCATCCCCTTCCCATGGTGAACGTGAGTGTTCTTCGTCTTCTCGTAAGGCCGCTATGTGAAAATCTTCGTCATCTGTAGATTCCCAATCCTGTAATTATGGTTCGATTTCTGGAGGGTCCTTCTTTCTTCCTTCTATGGAATTTTTAGTGTCAAACAAAGGTTTGATTCCTTCAAGGGGTTCATCGATATCATCGTTCAGGTTCGTCAAATAGTTGAATGCTTTGGATATTAGTTCAATTTTTGTCTCCTAGGGTTTGGTGAAGGATATTTCCTTCTGCTTCTGCACATCTGCTTTCTCAATAGTTCCATAGATGAAGTGGTCATAAGGAGACCATTTCGGTGAGGTAGGGAATAAATCGACTAGTTAGTTGTTTGATTGGTAACCTAATCCTATGTGCTTGCATATTTTAGTCGAGAATATAGGTCTCACATGACCTTGCTTATTCTTACCGAGTCCGGTGTGGGTGACGTATCCGAGTTGGTACATAAGATCCCACCCTTCCATCGCGGTCGGGTTGATGTCATATAATTTAGCGAAGTCTGGGCCAACCTCCCTCCTCATCAGCTCTTATTGCCGCTCTGGGTGAAAACCAGGAAGGGCAGGTGAGTAGACTTCTACAACAACTGGTTCATCAGGAATTCACATCTTTTGGATGTGGCCTGTGTTTAATACGGATTCATGGGCTGTCGGAATGCTTGTCGTATAATCAGTATCCATCTCTTGAAGAGGTGCATCGGCGTATATACGGACGATGGAGTCCTGTTAAGACCTGAAAAGCACCACTTTTCACCCCTTAACTTAGCCTTTGATTAGACCCTTAGCCATCTAATAAAGGTTTGTTAAGTGTTTTTTGTAGATAATAAACAGCAGTGCAATAAGGCCGTAAATCATGTTAAGGAGCCTATATTGGCACTAGAAGTCCCTCGGAAGAATGAGCCATGAATCCAGACCTAAGGCAAGCCCCGTGCAGCTGACAAAGCTCCAAAGGATTCAGAAAAATATGCTTCGCACAGTCCTCGCGAAGTCCCAAGACTTCACAACAACTTCTCACACAGATTGAGTGACAGAAGAGCTTCAGAAGCCTTGAGTCGCGCAGCTCTCGAGAAGTTTAGAAGTTAAAGGTCGCACAGTCTCGCACAGTTCAAGAGAACCTGTGGCGCAGCTGCCGTGTAGTAGCCGCGGGATGCAAATTTCATGAGAGCTGTCGCGCAGTTCAGAAAAGCCTCAAAGCCTCGCGAAGTTCCATTAAGAAGTGAACGTCTCGTGCAGTTCTCGCGCTGTTCAGGAAGAAAGCAGCCTCACGAAGACCAAAGTTAGCCTCACGAAGATCTATTGTGAAATGGAATGTTCGCGTATTTCTCGCACTGATCACAAGTAGCAATCCAACCGCGTGAAGGCCAATCTAGCGAGAGCTTAACTATCTCCCTCGCGACTGCTCAAAGCAAGAAGGAGCTGTAACCCCGCGACAACTGGAGTTTTAATGCAAACTCATCCTCGCGAAGCTCAATCTAGTGAGAGCGCACCAACCTCGCGAAAGCTAAAGCTTCAGAGTTAAACTCAACCACGAGAAGAGTAGAGCTACCACGCGACGAGTCTGGGAAACGATGGCTACCTGGCAAAGCTCTGAACTTAAATCTTCCATTTCTTCAGCAGAGGACTTTCTGGGAATTTCCAAGGATTAGGGCACGCACTCCAATGCTCAAATCTCTGTGCACATGCCCCGAGGCATCACAGGATCATTAATAGGCCACGTGGCATCGCTAAAATTAGGGTTTCCTAACCCTAATGCGCCACCACACCCACTGCTATATAAACCTAAGCCTGGTTTAGGTTTGGGGATCCTGGAATCCTTTTTTCGAGACTGGACTTTGAAATCTTTTGCTTTTCTTTTCTTTTGTAGTTGTAAGTAGTTTCCTTTTTTTCTTTTCCTTCTCTCCATGGCCCAGCACTTGCTGGCCATGCCTATGTATGTTTATTGAGTCTAGATTAATGGAATTTGTGACTGGGTGTTATACTTTTTATGGGATTCGTATGTTTGTGAGTTGCTTTGTGCAAGGCTGCTGCCTTGTGATCCGCCATTGCTTTGGCTGTGATTCAAAGTAATGGAGGACTGATTCTAAGGACCCATTTAGATCCAAGTGACCTGTGTGTCTGGGCCATCATGGTCCTTTACAACCTTAGCCCCACCACAAGATCCTCTAGATCTGAAATCCCCATGGAAGCCTGAGCTGGTAGCCTTGTGACCACGGTGGTGGCAGCAATTTTCTTATTTTGTTTTGGGCTCCGTGAGGAGGATAGCCTCTGGGATAGTCTGTGACCATTCAAGTAGACAGGTTATAGCCTTAGGATGAATCCAATCCGCTGATCCAAAATGGATCCTTCTTCTCCGAGCCTGAGCTTGTAGCCTGGTAGGAGATTGTACAGAGGCAGATTCCCCTATATTAGTATAGACCCGTCATCAGATGGCAGATCTGATCTAGGTATGAAGATTGTAGGCTTGTGACTGGACCATTATAGTCCCACTCAAGCAATGGACAGCTAGATCTAAGGTAGTACTCAATCTCTTGCTGGTTCTATGTGTCTGGGCTATCATGGCCCTTTACAGCCTTAGCCCCACACATAGAGCTTTAGAGGTTGAGGTTCCCTATGGATTCTTGAGCGTGTAGCCTTGATGAAGTAGTGCCTACAATGATTAACTTGTTTTGACCCATCTCTGGATTGTGGTTCCCCTATGGGAAAATCTGTGACCATTTAAGTGGACAGGTTATAACCTTAAGGGATTGGATCATGGCACGGAGATGAGTTGGATTTTTTCTCCTCTTTGGTGATAATGTAGCCATTTGACATGGTTTCTATGCCAGCAGACCTGGATCTGAGTCATAAATTCCAGCAGATCTGAACCCAATAGCATACTTCTCACCCTTTTATATTTATTTTCCTTCACTCCATCCATCTTCTCAACCCCTTTCTGTAGTTAATTCATTAGGCTACCGTAGGATACTTAGAATAAGTGACCCTAAACTCCCCTCCTTTTAGGGCTGCCAGATCTGTAGCCAGATCTGGAGGGACTACTAGAGATGGCTCCCTTGGAGCCGTAGATCACTTTTTCCTGTGGGACAAACTCTTACTTATCAAAACTTGCTACATATGGACCTTGTATCTTGCAGGTCTAGGATTTCTCAGTTGTGCTGATTCCATCCACTGTTTTATTTTAATTTTAAATTGCTTTTACCACCAACACATAAAGCAAGCACACTAGAAATCACCAACAAGTTTTTGGCGTCGTTGCCGGGGAAAAGATGATCTATTAGTAGACCCTTAGTTTTTATATTTTTAGTATTCTTTGTAGCTGTGAATAATTGATATTGCTTATGTAATTTTAAATCTTGCTTGCAGATCTAGACAGCAGTAGAGAAGGACAGTGGACTGCATTTGGAGATTAGCTACCTATGTTTGCAAACTCTCTAACCTTTAAAACTCTGTCTATTTCCCTTACAATTTCCATGGCAGTATTTAGGATAGTTGTAAATTTTTGTTTATCTTAAATAGTTGTAAATTTGTTAGATAAATTCTTTGAGTCAAGTGCTATGTGTCTGCAAGGAGTTGTCCTTGCTGGTGGTGTGTTTGTATGCTAGGTAGGAGATCTCTTAGTCCTACTCTAGAGCCTTCAACCCTGAGCTAGAAAGGGGGTAGAAGACTTAGAAGAAACAGGCACACCACAGTTGAGCCCCCAATTGAATCTGAGACAGTAGCAATGGGTGAAGAACAACCCAGAACTCTCAAGGAGTTGAATGCTCTGAATGACTATAACTCCCCCTTTAGCATTCAATTCCCTGATGTTCAAGGGAATTATGAAATTAAAACTTCTATCATCCAGATGCTGCCCTCTTTCCATGGGCTTAGCAAGGAAGACCCTTACAAGCACATTGACCAGTTCTTGGCCTTGTGCACCACATTCAATATCGCTGGTTTGGGACCTGAGGCTACTAGGCTCAAGCTCTTTCCCTTCTCTCTGAAGGATAGGGCTAGTACTTGGTTGGCTACTCTTCCCAACAATGGCATCACTTCGTGGAAAGACCTACAGACCAAGTTCCTGACAAAGTTCTTCCCTGAGAGCAAAACTAGCCAGTTGAGGAAGGAGATTCTTGCTTTTTCCCAAGCCCCAACTAAGGATTTTAACCAAGCCTGGGATAGGTTTAAGGAAATGCTCAAACAATGCCCCCACCACAAGATCCCAGATTGGCAGCTTGTACAAAGCTTCTACAATGGGATTGATGAGAAAAATAGAGATATGGTTGATGCCTCTTGTGGTGGAACCTACGTGCACAAGACTGCTGATGAGGCATGGGAATTGTTTGAAGTAATCAGTGAAAATGCTTTTCAAAAGCTATCGCTGGCAAGAACTAGTGAGGAGTCTGAGTAAAAAGTGGGGCCTACTGCATTGACAAGAGGAAAAGTTTATGAGGTGTTTGGAAACAATGACCTGCAGCTGCAGATGGCAAACCTCTCTATGAAGTTTGATAAATTACTGACTGTGATGCAACCCAGAAGGGCTGCTCATGTGGCGGAGGCATGTCTGATATGCCAGTCCCCACATCACACGGTGGAGGAATGTCCATCTGCAGGGCAATATCCCGAATTGGTTTTAGAACATGCTGCTGCTGCGCAATCTTTTGGCCAGCAATAATCTGGTGGCTACAACAAACAGCCATATGGATACCAGCACCAAAATGCTGGTTACCAATGGAGAGACCACCCAAATCTGAGGTGGAGGCAAGACAATTATATGCAGCCCCAACAAATGTTGGCCTTTCCCCAAAGGCCACAGCAGCAGTTCAATCAGGGATATGCCCCTAGGTCTAATTTCCAACACCAGGAGCAGCCCCACCAGCAACAAAATCAATTGGTCTTACCCCCATCTCAACCCAGAAATACTTCTTTCGAGGACCAGGTCTTGACCTCACTGTAAAACCCGAGGTCCGTGGCTCAGACTGTGAATTCTCATGGTCAGAGCATAAAGATGATGGAAGAGCAGATTGGCCAGCTAGCGAATGCCTTAGCTAAAAGAGAGGAGGGGAGGTTGCCCAGTCAGGCAGTGGTTAATCCCAAGGGCCAATTTTTGATTGGTGAAGGATCCTCAAGCCTTGAGGGGCAGGGGGAACTTTCATTAAATTGATTCAAAGAATTGTACATTTTGTATAATATGAACTGTAGTGTGTTTTGTTCCTTTTACCATTTATAGGAATGGTTAGTGATATCATCGGAGTCTGAGTCTGTATGCCTGAATTTTCTCACCTGCTTTTGTTCTTCTGCCCTTGTGAATTGATGATTGTGATTGAACAAATGATGGTGGGACTATTTTGATAATGAGAATGCTATTTGAATGTGATGTCGTGATTAAATGCTTTTTGAATAATTGCATGCTTAAATGTTGTGAATGCATGGAGAGTCCTTTTTAGAATGACTATGGGTGTCCCTGGAAAAGAGAATGTAAGAGAATCCACCCACAAAACAAACAAAAATGACAGACTAATGGGTGTGTGACCCTTGCCACTGTTTTAGCTGTCGCGAGGTTCTGAAAAATAGGCGTGGTTTCTTCTCGCGCAGTTCATAAGATGTTATCTTGCTAAGCTGTCGCGAGATTCAACACAATTGTGTGAACTCTCTCGCACGATCCAAATGAAAGTCCAATCTCATGACTCACTCCTTCCCATCTAGCGAGCAGACATTTTCAAAGTGCGCCAGGCCTCGCGATTTATATAATCCAACCTCGCGCTGCTTCCCTTTTCTGTTTTCTCTTTCTTCTCCAACCAGCGAAACCCTAGTCCTGACTCCCATTAATCTCTCTCCTCCAGCATCCATCTTACAGTCCATCATTCACCTTCTAATTCTGGGGATTTGTTCCTAAAGCCTCCAGCACCAGTTGCCCTCTGATAAGAGCTCTCGCGGTCTTTCGTGCATCAGATTGAATAGAACCCTAAGTTTTAGGGTAAGCCTCAGCTCTCAACCTTTGCTTGTCATTTTTTTAAAACTACACATTCACAGAGGAGAAGTTCAATGGCCCCTAAGGGCGCACCTGTGAAAAGAGCAAGGGATAAGGCTCCCGTGGAGCCCACTCCTAAGAAGGCCAAGTCCTCAACGGCACCGCAAACAGGGAAAGACGTGGTTCAGGAAGTGGCTACGCCAACACCTGATTACTGTACACCCTCTGAGCTCCTAACCCCCATGTCCTTGGAACCTGAGGCTGTTTTTGACCTATCTTTCTTTGAAACAGAACCTCTGTCAGCCCCTGCCATTGAGTTCATGCGCAAGGCTGGTTTGACCCCCCTGCTGCAAGCTATCCCTGCATTAGCCTACCCTAGACTAGTGCAACTCTTTTACCAGCACCTTAGGGCAAGACCAGACCACCGTGGGCAGCCAGGCCTCCTTGTGTTAGTTGACAATTTTGAAATGTTACTCAGCCCTGCATTGATTGCTGAAGTGATGGGCATCCTTGCTAGTTTTGACCCCAACTGTGGATATGGCCCCCCTGTGTGTGCCCCCATTGATACCATTGCACAGGCCCTTATAAGAGGATTGAAGGCCACAGGGAATTCCATCAGGAGAAGAGACCTGGACCCTAAACTTCAATTTATTGATCAAGTGCTACGAAAGAATATTTATTGTGCCGGCCATCAGCAGGAGAGGAGGACACCAATTGCTGATGCTGTTTATTCCTTTTCACTGGGCCGCAGTTTTCATGCTGCAAGGTTGATTTTTGAGGCCATGAAGGATGTAATGGTGAAGCTTGGGCAGAAAAAAAGGCCCTACACTCTCCCCTATGCAAGACTCATTACCATATTACTTTTAAGGGGAGGGTACAAGATACCAGTAGGGGAGTTAACCATTGACCTCACCCCTACAACTTTTGCAAAAAGGTAATGGGGGATCAGCAGGAGTCTAATGGAGGCCCAAAAAAAGAAGTAGAAGGCTGAGGCCCATGTTGCTACAGAGCAAGGAGAGGGGACTACTGTTGCTAAAGCTCCTGCTCCCAAAAAGGTGGCTAAAGCTCCTGCTCCCAAGAAGGTGGTGCAAGCTCCTGTCACTACAGATGCTGCAGCAATACCTCCATCCACCACACCTACCCCTCCATCAATTTCTTTGCCCATTCCATCTCTCCCTTTCCCTCTTTTGTCTCCCTTCTCCGTACCCACTCCAGATTTCTCTGTGATTCATTCATGGGAGGACAACATTGAACTGAACCCTGATAGCCCTCCCCTGATATCCTACATTAAAAAGAAAACCTCTCACACCACCTCTGCCATATCCTTACCTAAACCAACCACCCCTATCATTCCCACAGACACCCCACATATTGACCCAGCCACCATCCCAGCCATCCCTACTTCACCTCCACTCACAGACCTTGACTTTAACCTTGCAACTACTTTCGAATATTAGGCCTTCATGACTACATTGCTAGACACCATGCCAATTCATAATATCCCTCTCCCAGATTCCCCACTTCCTTCCCCACATCACTCAGCAGAACCTCCATCTCCCCCTCCTACAACCTTCCATCATGCCCCTACTTCCCCTTTCCAACATGTTCCCTCTTCTTCTCATACTCCACCTCAAGCAAACTCAGACACACTTACCCATATCCTTTCCCTAATCCATGACATTCAGACCCAACTATCAATCACAACACATACCCAAGCCCAAATGTAAACTGACATCACTAACATCCAATCCACCCTTCAAACATTGACAAAACAACTCATCTCTCCACAAACACCTCCTACCCCACAAATCCAGTCCCCTTCCACCTCTGACTCCACAGTGCAACCAGATTTTCCCCCCATTGACTTGCCTACAACCCTCACCCTCCAAGACACCATACCCCTCCACTCCTTCCCCACTCTACCTATCCTTCCCCCACTCATTTTACCCCCACCACAATTTACCAACCGATCAACTAAAACAGACCCCATTCCTTTCCCATCCACCTTTTCCATCCACCCACACACACTTTTGGCCCCACCATTACCATTTAGACCCTTCACCATTCCATTTTACCCTTACCCAGCACCACCCACCTTCAGTGACCCCACTTCATTTGATTTTCCTCCCATGTCCTCCATTCCACCTCTCATATTACCTCCTACATTCTCTGACAACTCGACTCAAACCGACCTAGAACTTTTT
The DNA here is from genome assembly GCA_021018995.1 of Chloranthus sessilifolius. Lineage (NCBI taxonomy): Eukaryota > Viridiplantae > Streptophyta > Magnoliopsida > Chloranthales > Chloranthaceae > Chloranthus > Chloranthus sessilifolius. The sequence continues at coordinate 17,539,687 of CM037595.1, read as the reverse complement.
GCCCAGCCCCCACATGTGACTATCCTCCCTACCACCATTCCTCCACCCCTCCAAGATGAATCACCGTTTAGTTCTTCCACCCCCTTTCTACCTATCCTACCAAGACATTCCTATTACAACCCTCCTTACTTCACCCTCCTCCATGCCATGAGGGACAATGCCTACATCAAGAGGGATGTTCTCCGGTGTGCATGGCCCAACTTCGCCAATCCATTGAGTACCCTTTGCTGCAGAAGTTGAGTGACCTGAAGCTTGCTCACAGGCAGAAGCTGAGAGATGTTTCCAAGGGGTGGGAGGCAATTTTGGAGACCTTCAATGAGCACAAGGCTGCGGCAACTTACTACAAAATGAATGCGGAGATGGAGAAGGCCAATGCTGAAATGGAGAAAAACCGAGCTCGGATGTATGAAAAGAAACTTCACAAGGCTGAGGAGATCCACCAGCTCACTAATGGGCTTTCTGATGCCAAACTCCTCTATGCTGAAAAGCATATTGAAATTTTGCAAAATAGGATTGCATCTCTGTTAGGCCAACCACTACAGCCCACTCCTCTTGCTACAGCACCCCCTGAGGCCCCACCTTCCACATCTTCTTCCATTCCCCCTGCTCCTACATCTACATCTCCACCACCTCCTACTCAACCACCTCCACCACCTCCTGTTCAACCACCTCCACCACCTCCTGTTCTAGTGCCTCCCCCTGCTAAATCCCCTGCCCCCAAGAGAAAAAGGGCTCTTGCCAAGAAACCTTCTCCCTTAAAAAGAGCCATTACTGCGGATCCACGTGCTAAGAGTCCTGTTGCTCCTCCTTCATCAGACCCTGCTGCGCAAACTTATCCTCAGAGAAGGAAAGTTGCAGCTAAGAGGACTACTCAATCAGCTACCTCTATCAAAATTAGAAAAGCACAATCTGCCTAGTCTGAGGAGGCATCACCATTGAACCAAAAAGATAAAGGCAAGAGCCCGGTTGTCCCTCCTGAGCCAAAAAAGCCAACATCTCCTCTTATTCCCCCTCCAACTCAGCGAGGGCAAGGCTCAAAAGGGAAGAGTCTAAAAGGAAAAAGTCCTCTCAAATCACCTGAGCAAACCAAAGACAAATCCACAGTGACCCCTCCTGCACCAAAGGCCCCCAAAATGAGGGTGAGGGCACCAAAAGCGCCCAAAACTGCAGCCCAAAGAAAGGAAGAGAGGGACAGAAAGAAAAAAGAGGAAGAGGCTATCCTTCAAGAGCATGTTAAGAGGATTGGTTGGGACTGGTTTTGATTCAAGCTTCGATTAGCTTGTACCTAGGATTTTTTCTATTTCTATAGTTTCTTTTGTACATTTCTCCCTTATAATAGATCTTCTTCTTTTATCATTACTATTTGTCTTTGTCTTGTGTCTATTTTGCTCCATGTTTTTTCTTTTATTTTGCCCTTAATATATCTGTTGCACACCCACCTTTGAACCAGTGAGGACATTGTTCCTCATAGGTTTGGGGGTGTGGTAGGCAGATCCTGCCAATGGAATAGTTAACCTAAGTGCAACAGAATCTTATGAGTAATATGGAAATGGAACCATGTTTATCTAATACTCATGACAAATAAGGAATTTAAAATTTTTTTCCAGACTTTAGATAGTATAAACTTTTAAAATTTCACATTTCCATGATGAGATCACCAAGGAAGCTCCCTTGTATCAGCACTTAGTGAATCATTAGAGAGAGAAAAAGGTTAAGACATACTTAAAAATTCAAAGGAAGACCATAGCTAGTGAGATTTGGGCCCATACAAAAAAAATTTCTTTGAAGAGTGGCTAAGGCAATTTCTTCTAGCTCTAAGGACTGGCTGAGTCACTGTGCTCACTAGAAGTTAAGCAACTCCAAATTGAAACAAATGACAGCACTCATGAAATTTAGGAAAGGATTAAGGCCTTCTTTTGGACAGTTTGAGCCTAAACAGACTAACCTCAAGCAACTGCCATTGCCCATACCCCCTTTGAGCTTTAAATCCTAAATTTCTCCAAAATACACCTGAGTACTTGCACCTGAACCTATGTATCTGATTTAACCTTACCCTCAATCTCAAAATTCATAAGGTAAAGGAACAAGAGTTGAAGATGGACTAGCTATGGTCAACATTAGGTGAATAAAGAAGAAGTACCTCAAATTCTGGCAGTATGGTAACTGAGAAAATGGTGGCATTTTCGAAAAGTAAAAACAAAATAAAAAGAAGAAAAATGCATCAAAAAGAAACAAAAACAATAATGAAGAGGAGTGAGAGAGGAGTCAAGAGGGAACTTCCATTGGAAAAATTGAAATCAAGAAGAGAAACTGATCACTTCAAATCTGAAAAGCTCAAAGAAGATGAAAGGAGCTGAATTAAAGAAGGTGAAGTCATGGATCACCTCCTTCACCTACTGATTTCTCAATTTTGAACCCCTTTTCAACCTTCCATTCTTTTAACCCCACTCCATAAGCCACATTACGGCCTAGTTAAAGCCCTTGTGATCCAAAGTGGAGTGAGCTGTCATGTGGAGACAAAGAGTTACCCAATCTATGGTGAGGATCTGTCAATGATGTCAGAACTTCAGAACTATGCCTATGCTCATGTTTACTGACCCATTTGGGGGATGTAACTGCTCTTGAGCTTGAGATAAAATGAAACCCTCAACAGTTCTTTATGAGAGTATGCCCTGAAGAGTTTTGGGTCTGATCCTATAACCTAATTTTTGATCCAGTGATGAGCTCAGTGCTGACACGCATGTGAATTATTTTTTAGTGTAAACTGATTGGAAATGTTGTGCTTTCATGAGAAGCTTATACTGTTTAAATGTCGGTGCAGCCAATGTGTTTGAATTTCTTATTTTCTTGCTGATTCAAGGGTGAATTAACTCTGTTTCTTGACTGCTCACTTGATAATAATGCACTTTTGTTAACTGTCTCATTGAGAAGTTTGTGGGTGTCTTCACTAAAAACCCTCAGGAGACTTCACTCCTCCACTAGGGATCACCTAGGGGTTTAAAAGGCTTGGTACATATGCTAAATGTATCTGTGCTCCCTACGAAAGTGGCATTTAATTTCTATAGTTGATTTAATGTAGCTTTACTAAGGGACTAGCAAAGATTAGGTTTGGGGGTGTGTTAAGACCTGAAAAGTACCACTTTTCATCCCTTAACTTAGCCTTTGATTAGACCCTTAGCCATCTAATAAAGGTTTGTTAAGTGTTTTCTGTAGATAATAAATAGCAGTGCAATAAGGCCATAAATCATGTTAAGGAGCCTGTATTGGCACCAGAAGTCCCTCGGAAGAATGAGCCATGAATCCAGACCTAAGGCAAGCCCCGCACAGCTGACAAAGCTCCAAAGGATTCAGAAAAATATGCTTCGCATAGTCCTCATGAAGTCCTAAGACTTCACAATAACTTCTCGCACAGATTGAGTGACAGAAGAGCTTCAGAAGCCTTGAGTTGTGCAGCTCTCGTGAAGTTCAGAAGTTAAAGGTCGTGCAGTCTCACGCAGTTGAAGAGAACACGTATGATGCGCGATAACTCGCGAGGATCCTCGTGAAGTTTCATTAAGAAGTGAACGTCTCGCGTAGTTCTCACACTGTTCAGGAAGAAAGTAGCCTCGCGAAGACCAAAGTTAGCCTCGCAAAGATCTATTGTGAAATGGAATGCTCGCACAGTTCTCACGCTGATCACAAGTAGCAATCCAACCGTGTGAAGGCCAATCTAGCGAGAGCATAACTTTCTACCTCGCAACTGCTCAAAGCATCAAGGAGCTGCAACCCCGCGACATCTGGAGTTTTAATGCAAACTCATCCTCGCGAAGCTCAATCCAGCGAGAGCGCACCAACCTCGCGACAGCTAAAGCTTCAGAGTTAAACTCCACCATGCGAAGAGCAGAGCTACCACTCGACGAGTCTGGGAAACGATGGCTACCTGGCGAAGCTCTGAACTTGAATCTTCCATTGCTTTAGCAGAGGACTTTTTAAGAATTTCCAAGGATTAGGGCACGCACTCCCACGCTCAAATCTCCATGCACGCGCCCCGAGGCATCTAAGGATCATAATAGGCCATGTGGCATCGCTAAAATTAGGGTTTCCTAACCCTAATGCACTGCCACACCCACTGCTATATAAACCTAAGCCTGGTTTAGGTTTGGGGATCCTGGAATCCTTTTTTGGAGACTAGACTTTGAGATCTTTTGCTTTTCTTTTCTTCTATAGTTGTAAGTAGTTTCCTTTTTTTCTTTTCCTTCTCTCCATGGCCCAGCACTTGTTGGCCATGCCTATGCATGTTTATTGAGTCTAGATTAATGGAATTTGTGATTGGGTGTTATACTTTTTATGGGATTCGTGCGTTTGTGAGTTGCTCTGTGCAAGGCTACTGCCTTGTGATCCGTCATTGCTTTGGCTGTGATTTAAAGCAATGGAGGACTGATTCTAAGGACCCATTTAGATCCAAGTGACCTGTGTGTCTGGGCTATCATGGTCCTTTACAGCCTTAGCCCCACCACAGAATCCACTAGATCTGAAATCCCCATGGAAGCCTGAGCTGGTAGCCTTGTGACCACGGTGGTGGCAGTAATTTTCTTGTTTTGTTTTGGGCTTCGTGAGGAGGATAGCCTCTGGGATAGTCTCTGACGATTCAAGTGGATAGGTTATAGCCTTAGGGTGAATCCAATCCGCCGATCCAAAATGGATCCTTCTTCTCCGAGCCTGAGCTTGTAGCCTGGTAGGAGATTGTACAGAGGAAGACTCCCCTATATTAGTATAGACCTGCCATCAGATGGCAGATCTGATCTGGGTATGGAGATTGTAGGCTTGTGACTGGACCATTATAGTCCCACTCAAGCAATGGACAACTAGATCTAAGGTGGTACTCAATCTCTTGTTGGTTCTATGTGTCTGGGCTATCATGGTCCTTTATAGCCTTAGCCCCACACATAGAGCTTTAGAGGTTGAGGTTCCCTATAGATTCTTGAGCTTGTAGCCTTGATGAAGTAGTGCCTATAATGATTAACTTGTTTTGACCCATCTCTGGATTGTGGTTCCCCTATGGGATAATCTGTGATCATTTAAGTGGACAGGTTATAACCTTAAGGGATTGGATCATGGCACGGAGATGAGTTGGATTTTTTCTCTTTGGTGATAATGTAGCCATTGGACAGGATTTCTATGCCAGCAGACCTGGATCTGAGTCATAAATTCCAGCAGATCTGAACCCAATAGCATACTTCTCACCCTTTTATATTTATTTTCGTTCACTCCATCCATCTTCTCAACCCCTTTCTGTAGTTAATTCATTAGGCTACCGTAGGATACTTAGAATAAGTGACCCTAAACTCTCCTCCTTTTAGGACTGCCAGATCTGGAGGGACTACTAGAGATGGCTCCCTTGGAGCCGTAGATCACTTTTCCCTGTGGGACAAACTCTTACTTATCCAAACTTGCAACATATGGACCCTGTATCTTGCAGGTCTAGGATTTCTCAGTTGTGCTGATTCCATCCACTGTTTTATTTTGATTTTAAATTGCTTTTACCACCAACACATAAAGCAAGCACACTAGAAATCACCAACAAGTCCTCATATGGAAATTTAATACATTCATGGTATATGGATGCGATAGCCTTCATTGATTCTAACCATTTCGTACTAGCGGAGTCAGCAACATGGAACGTAACATCCTTTATCACGGGTCCAAGGCAGACCTGAAGTTTAATAGTTCCTTTGACGAAACGACATGAGCCATCATAGGCTATGAGCGACAAGGCCGAGGGCCTAACATCTTGTTCTATATATTCATGTGTTTGCAATGTGGTGAGAGGGCAAATATTGAGTCCCACGCCTGTATTGACTAGTGCATGGGGTACAAAAAATCCTCTGATTTTGACTGTAAGATATATGGGGGCAGCACTCCCGCAAAGTGACTCCTTAGGCATGTTTGCATTCATGAATGTGAGGGCGGGAGGTTGTGCCATGACAGAGGTAATTTGATGAAGCTCATCCAGGGTCGTGTCTTCGTCCACTTGAGTGTCCTTATTAACAGTCAGTGATGATCAGGCGACTTCTTGATGAGTTCTAGTATAGATATCTGGGTTGGGATCTTTTGGAGATGTCATAACAGATCATACTCTTGCCCTGGCTCGAATGCTATTTCTTTGCCCGGCCAATGGGCCCTAGGTGCAGGTGGTTGTGGTATGAGAATTTGTAGTGGGATGACATATAGTGGGGGTGGCAAGTCAACTTCCCTTTCTCTCGTGTTCCCCTCGGGTAGTTGTGCATACGTGAAATCTTTATTCCGAGGGAAAGGGGGAGGTGGATAGTTGGTTCCTGACTTGAGAATAGGGTAGGCCGGTTGCTGGTCGAACCTAGCGTGACTTTACGTCGGTGCACCTTGGAGTGTGTGTCCATATGGCACTACTCCAAGGTGGGAGGTATTGCGTGTGATCCTCTTCCTCTAAGAAAGTGGAGAGCAACGTCTCAGATGGATTTAGGTGTTCTTTTCGTTCACTTTGCTCTTCATCTAACGGATCATAGTTCTGGCCTCACTCTCTTGGTTAGGAGTCATGTGGGTGACACTGTCTACTCGTGCGACAGTTGGAACGGTGGTTTGGAGAGCATAATCTCCATACTTAGATCCAGTGTCGGGTGAAGGGGGTGGTAACACTAGTGATTCAGGATTTGGTGGGGTCGATGGCTCTAGTGGGGAATGATGGAGGAATGGCCTCCTAGCGCTGAAGGAATAGACTCGTATTTGAGTAAACTTTGGATATGGAGGCGAGCTCAATGGCGCAATTTGTGTGATCAAGGCAGGGGGATGTAAGGAGGGAAGAGTTCTCATAAGGGTAGTAACAATGTCAAAGGGTAGGATACGAGTGATTAATGCCGAAGGCCGAAAATGGGATTGACTGGGGAGATCTACAGTAGTGACCTGGGTCGCTGTCCCTTAGTTGTGGTTGGGTATGGGGTTATTTATGATCCCTAAATTCTATTGGGGTTGATTATTATTAGGGTTAGGGTTCCTAAGCACTTCCCAATCAATTTGATTCTGGTCGTTCATGTCATAGATCATGTCCCTGAGAACCCAACAGTCCTCTAGGTTGTGTCCCGCGTATCAATTAAAAGAACAATATTTACCATAATCTAGATTTACAGGCCACGGCTTAGGCTATTCTTGTGGGAATCGTAAGAGATTCTAGGCGCTAAGGAGGCAGAAAATGTTAGAAATTGTATCGGGTAAAGGGGGATAGTGTTCCTGCTTTGGCTGGTAGGATCCCCTAGCTGGGTTAAAGTTCTAAGGTGGAGGTACGCTGTTATAATTCGGCACATGGGCCGGTCGATTCTGTGCTGTGTTTTGGGCCTGATAAGCGTTAGGGTATTAGTTTCTATTTTGATATTGGCCTTGGTTCTGGTTTTGGCCCTAGTTCTAGTTTGCGTACCTTTGTTGATTAGCGCCCTGATTTTGACTAGCGTATCGTTGTTGGGTTTGGTTCTGCCTAGAGTTGCGCGGTGGGAAGTTCCTGTTATTCAAATTTTGCCCTTGATTGACAACCGTATTAACTTGTTCGATTCCTGAGGCTTTCTTATGATTTATGGTTTCGACTCGTTGGAGGAACCCACCTTTGACGTGACTATGGATAATGCAAGGTCTCAACCCTTGATGTGTCGCATTAGTCAGGATGTCCGAGAGTGAAGTGCAGTGAAGTCGAACCATTCGCTGATGACTAGGGTGCTCCTTAGTGATTCCTTAGTATTTTCAATGATGATGTCAATTGACTCCTTCTCTTTCATTGAAGTACCAGTTCTAGCAGCAAGCTTTCACCATCTAGCGACGAAGTCGATGAATTCTTCATCTGATCCTTGCTTGGCCGCCATCAGGTCGCTGAGGCTAATAGTCTCTTGAATCAAGTGTTTGTATTGGCCTTGAATCAAGTGTTTGTATTGGCCTAGGAATCGACCGACTAGCTCATCAAAAGTCTCTATCTTACAAAGTAGGAGCTCCGCGAACCAGTCTAGAGCTTCTCCTTCTAATGAACGTTGAAAGTAGTGAATGAGAAGTCCTTGATTGTCGCATATAGGTCGGCAATCATTACAAAAGAGGGCCAAGTGATGGTTCAAATTTCCGGTGCCATTGTATTTATTAAATTTTGCCGATTTAAATCCTATGGGTAGGTCAAATTCAATGTCTTGACAGAATTTATCGAATCCGAACGAGCGACCTGGGCATTCCCTCTTAGCCAGGTATTCATTGAGCATTTTTGGGAGGTCTTCGATCTTTATAGTGTTGTCTTTGAAAGTGATGCGTGAGATACCCTTGTCTGGCAAACTGTCATTAAAAAACATGTGAGTGTGTTGCCTCAATGGCGTAGCGTGGGTTGACACCATGCTTGGGGTAGAAGGTGGTCTCTCTTGTCACTCCTGCTCTCCCTAATTTTTTTGTCCCCTAATGGTTTCATATGCAGCAGCCAATCCTCGAAGCAACTCTTCGGAATCATCGCCTCCTCTTTGTATTTTTTGGATGCTAAGTTCTACGATTTATTGAGTGGTGAGATTTTGTCCAGAGCTATTATTTCTGTAGTTATGGCTATTATCGGCGTGTGATGTAGAAAAGGGGTTCTTTTGTTCACCAGCCATATTGACTTCAGGTTGTCGAGAGCTAAAAGTATGAGGTGGTTCTTTCTCGTATGCAGGGTTGTTATGAAATCCCCACAACAGACGGTCTCCTAAACTTACTCTACATATGCCAGACATTTTGAGTCTTTGGCGAAGACTCATACAAAAGAATCTAGACGGGAAAGAAAATAAGGAAGTAAAATGAAGCTAACTATTTAAAGAAAAAGAAGGGGTTTACAAAAACGTCCCATCATGATCGCCAGCCTGTTGGTGCGAGCTTTTTCTGGGTTCCTCTCGATTCCCGTTGAATAAGTGGCTTCAAATTCTGTCCTGTTGGACTCTAGAGATGCGGTGTATGTGATAAGGTGGGGATAAATAACAATAGGAGGAATTTCCTAGGATGATTCCTAGTTGATTTGCGATCGCCAGCTGTAGATATTTATCGACGCTGCAACACGTCAGTGATCACGCGTTTAAGTGGGTGTGGGTTACTTCTATACTGAATTGTCTGCCTGCGAATGTCAGTGGCAGTGTCCTCTTTTAATCAGATAGTTTCAGCTTTCTTTTTAGTTTCCCTTATTATGGTTATGGTCGATTTAGATTCTCCTTTTTTTGTTGTTGATTATGATTCGGTGAGCATATTATGATGGGTTATTTTAGTGTCCTGATACTATTAGGAGTCCAATCATTTTTAGTTTCTCGGTATCATTAGGAGTTCAATTAATATCAAAGTCCTGGTACTACTAAGAGTCTAATCAGTTTCAGTCTCCTACTGGTACTAGGAATGCATATGTATCAGTTCCAATAATATTCCAATTAAATAAAAGAGTTCAATTATATTGTAATTCTAGATAGAGTAGGTATGCTACTTTAATTCTAATTCTAGATAAGCAGATGTATCAATTCTATGGCAATCACAACTAAAGCACCTAAGGTAATCTTACTAGCATTCTAATTTGAAGAAAAAAAAGGCTAATCTTTTTTGAATTTTTGATTAAAGCAATAAATCAATTTACCAAAATAGAAATAAATGATTGAGGCAACAAAATTAACTCTACGGATCATAATCTACGGATCAATTATGGTAAAAGTCTAACTAATAATAAACGAATTAACTTTCCTAAATTCTAATTGAGATAATAAATTGACTGAACTAGAAGACTAAATTGAATCAAAGCAAATAATTATCTGAAGGCCTATTTGATACAATTAACCAATTATATTGAAATAGAAAAACTAATTATAACTAACTAGTTGACCCTAAACAATCTAAATAAAAAGGGGGTTGGGCCCGCTATGCTAAGGAGGATCGGCCTCATTCTCGAGTACCCTCCGTAAGCTCCCGTGGGCAAATCGAATGGCTGAGATAAAAGATAGGTCGATAGTTAAATAATAAAAGGGGGATTTTTAGAATTGAATTCAAAATTATAATACGAAATTAGATTAAGAAACTAAAGTTATGACCTGAAATTTATATTTTTTGATTTTTGACGGTACGAAAATATAGAATTAAATTATAGATTAAAATTTTAGGACTGAATTCGGGTCCGAAATCAAAAAAATTAAGCCGTATGATTAAGGACTGGTTCTGAACTCTGAGAGTCAGATTCAGAAATTAATGATAGGACTGTAGATTAAGATTTTAGAGTAGAATCAGATCATAAGGTCGGTATATCGGACCACTAGATTAAGGACCGATTCTAGAAACAGAGAACTAGAATCGGATATAGAGAATTTCGGTCCGAAGAGGGTGCTATGGTCTAAAAATTCGAAATAGAATCGATTAATTAAACTGAGGGGAAATCTTAAGTCTAAAGCAAAATTAAATTCTTACCTAGGGTTGGGGCCGTGGAGAGGAATCATCGAAGATACGGGGGTTTGAATCTCGATATTATGACTAATTTGGTCTATGGGCTTGTCCTTGGAGTTCTCTGGTTTCGAAGTCCCAAAAATGTTCCATTCTCTCTCTCAAAATTGCCAGCCTCCTCTCTCTTTGAGAAAAAAAGCTTTTATAGGTTTTCCTTCAATTATGTGCATGTTTTCAGGCATTTAATTGAATTGCGCGCCAGTTTTCTGGCGCTTAATCGCTTTGAGTCGGTCATTGACTCAGTGAGCGACCGGCTGAATTACTCAACAGGTTTCCTAGTCCTAACGAAATCAGGACTAATTACGCGTGTGATGGGACGTGCGTAATCTTATTAGGCATGTTACTTGAAGCGCTTAATCGAGGAAACGTAGGGGTCAAGGGTAAGAGACTAGGTCAGGCATAGGACAATTGCGCGTTGGTGGTGTAGGGCTCAATCTGATCGTGCGTCTATTTCTTGGCGTGTAATCGAGTCTCGAAATGGTCTGTGGAAGGAAGTTTTGTCTGAAAGGGGACTGATCGCGCACTTGTGGTTCTGCGCATGATCGAATTACGTGCGGGTTTTCAGGCGCTTAATTCAGGATTGTCCGGGTATGGTCTCAAGAATGGAATGCAGGACTATTATTTCAGTCTGTATTCTAACTATATACTATTACTTAGTATATAGCCTCCCTACATTAGGATCTAAGCCACAAAGTTATTGTTTCAGCTTATGTTTAGTCATGTACTATTGCATGGTCCCATGTCGAGGGTTAAAAAGGTCAAGGGCTGACCAAACAAATTCGTGTACTTCGAGAGGGTGAAATGGTAGTGTCTACAGTGGGGTATTAGGGGAATGAGGGAGGATGGGAGGATGGGGCTCCCGGGTGTGGGCCATGATGGGCTGGGCCCTGGTGGCTTGGATTTGGGATATTGGGCTTTGATGGGTTTGGGCCGTCAGGCCTTGGTGGGCTTGGGCCATTAGGTCTTGTTGGGCTTGGGCCATTGGGCCTTGGTGGGCTTGAGTCATTAGGCTTTGAGGTCCATTCTAATGACCCCATGGTTGATGGGGCCTTTGGATGGTATGGATGATGGGGGGTTGGTTGGAGTCTTGGCGAAAGGAGGCATGAAGACTTTGGAGGGCATGGGATGAGTTTGGAGGTGTGTGGGTTGAATGGGGGAGGCTATTTGGAGAGGCCTTCCAGCTGGTATAGGCCCTGACCATATCATCCATCATGGCCACTAGATTGGGTGAGGGGGTGGGTGTAAAGGGTGCATCCGATCAGGAGAGGATGTGGGGAAAATTGGGCATGACCTGGGCAGATTGGGGGACATGGGTGGATTTTGGATAATGAGGGGTAATTAGGTGTATTTGGAGGAGGTTGGGACAAATTGGACATTGCCTGAGTAAATGACGAGGAAAGGGGTATAGAATTGAGGGGAAATATGGGGAAATTAGATGTAGACGGGGAATGGGATTCATTCTGGGTGGTGGTGGCAGAAAAATGGGGTGGATTTTGGGTGATGGTGAAGAGGGGAAAATTAGAATTATTAGGATTTTAGGGGAAATGGGGTGAAAAATGAGGTGTATGTGAGGTGGTTCTGGACGGATTCTACGTGGATGGAAAAATGGGCAAATTTTTGGTGAGTGCAGAAGGAAATATGGGTGTACTGAAGGGCCCGGTGACGGTAAATGGTGGTTGGGTGAGCAGAATGGAGGTGAATATTTCCTGCGAATGAGAATGGGTTGGGGAGCATGGCGGGGATGAATCAGGATCGGCATAAGCCGGATCAACCGCCCACGACATGACTTGGTGGCGAGTTGGGTACGGATGCGTTGGATGACAGAGGGTAAGGTGATGCCGTCGTGCCGGCACCACAAGCTGTATGTTTTGATTTGGATTTTTTATTGATTTTTTTTTTTTATGACTATTTTTGAAAAAGTAAATGAACCTTTTTGATGGGTTCCGAGACCTTGGAATTCTTGTTTCCGGTGGCATTCATGCCCCAAATATTTCCCACGGCAGGACCCCGACACACTTCGAAAGAATCAAGGGGGAAAACCCTTGATCTATGTGAAGGCACGAGAATCCACGCGACGACCCGATCCCTCGAAGAAAATCAATAAGAGGGTGACCTCGTTTGACAGGCGAGGGCGTTTGGGTGCCGACAGGTGTGGAATTTATCGGAGACACTTAACCGCTAAGCGGGGGATCTGGGGGAGTGATAGAAGGCCTCAGATTCGGGCTTCCAGGCCCAGAATGGGCATAGCGTGTGTAGTATATATGCTAGGCGAAAATATGGAGGTTTTGGCTTAGCGTGTATGTTATACATGCTAGGCAAAACCTGATGATTTTTGGCTTAGCGTGTGTATTATACATGCTAGAGCAATTCTGGGTTTGTTTGGTTTAGCGTGTATATTATACACGCCAAGCTAATCCATGTATATAATATATTTTGACAGCAGAAAAACAAGCTTGAAATTGGTCTGATTTTCTAGTTTTTGAGAAGCAATGCTTCCGGGGACTATTTTTGTGTCGTAGCGGGTCCCTCCTTTCTGAACCTAGGGATACAAGGTTGATTCGGGGCAACTAAATGCACTCCCCAAGGGTTTAAAGCTTCATAACTGGATCGGTCGCCCACCTTATATACCTCCGGCGCAAGCGCTATTATTCACTAAAAAGTATCACTTTTCACCTCTTAACCTAGCCTTGCTGGACCTTGAAGCTGACTAATAACTCCTTTTTAGATTGTTTTGTAGATAGTAATAAATTGTGCAGCTTAACACAAAGGCTATGCTTTTGGTGCCAAGAAGAGAGAGAATTTAAGCAAAAGATGACAGCTGAACCAGAAAGTGATGGAACACCATGGTGGTACACACCATGGTGACTATTTTGCATGTCATAATGGACCAAGAAAGTTCAACAGATGAAAGAAGTATAGGTGAGTGGAGGAAGCTACAACAAAAGCATGTGCATAGCAGCAGAGGAGCCAATGACCTATCTCGCACAGTTGAAGTGCTGCCTCACGCTATTCAATTCACTGGCAAAGCTCCCTCACGCAGCTAAGACATGCAGCATATTCTAGATTGTGAAAAAGTCACGTAGCTCAATGAAGGGGTTATCACACAACAGTCTCTCGCGCAGTAGTCACGCACTTCAGCCACAATCAACATGTGAAGAAACTCACGGAGCTCTCGCGTAGTAAGCCTTCAGAAATATAGCTCGCAAAGTTCTCATGAGGATCAAGCCTTAATGCAGCCGCGGCACTATCTTGCGAGACCAATTGGTGTGAACAACAGTAAAGACCTCGTAAAGTTCTTGTGTGGCTCTGGAAGAGAGAGATGCCTAGAAGTTCTCTTGCACAGCTCATGCGCGCCTAGAAGCTTAACCCTGAATCGAGCAAGATGCAAAGGCATCTGTGCGAGTACCTCGCGAAAGAAAACTTCTGAAGCTCTACTACGCGAGCAAGCTAAGCATTGAAAATCCTTCTAGGTGAGTGTATTTAAACCTAAAGCAGTTGCGCAATCACCCAAAGTCCTACTGCACGAGACAACAACATTCAAAGCCAAACTCTACCCTGCGAACACTCTGTAGTTGAACGACAGAAGTGATTTGCAGGAGCCAGCCTCGCGAAGTTTGAGCTCTCCACTTCTTAATCTTAACTCAAGGACATTTTAGGGATTTCCCCAGGTCTAGGGCACACATCCCGAGGCACAAGACCCGATGCATGCATCCCAAGACATCCAAGGGTTATAACAGTGCCACATCTGCTTGAAAAATTAGGGTTTACTCTTCTCTCAGCCACAACCTTAGGACTAAGTGTATAAGCTATGCTTGTAACTTAGAAATTATCAATCACTCTTTCCTTCAACCTCTGTCAGCTGAGAGCTCAAGCAGATTAGGGTTAGGATTAGGATTTGATCACCTCTTTTTCCATTTTTCTTCTCTCTTAGCCCAGCACTTGTAGTCTAAATCTTTAGTAAGCATTATGTGTAGTTTCAATTATGTTTTGTACTAGGTCATTTAAACATTGGGATTTTGTGAAGAGCTGTTGTGCACAAGGCTGTTGGCTTGAGAGATTTCATTGTTGGTAACATCAGATCAATGGAATTTGTGTTTGAATGCTTACTTAATCTGTTATTTTCCTATTTGCCCATAGTTTTGTTCATGCTATAGCATGCATTTAGGATTTGAGCTTATTAAAAGGCCCATGGAAGCTTGAGCTTGTAGCCTTGGGACCATGGTGGCAGTAGGAGTTTATATGTTCTATCTCAGTATTTGTGGGTAAGGGAGCCTCTGTGGATAGCCTGTGACCATTAGAGTGGACAGACTATAGCCCTAGAGCAATCTTGGTCATAGATCTGAGATGAATTCTTTTTCTCTGCACTTGAGCTTGTAGCTGGTGAGAGATTGTGCAGGAATAGGCCCCTCTTTCTCTTACTTGACCGCTATCAGATGTTAGATCTGACTTCTGGCAGAGTCATTGCAGGCCTTTTGTAGCAATGATCAGCTGTGTCTAAGTCCTTATTCAACCTGTTGCTTTTCCTATGTGTTGGCATCATTGTGCCGATGGCCTTTGACAATACATATAGGATTTTATGGGTTGGAACTCCTATGAATGTTAGCCAGATCTGTACGCGGATCTGAGGAGCTTGTAGCCTGGCAAACATAGTGTCTCTAATGGTATTCATGGCCTGATTTAATTTATTGGATTGGGTGAGATCAGCCCACTCCTTTGGATTAGGTTAGCTCTTCCGACTCAATAATGGGACTTGACAGACTCTATTGGATAGACTGTGGCCATTTGAGTGGACAGACTATAGCCTTAAGAGCACCCCAAATGGCATGGGTTAAGTTGGATTCGTCTACCTTGCTGAGGTTATTGATAGCACTTCAGCAAGGATTTGCTGCAGAGAGAGCCTTAAATATGAGTTACATAATTGAATGAACTTTTGCCTAAACTACTTACTTCTCATCCTTTTATCTTTATCTTAACACACCATCGCCACCTTCTTCATAACCCTTTCTTAGGATAGGACTGCACTTTATTTCCTTTCTTTTTAGAAAGTAATTTAGTGTAGTTGTGACACCCAACTCCCTTTCTTTAGAATTGTCAGATCTGTAGTCAGATCTGGAGGCCTACTATTATAGCCCATTTTGGATTCTAGATTAATTTTTTTGTGGGATAAACTCTTACTTATCAAAACTTGCTACAATATCCCTGTATCTTGCAGGCTTAGGATTATTTTAGTTGTGCTATTTCCATCTTTTATTTTACTTTAATTTTTAATTTGTTCTCACCACACAATAAAATTAGCACACTGGGATAAACGACCAACAAGTTTTTGGCACCGCTGTCGGAGATATTGATCTTTTTAGTAGACTTGAGTTGTATTATATTTTATTTTAGAAAATTCTTTATAGTTGTGCCATATATAGAATAAAAAAGTACTACTGATTTTTTTTTAATTTTACAGAATTGGACAACGGTAGAAGGGAAATGCTAAAGCTGCAGCTGCAATCTAGCTAGCTATGTTTGCATTTCTTTTACCCTGAAACTTAGTCCCTTGATATTGAATTCACCGTAATTAATTTAGTGTAAATTTATTTAGTTGTTATTTTAGTTTAGAAATTCTTTGAGTGCTGTAAGCATTTTCCTTAGTCACTGAGTTTGTGGGTGTATGCTTGGAAGAAGGTCTCTTAACCCTGAGTTGGAACCTCCAAATCCTAAGGTTGAAAGAGTCCTTAGACCAAGACACACCACACAAGGCCCTACTGTTGAAAGTGAGCCAGCTAACATGGCTAAGAGGCAAAGAACCTTGAAGGAGTACAATGCACCTGGGAATTATACTTCTCCCTTCTGCATACAATTCCCTTCAGTGAAAGAAAACTATGAAATCTAGTCCTCCACCATAAATATGCTACCATCTTTTCATGGGCTTAGTAAGAAAGATTCTTACAAGCCCATTGACCAATTTTTAACACTTTGCACCACTTTCAATATTGTTGGCCTGAGACCTGAGGCCACCAAACTGAGGCTTTTTCCTTTTTACCTAAAGGACAAAGCCAGCACCTGGCTCTCTAAGCTCCCAGCCAATAGCATTCAAACATGGAGTGACCTCCAAAGCCAATTCCTGGCTAAATTCTTTCCCATGAACAAGACCAGCCAATGAGGACAAGTATTTTGTCATTTACTTAGTCCTCAATTAAGGATTTTTATGAAGCATGGGAGAGATTTTAGGAGATGTTAAAACAATACCCCCACCACCAAATTCCAATATGGCAACTAGTGCAAGTATTTTATCAAGGAATTAATCCCAAAAGCAGGGATATGGTGGATGCCTCATGTGGTGGTAGTAACCTCCACAAGACAGTTGATAAGGCTTGGGAGTTGTTTGACATTATAGGGAAAAATTTCATGCAGCAGGAGTCACTGTCTAGCAATGACAGCCAGACCCTTGCTAAGTTGGTGAAAGAGTCCACCCCTAGAGGTAGAATGTATGCAGTTAAGGTGCAATGTGAGTTGGAGAGGAAGGTGGACAATTTGACCTTAAAGTTTGACAAGTTGATTGTGTTTCTCCTTCGCTCATTTAGCTTTTAGTTTTATTTTTATTTTTCTATTTTTCTTCTCCCTCCTCTCTCCCTAATCAATCATGTTAGATTAGAACTAAATAAGCAGCCCATATCTGTTTTGTAATTGTATTTTGAAAGCTTCAAAGAATTTGGGAATAGTTTGATGTTGCATAGATTGCAGATCCGAGCTCAATATGCTGTAAGATTACAGTGATTGCGGATTTTAAAGGTGATTCTAATCTATATTTCACTTTTTCTTATTTGTTTTTCCTGGATTGAATATTTCTATAGATGTTAGCCTACGAAGGTCTCGTATCCTGGCATCTACAACATTTGCAATGGTTTTCCCATTCTAATCAAGATCCTTAGAGGGGAACAATCTCTAGGATGGTCTGTGACCATTAAAGTGGACAGATCATAGCCTTACGATTGCTCTAATTCTTTGATTGAGGTTGGATCCTTATACCTCACCTCTACCAGGATAACCTGGGAAGCTGGGAGCCAGAAAAGAGAATTGTAGCAAATCAGATCTATATAATATCTTTGATTCTATCGAATTGAAATCTTTGATTTGGAGGAAATCCCTAGGATGGTTTGTGACCATTAAAGTGGACAGATCATAACCTTAAGATCAATCCAAACTTCAGGTCTCAATTGGACCCTTCTACCTTAAACCTTTGATTTGGAAGAAATCCCTAGGATGGTCTGTGACCATTAAAGTGGACAGATCATAGCCTGAAGATCAGTCCAAGCCTTTGGTTTAGAGTGGATTCTTGATTTATAATGAGAACTAGTCCCTGGCTACCCATTTCTCACCATTTGATCCTTATTTTTCCATCCATCTTCCTCCATCTTTTAGTTTAATTTTATTTCAGTTTTGTAGAATTAGATCTAGTGACACCCGAAAAGCTCCCTTTCTTCTTAGAATTACCAGATCTGTAGCCAGATCTGGAGGTCTACTATACACCTTTTAGGTTTAGATCACTACTCCCTGTGGGACAAACTCTTATCAAAATTTGCTACAAAGGACCCTGTATCTTATAGGTCTAGGATATTTTAGTTGTGCTGAATCCATCCTTTATTTTACTTTATTTTTATTTTGCTTTTATCATTACACAATAATCAGGACACTAGAAAATCCCCAACAAGTTTTTGGCGCCGTTGCCAGGGATCTGTGTTTCTAACTTGATAGATTTAAGTTTTTCTCATTTTTTTCGTTAACATTTTTTAATTGTTTGAGAAGTGTTTGATTAATTGCTGCTTTAGTTTTTACTGTAGTTTAACTTTGTTTCAGATCTGGATCTGTGGAGCTAAGAGGAGATCTATATCACTTGGAAAAGCATTCATTGCTTAAGTTTGCATCTCTTAACTCTGTTTCTATTTCTAGATCTGTAGTTGAGTATATCAATAATTGTGTAGTTGTCTATTCTGTGATTGAATTGATGTGATTTCCTGTGTTGTTCTTGACCCTTGAGGTGTGTATGCTTGGGAGGAGATCTCTTAATCCTGAGATTGCTCCTTTGGATCCTGAGATTGAAAGACTTCTCAGACCTAAGCATCCTTACACACTTCGGTCCTTGATTCTGATAATTCTGCAATGGATGAGCAACCTAGGACCTTGAAGGAATAAAATGCACCAGGGGTTTACAATTCACCCTTCTGCATTCAATTCCCTTATGTTTAAGGGAACTATGAGATCAAGTCATCCATTATCCAAATGCTACCCTCATTCCATGGCCTGAGCAAAGAAGACCCATGCAAACATATTGATGAATTTCTAGGACTGTGTACCACATTCAATATTACAGGTTTGGGGGAGGAAGCAACCAAGATGAGACTCTTTCCTTTTTCACTAAAGGATAGAGCCAGAACTTGGTTGTCAATGCTCCCAACCAACAGTATTTAGTCCTGGAGTGACCTTCAATGTCAGTTTTTGGCCAAGTTTTTCCTCATGTCCAAGACAAGCTAGTTGAGGAAGGGCATTATTTCATTTGCTCAAGCCCTAACTGAGGACTTTCACCAAGCATGAGAGTGATTCAAGGAGATCTTGAAGCAATGTCCTCATCATCAAATCCCTGAATTGCAACTTGTTCAAAGTTTCTATCAGGGAATTAACTCTAAAAGCAGAGATATGGTAGATGCCTCCTGTGGTGGTACCTATCTCCACAAAATTGCTGAGGAGGCTTGGGAACTGTTTGATATCATCAGTGAGAACTCTATGCAAAAAGAGACATTGGCTAGGGATTGTGAAACCCCTAGAATGGTGAGAGACAATACCACGAGGGGAAAAATGTATGAGGTGAGTGGACACAATGAGTTGGAGAGGAAAGTGGACAGTTTAACCCAAAAATTTGATAAGCTCATGGGAGCAATGCAGTCACTCATGGCTGCTAAAGTAGAGGAGGCATGTGTTATATGCCAGTCCCCCACTCACTCCCTTGAGAAATGCCCTTCATCTGTCCAATTTTTAGATCTTGTGATGGAACATGTGACTGCTACTCAGTCTTTTGGGCAACAACCTACTGCTGGTTACCAATGGAGAAACCACCCCAATCTGAGGTGGTGACAAGATACTCTTCCAAACCAGCAACAACAACCATAACAGTCCATGCCTTATAGAAATGCTCAGCCCTACCAACACAATTACTTTCCAAGGCCCCATTACTAACAGCCCATGGCTCAGCCTATGGCTTAGCCTGTACAACAAACTGCACTCCCTCCAACTGCTAGATCACTTTCCTTTGAGGAACAATTTCTGGCCTCATTGCAGAATTTAGGACCCTTATCTCAAACTATGCACTCTCATAGCCAAAGCATTAAAAAGATAGAAAACCATCTTGGCCAGCTGTCTAATGCTTTGACAAAGAGAGAGGAGGGGAGGCTACCTAGCCAATCCATGGACAACCCAAGGAGGCAATATGTAGTAGGGGAGGTCTCTTCTTCTCATGAAGAAGTCAAATCTATCACAACATTGAGAAGTGGAAGGCTGGTGGACAATCAAGTAGGTTGTGGGCCTGTGAAAATTTCAGAAAAAGAAAAAGAAGTAACTACAAAGAATGGACAACAAGAGCAACTCATGTTGAATAAAGAGGATGATGATGATCCTCAACAAAAACATAAAAACAAAAAGAAAGATGATGAGTTGGTTAAGGCTGCAAATGGGGGAGCAATCCCACATTTGCCATTTCCTAGGGCAATGCAAGCACCTTCCCCTTTTGATAAAGGGCATGCCAAAGTAGAGAAAATGATGGAAACCTTTAAACAAGTAAAGATCAATTTTCCTTTACATGATGTAATTAAGCAAGTTCCACTCTATGCCAAGTTTTTAAAAGACCTTTGCACCCACAAAAGACAATCGAGGATACATCTCTCCAAGAAAGTATTTTCAGTAGATAAAGTGAAGCAGATACTGAATATTACAAGCCCAACAAAGCTCCAAGACCCTGGAGTCCCCACTATCCCTTGCATCATTGGGGATCATACCATTGAAAAAGACTTGTTAGATCTGGGAGCTAGTGTAAATTTGGTTCCATATTCAGTATATGAGAAGCTGGGCTTAGGAGAATTGAAGCCCACACATGTAGTCTTACAACTAGTTGACAGATCTAAGAGGAAACTTGTGGGGATCATAAAAGATGTCTTGGTTGGGGTTGACAAATTTTTTTATCCTGTTCATTTTCTGGTGCTAGATATGGAACCGAGCAGATGTGCTACTTCTATTCGTGTGATCCTAGGCAGACCATTTTTGACCACTGCAAATGCATTTATACAATGCATGGAAGTAACTCTTAGCAATATGAATGTCAAATTGAATGTTTGTAATGCAACTAATCAAACTCGCCTGAATAGTGAGGACTATTTTTTCATTAATGCATTAGGTGAGCTTGTAGTTGATAATTTGCCTAAGCTGCTGTCCTATGATAAATTGCTTGATGATGGTGGTGATATGTTTGAAAATGCAGTGATGCCGGGGAAGATCACCCATTTCCATGAACCCCCATAGCAGGTCTGAATTTCAACGATGTACACTATGTATACTAGCTATTTTGTTTTGTTAATTTTGTTGCTCTTTTTGCATTTTGTTCATTATTGTTTAGCATTCTAAATAAGGTGTAATACATGCAAGCACTAAATTGGAGTCATTCATTGGTTAACTTTTGGCAGCGTCTGTGTGAGTTGACTTTGGAGTCGACAAAATGATGTGCAGAGTGGTACTGAGGAATGATTTAAATCGAATGGAACTACTTTTTAACTTGTCGAGAGGTTTGAATTCATTATCGACAGGTATTGGAGGTGTAAAAGTGACCGTCGATAGGTTCTGACGTTGATTGGTGAAGTTCTCGATAGGTTAAGGATACATGTCGAGTGGTTATTCAAACCTCTCGAAGTGTTTATGCCTTTGGAAACTGGAACCTATTGAGAATATGTCGCACTTAGCTGAAATGGCTGTCGAGAGGATCTCTAATCCTCTCGAAAGGCTCTTGAGTAGTTATGGAATCTATCGACAAGATCAAAATCGAATCGCTCGCGAGGAATGGTCACCTTTCACCCATCGACAAGTAGGAACTACATGTCGACACTTTCCCCAATCCTATCGAAAATTGACTTTTTCTTGTTAAAACCTAACGACAGCTTCATTTTCCACCATTCGACACCTTCTCTTTGTGCTGAGAGTTACTCTGACAATTTTTCCCATTTTTACTTTCTCCCTCTCCACCTCACTGGCTGTTATTGCAACCTCCTAGCAAATTTACACATTGTTTCAATCCATCAAAAGCTACATTTTATACCTGGTTCGAGCTGTTTTGGTCCCGCGCCCATCAAGATATCACAAACCCTAGATTTCTGTCGGTAAGCTTTCCTTTAGCTTTGCTCTGTGGTTTCAAGTTTAGGAGTTTATATTGTGAATCTGGGGGAATAATTTGAGCATCTTCAGAAGCTTGTGTGGTGATTAATTATGAATTTGAAGCGTTTGAGTAATCAATGGATGAGCAAGAGGACGTCTTAGCAAATCTTTTCAAAATGCCCTCTAAATCTGCCACTAGGACATTTGTTAGGCAACTTACAAAGCCTAGGGAGACTCCCCCTACAAAAAGGAAA
Source organism: Chloranthus sessilifolius (assembly GCA_021018995.1). Taxonomy (NCBI): domain Eukaryota; kingdom Viridiplantae; phylum Streptophyta; class Magnoliopsida; order Chloranthales; family Chloranthaceae; genus Chloranthus; species Chloranthus sessilifolius. Next base: position 17,517,572 of record CM037595.1, on the reverse strand, counting down.
CTTGCCTTGGATGAAGCTGGGCAGACTACAATACACAAGAAGACCAAAAAGGCTAAAAAGATCCAAATTAGTGAAGAATGGTTGAGGAAGCCCCTGAGAAAGTATCGGCCACTGAGCCCAAAATCCCTGAGTTGGAGGTCAATGTCAACTTGTCCACACCCAATGAATTCGTGGATGAATTATATATGATCCCGGAAACCATTTTCGACACCCCTTATTTTTCTAAGCTAGGGGAGTGTCAGGATACTTTGAATTATTTGGTGAAGGTAGGCCTGACACCCATGATGAGCCCATTGAATGAAAAATCTTACCCAAGGTTGGTCAAGTTGTGGTATCAGAATCTCGAGAAAAAAACCAAGCTAGATTCTCTTGAGCCCTGCCTGGTAATCCACATTGATCAGATGAAAATGGTGGTGGATTACAGAGATATAGGGATAGTATTAGGAGTCCCTTCTGTTTATGACCCAGTTAATGACATGGCTGCATCTGAGAAGGTCTCTTTCAAATCTATGGCCAGGCTGCTGACTCAAGGCATTTAGGGTCTGGGGACTCAATTAGGAGAAGAGATTTATCCCCTAGCTTGCGGTTTTTTGATTCAATTTTGTGAAAGAATGTCTATGTTAGTTGTCATCAGCAAGAGAGAAGAACGCCAATAGTGGATGCCCTGCACTTCTTCGCTAAAGGGCAATTTGTTAATGATGCCTGGTTGGTGTGTCAAGTAATGATCGATGTGAATGATAAATATAAGAAAGCTCAAGCCCTACCAAGGCTTCCCTACAGCAAGCTCATCACGGCTTTGCTTAGGAGTAAGGGATTTGTGTTTAAAGAAAATGAGGGAATATAGAAGGTGAAGCCCACAGTGTTTGGAAAAAGAGCTTATTCTGCCAGTGGGACCCCCATTGGTAAAGGCACCCATAGGTCAACTGAAAAGATTAAAGAAGAAACTCCTGACACCTCTGTTGCCCCGAGCTCAACAGCCCCTCCTTCGGGCTCCACCTCAGTCACTGTGAGCTTTTGCTCACATCTGTTGCTCCTGACTTTGAGCCTCCACTCGTATCCCCAGTACCCTCATTCACCCCGACCATTGATCTGCATTCCTCTATGGATAGTTCCATTGCTACAAGCTCCACCACCCCTCCATCTCTCCCACCAATCATATCCCCTTCTTTTCCTTCCTTGCCAGTTCCCACTCCCCAACACAGCCCACTCTCCCTTTCCACAACCATTTCAACAGCCACCCCATTTTTAGCTCCTTCCCTCACAGACTCCATCCCTACTTTGCCCTCAGTCACCATTCCAGCTAGCTCATTTACCTCAACCACTAGCCCTTTCAGCCCTTCCATGCCTTCTCCACTCTTCACTCCCCTTGCAAGTGAGCCAATTTTTTCCATCTCACCTGCCCTGACCCAAGACCTATCAACCACTGAAGGATTTTCATCCCTAATGACATCCATAGTGGAGGATATTGGGAATGACTATAATCCACTACCTGACTCTCCACAGTCCACATTCCCCCATTTTTCTCATTCTCAACCTCTGACCACCTTTCTCATTCCCACATTCCCCCATTTTTCTCATTCTCAACCTCTGACTCTCCACAGCCCACACTTCCTCATTTCCACTACCCCCTCTCTTCCAACACCCACCGACTATCAAACCTGACCCCTTACCGCAAATCCTAGACCTCCTTTAATCAATACAATCCCATGTCATAGCCAATACCATTACCCAATCTTCCATTGAGGCCACATTCTTATCCATAACTTCCACCCTCCTCAACCAGGCCCCTATCTCCCAGACCTTAGCAGCCAGCCAATCTTCATTGACCAATTTTGCCCAACCAACTTCACAGCCACCTACTCATGTACCTACCCCACCTACTTCTCCCCCCCCCGACAATATTGCAAAGGTCACTCCACCTGCCTTCACAGATGCCTCCACCCAAACTGACCCTGAATCTCCTCCACCCCAGTTCACACCTAGCCCTGTCACTTTACCTCCCCGTGAGGAATTGGCATCCTACATTCCCTCATCTTCCTCCAGTCTACTCCCCTCCCTCCTCATTATTCCCTGCCATTCCTTCTACATTCCCCCTTACCTCACCCTTTTGTATGCAATGCGGGATAATCCCTACATCCATAGGGATGTACTCAAAGGAATGCCTGCTCTCCACACTTCCATTGAAGCCACCTATGAGGAGATGATTATCCCACATTGCATACAAAAGGGATCCAACTTCGGGATATCTCGCAAGGTTGGGAGAAAATCTTGGTTCATTATGAGTCAGCAAAACTACTTGCTGGCACTGAGCGTCTCATTGCCGCAGCTGAGAAGAAGAAAGTTGAATTCCTCCAAAAAAAATTGGACAATGGCCAGGAGATAAACAAAGCCACACAGGAACTCGCTGAGTCCAATCTCCTTTATGCACAGAAGGAAATTGAAATTCTGGAGAGAAGGATTGCTATGCTGACCTCTCAACCATTTCAACCAACCCCCCTAGCTACTGCTCCTCCCTCTCATCCCACGTCCACTCAACCTACTCCTACTCTACCTATGGATGTTGCTCCGCCCAACACTGAGCCTGCCCCTCCAGAGCCTAAGCGAACTTCTTCAAGGAGAAAGGTCACTGCAAAAAGATCTGTCCCATCTAGTGCTACTCTAAAGAAAGATAAAGGACCTGCGGCCCAGTCTGAGGAGGCACCAAGCCAGGCAGCCCAAAAGCCCCAACCCAAGAAGAAAAAACCTCTCTCCAACGAAGAATTGAGGAACCTAACTGATCTTTATGAATGGCCTGATGATGCTTGCATATAATTATATCATGCTTTAGTTTTCTTCCTGTAGATTTACTTTTCAGTTCTGCATACTCCCTGTAGATAGTGTAATCCAATTTCTTTTTTGATGTTGCTTAGCATCTTTAATGATTATGCCATTTGTTTGTTTTCTTTCTCTACGTACTTATGTTGTTACCATGCTGCACTACACCCTTCTCTCTAAACAGTGAGGACACTGCTCCTCATAGGTTTGGGAGTGTGGCAAAGTATGCCTTGCCAATGGGATAGTTAATGTTAGTGCAGCAAGAATTGAACAAACATCTGTAAAAAATGAAATGAAAATCTCCACCTAATTTTTCTTTATAAGAGGAAATGAAAAACTTTTTAAAATTCCCAATTTTCTTTGATAAAAACTAGAAAATTTGAACCCAAAAACCTCTCGACCTATTTCAGTTCACCCTCAATCTGAGAAGCGAGGAAATAGAAGGAGAAGTGAGGTTAGAGGTGCATGGTTCGATGTTTGGTTGAAAGAAGAAAAAAGTACATTTGAAGGCCAGCGTGATATATGGTTGTGGCATTCCAACCCACATAAAAAAAAAAAAAAAAAAGGAATGAAAAAGAGAAGTCATTTCATTGAAAGACTGAAAAGAGGATTAGAAACTGGCCACTTCAAATCTATAAAATTCAAGAAATAGATGGATTTGTGCTGAAATGAAGAAGGTGTTGTCTAGACCACCTCCGTACCTTTACTAATTTATCAATTTGAATCTTTTTTGCTCCTTTTACAAATTTCACACATAAGCCACATTACAAGCCAAGAAAAAGACCTTACTGATCTGAAATTAATCGAGTTGTCATATGGAGATGAGGAATTGTTTAATCTATGGTAAAAAGAGTTAGAGAATTTTAGAAATTAGAGCAATGCCTATGCTCATGCTTGCAGTCCTATTTGAGGGTTGTAACTGCTCTTAGGCTGTGTGAATCGATACACCATTTTATTTTTAATTAAGAGTGTTTACCCAGTGAAATTTGGGTTTGAAGTCAAGTTTGTTGGGGGCATAATTAGCACATGACTCTCAATTTAATGGTAAACTTTGCACTATTTTTCACACACATTACCTGGACATGAGCTGAGTGACTATGAAGGAGCCACAACAGTACTTTGGTTTAAACTGCCATATTTTTGTTGAGAATCCTCTAAAAACTAATTGGACAAAGGTGTGGATTGAACTTTATGATTGCTTGCTGCTTGCTTCAATATTCTGCACTGGTATTAACTGGCCTTATGGAGAAGTTTGTGGGTAACTTCACTATAAACCCTCAGGAGACTGCACTCCTCCACTAGGGATCACCTAGGGGTTTAAAAGGCTTGATGCATATGCTAAATGCATCTATGTTCCCCACAAAAGTGGCGGATGAAGATTGAATCCTCATTAGATCCAGGAAGCATCAAATAAAGTTCAGGAGGATCTGGTGTAAATTAGAAGATACCAAGGGATCCGGATCCTATCGAGATACAGATGTACAAAGGAAATGAGAGAGGATGATTTACATGTCGAGAGGATGAATGAACTCAAGCTTTTGGATTGTTCAACCATCTTTGTGCACCCAATCACAGGATATAGGAAGTTGGGAGCTAGAAAAGAGGATTGTAGCAAATCAGATCTTAGCATTGACATTGATTCCTTTGATTTTTAGTGAGAGACCAATACCCCTAGTTGCTATTCTCATCCTTTGATTTTTCATATCTTCTATATCTCTCCTGATCTCTGTGTTGAATTAGATCTGGATCAGTAGCATTTAATTATGTAGTTTGTAGTTAAAGTGACAAAACCCCAAAACCTCTCCTCTTTCTTAGATTAGAATAGAGTGCTAGATCCACTCTGGATCGGGAGATTTACTGAAATGGACGTGGGCTGCTTACCTTGTACTAAAAAGGGGTTTAAAATCAAAAAATTATAGAATCTATGGATTGCACATACACCAAGGCAAACAGACTCACAGACCTACAAGTATTTAGGGCTATTGTAGCAAGTTTTAAAAGGGTAAGTAAGGGTATGTCCACAGGGAAATGTGGTCTAACTTTCAGTAAATCTCCAGATCCAGAGTGGATCAACAAACTACAGAATTAAATGCTATTGATCCATATCTAATTCAATACAGAGATCAGGGGAGATATAGAAGAGATGAAAAATCAAAGGATGAGAACAGCAGCTAGGGGTATTGGTCTCTCACTGAAAATCAAAGGAATCAATGGCAATGCTAAGATCTGATTTGCGACAATCCTCTTTTCTGGCTCCGAGCTTCCCAAGTTATCCTGGAAGAGGTGAGGTATAAGAATCTAATCTCAATCAGAGAATTGAAGCAATCCTAAGGCTATGATCTATCCACTTTAATGGTCACAGACCATCCTAGAGATTGTTCCACTTCAAAGATCTTGAGTAGAATGGGAAAACCATTGCAAATGTTGTAGGTGCCAAGATATGAGACCCTCATAGGCTAACATCTACTGGAATATCCAACCCAGGGAAAACAAATACGAAAAAATGAAATATAGATCAGAATCACCTTTAAAATCCATAATTATATTATAAAACTATAACACAATTGTGCTCAGATCTGCAATCTGTGCATCTTACAGTTCCTTACAATGCCTTTGAATCTCTCAATTTATAGCTTAAGACCTCACCCTAACTACTGAGAAGAGTTTAGCCACTCATGATTGGCTAAAGTGAGAAGGATGAAAGGAAGAAGAAGAAGGGAGAATTTTGGAAAAATGGATCTCGCCCTAAGCTCTGGTTTCCTCAATTTCTGGATTATTTCTTCTGCATTTTCTCCAAGCTTTTATACTCAACTCCTTTGTCTTCAGATCCGTTTCAGCCAATTAGAACGCAAGGGAATAATTCTGTTATGCTGATGTGGCCAATTTCTCTTCTAGAAGCTCTTCTCTCATTGGTTCTCATCTGACAAGTACATGTGATACCATTAGGGCCAATTTCCATGCGTGGCCCATTGTGTGCCTAAAATACCCCCAGGGTTCACTCACGTGCTTTAGAACACGTGCACAACCTTTTGGCATGGACAACTATTAAAGACAGAACTGAGAAGTTCCCCAAATCCAATGTCAAGAGGTTTTGGGATCCTCTCGATAGGTTCTATTTGGCTCTGAATGCAAATTGATAGGTTATATTTGGCTTTGAATGCAAATGACAGGTTTGTAGACCTATCGATAGGATTGACGTTGCTTGTCAATAGGATGGACGATTGTCTCATTTATCTCCTCGACAGGTTCTGGTCGACTCGTCGATTGCTTGTCGCAGATCCTGTCGACAACTTCTTTTCATCCTCTCGATGACTACGCTTGGCAGTTGTCGACAGGATTGGGTGCACTACAGGACGGGTTCTCGATAGGTTCCAATAAGAGCTCGACAGGTTCATTCATCCTCTCGACATGTAAATCGATCCTCTCGACTTCCTTTGTACCTTCATGTCTCCTCTCGACAGGATCCTAATCCTCTCGGTATCATCTAATTTAGGCACTAGATCCTCTCGTCAGCATTATTTCTATGCTTCCTTGGCTGGCACACACTTCTAATGTGTTGTCTTTCATCTATCTCACCCTCACCCACCTCTGGGTGGATTCAATCTTCATCCCTTGGCATTGTACTTGGTCTCAGGTGCACCTAGTTGGGTTCATGACCTTCCATGAGTTTCTAAGGCTTTGTGGATTGTTGGAGTTTGAGCACAGGCTGAGGCTGCAGATTGCTTATATGCCCTTTTTATTGGTTGTTTATGCTAAGGCTACAATTTATTGCTTATCTATAAAACATACTTAACACACATTATTAAACACCTCAAGGGTCTTCCAAAGGTCGGGTTAGGAGGTGAAAAATGGTATTTTTCACTGCTTAACATTGATGCATGTGATGCAGCCTCGAATGGTTGCACAAGTGGAGGAAGCATGTCTGATATGCCAATCTCCCACACATTTACTCTAGGATTATCCAATTCCCTAATTTTTTTATGGAGGAAACCAATGCTGCCCAAGCATTTGGGCAGCAGCATGCTGGGTACTCTTCGAGGAACCACCCAAATTTGAGGTGGAGACAAGATAATTAGCCTCAATCCCAGTAGCAGCAGTTGGTAGCTCCATATAGACCTCAGCACCAGTTTAACCAGGGATACCCACCTAGACAGAATTTTTAGTTGCCTGCCCCACAGCCCAACCAGTTGGCCTTGCCCCCTCAATAGCCCAGATCCTCTTCTTTTGAAGAGCAAATGCTGACATCCATGCAGAATTTGGGGAGCTTAGTCCAAACTGTGAACTCTCATGGACAAAGCATTAAGAAAATAAAGGACCAGCTTGGTCAAATCTGTAATGCTTTGAACAGGAGAGAAGAGGACAAATTGCCTAGTCAACCATTAGCCAACCCCAAAGGGTAGTACATGATTGGAGAAACATCCTCCAACCATGTGGATGATGGTTTAGTAGGACAAGACAACTGAGGAGGTCATAGTGAGTAACAATGAAAAGTGAAGGTGGGTGGTGAAGAACCAAAGAATGTGTGTACCATATATATTGATTTTGTGCTACTTAGAAATTTTTTATTTACTGCTTTAGAGTGATTCTTTGCTTGTGTGTTTGATTTTCTTTTGTTTTGTTTTGAGTATATATGCATATCTGTCATCTGAATTTAATGTTCATATCTTTTGCTGATAATTGAGATGCTCTCACAATACATCCCATGAATTTGATCTGAAAGATTATCTTTGAAATTTTAAATTTTTGATGTTTAAAGGTTGATAAAGGGTAACTAAATTTTCATAATGAAATGGACTACATGTCAAGGAGTTTGTACTAATGCACATTAAATTGGTGCATGACATTGTACATGCACAAGCCAAGGCACAAGGTGAGAGAAAAGTTTAAGTGTGCTTTCTCGCGAGGCTAAATAGCCTAAATTTCAAGCTCGCGAGCCACCTGAAGCTTTCTCGCGGAGTTCTAATGGATATTTTGTATCGCGCAAGACCTTCACGAGCACAAGGACATCTGCTGCAGCCTGATAGTGAGCCCCGCGAGGTGCTTGAGACTCATATTTTAATGCTCGCGAGGCTTCACTACTCTAGCTACGCGAGATATGAGCAACTGCTTTGCGTGCTTGAGCCTGAATTTAACTCTGCGAAGAGCCTCACGAGGCACTTGAAGCTTTTAAATCTATCTTCTCGAGGGTCTACTTTTCTTCACGACTGAACCTCTCACGAGGTTAGTTGTGTACTGCACAAGGAATGTACTCCGCGAGAACTTAGCGACAGCTACATGAAGCACGGGTTTAGCCCTATAAACCCTGAGAATTTCTCCATTTTCTTCATTCTATCTTTTTGCCCTAACTTTTCCTGTGCACTTCCGAGCTTTGCCTTTTCTTCTTTCTTCTATGCTACCCTTTCCACTAAACCGCAGCTTGTTTCCTCATACATTTTTGCTCCCCATCACCTCCTGGTCACTTTGAGCTAGGTTTTGGAGAATTTAAACATCTGTGCAACGTGTGAAGTAAAACCCTAGCTATCATTTGGTAAGATTTCTCACTCTCCCTCATTTGCTTTAAGTGGACATTAATTCAGTGCAAATAGAGAGCAGTTTGGGGTCTATTTTATTTGTGAAAGAGTGCATTCCAATTGCTGGGATTTGAAACCCTAATTTGAAAAAATTGAATAGCTATGGCCACGAGTTCAAAATTCATAGATGCCTTGTCTGCTTTGGTAGCCCCACCACCTGCTGGGAGCCCTGTGGCCACTCGGAAATCTGTAAGGATTGTAGAGGCCTCCAATGTGGAGACCCCTATGGTAACTGCACCAACTGAGGAGCCCCAAAGTGAGCAAACTATAAAGAAAGGAAAGGGGGTGGCCTCTGATGCCCAAGGTACCAAAAAGAAATCTACTCCTAAGGAGAGGGCCAGAGAGCACCCACCACCTAAGAGCCCTGAGAAATCAAAGAAGAAATAGAAAATGGTCAAGGAAGTAGCCCCTGAGGTCCCTGAGGATGAAGAGGGAGAAGATAATGAATACCTCAGGGTCCCATCTGAATTTGTTGTAGCAATTAAGCTAGAATCTGAGATAATTTTTTATAAGGCTTTCTTTGAGGAGCTATCTAAAACAGCTGCCTCCATGGGGTACCTCACCAAAACCTCATTGCTGCCTAGTCTTCCCTAGACTAGTGTAATTGTTTTACCAGAATATCAGAGTCAAAACTGGGGATGATGGGAACCCAGCATTGCTGGTGTTCATAGAAAAATTTGAGATGCTGTTCAATCAGGCAACAATTGCTAGAATTCTTGGGATACCAGCCAGGTATAGCCCTAAATGTGGTTTGGGTCCCCCTTTGACAGCCACCATCCTAGAGATAGCCAAGGAGCTGACTAGAGGGCTCACTGCACTAGGAGTGTCAATAAGGAAGAGAGATCTGCACCCCCACCTCATATTTATGGATCAGGTGTTGAGGAAAAATGTGTATTGCTCTGGACATGAGCAGGAGAGGAGGTATCATATTGCTGATGCGCTCTTCTCCTTCCACAAGAACCATTACTTGGATGCCACCAAGTTAATTTTTGAGGGGATGACTGACATTATGGAGAAGGTGAAAACCAAGAAGCAACCCCATTCCCTTCCCTACTGCAGGCTTATTATAGCCTTACTGAAGCTTGGAGGGTATCAATTTCAAATGAATGCAGAAACCATTACCCTGAACCCCAGAAATTATGGAAAGAAGCAATGGGAGATAAGTGGCACTCTCACTGAGAAGAAGAAGAAAGCAGATGTAGGAGCAACCTCTGATGTTGCTGCTGTTGCTACCTCTGTGGCTCCAAGCTCTGCTGCCCTCTCTCAGGCAGCCCATTCATTTATGCAACCCAGCACCACCACCACATCTGAAGCCATTACCTTACCAGCCACTACCCTAGCCTCACAACCTTCCATAGTCCCATTACCCTCATCCCAGCTAACTTTACCCATCCCCACAACCCCCATACCTGCTGCTACCTTAACCATACCCTCACCCATCGCATCAACCACACCAAGCTCACCCATCCATACCACAACTGAAGAAACCATACCAATCCTTCAACCATCCTCACTTGTGCTAACAACCTATAAAAAGAAAAGAAGATCAACCACGACATAAAAGCAAGCCCAACCTCCCTATATCCCCCAAACCATCCTAATTTCTGAAACCTCCACTATACCAGACCCAACCATTGACCTACCACCAACTTCACCAACCCAAGTCTTTGAACCTAAGCCTCTCACCCTTGAGATCTCACATAGCTCCCCACTACACCCCCCCAGTCCATTGAAACCTCCAAACCTTTTCCACCTGAATTCCTTGAACCCTTAGACCAATCCATTCCAGTTTCACCTACCCATGACAAAATCCCTCTTCCAGAAGAGGGATACTCAGCCATGATGTCCTCTATCATAGAAGACATCAACTATGAGTTTACACCTCTCTCAGACTCACCTCCCCCTCCACAGTCCCCATAGGCCACCACCTTCACTCATGCACCCACCTCCCCATTTCAACCAATTCCACCCCTGAGCCCTGATTTCCTATCCCATATCTTTAGCCTATTACTTTCCATCAACACTCAAGTGTTGGCCGATACCCAAACCCAATCATCAATTATAGCCAATCTGCAATCCATGAACTCCACCCTCCAAAATCAAGCCTCCATTCAAACATGCTTACAAGCCATTCAATCCACACTATCACTATTAACCCATCCTTCCCAACAACCATTTGTCCCCTTACCTTCCCATTTGCCTACCCCACCCCAATCTATCCCTCCCTTTACCATAACAACCACACCTGTTGTTGTTGCCCCCTTGAACCTTTTCCCCTGGCCCCCCCCCCCCCATTTCCCTTAAAAATGCCTCCACCCAAACTGACCCTGAGGTGATAGAACTTACACTACCCTCTACTCCCAACCCAACCATGCCACCAACCATCCCTCCACCATTGCTGGCTGGCCCCCCCTTTAGTGATGCCAAGCTTATAGTACCAGCCTCTTTCAACCCTCGACCCTCCATATTACACACTCCTTCGAGCAATGAAGAAGAATGCTTACATCAAGAGGAATGTGGTAAAAGGAATGGCTGACCCCTGAGCATCAGTGAGATAGCCTCTTCTTGATAAACTCCGATCAGTGCTGCTAGCCCAAAAGTTAGAGAAAAAGAAAATTAAACATGGTTGGCAAGAGATAATGATACAATACAATGAAGAAAAGACTAGGGCTGAGGGGATGGAGGATGTAATAAAGAAATTACAGGCAAACTTGAGAGTAGCAGAGGACAAAGCTTTTGACTATGGAGTGACAATTGCAGCACTGCAGAAGAACCTAACTGAACATAGTGACCAGGAGTTAACAGAGGTTGTTTCCAAACAATTAAACCCTGATGTACCTCATCAGGAAATAGCCCCTCCACCCAAGGAGCCTACCAAAGTCATACCTGGAATAAAAATTGAAGAACCTCCTTCCAAGCCAAAGCCCATACTCCCAAAAAGAAAGGCACCTCCAAGCCACGAAACACTACTTCCAAAAGGTCCCAGTCTGCTGCTGCTGCTGCAGCTTTGAAGAAGGCCAAGGGCAAAGAGATTCCAAAACCACCTGATGTAGAAGAGGATTCAGATGATTAACTATACACCTGTAATTAGTTAGGATATACTTTTTGTAGATCACTTTTCCCTTGCATTGTACACATATTTGTTTTAGTAATAAAATTCATTTTTAGTTTAATTTTGTTTGGTTCCATTTCTGCTTCATAACTAGTTTGTTTATTTTAGTTGTTTGTGTGTACCTTATTTCCTGCTTTTATCTGCCTTACTTAGTGTCAATTTTGTGTATGTTCCCTGCTGCACATGCCCTCTTATCTTTGAATCAGTGAGGACACTGCTCCTCATAGGTTTGGAGGTGTGGCAAGGATTGCCAATGACCCAGTTAACCTAAGTGCAGCAGTCTTAAGTAAGTGAGGAATAAATAGAATGAATTTTACCTAAGCAATATTGAAAGTGAGGAAATTTAAACACTGTGCAGACCTTTTTAATATTGAAATCATTTGAAAATCAATACTTCTATGAGGTGAACATCAGGAAATTTTTTATAAACAGTAGTTGGTGAACCAGTAAAGAGAGAAACTGGTGAAAGCATACCCCTTGGAGTTAAATTGAAGACCATACCCAGTGAGCTTTGAACCTACAATTTTTTTTTTTAGGAGTTTCTGTGGTAACCTTTTCTATTCTAAGGACTGACTGAGTCAAGCCCTTTTCACTAGAAGTTAGACACCTTGAGTTGAAGTTGTTAGACAGTAATCATGACACTATGGGAAGGATCAAGGCCTTCATTTGGACAGTTTGAGCCTAAACGATCTAACCTGTGGAACTACCCTTGTGCATACACTTTTTAAGCCTTAAAGCCTCATTTTTCTTCAACAAACACCAAAGTACTTGAACCTAAACCTCTTAACCTGATTTAGCCCTACCCTCACTCTGAGAATTTAGAAGGTAAAGAAGAGGATGTTGAACATAGGTGAGTAAAAGTTTAACATTTGGTGAGAGGAGAAGAAGAGAAAAGGAATCTGTAAAGAATAGTGTAGCAGTTGTAGATGTGTGGCAGCCACCAGAAAAATATATATATATATATAGAAATACAAGAAACAAAAAGAAAAAAAGAAAAGAAAGAGAAGTCAAAATAAGAATTCCATTGGAAATGTTGAAAAGAAGAGAAGTTGGCCACTGTAGCTCTGAAATATCAAAAGAAGATGGATTTGTGCTGAAATGAAGAAGGTGAAGTCATGAATCATCTCCTACCTATGTTGATTTCTTAATTTTGAATCCCTATTTACCCCTTTTATTCTTTACAACCCTCACCAATAAGCCACATTATAACCCATGAAAAGCCCTTGTTGATCCAAAGTCAAATAAACTGTCATGTGAAGATGAAGTAATGTCTAAGCTATGGTGAGAGTACTTTACGATGTCAAAAATTAGAAGAACTGCCTATGCTCATGCTTGCAAACCCTTTTGGGGTATGTAACTGCTCTTGAGCTTATGTGAAATGAGACACCCTTAAATTCATTTATGAGAGACAGCCCTGGTAAGCATTGGGTCTGAGATTGAAATCATTGGGGCATTGTTTGAACCTGAATTTTGATGTACTAGTAAGTGTAGTACTGTTTCGAATATAATGTTTTCTTGGTGTCAGCTGATTGGATGTGATGAGCATGCATGCATGACTGAGGTGTTAAATTGTTTGCATATATTACTTTGAAACTCCTTTAATTTTGACAGAGCAAGGGTGAAATGAACTGTATTTGTTTTAAACTGATTAGCCACTGTGTGCACTTTTGTTAACTATTTCATTGAGATTTTTATGGGTACCTTCACTGAAAACCCTCAGGAGACTTCACTCCTCCACTAGGGATCACCTAGGGGTTTAAAAGGCTTGGTGCATAAGCTAAATACATTCGTGCTCCCTACGAAAGTGTGTTGTCGCTCCAAGTGTGCCAAAATTATGTGCATTATGAATCAAAACTTAAAGAATTAAAGAATGCTAAGTTATATGGATGTTAACTTATGAAAGGGATATCAGCACATTGGGGCTAACACTGGCCTGCAAGATCAGGGCCAATTGTAGCAAGTTTTAAAAGTAAGTATTTCAAGATCGTCCACAGAGAAGTTTGTCTAAACTGAGAGATAAACCTCCAGATCTGTGCTACCAGATCTGGCTCTATAATTATCTAAAATAAAGAATAGATAAAAGAGAGTGTTGGATTGTGTCACATTTAACTATAAGCAAATAAAGAAAAGAACTAATTACATGATCCAGATCCGAGTTGGGGAGATGTTTAAAATAAGACAAATGCAGAAATAATAGCTTCATGTACTTTAGCCTCTGAATTTTAATGGAGAATCAGAGTTCCACAGGTGATTCAATCTTCATCGGCTACCAGATGATGTAAGAGAAATAAATCCGAATTAAGGAATAGGTTTAGACTTATGGTACGTGATCCGTCTACGATCTCGCTAGTAGTGGGCCTATTCTTTAGTTCGTAACATGAACATCATCGTAAATGCCGCTTGAATTAGGTTACCAACGCTAATTCGCATGGATGATGAATTAAGGGAAGTTGGATGCGGATAAGTGAATCTAAAGAAGTCTAATGCACTAAGGTGATCATTCAACCCTCGACATGACTCCAATGGAGAAGACACAAATTACAACCTTTTAAAATCCAACGTTACAATTACGAGCACGGCTTCTTAGAGAGCCCTCGGACTTACTGAGCTTCTCGAGAGAGCCCTCGTTCTGATCTTGAATCCGAACTTGGAAGTACAAATCACTCACAATGGCTCTCAAAGGTAAACTACAAGAAGGATTACAGGGGTTCGGATAAGCTATCGACGGAATGAGGGAAACAGAGATGAAACTCTAAAACTGGATGCCCCAATTGGGTAAATGTCTTCTCAATTTATAGCTTTCCTCTATCCTGCAGGTCGAGTTGACCAATCAAGTGCTCGATCTGGATTGCCCAATGGCCGTTGAGCACGGGGATCCAGGATCTGTTCGCCAATGAAAATGCTCGATCCGGTTCACCAATCGAGCATTAGAAGCATCAATTACATTATGGGAATTCAAAAGTCCGTTTGAGCTTCTAGAAGTTCCCGCCAAGTGATTTCATCTTTGGGTTTTCACGCATGAATATGCCTTTTGGTTTGTGCTTGGAATCTTGAATGTCTACGGGCTTTTAATTACATTAGGCGTCAGAGTTTACTAAAATACCCTTCAAAGTGGTCAGAAAATCCCGATGCCATTTCGCAGAGTTTAAGGGTCTTTTCGCAAAGTAATTTGGCTCCAGAAGCTCTCTTCGCAAAGCATTTTGGCTTCAGGAGATCTTTTCGCAAAGGATTTTGGCTTCAGGAGATCTTTTCGCAAAGGACTTTGGCTTCAGGAGATCTTTTCGCAAAGGACTTTGGCTTCAGGAGATCTTTTCGCAAAGGACTTTGGCTTCAGGAGATCTTTTCGCAAAGGACTTCTCTTCTTTTCGCAAAGTGTTTTCTTCTTTTCGCAAAGTTCAAAGTTCTTTGCGAATAGTAGAAGTTCTTTGCGAATAGTAGAAGTTCTTTGCGAATAGTAGGAGTTCTTTGCGAATTGAGCTTTAGCTTCCATTCTTCTTCTTCAGGTCTTTTCTTGCTCTTTTAGGACCTTTTTAGCCATTGCTGAGGCTATTTCTTCACTCCCTCTTTGAGCTTGACATGCGTTGTCAGCTTTTTGATCATTTTAGGATGGTTTTCGGATTTGGACCTGTCTTTTTGGTTAGCTGCAATATGAACACTAAAGCACTTATTTAGTCCTCTCAAGGGTCTTTCAAGGCTCATGTTTAGGGGTGAAAAATGGTATTTTTCACTACTTATCAAAGTGGCATTTACATTCTTAGAGTAGCTGTTTAAATTTTGCTTTGCTCAGGGACTAGCAAAGATTAGGTTTGGGGGTGTGCTATTCACTGAAAAGTACCACTTTTCACCTCTTAACCTAGCCTTTGCTAGACCTTAAAGCTAACTAATAACTCCTTTTTAGCTTGTTTTGTAATTAATAATAAATTGTACAGCTTAACACAAAGTCTATGCTTTTGGTGCCAAGAAGAGAGAGAATTCAAGTAAAAGATGACAACTGAACCAGAAAGTGATGGAACACCATGGTGGTACACACCATGGTGACTATTTTGCATATCATAATGGACCAAAAAAGTTCAGTTGATGAAAGAAGTATAGGTGACAGTGGAGGAAGCTGCAACAGAAGCATGTGCATAGCAGCAGAGGAGCCAATGACCTATCTCGCACAGTTGAGGTGCTGCCTCGCGCTATTCAATTCACTGGCAAAGTTCTTTCGCGTAGCTAAGACATGCAGCATATTCAAGCTAGCGAAGAAGTCACGCAGCTCAATGAAGGGGTTATCACACAGCAGTCTCTCACTCAACAGTTGTGCACTTCAGCCGTAATCAACATGTGAAGAAACTCATGGAGCTCTCGCACACTAAGCCTTCATAAATACAACTTGTGAAGTTCCCGCGGGGATTAAGCCTTAATGCAGCCGCGGCACTATCTCACGAGACTAATTGGCACAAACAACAGCAAAGACCACTCAAAGTTTTCACATGGCTCTGAAAGAGAGAGACGCCTAGAAGTTCTCTCGCGCAGCTCTCGTGCACCTAGAAGCTTAAGCCTGAACCGAGCGAGATGTAAAGGCATCTGCGCAAGTACCTCACGAAAGAAAACTTCTGAAGCTCTACTACGAGAGCAAGCTAAGCACTGAAAAATCTTCTGTGCAAGTGCATTTAAAGCTAAAGCAGCTACATGATCACCAAAAGTCCTATTGCGCGAGATAGCAACATTCAAAGCCAAACGTGAACACTCTGCAGCTGCGCGACAGAAGTGATATGCAGGAGCTAGCCTCGAGAAGCTCGAGCTCTCCACTTCTCAATCTCAACTCAAGGATCTTTTAGGGATTTCCCCAGGTCTAGGACACACATCTCGAGGCACAAATCCTGATACACACATTCCAAGATATCCAAGGGTTGTAACAATACCACATCTGCTTAAAAAATTAGGATTTACTCTTCTCTCAGTCACAACATTAGAACTAAGTATAGAAGTTATACTTATAACTTAGAAATTATCAATCACTCTTTCCATCAACCTCTGTCAGCTGAGACCTCAAGCAGATTAGGGTTAGGGTTAGGATTTAATCACCACTTTTTCCATTTTTCTTCTCTCTTAGCCCAGCACTTGCTAGCTAAATCTTTGGTAAGCACTTAGGTATGGTTTTATTTAAGTTTTGTAATAGGTCATTTAAACATTAGGATTTTGTGAAGATTTGTTGTGCACAAGGCTGTTGCCTTGAGAGATTTCATTATTGGTAACATCAGATGAATGGAATTTGTGTTTGAATGCTTACTTAATTTGTTATTTTTCTATTTGCTCGTAGTTTTGTTTATGTTATAGCATGCATTTAAGATTTGAGCTTATTGAAAGGCCCATGGAAGCTTGAGCTTGTAGCCCTGGGACCATGGTGGCAATAGCAGTTTACATACTCTATCTTAGCTTTTGTGGGTAAGGGAGCCTCTGTGGATAGCCTGTGACCATTAAAGTGGACAGACTATAGCCCTAGGGCAATCTTGGCCACAGATCTGAGATGGATTCTTTTTCTCTACACTTGAGCTTGTAGCCTGGTGAGAGATTTTGCAGGAACAGGCTCCCCTTTATCTTACTTTACCGCTATCAAATGTTAGATCTGGCTTCTCTGTAGTGATTGTAGACTTGGGGGGTTGAGTCATTGCAGGCCATTTGTAGCAATGATCAGCTATGTCTAAGTCCTTATTCAACCTATTTCTTTTCCTATGTATTGGCATCATTGTGCCGATGGCCTTTGACCATATACATAGGAATTTATGGGTTGGAACTCCTATGTATTTCAGCCAAATCTATATGCAGATCTGGGGAGCTTGTAGCCTGGCAAACATAGTGTCTGTAGTGGTATTCATGGCCTAATTTGATTCATTGGATTGGGTGAGATCAACCTACTCCTTTGGATTAGGTTAGCTCTTCTTACTCAATCAATGGGATTTGACAGACTCTATTGGATAGACTGTGACCATTTGAGTGAACAGACTATAGCCTTAAGAGCACCCCAAATGACATGGGTTAAGTTGGATTCTTCTACCTTACTAAGGTTATTGATAGCACTTCAGTAAGGATTTGCTGCAGAGAGAGCCCTAAATTTGAGTTACATAACTGAATGAACTTTTGCCTAAACTACTTACTTCTCATCCTTTTATCTTTATTTTAACTCACCATCACCACCTTCTTCATAACTCTTTTTTTGGATAGGACTGCACTTTATGTTTTATCTTTTTAGTAGGTAATTTAGTGTAGTTGTGACACCCAACTCCCTTTCTTTAGGATTGTCAGATCTATAGCCAGATTTGGAGGCCTACAATTATAGCCCATTTTAGGTTCTAGATCAATTTATCTGTGGGACAAACTCTTATTTATAAAAACTTAATACAATAGTCTTGTATCTTGCAGGCTTAGGATTATTTTAGTTGTGTTGTTTTTATCTTTAATTTACTTTAATTTTTAATTTGTTCTCACCACACAATAAAATCAGCTCACTGGGATAAACGACCAACAACCGCCTTCTCAGATACTGGATGAGGTGGTACTTTTTTGGATCATCACCACTAGGGGTTTCCACCGTACTAAGAACAGGGACGTTTATATAGCTGCCTAAATTCTATTAAGCAGTAAAAAATACCATTTTTGACCTCCTAACTTGACCTTTGGTGGACCGTTGAGTTAACTAATAATGTGTTTTGAGTGAATTTTATAGATAAGTAATAAATTACAATCTTAATATAGACATTCACCTAAAATGGCCAAAGAAGCAATTTACTGCTCAAACATGTGCTCTTACAGCCTAAAGGCCAGCCAATCAAACAAACCATTGAGCCTCAGAATCATGAGAATGTCATGGGCGCAACTGGGAATGCTTGGGACCAAGTTCAGCTGTAAGGATTAAGGATTGAGCCTACCAAGAGGCTGCTGAGTGTTGAACAAATGAAAAACAACACACTAAAGATGTGTGCCAGTTGTGGAAGCACAAAAGTAAACCTGTCGAGAGGTTAGCTCTAGATGCCAAGAGGATCTGATGCTTAAAAGCCAACATATTGAGAGGTTCCATGAAGCTATCGAGAGGTTCTGAGGTAAAAGAGTGAAGAGATCGAGAGGATGATAGATCCTGTCGAAAGGTTTCAAATACTTGTCGAGAGGTTCAATTGAACCTATCGAGCACTCCACTGAAGATCGTATAACAAGCCGACAGGGTGATTATAACCTTTCAAGAGGATGAATGAAGAATTGGACAGAAGGTTAAAATGAGATCCAATGCTATCGACGAGTGTAAATCAACCTCTCGATATGTCTCCAATCCTGTCGAGAAGTCTTCAGAAGATATCGAGAGCAACCCAATCCTGTCGAAGGCCACATCAACCTATCGAAATGCATAGCCTAGCAGATTCAGAACCTGTCGAGAGGTTCCCTAAACCTCTCGACACTCAAACTAGGAATTTCTCAGTCCCTTCATCAGTAGCTGATAACTTCATAATTGTGTGCACACATTCCAAAGCACACCAACAACCCCTGGGGGCATTTTTAGTACACAACTGAGTATGAATGAGAACCCTAACTGCCTCACATGTACTTACCAGTTGTGGACCAATGGAAGAAGAGCTTCTAGAAGAGAAATCAGCCACATCAGCAGCTCAGAATAACAGAATTATTCTCTTGAGCTCTGATTGGCTGAAATAGATCTGAGATGAGAGAAAAAGGGTATAAAAGCCTGAAGAAATTAGAGAGTGAGCATCCAAAAATTGAGAGAACCAGAGCCTAATTCGAGATCCATTTTCCTCTAAAAAATTCCCTCTCTCTTCTTTCTTCCCCCATTCTCTCTTTAGCCAATCATGGTTGACTGAACTCCTTTCAGTAGCTAGGGTGAGGTCTAGAGCTATAAATCGAGAGTTTCAGAGGCTTTGTAAGGGATTGTATGTTACACAAATTGCAGATCTGAGCACAATAGGATTGTAAGTTGTATTAGTGCAATGTAATTATGATTTTTAAAGGTAATTTTAATCTATATTTGACTTCTTCATATTTGATTTCCCTGAATTAGATATTCCTGTGGATGCCAGCCAGATCTGGGGAGCTTGTAGCCTAACACCCACAACATCTGTAATAGTTTACCTGTTCCAATCAAGATCTCTAGATTGGAACAATCTCGGGGATGATCTGTGTCTAGTAGAAGGGACAGATCGTAACCTTAGGATAGCTTTAATCCATTGGTGGACAATGGATTCTTATACCTTGCATCTGAGCTTGTAGCCAAATGAAGGATTATTTCAGATCTGTCCTCTACACTGCCTTTGATCTCTTTAATTTTTAATAAAAGACTAAAATCCCTAGCTGCTGTTCTCCATCTTTTGAAGTTCATCCTTTCTCTATTTTCCCTCATCTCTGTGTTTGATCAGATCTGGATCACATACATTTAACTTTTATAGTTTGTAGTAAAGTGCCAAACCTTTGAAACGTCTCCTATTTCTTGCTTTGATTTAGATTAAATTAGGATAGAATATCAGATCTACTATAGATCTGGAGATTTACCACAGTTTAAATCACATTTCCCTATGCACAAACCCTTACTTACCTATTAAAACTTGCTGCAATAGCCCTGGTTCTTACAGGACTGGCCTCTTACCTTGATCCCTCATTGCTATAATTTGTGCAGTTAATTTGTTGTTTTGATCATTTAATAATTATAAGGTGAGCAGCACAATAAGTTTTTAGCGCCGCTGCCGGGGATCTGTGTTTTTAAAAGTGGTAGATCTAAGTTTTAAAGTTCATCCTTTCTCTATTTTCCCTCATCTCTGTGTTTGATCAGATCTGGATCACTTACATTTAACTTTTATAGTTTGTAGTAAAGTGGCAAACCTTTGAAACCTCTCCTCTTTCCTGTTTTGATTTAGAATAAATTAGGATAGAATGTCAGATCTATTATAGATTTGGAGATTTACCACTGTTTAAATCACATTTCCCTGTGGACAAACCCTTACTTACCTATTAAAACTTGTTGCAACAACCCTGGTTCTTACAGGACTGACTGCTTACCTTGATCCCTCATTGCTGTAATTTGTGCAGTTAATTTGTTGTTTTGATCATTTAATAATTTTAAGGTGAGCAGCACAACAAGTTTTTGGCGCCGCTGCCGGGGATCTATGTTTTTAAAAGTGGTAGATCTAAGTTTTTCTCATTTTAGACTTAGATTTTTTTTAGTGCCAATCTTGTGTTTGACTAATTGTTGCTGTAGTTTTTGGTAGTTTAATTTTGTGATCGCAGATTTGGGTCTGTTGTGTTGAAAGGAGCATTGTGCTAATTAGAGGAGCAACCTTTGCTTAAGTTTATATTTCCTAACTCTATTTATATTTCTAGATCTATAGTTTTTTAGATCTGTAGCATTAGTTGTATGTTTTTGAATTTGTTTTGCTGAATCTGTGTTGTATTTTGTTTGTGTGATATTGTGTTTCTGTTGTGTATGCTTAATAGGAAATCTCTTAATCCTGAGATTGCTCCCTTAGATCTTAAAGTTGAGAGACTTCTTAGACCTAAGCATCCCATACACACACCTGTAGTTGATTACGATAGTTCTGCAATGGGTGAGCAACCTAGGACATTAAAGGAATTCAATTTCCCAGGGGTTTACAATTCCCCCTTCTGCGTTCAATTCCTTGTTGTCCAAGGGAACTATGAGATCAAATCTTCCATTATACAGATGCTACCCTCATACCATAACCTGAGTAAAGAAGATCCATATAAGCACATTGATGAATTTCTAGAACTGTGCACTACCTTCAACATTGCAGGTTTGGGAGAGGAAGCAACCAGGTTGAGACTCTTTCCCATGACTTGACTGTTAATACTCCCATCCAATAGTTTTCAGTCTTGGAATGACCTTCAATGTCAGTTTTTGGCCAAGTTTTTCCCCATGTACAAAACAAGTCAGGTGAGGAAGAGCATTATTTGATTTGCTCAAGCCCCAACTGAAGACTTTCACCAAGCATGAGAGAGATTTAAAGAACTCTTGAAGCAATGTCCCCATCACCAAATTCTTGAATGACAACTTGTCCAAAGTTTCTATCAAGGAATTTATCCCAAGAGTAGGGATATGGTTGATGCCTCATGTGGTGGTACATACCTCCACAAAATAGCTGCTGAGTCTTGAGAATTGTTTGATATCATTAGTGAAAACTCCATGCAGAGAGAGACCTTGTCAAGAGACCTTGAGACCCCTGCTAGATTGGTGAGAGAGACCACTACAAGAGGAAAAATGTATCAGGTGAGTGGATATAATGATTTGGAAAGGAAAGTGGACAGCTTGACTCAAAAGTTTGATAAGCTCATGGGAGCAACGCAGTCTCCAATGGCTGCTCAAGTGGAGGAGGCATGCGTGATCTGCCAATCCCCCACCCACTCCCTTGAGGAATGCCCCTCTGCTGTCGAATTTACAGACTTTGTGATAGAACATGTGAATGTTGCTCAGTCCTATGGACAACAGCTTACTGCTGGTTATCAATGGAGAATCCACCCCAACTTGAGGTAGAGACAAGATGCCTTCCCAAATCAGTAGCAACAGCAATCACATCAGCATCTAAGGCATAATAAGAATGCCCAGCCCTACCAGCAACCTATGGCTCAGCAATTGGCTCAACCTGTGGATCAAAGTGCACCAGCCCCAGCACCCTCTCGATCCCTCATATTTAAAGAGCAAGTTTTGGCTTCACTGTAGAATTTAGGCTCTTTGTCACAAACTGTCAACTCTCATAGCCAAAGTATCAAGAAGATAGAGGATCACCTTGGTCAGCTATTGAATACTTTGACTAGGAGAGAGGAGGGAAGAATGTCTAGTCAGCCCATGAACAATCCATGATAGAAACTTTGGACAAGTTGTCAATACATGGTGGGTGAGACTTCTTCCCATGAAGAAGCAAAATCTGTCACCACCTTTAAGAATGGAAGGCTGGTTGATAACCAAGTTGGTGTTAAGCCTGTTAAGGATAGTGTAGGAACTGAAGGACCAACCCATGATGATATGCAACAGGAGCAGCATATAAAAAATAAGGGGGGTGTTGATGTATCTCAAGAAAAAATTGAAAATAAAAATAAAGGAAAAGTTGATGAGCTTGCTAAGGCAGCAAATGGGAGATCAGTCCCCCATTTTCCATTTCCTAATGCATTGATAGCACCTTCTCCTTTTGATAAGGGGAATTCTAAAGTGGAGGAGACGATGGAAACATTCAAAGAAGTAAAGATCAACTTGCTTTTACTTGATGCTATCAAGCAAGTTTCAGCCTATGTAAATTTTTTGAAAGAGTTGTATACCCACAAAAGACAATCTAGGATACACCTATCTAAGAAGGTCTTTTGTACTGAGAAAGTGAGCAAAGTGTTGTCTATTGCAATCCCAACCAAACTTCAAGACCCTGGAGTTCCCACAATCCCTTGCATCATTGGGGATCATACCATTGAGAAGGCCTTATTTGGTTTGGGAGCTAGTGTAACCTACTTCCATATTCTGTGTATCAGAATTTAGGCTTGGGAGAATTGAAGCCTACACATGTGGTGCTACAACTTGCTGACAAATCTAAAAGGAGGCCTGTGGGAATGATAGAAGATGTGTTAGTTGGGGTTGATAAATTTTTCTATCCAGTAGATTTTCTGGTTCTTGACATGGAGCCAAGCAAGTGCACCACCTCTCTTCCTGTGATTTTGGGTAGACCTTTCTTGGCCACTGCCAATGCTTGTATTCAGTATAGATCAGGAGTAATGGAGGTTTCTTTTGGCAACATGAGAGTTAAATTATATGTTTACAATGTAGCAAGTCAGCCTCACTTGAATATTAAGGATTATTTTTCAATTGATATATTGGATGAGCTTGTGGAAGAGACTTTGCCCAAGCTGCTGCATTGTGATGATTTTTGTGATGATTTTAGTGATATTTTTGAGAATGTGTGGAGTGAGATTCTGGAAGAGAAGGCCCCAACACCCATGGTTCAAGAGGTGAAAGCCTTAATTTTTGATGTGGGAGAGCAACAAGGTATCCTCCTTTGAAACCTGCTGTGTTGCCTCTTTCACCACCATCAAAGGCACCTTTGTTGCCTTCTCTCATATGTCCACCAGATGTAGAGTTGAAACAGCTGCCTAAGACCTTGAAGTATGCTTTTTTGGAGGCAAATACGAAGTTGCAGTGATCATTTCTTCCTCCCTCACCGATGAGCGAGAGGAAGAACTGTTGTGTGTTCTAAAGAAGCATAAGAGAGCAATAGGCTAGACTATTGCTGACTTTGGAGGCATCAACCCTGCTATGTGTATGCATAAAATCCACCTGAGAGAGGATTCCAAACCTTCTTGCATGTGGGGGTACACCCACATGCAAGAAGTGGTAATGAAAGAAGTGGTCAAATTGTTAGATGCTGGAGTCATCTACCCAATTTTAGATTCTGAATGGGTGGCACCTACTCAGGTAGTCCCTAAGAAATCTGGAATTATCGTGATTAAAACAGATTCTGGTGAACTTGTTCCAACTAGGGAACTCATAGGTTGGAGAGTGTGTATAGACTATTGGAAGCTCAATTTAAAAACCAGAAAAGACCATTTCCCTTTGCCCTTCATTGACCAAATTTTAGATAAGTTGGCAGGTAAGGCTTTCTATTATTTTCTTTATGGATATTCAGGGTATAACCAAATCCCTGTTTACCCACAAGACCAGGAAAAGACAATTTTCACATGCCCATTTGGCACCTTGACTTATAGAAGGATGTCATTTGGACTGTGCAATGCCCCTGCAACTTTCCAAAGATGCATATATGCTATATTTTTTGACATGATTGATCAGTTTTTAGAGATATGTATGGATGATTTCTCTATCTATGGGGACAGTTTTAGCCAATGTCTACACCATCTCAGCCGTGTGTTGCAGAGATGTGAGGAAACCAACTTGATTTTGAGTTGGGAAAAGAGTCATTTTATGGTCAATCAAGGCATTATCCTTGGCCATGTAGTTTCTCACAAAGGTATTGAGGTAGACAAGGCTAAAATTAATTTGATTGCACACTTAACCCCACCAAAAATTGTGAAACAAGTCAGATCTCTCTTGGAGCATGCTGGGTTCTATAGGAGATTCATCAAGGGTTTTAGCAAGATCACAAAACCTCTTTGTCACCTGTTGTGCCAAGAAGTTCCCTTTGAGTTTGATGATGAATGTCTCCATACCTTTGAGCTTTTGGAAGGCTATTTAACCTCTGCATCTATCCTTCAAGCGCCTAATTTTTCTTTGCCATTTGAACTTATGTGTGATGCATCAAATTTTGCTATTGGCGCAGTCTTAGGACAAAGGAAGGATAAGGCTCCTTATGTGATTGCTTATGCAAGCAAAACCATGATGGATGCTTAGTTAAATTACACTACAACTAAGAAAGAACTGCTATCAATTGTCTTTACTCTAGATAAGTTCAGGACTTATATTTTGGGATCCAAGATAGTGGTTTTCATAGAGCACTCAGCCCTAAAATACCTTTTGTCAAAAAAGGATGCAAGGCCTAGACTAATAAGATGGATCCTTCTATTACAGGAGTTTGATCCTGAGATTAAGGACAAAAAAGGGGATGAAATTGTGGTTGCAAACCACTTATCTAGGATCCTAGCAGAGGAGTTCGATAGGCTGCCTATCAATGACTTTTTTCCTAATGAACAGTTGTTTGTTATCATCACCTCTACACCTTGGTTTGCAAATATTGTGGACTACTTGGCAGTGGGTAGGATTCCCCCACATTGGAATAAAATGGACAAGGATCTGTTCTTTTCACAGATCAGACATTACATATGGAAAGATCCATACCTATTTAAGCATTGTGCAGACCAAGTGGTGAGGAGATGTGTCCCTGATGATGAGTTCCACAATATACTATGTGTCATGAACAAGCTTGTGGAGGCCATTTCAGTGGGAACAAAACTACTGCCAAGGTGCTCCAAAGTCAATTTTATTGGCCCACTCTCTTCAAGGATGCATGGCATCACTATAAAGCTTGTGAAAGATGCCAAAAGATGGGAAGTATCTCCAAAAGAAACTCTATGCCTTTGTAGCCTATACTTGTGGTTGAACTTTTTGATATTAGGGGATTGATTTCATGGGTCCTTTCCCTCCTTCCTATGGATACAACTATATTCTTCATGGGTCCTTTCCCTTTTTTCTATGGATACAACTATATTCTTGTGGTTGTGGACTATGTGTGCAAATGGGTTGAGGCCATAGCCACAAGAACCAATAATCACAAGGTTGTCCACAACTTCTTGAAGGACAATATTTTCTCCAGGTTTGGCACCCCCAGAGCTATCATTAGTGATGGGGGGAGCCATTTCTGTAATAGACAATTTGAGAACCTACTTAGAAAGAACTCTGTGACACAGAGAGTTGCTACCCCATACCATCCACAAATCAATGGGTAAGTGGAAATTTCTAATAGAGAGATCAAATACATTTTGGAGAAAACTATGAAAATGGATAGGAAGGACTAGTTCCTGAAGTTACCTTATGCTCTTTGGGCTTATAGGACTGCCTATGAGACCCTAATAGGGATGTCTCCCTTCAGGCTGGTGTATGGCAAGGCATTCCATTTACCAGTAGAGTTTGAGCATAAGGCTTATTGGGTTGTTAAAGCATTGAATATTGACTTAACTTCTGCTATCATGCACAGGAAACTCCAGCTATCAGAGCTGGAAGAGTTGAGATTGGAAGCATATTCCAATACAAGGATCTACAAGGAGAAAATCAAGGCTTTCTATGACAAGCATTTGCTGAGGAAGGAGTTCACAGCTGGCAACAAGGCATGGCTGTTCAACTCCAAGTTGAAATTTTTCTCAAGAAAACTGAGATCTAGATGGGAGGGACCTTACATGGTTGAGCATGTATCCCCATCTAGAGCTGTTGAAATAAGGATCTAAAAGATGGCAGGATCATGAAAGTGAATGGTCGCAGGCTCAAACTTTTTGTTGAAAATGTAGTGGAGCCTGTGATGACCATCCACTCTCATGAACCTCCTAGAAATGTCCGAGTTTCAATAATGTATACTATGTATAATAGCTATTGTGTTTGGCATTGTACATAGATGTTGCCATATGTATGTCTTTAGTGCTTCATGTAGGATAATAAGTTAGATCTGTGGAGAAGACAAAGTTAGAGTGTCAAATCTGTATGGGGAATGAATTGGGAACTGAGTAAAACCCTTTTTAAACTGAAATAGAACTTGTCAAGAGGTATAGAGTACATGTCGATACGTTCTGAGAGTTTCCAGTGTGCATTTCGACAAGATATGGAACCTGTCGAGAGGTTTGAGTCAATTCTCAACAGGTTCTGAAGGTTTAAAAATGGTTGTCGATAGGATCCATGAACATTTTGAAAGGTTCTTAAGGTTTTTGGTTGAATTCTCGACAGGTTCAGGATACCTATCGAGATGTTCTGTGAACCTCTTGAAGTGATTTTTTTGGAGCCTAGAACCTATCAAGAGGAATAAATGTTGAACTCAATGTGCTTGTCAAGAGGTTCTGTGAACCTCTAGAAATGATTTTTTCTGGAACATTGAACCTATCGATAAGATTGAGTGAACCTCTCGAGAGATTCTACTACTTGTTACTTTTTGATAAGTTGTATCAACCTGTCGACAACTTTCCCCCAATCCTATCGAAACTTGATTTCCTTCCTTTTAAACCTAGCGACAACTCCATTTAGCCATTCGAAAGCTTGTCTTTGAGTTTCATCTTCTCTCTGTCGATTTCCATTTTTCTTTCTTCTTCCTCTACCTCCTTGGCTTCTACTCCAAGTGCTCTGCCATTGTTCAAATTTCTGTCATTCCTCAAGGACTACATTTTGCACCTAGTCTCTACCAATTTGGTGTCGTGCACATCAAGAACTGAAAACCCTAGGTTTCTGTGGGTAAGTTTTCTACCAGCTCCACTCTGTGATTTCCCAGTATTTTATTTCCAAGTTTTCGTGGTCACCTTCATTGAGCAAAGCAGTCTGATGTGGTTGTGGAGAGCTAATCTTGAGAGAATTGCTTATCCAATGGCTGCTCAAGAAGATACCCTAGCTACCCTTTTCAAAGCCACCTCCAAATCTACCACAAAAGCAGCTAGGAAATCCAGTAGGCTCACAAAACAGCCCAAGGAAATCCCACCTGTAAAAAGAAAGCTGGCCATGGATTGAGCTGAGAAATCTGTCAATCCCAAGAAAACTAAGAAATCCAAGAAGGCCCAAATTAGTGAAGAAATTGTTGAGGAAGCACCTGAGACAGAACCCATGTCAGAGCCTACCATTGTGCCTGAGCCTAACCCTGCGGAGGAATCTGAAGTCCCTGTGACCCTATCTACTCCCAATGAATTTGTGGATAAGTTGGGCCTGATCCCAGAGACAATTGTTGACACCCCCTACTTTTCTAAGGAAGAGGAGTGTAAGGATACTTTGAATTATTTGGTGAAGGCAGGCCTGACACCCATTGTGACCCCATTAAGTGAAAAATCTTACCCTAGGCTGGTCAAGCTGTGGTATCAGAACCTCAAGCAGAAGACTAAGCCAGGTTCAACCGATCCTTATCTAGAGATTGTAATTGATCACCAAGAGATTGTCGTCAATTACAGTGATAAAGGGTTGGTTCTTGGAGTCCCTTCTATTTTTGATGCATCCTATGGTCTGTCAGAGTTTGAAAATGTGCATTTCAAAGCAATGGCCAAGCACCTCACTCAAGGCGTTGTGGGGTCTAGGGAGTCAATAATGAGGAGAGATCTACACCTCAAAATGATGTTCATTAACTCAATTTTGAGGAAAAACATATATGTCAGTGGACATCAATAAGAAAGGAAATCCCCCATAGTGGATGCCCTGTATTTTTTCTCCAAGGGCCAGTTTATGAATGCTGCTCAGCTGGTATTTGATGCAATGGTGGATGTTAATGAGAAAATCCAGAAAGTGCAAGGCTTACCTGGCCTACCTTACAGCAAGCTCATCACTGCCTTGCTTAAGAGAGGAAAATTTGCTTTTAGGAATGAGGAGCCAGTGGTGAAGGTGACCCTAAAAGCATTTGGGAAGAAGGCTTGGTCTGCCAGGAGGACCCTAATTGATAAGAGTAAGACCAAATCAAGTAAGGACCCTGAGATAGATGCTCCACAAGCAGTCAGCTCTGCTACTGCACATGGCACCTCTACTTCTGCTACCTCTGAGCCTCTGCTCCCCTCTGCTGCTCCTATCTTGGAGCCTCCACCTATGTCCTTTGCACCCACAGTCATCCCCTCCATCAATCTGATTTTTTCTATGGTCAGCTCATCTAATGTCATACCTTCCATCTCACCTTCCTCACCTTCCATTCCAGTTTCCATCCCCCCTAGCAGCTCAGCAATCCCTTCAACCATCACCACCTCCATACTCTACCCTCCTCCATGTCATGCAACAGAACTCCTACCTTAAAAGGGATTTTGTTCGAGGAATGACTACCCTCCGCCAATCAATCGAGCTGCCCTATGAAGAAAAGATAAATCAAATGACCGTGGATTACAACTTTGAGATGTTGAAAATATCAAAGGGCTGACAACGAATTTTACTTCAATATGAAGCTGAAAAGTTCATTGCAGCCTCAAAGAAAACAAGAGCATATGGATTAGAGAAGAGATTGGTTGCCTCCAAAGCAGTCAACAAGACCACTAAGGAATTGTATGAGAGTCAAGTTGCATTGGCAGAAAAGAAGGTAGCAATCCTTGAAAGGAGAGTGGCTGAACTGACTGACACAGAACCTGCACAAGCCACTGCCCCTCCTACCAGTTCACCACCTCAACAAGCCGAGAGTTACCCCAATCAAAAG
Organism: Chloranthus sessilifolius; assembly: GCA_021018995.1. Taxonomy (NCBI): domain Eukaryota; kingdom Viridiplantae; phylum Streptophyta; class Magnoliopsida; order Chloranthales; family Chloranthaceae; genus Chloranthus; species Chloranthus sessilifolius. Next base: position 17,488,248 of record CM037595.1, on the reverse strand, counting down.
AAGGTGGCTGCTAGGAGGTTGGTTCCATTAGCTGCTACCCTAAAGAAAGGAAAGGAGAAAGCTACCCAGTCTAAGGAGGTAGCTACCACAAAGAGAAGACCAAGGTTGAGAAAAAAGTTGAGTTGAAAGCCTATGCTGCTCAATGTGGATACAACCCTGATGACATCTTCACCTCTGCTTCTGATTAGCTTTAGTTTGTATTTAGGATTTCTACATAGTCTTTTAGGCTTTTCAAAATTAGTTAGAATGTTTTTGTATAATTTTTTTTTTGTAGATAACTTTCCCTTACAATGTACATATTTTTGTGTTATCAATGAAATTTCTCTTTTGTTTATTTTCTGTGCTTTCTTTGTTGTCTTTCTGTTTGTTTGTTTATTTTCTTTTTGTTGTTTATGTGTTTCATGTTTACTACTTTTACTTTATTTTTGTATCTATTTTACACTGCTGCACATGCCTTTATCTTTGACTCGGTGAAGACACTGCTCCTCATAGGCTTGGGGATGTGGCAGGTTTGCCAATAGAGTAGTTAATATTGGTGCAGACAAAATTTGTGAAAATAAAGGGAACTCCCACTTGATTTTTATTTTTTTTTGAAAAAGAGGGAATTAAAAAAAAAAACTTTTTAAAACTAAAATGTGTTGTAGTTCTAACACTTTCATGAGGCAAATGTTAGGAATTTTTCAAAAATTAGTGCTTAGTCAACTTGAAAAGAGAGAAAATTGTGAGGATATCTCCCAGAAATCTGATGGAAGACCATACCCAGTGAGATTTGGGCCTGAGAAATTTTCTTTGTAGAGTGTCTTGGTAATTTTTCTGCTGAAAGGACTAATTGAATCTAGGCTTGCTCACTAGAAGTTAGGCAAATCCAAGTTGAAACAGCTTGACAGCACTAATGACTTTAAGGACATGAAGTAAGGCCATCCTTTGGACAGTTTGAGCTTAAAATTTCCCACCTTTGAACTGCCCTTGATACACACCATTTGAGCCATAAAAATCTCATTTTTTCTTTGATGAAAACCAGAGAATTTGAACCCAAAACCCCTTGACCTATTTTAGTTCACCCTCAATCTGAGAATTCAGGAAACAGAAGGAGAAGTGAGGTTAAAGGAGCAAGGTTTGACATTTGGTTGAAGGAGAAGAAAGCACTTGTAACTGCACTTGTGTAGCAGATGTATAGCTATGGCATGCCACCTATAAAAAGAAAAATGAAAAAGAAAAAAATATATACAAAAAGCATACAAAAACAAAAGAAAAACAAAAAAGTAAAATAGAAGAATGAGAAAGAGAAGTCACTGCATTGGATATTTTGAAAGAAAAGAGAAAACTAGCCACTTTGGCTCTGAAAATTCAAAAGAAGATGGATTTATGCTGAAATGAAAAAGGTATACATGTCACCTCCTTACCTTGTTGATTTCTCAAATTTGAATCCTTTTGTCCCCCTTTTACTCTTTGTAAAGTTTACCCATAAGCCACAGTACAACCCAATGAAAAGTCCTTACTAATCTGAAATGGATTGAGTTGTTATGTTGAGATGAGGATTTGTTTGATCTATGGTGAAAAGAGTTAGAAAATTTCAGAAATTAGAGCAATGCTTATGCTCATGCTTATAGTCCTATTTGACAGCTGTAACTGCTCTTGAGCTGTGTGAAATGATACACCCTTTTATTCTATGTTGAGTGACAGCCCTAGTGAGCTTTGGGTCTGAAATTAGGTTTGTTGGGGGCATTATCAAAACATTATTCTCAATTTGATGGTAAGCTTTGCATTACTTTTCATACAAAATACCTTGACATGAGCTGATTGATAATGAAGGAATTACAACAGAATTATAGTTTTAAACTGCTAATTTTTCTGACGAGAACCCTCTAAAATAGAATGGACAAGGTGTGGAATGAATTTTATGTTGCTCGAATTTTGTTTCAATATGCTGCATTAATATTAACTAATTTTATTGGAGAAGTTTGTGGGTTACTTTACTGTAAACCCTTAGGAGACTTCACTCCTCCATTAGGGATCACCTAGGGCTTTAAAAGGCTTGATGCATTTGCTAAATACATCTGTGTTCCCTACAGAAGTGGCATTTTTTATTTTCAATAATTGATTTTACTTTCTCATTTGCTTAGGGACTAGCAAAGCTTAGGTTTGGGGGTGTGTTAAGCAGTGAAAAATATCATTTTTCACCTCCTAACCTGACCTTTGGTGGACCCTTGAGTTGACTAATAATGTGTTTTGAGTGAATTTTGTAGATAAGCAATAAATTGCTGTCTTAGTGCAAATATCCACCTAAAATGGCCAAAGAAGTAATTTGTTGCTCAAACATGTGCTCTTACAGCCCAAAGGCCAACCAATCAAACAATCCACAGAGCCTTAGAAGTTCATGAGAATGTCATGGGCCCAACTGGGAATTTTTGGGACCAAGTTCAGTTGCAAGGATTAAGGATTGAACCTGCCAAGAGGCTACTGAGTGTTGAACAAATGAAGAACAACACACTAAAGATGTGTGCCATCTGTGAAAGCACAAAAGTAAACTTGTCGACAGGTTAGCTCTAGCTGTCGAGAGGATCTGATGCTTAAAAGCCAACATATCGAGAGGTTCCATGAAGCTATCAAGAGGTTCTGAGGTAAAAGAGTGAAGAGATCAAGAGGGTGACAGATCATGTCGAGAGGTTCCAGATACTTGTCGAGAGGTTCAACTAAACCTGTTCAACAGTGCAAGACAACCTATCGAGCACTCCACTGAAGATCGTATAACAAGCTGACAGGTTGATTATAACTTGTCGAGAGGATGAATGAAGACTTGGACAGAAGGTTAAAATAAGCTCCAATCCTATCGACGAGTGCAAATCAACCTCTCGAGATATCTCCAATCCTGTCAAGAAGTCTTCAGAAGATATCGAGAGCTACCCAATCCTATTGAAGGCCACATCAACCTATCGAAATGCACAGCTTAGCAGATTCATAACCTATCGAGAGGTTCCCTGAACCTCTCGACACTGGAATTGGGAACTTCTCAGTCACTTCTTCAGTAGCTACCAACATTAGAATTGTGTGCACACATTTTAAAGCATGTCAGTGACCCCTAGAGGTATTTTTGGTACACAACTGAGTACGAATGGGAATCCTAACTGCCTCACATGTACTTACCAGTTGTGGGCCAATGGGAGAAGAGCTTCTAGAAGAGAAATTAGCCACATAAGCAGCTCAGAATAACAGAATTATTCTCTTGAGCTCTGAGTAGTTGAAACAGATCGGAGATGAGAGAAGAAGAGTATAAAAGCTTGAAGAAATTAGAGAGAGCATCCAGAAATTGAGAGAACTAGAGCCTAATTCGAGATCCATTTTCCATCCAAAAAATTCCCTCTTTTCTTTCTTCCCCCATTCTCCCTTTAGCCAATCATAGTTGGCTAAACTCCTTTCAGTAGCTAGGGTGAGGTCTAGAAATATAAATCGAGAGTTTTAGAGGCTTTGTAAGGGATTGTATGTTGCACAGATTGCAGATCTGAGCACAATAGGATTGTAAGTTGTATTAGTGTAATGTAATTGTAGTTTTTAAAGGTAATTCTAATCTACATTTCACTTTTTCATATTTGATTTCCTTGGATTGGATATTCCTGTGGATGCCAGCCAGATCTGGGGAGCTTGTAGCCTGGCACCCACAGCATCTGTAATAGTTTATCTGTTCCAATCAAGATCTCTAGATTGGAACAATCTCTGGGATGATCTATGTTCAGTAGAAGGGATAGATCATAACCTTAGGATTACTTCAATCCATTGGTGAAGATTGGATTCTTATACCTTGCATCTAAGCTTGTAGCCAGATGAAGGATTGTTGCAGATCTATCCTCTACAATGCCTTTGATCTCTTTAATTTTCAGTAAAAGACCAAAATCCCTAGCTGTTATTCTCCATCTTTTAAATTTCATCCTTTCTCTATTTTCCCTCATCTCTGTGTTTGATCAGATCTGGATCACTTGCATTTAACTTTTGTAGCTTGTTATAAAGTGATAAACCTTTGAAACCTCTCCTCTTTCTTGCTTTGATTTAGATTAAATTAGGATAGAGTGTCAGATCTACTATAGATCTGGAGATTTACCACAGTTTAAATCACATTTCCCTGTGGACAAACCCTTACATACCTACTAAAACTTGCTCCAACAACCCTGATTCTTCCAGGACTGGATGCTTACCTTGATCCATCATTGCTGTAATTTGTGTAGTTAGTCTGCTATTTTGATCATTTAATAATTGTAAGGTGAGCAGCACAACAAATTCCCAACCCTTTAAAAGCTACCCCCACAAAATGATTTCAGTCCCTTAATTCACTTGTAAGGTTCAATTTTAATTTCAAATTTTAAAAGGGGAGTTCGCTTATGTTCAAAAACGGGTTGTGATGATCCCGTGCCACCTGTACGGGCCGACGTCCACTGATGGAATATGAGTACGAGAAAATAAAAGCTCACGTAAGCCTACCAAATGGCTAATGTGTGTAAAATGCCCAAGTAAGCCCGCCAATCGGCTAAGGCATGTAAATGATCAAAAATGAATTGAAAGTAAGGACAATGCGCAAGTAGGCCGCCAATCGGCTAAGGCTTGTAAATGATGAAAATAGGGGTAAGTAAAATTTGACAAAATTGTAGGGGTGAGTACAAAAAGACATAAAAAAGGTTAGTAAGCACAAAATTAAATATAAAACAAAAGGAGGCCAAATTTCAAGGGGAAGCTCTACAAGCTAGTCCCCAGCAGAGTCGCCATATGTACAATCATGGATCTTATCGATCCGTCGCGATGACGCTCTCTCCACTACAAATTTAGAGTATCCACCTGGAGATTTTGGTGACCCGGGATAACCAAATCGATATGATGAGCACCGAAGTGCTAAAAATATGACTTTGATCCGATCTACGCCAAAGGCTCTTGGGTAGGGGCTTCGGTTATCGATCGGGAAGGTGTTAGGCACCCGATCAACCCACTCGTAAGCGGTCTATACTTATGGTCAAAAGGAAAAATATAAAAATATAAATAAAATAGCACTTCCTCTTGCCCGAAGGCACCCCGATCCTATTTCCACCCCCCGCAATCAGCGAAACTCCGACAGCGTAACGAGGAAAATTCAAGGATAGAGGAAAAGCGAAGAAGGTAGAGGAATAGAGGGGAGAGCCAGAGCTCACAGGCCCTTGTAGCACAGCTGTGGACCTTCGCGTAGGTGCACTTGACAAGCTTCTGCTAGCTATAGAGGTTGAAAGATGGGTTATAAACTCTAAAACTTAGTAGCTAAGGGGTAGAGGAAGAAGGCTAGGAGGTGGATTTCACCTAGACTAAAGGATTTTTTATGGAAGATGGGATCTAAAAGAGGGTTTTGAATTCTGGAATTTGTGTGGATATGGTGCACCAAAGGGGAGAAAGGGATCTCTTAATCTTTTTCTCTCTCTTGGAAATTTTTTCAAGCCATTTGCAAGGGGATGTGCCTCTCTATTTATAGAGAAAGGGGTGGTTAAGGGGGCTCTTAAGAGCTAATGGAATTAGCAATTAGGTAATCTTCTAATCTATGGATTCCTAGGATTTTGAAAGCTTGGGAATGTGGGCAATGGGTGTCAATGGTAGATGAGAGGGTGAGGGTTCAAATGACTAGAGGGTTGTAAATAGGGTAAATGAGGGTGCAACAGTCCTAATGAAACCCACCCTAAACATTGAGATGGTTAACAAGTCAAACCCCAAAAGTCATTTTCGGGTAAAATCCAAAAATTACTGTAGTGAAGACTAGCGTGTGTATTACACACGCTAGGCATATGTACAGTGCCTTAGAAGTCCAGAGCCCGCTGGGGGGCTCATCTAAACTTAGCGTGTGTATTATACACAATAAGCCAAATCTGTGAAAAAATAGCCTAGTGTATATAATATACATGCTAGGCAACATTTCTCTTAGAAATGGCTTAGCGTGTGTATTATAAAAGCTAAGCATGTCCAAAGCCTCAAGAGGTTCACTCAAATGCAGTTTTAAGGCCTGAAACTTTGGATTGCTATAACTTTCTGTGTAGGACTCGGATTGAGGTGATTCACAGCTTGTTGGAAAGCTAGGAACCTCTACCTTCCAATGGTATATGATTTAGTTTTAGTAGGGGTCTCCACAAGCTTTGGCACACCTCTTCCCAACCACTGCCTGGGAGGGTCAATAACAGTTTCGGAGAGGGTTCTATAGGTTGGGGTTAATTCCTAAGGGTTTACACCAGTTTCAAAGGGTATGGGAGATGCTATCAGAAGCTCAAGGGGGCACCCTTCACGAAGTATGTTTCGATCGGACCTTGGGCCAAATTTGGTTGTCTACACTGGTATGCTTAGATTCTGAGATTTTATGTTATAGTTTTTATATTCTCTGGTTTTAAATTTTAGTTGTACATATTTAACTTGACTGTATAATATTTTTATTTCAGTTAGTTTATAATCTGATTTTTATATGCTTGTTATTTTGCATTTTAATTCCGATTTTGTATTTTTAAATCCTGATTATGTATTTTAATCCCTAGTTTGGTTTTATATTGTAACGCTAATTTTATAATGAATTTTTATTTTAGGGTTTTTATTTGGTTCCATATTTTGAAATTGTATGGTAAAATTCTAGTTTTTCTAGGTTATATTTTCATTGTAATAGTATGATATTATATTTTTAAAAAACTCTAATTTTATACTTTAAATATTCTGATTTATTTTTTATTTTTACATCTTATTTCTAGTTATATAACATATTTTATGTTTTAAAACCTGGTTATATATATATATTTTATGTTTTAAAACCTGGTTATATATATATATATATATATATATTATGTTTTAAAACCTAGTCATATATATATATTATATTTATATTCTGATTTTATATTCTTATAATATGAATTTATATTCTGGTTTTTTAGTTCAGTTTATAATCTGATTTTTATAGTTTAGTTTTAGTTCAGTTTTATAATCTGATTTTGTATTCTGATTTAGTGTTGGTTTTATATTAAAATATAATTATAATAAATTAGGTTCTGAGATTAAAAGGATTAAAAATTATTTTTAAATCAGATCTTATTTAAGGGTTTTAAAACAGAATTATAAAGCTATTTTAAATTAAGGATTTCAGATATCAAATATTTTCTAAAATAGGGATTTGAATCCAACCTAATTTTGATAACCCTACATTAGTCTGCTCTCTCTATTCTCATCTTCGACAACATTCTGGTTTACCACCTTTTCCTTGTGCTCAGGTAATCATCAGAACCATGAAACTTTATGTTGCCCTCACAAGACCCTTGAAACCGAAGATTGAGGCAAGTAGCCTATCTCATAGCATGTTTTAAATACGTACTTTATTAGTTAATAATGCTTTTGTTCTACATAGTATATATTATAAATTTGATAAGTAGATGTTTGAATGGTTAATGATAGTATGGATATTTCTAAACTTATCTTGGCCAATTATGATTATTTTGAATCATGTTAGAAAAATATAAATGTCGTAAGCATTGTATATTCGATTTATCTCTTATATGATATCATTTACATTGAAATATCACACTGTTTTAGAATGAGAATTGGTAAAGCATGGTGGATAAATTTTTTCACAAGAAATTGATATGAATGACTATAGAAATGATGAAAATCGTAAAGTTGAATATTATATGATTTTTTATTAAGATTCTCATGGGGCCGCATGATAGTATTGGATGAACGAATCCATTTGTGTACTTTCGCATGATAGTAATACGAAGCAAACCCGTTAAACAGGATCGGCACGATTGATAATGGGATTGATGAAAATATGGAAGAATTGTACAATATATATAGTACAATTGTAAACTAAGTTATTTTTATTTTTCTTTTTTGTATTGAAGCATTAGATGGTATAGCTGATCATAGTTCTTATTTGATATGAAGTTCTCAATCTGAAACTGATAAAATTGATGTAAGAGTTATATTCTTTATTAGGGGTTACTTGTTGAGCTTTATCTCACCCTCGTTGCTATTTAAATTTCAGAAATCGAACCTCATAGCTCAGAAGCTGCATTTCAGGAAGAGACCCTAGAAGACTTATTGGTTTAGCCTTGGTTAGGAGTTGTTAAACATTGTAATTGGAAATAAATATAACTTTGAATTTTATTAATGAGAATGGACCGTTATGTTTCCTTTATTTGAATTTTGATTATTGAATGTGTTCATGTATTGAAATGGATCATGTATCGGATTTCGGGGCATGACAATTTGTATTAAAGCTCAAGTTTAGCAAAACCTTAGGTGACCTTAGGTTGTGGACTCATAAGTTAGAAATAAATCCAATATTATCTGTAGAGATTAATTTGCGTATTTCCCTAGTTACTAGAAAATGGTGAGAATGCGTCACATTGCTAGGAAATGTTGCGTTAGGCATCCACATACACCACCTCAAGAATGGAATGAGTCTAGTATGAATACAAGGAATATTAGTTACCCATCTTCGTCAGAATCCTCTAACGAGCCTTACTTGACACCAGGACCCAGAGAAGTGATAGAAATCTCTGACGATGAAGACATCGAGCTAGAACCTGTTTACACACTGTCTGAGTATATCATATTATCTAATGACAATGATGTAGAGGACGGGTTGGAACCAATGGAAATGGAACAAGCATCCGATTACGACCCGGAGGAAATATCTGCTTCTTCTGAGCACGAAGAACAAAAAGAAATTGACGCCTCTTCGAATTACGAACCTGAGGAAATAGAGAATTATGACCCAGTCGAGGCTAAGATAATACATATCTCAGATGATGAAAATATTAATAATATCTAGAATAAATTAAGTCAAAGTTTAAGTTGTAATTTGTTTTTCAATAAAACATGTTATATGTAACTACTTTTAGATAAATAAATTGGGTGAAAATTTTATGAAGTATTTCTACAACCTTTGATTGCAATTAGTAATTACTGTACCATTTTATCATTACTAGATGGCTGAAGAGAAAATTACTACACCTATTACTACACCTGCCACTACCTCGACTAATATTGAGAAGGTATTGGAGGGAATGCATGCAATTCTGGCAACCATGGTCTAGAAAGGAACAAATTTTACATCCTCTGACTTCACTCACTACGACGCTGGAGTAGGACTCGAAAGACTGAAGAAGAAGAACCCCCCGATCTTTAGAGGATCGACCAATCCACTAGAAGCCGAACAGTGGATTGAAGATATTGAAAACATCTTCCTGAAAATGAAGTGTACAGAGGAGATGAAGGCCACCTATGTTGTTTTCTTGCTGGCTGGAGAAGCCAAGAGGTGGTGGAAAATGATGCTGAGATCTCGGATAGAGAATAAAGACGTGATTGTGTGGGAGAAGTTTTCCAAGCTATTTTTCGAGAAGTACTTTCCGAAGAAAATTTAATAAAAGAAGGAAAGTGAGTTCCTTACGCTGAAGCAGGAGAATCTGAGTGTCACAGATTATGAAGCTAAGTTTGTTGACTTAGAATGATTTTATCGGCGCCATCTATCAAATATTGAGCGAGCAGAAAAGTTTGACAGGGGTCTTAGGCCCAATATTCATATGCATACTTCCATATTCTTTTTGGAAGATCATGACTTGTTAGTTTGACGAGCTCTGAAGGCCAAAAAATATTGCCAAGAACTCCACGAATTCTACGTAAAGAAGAGAGAATTGTCAGGCACTAATGGTAAGGCACCAGTTATGCCAAACAATAACTTTAAATGACCTCGATTCGAAGGTTCGCAGGCCATTGCTCTTCCTAGTCCCTCATTCACAATCTGTGGAAGGTAACATGGTATCATGCCCTGTAAAATGATGAATGCAACTTCTTTCAATTATGGAGAGTCAGGGCATGTGTCTCGAACATGTTCAAAATTGAAGAAGACTTGCAATGGTTACGCAAAAGTGGAACATATACATAACTATGACGGGGTGATGAGGAACACTCAACCGATTCGACAGCAGTACCCGCAACAACTGGTGCAGTATCAATAATAGTAGTAACAACAACAACAATAGCGACAACAATAACTGGTACACTACTAACAGCGCCAAGGCAATCAACAGTCCACTCAACAACGATCAAAGTTCTTATATGCTAATCTAAGCATTCAATCAACCATCGTACGGAAGCTAAAAGAAAACCAAGCAATTGACCCTCCGATGATAGAGCTGATGGGTGACATCAAAAAAGGAGAAAAGACAAAGTTCAGAATATGTACGGATGGTTCGTTGCGATATCAATATCGGTTATGCATAGCAAATAATCTAGGGCTAAAGAAGGAATTATTGGATGAAGCCCACAAGTCTCGATATACAGTACATCCGAGAAGTATGAAGATGTACCAAGACTTAAAGCGACACTTCTGGTGGAATAACAGAAAGAAAGAAATTGTCGAATACGTATCAAGGTGTCTATCATGTCAGCAAATTAAAGTCAAAAATAAGAAGCCAGCAGGATTGTTACAACCTTTGCCAATATCGGAGTGGAAATGAGAGTGGATCAATATGGACTAAATCACTGGACTACCAAGAACAAAGAGCGGTCATGATTCGATTTGGGTGATAGTAGATGGACTTACTAAAAGCACACACTCCTTTCCTATCAAGATTACCCAAATAGTGGAAAGCCTCGCGAAGGTATATATTAAAGAAATTGTCCAATTGCACGGGGTACCAGTGAAGATCATGTCAAATCGAGATTCAAAGCTTACATCAGGACTTTGGAGGAAGTTACAAGAAAAGTTGGGCACCAAGCTACAGTACACCACTGCTTTTCATCTAAAAATCGACGGACAGGTTAAAAGTACAATTTGCACGTTAGAAGATATGTTACAAGCTTGCACACTGAACTTTAAAGGAAACTGGGATGATCATTTATCGTTGATCGAGTTCTCTTATAACAATAATTATTAAGCAAGTATCCAGATGGCACCCTTCGAGGCACTCTAAGGAAGACCTTATTGATCACCTGTATGTTGGAAGGAAGTCAGAAATTGAAGTCTGCTCAGACCAGAATTGGTGAAAGAAACTACGAAAAAGATTCAAATCATTCGAGAATGTCTCCTTGCTGCTTAGAATCGAGAAAAGAGTTATGCTGATCGGGATCGCCGAGAGCGTCAATACGAAGTTGGAGATTACGTCTTCCTAAATGTATCACCAACTAAAGGAGTTTTGAGATTCAGAAAGAGAGGAAAGCTCAGTCCCAGATTCATCGGTCCATTCGAAATCCTGAAAAAGATTGGAAAGGTCGCTTACCAATTGGCCTTGCCTCCATCACTAGCCAACGTACATAATGTCTTCCACGTGTCAATGCATCAAGATTATAAATTTGATCCCACACAAATGTTAGACTCTGAACCTTTAGAAGTATAAGAAGACCTATCTTTTGTTGAAGCCCCAACGCAAGTCATCAATTGGAGGAGTCACGGTACTAGAAGCAAAAGAATTCCTCGAGTTAAAGTTCTGTGGCAACATCACTCTGGAGACGATGCAACATGGGAACTTGAAGACAAGATGCGCCAAATGTACCCACACCTATTCGAAAATACTTAAGGTAAATTTCGAGGACGAAATTTCTTTTAGGAGGGAAGAGTGTTTCGAAAATGCTTGAGGTAAATTTCAAGAAAAAAATTTTCTTTTTAGGGGGGAAGAATGTGATGACCCAAACCCTTACTTGACCCGACTCGACCCGATTATACTGAAAGCACACACACTCAAACTTATACATGCTACATACCATATAGCTTCCCTCACAACTTAAATCCCAAATTAAAACACACGCTCGGCCAAGGCATTTTCTTTCTTCTTCTTCAAGCCAATAATGCTCACCATTACTCACATATTTAATTCAAAATCTAAACGGTCACCCCACCCGAGCCTATATATAGAGTCCTCTTCCTCCTCTATTTTCCACACCAAGCCTTCTTCCTCATGTTTTTCTTCTTTAAGGTATGTTTTCCTTTATATATTTTAATTCTAGTTTTATATTTTATTTTCTCTAAATTCTAGTTTGTAAATTAAAACTCTGGTTCTTCGAACTCTAGATTTATATATATTATAATCCTATATTCTATTCATTATAGTTCTGTAGATTGTTTCTTAAAATTCTGATTTTATTTTACGGTTATAATATCCGGTTTATATTCTGTTTTTTTTTTTTTCTGGTATTTTTAGATTCTGAAATTTTATATTATAGTTTTTATATTCCTTGATTTTAAATTCTGATTGTACATTTTTAACCTGACTCTATAATATTCTGATTTTAGTTAGTTTAATTCTGATTTTGTATTTTTAATTTTGATTTTGTATTTTTAAATCCTGATTATGTATTTTAATCACTGGTTTGGTTTTATATTATAACGTTGATTTTATATTGAAATTCGGGTTTTTATTTTAGGGTTTTTATTTGGTCTCATATTCTGAAATTGTATGGTAAAATTCTGGTTTTTGTGGGTTATATTTTGATTGTAATAGTCTGATATTGTATTTTTAAACTCTTATTTTATACTTTAATATTCTGATTTATTTTTTATTTTTACATCTTATTTTTGGTTTTATAACAAATTTTATGTTTTAAAACCTAGTTATATATACATATTTTATGTTTGAAAACCTGGTTATATATGTATATATATATATATATATATATATATATATTATGTTTTAAAACCTGGTCATATATATATTTTATATTTAAATTCTGGTTTTATATTCTTATAATATGAATTTATATTCTGGTTTTAGTTCAGTTTACAATCTGATTTTTATAGTATGATTTTAGTTCAGTTTTATAATCTGATTTTGTATTCTAGTTTAGTTTTGGTTTTATATTAAAATATAATTATAATAAATCAGATTCTGAGATTAAAAGGATTAAAAATTATTATTATAATGATGTTAAAAATTATGTTTAATATTAAATCAGATCTTATTTAAGGGTTTTAAAGCTGAATTATAAAGCTATTTTAAATTAAGGATTTCAGATATCCAATATTTTCCAAAATAGGGATTTGAATCTAACCTAACTTTGATAACCCTACCTTAGTCTGCTCTCTCTATTCTCATCATCGACAATATTCTGCTTTACCACCTTTCCCTTGTGCTCAGGTAAACATCAGAACTGTGAAACTTCACGTTGCCCTCACAAGGCCCTTGAAATCGACGACTGAGGCAAGTAGCCTATCCCATAGCATGTTTTAAACACGTAGTCTATTAGTTAATGATGCTTTTGATCTACATAGTATATATTATAACTTTGATAAGTAGAGGTTTGAATGGTTAATGATAGTATGGATAATTCTAGACTTGTCTTATCCAATTATGATTATTTTGAATCTTGTTAAAAAAATATAAATGTCGTAAGTATTGTATATTCGATTTATCTCTCATATGATATCATTTATATTAAAATATCACACTGTTTTAGAATGAGAATTGGTAAAGCTTGTTAGACAAAGTTTTTCAAAAGAAATTGATATGAATGACTATAGAAATGATGAATATCTTAAAGATGAATATGATATGATTTTTGATTAAGATCTCCATGGGGCTGCATTGTAGTATTGGATGAACAGATCCATTTGTATACTTTCGTAATACGAAGTAAACCCGTCAAACCGGATTGACACAATTACAATGGGATTGATGAAAATATGGAATCCTCCTTTGTGACTGGTATCCAAGATGAATGATGAATGATGATATGAATGAAATTACACTTGGATCGGTTCTATTATATAACAATTATACGATATATGTTATACAATTGTAAACTTAGTTATTTATATTGGAGCATTAGATGGTATAGCTGATGATATTTCTTATTTGATATGAAGTTCTCAATTTGAAACTAATAAAATTGATGTAAGAGTTATATATTATTTATTGGGGGTTACTTGTTAATTTTTGTCTCACCCCCACTGCTATTTAAATTTCATAAACCGGACCTCGTGGCTCATAAGCTGCATTTTAGGAAGAGACCCTAGAAGACTTGTTGGCTTAGCCTTGGTTAGGAGTTGTTAGACATTATAATTGGAAATAAATGTAACTTTAAATTATATTCATGGGAATGGACCATTATGTTTCCTTTATTTGAATTTTGATTATTGAATGCGTTCATGTACCGAAATGGATCATGTATCGAATTTCGGGGCGTGACATCACCCCAACCAGAATACAAACCTCACGGCTATATATCAGGAGAACACCCAAGTAAATCTGCTTCCTGAAAATCAGCCTGCCTAGGAGACCTATCAGCATGCCGAAATCCAGCCCGCCTTGGAGACCTGCCATGTAAATCTGCTTCCTGAACTTCAACCTGCCTTGTAGACGTACCAAGTAATTTTGCCTCCTGAAATCTAGCCCTCAATTGAGACCTACCATGTAAATCTAATCGGCCTTCACGAGAGATTGAATCCCGAAAATCTGACCACGTTGGAGAACTTTCCAAATCTACACTGTTATCTAACCCTTTCTTCAAGTTCCTCAAATTTCATGTTGTGTAGATCAATGGCGTTAGATTCATCTTCCAAAGGCTCAGCAAGATTCGCCTTCTCTTTACCCGACTTGGTGCTATTCCCTTCCCCATCCAATCTATGATCATTATGATTCTGTTTGAGCATTACCTCTTCCATTGATCTCAAATCCATGGGATCATCTGCCGAATTATTAGCCATGGCCCCAGCTGGTTCATCATTATCTTTCTTCCTAACCCACACTCGACGAATGACAGGTTTAGGCCCCACGGAACAACACTCTGATCCATGATTGAAAAAAGAACAATACCTACAAATTGTAGGCATCCATTCATATTCAATTTTTGTGAGAGTATCGAGCCATCCTCTGGTTTCAAAAGGACCGAATCTAGAAATTTAAACTTTGCATCAATCTCAACACAAAATCCGTGCATAAGCTAATCTGGACCTTGAAGCCATAGGATCATCAGTGTGAATCAGAGTCCCATGAGTACTAGCAATCTGACTAAGGGTTTGAACCGACCAAAAGTGGATTAGCAACCTTGGTAGTTTAATCCAAATGGGAACATAATTCAACAGTTCTCACTCAGGCTTCAGGTTCGGCTCCCATCTCCTCAAAATAAGAGGTCTTCCTCCAATTGTCTAAATTTCAGCATTAAGAATAGAGATCACATCTTCTTTATTTTGGAATTTAAACAAAATGAAGCCATCTTCAAAAGTGTAGACACCCAAATTGGGCCCAAGGCCCGATTGAAACACACTTCGAGAGAGGCACACTTCCAAGCTTCTGATGGCAGGTATTGTAACCTTAGAAACCTTCCCAAAACCTTGAGAGTCATCCCAAGCCCTTAGGAATCACCCCTGATCTTGTAGAAACCTCTCCGAACCTTTAGAAACCAATCCTAACCTTTAGAATCCCTTCTAAACCCGTACCTAGACTTTCCCAGGCAATGATGAAAGAGTGGTGCATCAAGACTAGCTAAAATCTTCTACTATAATTGAATCTTATACCATTGAAAAGTAGAAGTCTCCAATTTTTTGACAAGCTAAGAATCATCTCATTCGGAGTTGTACATCGAAAGATATCGCGTTCCAAATTATTTGGCAAAATCGGGCTTTAGGTGGGGGATCCATATGAATTTGGCACAAGTATTAGTTGCTCCAGGTTTAAGTGGGTTCCCCCATAGCCTTGCAACTTCCCATGCACTGTTTTAATGTACATAAGCTTGGCGTAAGTATTAGTTGCGCCAGGCTTAGCTATAGTAACTATGAGTTTTTGGCTCGAATTTCATCTTTGGGGTTTGACTTGTTGACCATCTTGATGCCTTGGGTGTGTTTCACTTGTTCTGTTACACCCTTCCTTATCCTATTTGCAACCCTCAAGTGATTTGAAATACTACCCTATCATCCATCATGAAAACTACTTTCACACATTTCTAAGCCCCAAAAATCCTAGGAAACCTTAGATGCTTGATTACCTAATTGCTAATCCAACTTGAGCCTCTAAGCATCCCCCTAACCCCTCCTTTTCCTATAAATAGAGAGGTACCCCTCCCTTTGAAAGGGCTTGAAAATTTTCCTAAGAGAGAAGATTAAGAAAGAAGCTCCCTCTCCCTTTTGGTGCCCCTTTTGCCTACAAATTAAAGAATTCCCATGCTCCCTTTTAGACCTTACCTTTCATCAAAACCTCTTATTTTAGGTGAGAGCTACCCTCTAGCCTTCCTTCCCTACCTCTAAGCTATTAAGCCCTAGGAGCTAGAACCCTTGTTCTAACGATACAAGCCACTGAAAGCTCACCAAAGTATGCTTACGCAAAGATCCAAAGTGGTGCAACAAGGGCCCGAGAGCTCCGGCTCTCCCCTCTACTCCTCTACCTTCTTTCTCCTTTCTCTATCCTCACATTTGTCCCGTTACACCGCCGAAATTCCGGTAGGAACGGAGGGGCACAAATAGGATTTTGGTGCCCTACGGCAAGAGGAAGGACTTTTTACTTATTTTATTTTATTTTTGTTTTGGTCATAGGTAGAGACCGCATTAAGCAGGTTGATCGGGTGCCTAAAACCCTCTTGATTGATAACCGAAGCCCCTAACCAAGAGCCTTTAGCGTAGACCGATCATTCAGTCATTTTTGGCACTTCGATGCTTATAAAATTGATTTTAGGTTTCCCGAGACACCAAAAGCTCTGGGTGGCTACTCTAACATTTTTAGTAGGGTGTGTATTATCGCGACGGGATCATTACGATTCCCATGGTTGCACAAATGGCAACTCTGCAGAGGATGTAGCTAGTAGAGCTTTCCCTTGAATTTTGGCCTTTTTATTTCATTTCACTAACCTTATTGCTATTTTTTTTCTGTTAGTTTTACTCACCTCTACGATTCCGTCAATTTTCTCACCCTTACTTTTACGTTATTTACGAGCCTTAGCCGATTGGCGGGCCTACTTATGCATCTTCTTTAAAATTCCTTACTTTTCTTGTCATTTACGTGCCTTCGCCATTTGGTGGGCCTACTTGCACTTTGTCTTTACATTTCTTTAATTTCTCCATCATTTACACTCCTTAGCCGTTTGGTAGGCCTATGTGCGCATTTACTTTCTCGCGATCATATACTATTAGTGGACACCAGCCCGTAGAGGCGGCACGGAACCATCACCACCCGTTTTTGGACTTTAAAGAAAACTCCTCTAAAAATTAAAAATTAAAATTGAACCAACAAAGGAGACTTAATTGAATCTTGCGGGGTTATATTTTCAAGGGTTGGGTTTTTCTAAGTTAAGATACAAACACCCGATTTTTAGTACGGTGGCAACCCCTAGTGGTGATGATCCGGAAAATTACCAGCCCACCTAGTTTCTAAGAAAGTGCCTGCACTAGAGGTATATAAAGTGGGTAACCTATCTCGTTACAAAGCCTAAAACCCATGGGAGAGAGCGTTAGTGGACCTGCATCAGCCTTGTATCCCTTAGGTTTGGTGAGGAGAGACCCAGTGCAATTAAGCAAGCTATCCTCGGAAGCATAGCTTCCAGAAAAACCAAAAAAAAAAGAGACTCATTTCGAGTCATTGTCATGTTTCCTGCTTTTGTCAAATGCACCAAGCCAAAATTACCCAGTTTTGCTCTGGAGCAACTAATACATGCGCCAAGCTTAGACTTTGAGCAATTTTGCCTAACACATCTAATACTTGCGCCAAGCCTATTTTAGGCAGTGCAGCCTGAATCTGTGGCCTATTTCACCATCCCGAATTCCCCAATTAGTGGTTTAGCACCTCTGTTTAGGTTCCACATTATCTGACACCCAATAGGCCCCCTTCAGTCAAAGGAAGGTGACTTCTTTTTAACCCACTCCGAGTGATCGGGTTATTTGCATTGATTTTCATGCCTTCAATAGATCAAAGGGCTTCCCTTTGATTCTTCCGAAGAGCATTGGGGTCTTTCCGCGGGACTTATTTAGGGTACGAAAGCCACCCGAGACGGGAATTCAGAGGCCCCGAAATCCTTAAATCATTTCATTTACAAAAGAATTCCAAAAAATTAAATATAAAAAAAAAACCAAAATAGGGATTTGTGGTGCCGACATAACGGCATCGCCTTCACCTCTGTCATCTCGTAGGAAAAGGAGGAAAATTTGTGGGCCCCACCCAAGGCACCTTTACCCTACCCGATACTAAGCCATGTCGTGGGCATTGGACCCGGCCTACGCCGATCCCGACTTATCCTTGCCACATTCCCCAACTCATTCTCTATAGAAGAGGCCTTCACATTCGTACCCAATCTCCGTTTGCCATCACCAGGCCCTTCGATGCACCCATCTTCCCGTCCACCACCTCTCAAAACACTCAAAATCCAACACCCTATTCTCCATCATTTTTCCAAACCATGTCCATTCCCCCCCTCACCCCCATATCCATGCCAAATCAACCACATTTCCCATTCACATCCAACATGCCCCATATTCCCTCCATTCCCAACATACCCAACTTTCCACATCCATCCACACAACATACATCCCAACCCTCCACATCCAACCCAATTTTTGTCTCCACATCCAATCCTCATAACCCCCATATTCCCACATGCACCCAAGCAATGCCCAATTTATCCCAATCCCCTCTAAATACACCCCATATCCCCTCATCTACCCAGGTCATGACCAATTTTACCAGGGCCATGCCTAATTTTTCCCACACCTCCACTTCATCCACACCCCAAATACCCTCAAATGCACCATCTCCATCCGATCCCTCTCCAATGGCCATGATGGAGGAGATGGTCTGGGCCTACACCAGTTGGATGGCCTTCCAAAACAACCCCTCTCATCCACGCCACACATCCATGAACCCCTCCCATACACTATCAAGCCTCCATGCCTCATTCCCCCATGATCCCCATCAACCCCCCATCATCCATACCATACAAACCCTCATTACCCAAAACCTCCAAGGCCCAATGGCCCAAACCCCCATCACCCAGACCCATTAGGGGCCCATGACTGATATATCTCAAGGCCCAATGGGCCAGACCCACCAAGGCCTAATAAGCAAGACCCACCAAGGTCCCACCCAGGCATAATGGATCAAACCCATCAAGGCCCAATGGGTTAGATCCATCAAGGCCTAATGGGCTAGACCCATCAGGGCCCACTAAGTCAGACCCACCAAGGCCCAATGAGCAAGACCCAAGGCCCAATGGGCCAGACCCACCAAGACCTCATCACCCAAACTCCCCAAGGCTTTATGTCCCAAACCCATTGTAGTTCTTTACCCTACACCTAAGCCCAACAAGGCCCAAACCTTGGAGCCTCGCACCCATACCATTCACAATTCCTCCAAAATTTCACTCACCCACAACCCTTATACCCAGTTCAAGCCCATGCCTTACATCAACCCTAATTTACCCATGCCCCTACACCCCAAAGCCATCTTCAAGCTTTTCCCCATACCCAATGGCCCCATCAGGCCCCACCCCAAAATCTAACTTCCACTCATCCCATCACTCCGCAAAATTCCCCTCACAATCAATGGTCTCATCCAGCCCCCATTTAGTCCATGCAATAATAACAAGAGAATATCGCCCTCACTACACCCTATGCAGATCAACAATATGACGAGGATGAGATCAATAGTATGAAGAGGACGAGACCAACAATATGAACAGGACCAACAGTGGGGCTTATGCCGGGAGCTCTCTTTAGTAGGCCCTCCAGATCTGACTACAGATCTGGCAATCCTAAATGGAAGGGGATTTAAGGTCGCTATTATCTAAATCCTAAGGTAACCTAATGCCTAAACTACATAAATGGTTGAGAAGAATGATGGAGTATGAGAAAATAAATATAAAAGGGTGAGAAGTATGCTATGAGGTACAGATCTGATTGGTCTTATAACTCAGACTCAGATCTGCTGCTATAGAAATCCTGTCCAATGGCTACATTATCACCAAAGAGGAGAAAGGATCCAACTCACCCCTGTGCCATGATCCAATCCCTTATGGCTATAACCTGTCCACTTGAATGGTCACAGACTATCCAATAGGGGAACCACAATCCAGAGATGGGTCAGAACAAGTTTATCATTGTAGGCACTACTTCTTCTAGGCTACCAGCTCAAGAATCCATAGGAACCTCAACCTCTAAAGTTCTGAGTGTGGGGCTAGGCCTGCAATGTGCACTAGCCTGGACACACAGAACCAGCAAGAGTTTGAGTAGTAACTTTTAAGCTTAGCTGTTCACTGCTTTAGAAAGACAGCAGTGATCCAGTCACAAGCCTACAATCTCTACAGCCAGATCAGATCTGCCATCTGATGGTGGGTCTATACAAATACACGAGAGTTTATCTCTGCACAATCTCTCATAAGGCTACAAGCACAGGTGCAGAGAAGAAGGATCTGTCTTAGATCTGTGGATTGGCCTCACCCTAGGGCTATAATCTGTCCACTTAAATAGTCACAGACTATCCATAGAGGCTATCCTCCTCACAGAGGTCTAAGACAGAACAAGAACATTGCTGCCACCACCATGTTCACAAGGCTACCAACTCAAGCTCCCATGGGGATTCAAATTTAGTGGATCCTGTGGTGGGGCATAGGCCTGCAATGTGCCTAACCTGGACACACAGGTTACTTGGATCTAAACAAACCCTTAAAAACAATCCTCCATTACTTATAATACAACTTAGCAATAGAGGATCTCAAGGCAGCAGCCTTGTACAGAATAACTCTCAAAACAGTAATCCCATACATGCATAAGATCCTATTATAAAAATCCATTAAAACTATTCCAAATAGACATACAAAGGCATAGCCAGCAAATGCTGAACTATGGAGAGAAGAAAAAGGGAAAAAGAAATTGCCTAAACCCTAACCTTAGCCTACTGCAATTCTGCAGTTGGTTCAAAGGAGTACAGAAGTCCTTAAACCTAAACTAGGCTTAGGCTTATATAGCAGTCAACTGTGTGACCATTAGGGTTAGGAAAACCCTAATTTATCAATGCTATCGTGGCCCATTTCTATTGCTTGGATGCCTCGAGGCACGTGTATGAAGATTAGAGCATTGGAGTGCATGCCCTAGTTGCTGGAAGTTCCCAGATTGTCGTTACAGAAGTGGGGAGAAGTTAAGATCCCGAGCCTCGCTAGGTAGAAAGGCTTTTCAGGTCTTGTCGCGTGATAGAATTGGCATCGTGGGATTGAATTGACTTGAAGCTCTTGCAGTCGCGAGATTGATACTTTGGTCATTGCGGGGATGCTCTGGTCGTCGCGGGATTACTCTTTTCATTTGAATTGCAGCTTCATTCCTTGGGAATCTGTGGGATCTCAAGAAGCCATGTGCATGGGCTTCGTTCACGAGCATTCCTCAAGGCTTGTATCCATGCCATCGTGTGACAACAATGCAGACAGAATGCTCGGAGCTCTCTCTCCTCAGTGAATTGTGCGAAGATTAAAGGCACCTTTCTTAAGCTGCACGAGAGTGCGCGAGACTGCACGAGAGCTTATGACTAAGCCACGCGAGAACTACGCAAATTATACTTTTTACTCCCTTCTGTCATCAATCTGTGAGAGAACGGCGCAACCAGTTGGTGTGCTGCCTTCAGAAGCCCGCGACAACTACGCGAAGCATTCTTTCTAGTTCAATTGAGCCCTGCGACATCTGCGCGAGGCTCACTTCTTGACTTATTTCTGCTTTGCTATGCCTAAGCTGTAACCAGTTCTGTCTGGGTCTAACTTTCTTTCTCCTGAGGCACTTCTGGGGCAAAAAGGTAAGCTTCTTGGTATGGTTAGGGCCTTATTTGCAGCTGCTGCTTATTACCTACAAAATGGGCTTAGCACACATTTATTAAATGACTAAGGGTCTAACAGAGATTAAGTTAAGGGGTGAAAAGTGGTACTTTTCAGGTTTTAACACACCCCCAAACCAAATCTTTGCTAGTCCCTTAGCAAAGCTTTAACTAATTAAATGCCACTTTCGTAGGGATCACGGGTATATTTAGCATATGTACCAAGCCTTTTAAACTCCTAGGTGGTCCCTAGTGGAGGAGTGAAGTCTCCTGAGGGTTTTCAATGAAGATACCCACAAACTTCACCAATAGAATAGTTAAGTATAGTGCAGTTAATGACAACACAGATTTCAATGTATAAAGGTTCATTCCACACCCATTCTTTAACATTTAGAGGGAACTGCAGCAGTAATGCAGGCCATTCAAAACTCAAAATTTAGCAAGTGTTTGCATCACCACCATTCATTTTACATTAGAAATTCAATGTGTAAAAATCAGTACCCAGCTTGCCTTAAATTCAAATTTTAGGTTGGATACAACCCCAATGAGGTTAAAATTTAGACCCAATTCTCACTAGGGCTATCTCTCAATATTGACAATCTGAGGGTGTTCATATTCAAAATAGCTCAAGAGCAGTTACAGACCCCAAATGGGCCTGCAAGCATGAGCATAGGAAAAGCTTCTAATTTCTTACATCCTCATGAATTTTCACCATAGATTGGACAACTCCTCATCTCCACATGACAGCTCATTTCACTTTGGATCTATAATGTCTTTTTAAATGGGTTGTAATGTGGCTTATGGGTGAGGGATATAAAGAATCAAGGGGTAAAAAGGGAATCAAAGTGGCCAGCTTCACAACCTTCATTTCAGCAAAACTTCATCTTACTTGATATATTCCAGAATCAAAGTGGCCAGCTTCTCCTCTCCTTTTCAATTTTCAGATGATGTTCTTCTCTAGACTTCTCTTTTCTTTCTCTTTTTATTTTTATTCGATATTTTTATAATTTTTATGATGAACTGCCACACAAATATCATTGATATACTGGTGTTCATAAGTTGCTTTTCTTCACCTTCCACAGAATGTTGGACCACTCTCACTATCTTTAACTCCTTTACCTTCTGAATTCTCAGAGTGAGGGTGAGGTTGAATCAGGTCATGAGGTTAAGGTGCAAGTATTCTGGTGTTTGTCAAAGAAAAGTAGGATTTTTTAGGCTCAACTAGTGTATGCAAAAGGGCAGCTTTTAAAAGATTGGATTTTTAGGCTCAAACTGTCCAAATGAAGGCCCTGATAATGCACTCAAATCAATATACAGAAATAAAAAATTATATTAACTTAGAAAAACATGTACAATTGTAATTACAATAACTAGAAAAGAAGTGCAAAGGCACGAAAAGCCTAATCTACAATCTAGGTTTTAAAAAGAGGAAGAAGAGAAATCAAAATCCGAATCTGTAAACCTGTCTCAACCCATCTGTTTGGCATGTTTCCTCATTTCAGCTTTGCTCTCAGAACTAGTCTTGGACTTGGTTCTATCTGATGGAGCTTTGGTCTTTTTCTTCCGGGCTTTCTTCTCAGTTGGGCTCTTTTTCTTCTGCTACCTTGGTTGCTTTGGCTGTGGGGGTTTCTTCATGGTTGGAGCCTTTGGTGCCCTCACCCTCATCTTTCTGGTTTTGGGTTCAGGAGGGATCATAGGAGATTTTCCTTTGTCTTCCTTAGTGGGGGCTACTGGGGACTTCCCTTTTGCTTTGGGCACAGGCTGGCCTGGGGGTTTTGCCTCCTCAGACTGGGCAGCTGGCTCTTTGCCAATTTTAATAGAGGCTGCTGTGTAAGCAGTCCTCTTAGCAGTGACTTTCCTCTATTTAGGATAAATTTACTCAGTTAGAGGTACAGCAGGTGTCTTGGTAGGTGGAGGTTGCTCTGTAGGAGGTGATGAAGGAGGGGCAGGGGCCTTCCCTTTATCTGGCTATATCTGTGGTTGTGCCTCCTCAGACTGGGCAGCTGGAGTTTGGGTAGCTGGAGGCTCAGGTTCTAGCATGCAGATAGAGAGTGGGGTGGGCTACTGAGCTGCAGTTCTGGCAGCAGCCAATGCAGCTTCCAATGTGGCTATCTAGATTTTGGCTTTGAGGAGGTCAATTTCATGGATTTCCTTTTGGAGTTTGAAGATCTCCTGAGCATTATTGAGCCTCTTTTCAAACAGTCTTGCTTTCATCCTCTCCGCATTAGTATTGGCTTTCTCCAGCTCCAGATTTAGCTGATAATAACCAGCTGTAGATTTGGCCTTCTCATAGGCCTCCAAGATGTTAGTCCACCCCAGGGAGATACCCAATAATTACTTTCTGTGGGCTTCCTCCATTTCAATAATCTGCTGCAGTAGTGGGATCTCAATGGACTGTCAAAGTTGGGCCATGCCCCTCAGGACATCCTTCCTAAGGTAGGGATTGTCCCTCATGGCATGGAGGATGGTGAGGTAGGGAGGGATGTAAAAAAAATATTTGGGTGCGATAGGAAAAGAGGAAGTGGAAGGAGCAAGATGCGATTGGTCCTGGGTGGGGGGAAATGGGGTCAACAGTGGATAAGTCTAGTTGTTGGGGGAGGGTAACAGGTTCTGGGTCTGTTTGTTAGTGAATGTTGGAGGGAGTAGGATAAGAGGTGGGATCGAAGGCATGGGGGGAAAGAAAATGGGGTAGGCTCACTAAGAGTAGGGGGTGATGGGGGAGGGAAAATGGGAATGGTGAAAGGTATGAAAGAGAATGGTGGGGTTGTGGGGACAGGGTTGGGAGGGGAAAGGACCAGGGGGGTTGGAGTGGATTGTTGAGGGATGGGTGGGTTGGTCAATGTGTGTAGGATGGATTTGATGGATGTGAGTTTAGTCTGCATCTGGTCCTGGGTGTGTTTAGTGGTGGATAGTTGGGATTGGATGTCTTGGATGAGGGAGAGGATGAGTGTCAGTGTGTCTGGGCTGGGAGGTTGAGTTTGTGTAGAAGATGGCATAGGTTGAAAAGGTGAGGAAGGTGCATGATGGAAAGTGGAAGGAAGGAGAGATTGAGGTTCTGGTGAGTGCTGTTGTGATGTAATTGGGGAGTCCGGGAGGGGGGTGTAGTGGGTGGACATTGTGTCAAGGAAACTAGCCATAAAGGCTTGGAATCCTGTGGTTGTGTTAAGGTTTATGTCTATGTCTGGGAATGGGGATGTGGTAGGCATGGCAGGGGTGGTGTCTTCTTCAAAGTGAGGTGTGCGAGTGGGGATAAAAGGGACTGTGGGTGGTGTCTGGGAGATGGTGGGGGTTGTCTCAGTGGTTTTCCTTTTCTTGTAGGAAATGAGTGGAGGGTTGTCAGGTTTATGTGAATATAATCGGGGTATTGGGGCTGTGTATTGAGGTAGGGTAGGGGATGGTGAGGGGCTGACATGGGGGGTGGTGTCCTCCCAGGTACCAAAAATAAGAAGGGGGTGTGGGGATGGATAATGAAGACAAAGGAGGGTGAGAGAGAGATGGAATAGGGGTAGGGGATGTTGGAGTAAAAGGTGGGAGAGATGTGGTGGCTGCTGCAGCAGTGGTGGTGACAGGCTCTAATATCTCCTCTGTAGTAATAGGGGTGGACCTTGTAACAACTGCCTCTTCTGATTGCTTGGGAAGGGCCTGAGTCTTAGCCTTCTTCTTCTTCTATGCCTCCTTCAGACTCCTGCTGATTTCCCATTGCCTCTTGGCAAAAGTTGTTGGGGCAAGGGTGGTAGTGTCCTCAGTTTTTGCTATCTTATACCCTCCCTTTATTAGCAGCTTGGTGATGACTCTGGCATAAGGGAGTGTGTGTGGCTTCTTGTTCTGCCCTAATTTCTCCGCCAGGTCCTTCATTGCCTCAAAGATTAACCAGGCTGCATGGAAGCCATGGCCTAGAGAGAATGAGTAGACAGCATCAGCAATAGGAGCTCTCCTCTCCTGTTGATGGCCTGAACAGTAAATATTCTTTCTCAGGACCTGGTCAATGAAGAGGAGTCCAGGCTCTAACTCTATTCTTCTAATAGAATCCCCTGAGGCCTTTACTCCTCTAGTCAAAGCCCTTGCAATTGTATCAATTGAGGCACTCAAGGGGGGGCATATCCACAACTAGGGTCAAATGCAACTAGGATACCCAAAACCTCAGCAATCACCTTGGGGCTAACTAGCATTTTGAAATTATCAATCAACACCAGTAGTCCTGTCTGTCCATCTTTGTCCTTGGTGACCCTAATGTACTGGTAAAAGAGTTGCACTAGCCTAGGGTAGGCTAGTGCTGGTATTCCTCTCATCAATGGTGTCAGGCCGGCCTTGCTCATAAATTGAACTGCAGGGGTAGAGAGAGGCTCCTTCTCAAAGAATGGCAGTTCGAAAGTTGTCTCAGGCTCAGAGGGGATTGAAGCCATGAGCTCGGAGGGTGTAGAAAACTCAAGGGTTGGCTCCTCTACCTCCTCAACCACTTCCTTCCCTTTTTTCAGTACCTTTGAAGTTTTGACCTTCTTAGGAGTGGTCTTAAAAAGGGCCTTATCCTTACCCCTTTTCTTTTGTTCACTCTTAGGGGCCATTCCAAACTCTACTTTTAAAAATACAAACTGGGGACTAAGATCTGAGTGCTTACCCTAAAATTGTAGGGTTAGGATGAATCTGACGCACAGTGCACCGCGAGATCTCTGAGTAGAGGGCAATAGATGGGGGTGATGCTAGGAAAAAATCTATAAATTCTTGGTATGACTGATGGGTTGTAGGATCGATGCTGGAGGAGAGAGGAAGAGGAGCACCGGCAGCTAGGGTTTCGCTGGATTGAGAAGGAAGAGAGAGTACTGGGAAGGGAGACAAGCGTGGGGTTAAAATACTTGTCGCTAAGCTTGGCATGCTTTGGAAATATCTGGTCGCGGGATTGGAAATGAAACCTAGCGAAGGTGCTATTCAACTGGATTGCGTGACAATCTCCCAGGTTGACCTTGGAGCGCGCGACAGCATGTGAAGAATTCCATGTGAATTACGCTAGAGGCTGCCAGGCCTCCATTTGGATTACGCGAAAGGCTCTGAGGTCCACTTTGAATCTCGCGACAGCCTTTGAATCTCGCGGCAGCTAATGAAGTATTCTTTTTGAATTGTGCGAGAGTCTCCCAGGCTTCCTGCTGAACCTCTGGACAGCTAGTGAAATGCTCTATTTGGATCGCGCGAGAGGTTCCCAGGTTTATTTGAACCTCGCAACATCTATTGAAGGGTTCTATGTGAACTACGCGAGAGTCTCTCAGGCCTCCTTTTGAACCCAGCGACAGCAAAGTAGTAAACAGAGAGCATGTGCTCTCTGTTCTGCCAATTCCATTTGTGTTGTGGTTGGATTCATGGCATGACTCTCCACCATGGGTACCCCTAGACACATTAAGATCAACCATTCAAGCAAAGACAGTAAAAATCACCAATCCAACATTGTGCATTCAAGCAAAAACCATCAATCCAAGAGCAGTAATCATCAAACCAAGCATAAAGAAATCAAACAAGACAGGTCCAGATTCAAGTGGGGCCACTAAAATTTCCTAGAGAATTTGAACAAAAGAAAGCAAGATAAATCTAACAAATCCAAAGTACATATGATACAATATTGACACACCTATGGATCAGTTTAATGAAGGATCCCCTTGAAAGTGAATGGTGTCCATGGGTTCAGCAGGTTTTTCAAAACAAGGCTTAAGCCTCTGATCATTCACCTTCAAGGTTTTCCCAGACTTGGGATCCTTGATTTCCACAGCACCAGATGGGGAAACACTCATGACAATGTAGGGACCTTCCCATCTGGATTTCAGTTTGCCAGGAAAAAATTTAAGTTTGGAGTTAAACAACCAAACCTTGTCACCGGCCATGAAGCTCTTTCTCAATAGACCCTTGTCAAAGAAAGCCTTGGACCTTTCCTTGTAGATCCGGGCATTGGCATATGAATCCATCCTCAGCTCATTCAGTTCTGACAGCTGCAGCAACCTGTGATGACCAGTAGAAGTTAGGTCTAGATTTAAATGTTTATTGGCCCAATAGGCCCTGTGTTCTAACTCTACTGGGAGATGACAAGCCTTGCCATAAACCAGTCTGAATGGGGACATCCCAATGGGAGTCTTATAGGCAGTCCTATAAGCCCACATTGCAACATTTAGCTTTTCAGCCTAGTCCTTCCTGTTTGTCCTCAAAGTCTTCTAAAGGATGTGCTTGATCTCCCTATTTAAAATTTCAACTTGCCCACTAGTTTGTGGGTGGTAGGGAGTAGCAATCCTATGATTGACAGAATATTTCTTGAGCAAGCTCTTAAAATTTCTGTTGCAGAAATGGCTACCCCCATCACTGATAATGGCTCTAGGGGTGATAAATCTTGAGAAGATATTCTGCTTTATAAACTTGAGGACAACCTGATTATAATTGGTTCATGTGGCAATAGCTTCTACCCATTTGAAAACATAATCCACTGCCACTAAGACTAAATGATAACCATTTGAAGGAGGAAAGGGGCCCATGAAGTCAATACCCCAGACATCAAACAGTTCCACAACAAGGATGGGCTGTAAAGGCATTGAGTTTCTTTTAGACAGCCCTCCTAATTTCTGACATCTTTCACAGGACCCCTGCAGCGGCGCCAAAAATTTGTTGGGTTATTTTAAGTGCGTGCTGCTGACTTTATTGGAGACAGTGATAAGAATGGGGTTAGTGAAAATAAATCAAAGGTGGATTGAAAACTACAAAGCAGCAAGCCTAAAAATACATAGTCTTGCAAGATACATGGCCTGTTGTAGCAAGTTTTAATAAGTAAGAGTTTGTCCCACAGGGAAAGTTGATCTAAAGCTCCAAGGGAGCTATCTTTAGTAGGTCCTCTAGATCGGGCTACAGATCTGGCAATCCTAAATGGAAGGGGATTTAAGGTCACTATTATCTAAAAGGGTGAGAAGTATGCTATTAGGTACAGATCTGATGGGTTTTATAACTCAGACTCATATCTGTTGCTATAGAAATCCTGTCCAATGGCTACATTATCACCAAAGAGGAGAAAGGATCCAACTCACCCCTGTGCCATGATCCAATCCCTTATGGTTATAACCTGTCCACTTGTATGGTCACAGACTATCCAATAGGGGAACCACAATCCAGAGGTGGCTCAAAACAAGTTTATCATTATAGGCACTACTTCTTTCAGGCTACCAGCTCAATAATCCATAGGAACCTCAACCTCTAAAGTTCTGAGTGTGGGGCTAGGCCTACAATGTGCACTAGCCTGGACACACAGAACCAGTAAGAGTTTGAGTACTAGCTTTTAAGCTTAGCTGTTCACTGCTTTAGAAAGACAACAGTGATCCAGTCACAAGCCTACAATCTCTACAGTCATATCAGATCTACCATCTGATGGTGGGTCTATATAAATACAGGGGAGTCTGTCTCTGCACAATCTCTCATAAGGCTACAAGCACAAGTGCAGAGAAGAAGGATTTGTCTTCGATCTGTGGATTGGCCTCAACCTAGGGCTATAATCTGTCCACTTAAATAGTCGCAGACTATCCACAGAGGCTATCCTCCTCACAGAGGTCTAAGACAGAACAAGAATATTGCTGCCACCACCATGTTCACAAGGCTACCAGCTCAAGCTCCCATGGGGATTCAGATTTAGTGGATCCTGTGGTGGGGCATAGGCCTGCAATGTGCCTAACCTGGACACACAGGTCACTTGGATCTAAATAAATCCTTAAAAATAATCCTCTATTTCTTACAATACAACTTAGCAATGGAGGATCTCAAGGCAGCAGCCCTGTACAGAGCAACTCTTAAAACACCAATCCCATACATGCATGAGATCCTATTATAAAAATCCATTAAAACTATTCCAAATAGATATGCAAAGGCATAACCAGTAAATGCTGGACTATGGAGAGAAGAAAAAGGGAAAAAGAAACTGCCTAAACCCTAACCTTAGCCTACTGCAATTCTATAGTTGGTTCAAAGAAGGAGTACAAAAGTCCTTCAACCTAAACTAGGCTTAGGCTTATATAGCAATCAGCTGTGTGAGCATTAGGGTTAGGAAAACCCTAATTTATCAATGCTATCGTGGCCCATTTCTGTTCCTTGGATGCCTCAGGGCGTGTGCACGGAGATTGGAGCATTGGAGTGCATGCCCTAGTTGTTGGAAGTTCCCAGATTGCCCCTACAGAAGTGGGGAGAAGTTAAGATCCCAAGCCTCGCTAGGTAGAAAGGCTTTCCAGGTCTTGTCGTATGATAGAATTGGCATCACGGGATTGAATTGACTTGAAGCTCTTGCAATCGCGGGATTGATACTTTGGTCATCGCGGGGATGCTCTGGTCGTCACGAGATTGCTCTTTCCATTTGAATGGCGCGGGAGTTACGCGCGCAGTTCGTTCCTTGGTGAATCTCGCGAGGATCCTCACGAAGAAGCCATGTGCATGGGCTTCTGGTTCGCGCGAGCAGTTCCCTGAAGGTTTATATCCCGCGGCCACTGCGCGACAGCTACGCGCAGGAATGCCTGGAGCTCTCTCTCCTCAGTGAATCACCCAAAGATTAAAGGTGCCTTTCTTGAGCTGCGCGAGACTGCGCGAGAGCTTATGACTAAGCCATGTGAGAACTGTGTGAAGTATGCTTTTTACTCCCTTCTGTCATTAATCTATGCGAGAACGGCGCAACTAGTTGGTGTGCTGCCTTCAGAAGCCTGCGACAACTGCGCGAAGCATTCTTTCTGGTTCAATTGAGCCCTGTGACATCTGCGCGAGGCTCAGTTCTTGACTTGTTTCTGCTTTGTTGTGCTTAAGCTGCAGCCAGTTCTGTCTGGGTCAAACTTTCTTTCTCCTGAGGCACTTCTGGGTAGAAAGGTAAGCTTCTTGGCATGGTTAAGGCCTTATTTATAGCTGCTACTTATTACCTACAAAATGGGCTTAGCACACATTTATTAAATGACTAAGGGTCTAACAGAGATTAAGTTAAGGGGTGAAAAGTGGTACTTTTCAAGTCTTAACAGGGCCTGCTATGACCGAGTTTTTACACCCTTGGGGCAATCACTGAATGTACTTTGCCTCTATTAATAGAAAAGTGATTAGTCATAGCCCTTCAACCACGACCTCCTCCAAATCCCATCCCGTGGAACTATGAACCCAACACTCACAGTAATTTTTATCAGGGTCCGGATCACCCAACAGATCGCTGCTTCCCATTAAAGCACGCAATATAGGATTTAATCAAGGCCGGTAAAATCATCCCCCGACACTTCCTCAAGCCACCCAGCATGCTAACATACACCAAGTACCGCTGCCCCCACACCCTCTCGGAGGGGCAGGTCTAAGACCCATGGTCGGTATGATCGAAGAAGGTGATTAAGAATTTGAGTTTGACCTATCAAATTACATTTATAGTCAGGAAACTTTTATGGCCCCATTATAGAGAGACTGGGCAGATAGAAGTATTGGGTGAATTTGGCAGATTACTTCCCCAACCCAACACCACAAATAGAACCCTTAGATCTTAGGGCTTATTTCCCATTACCCACTCTTGTCAATTACCTACAAATTAATGCCTATCAACCATACACTACCACCCCCACCAATTACCCAATAGTCCATCAGGTTCACCATACCCCACCACCACCTATTAATTATCAATGGTCCACCCCTACCCCATTACCCCCGACACAACCACCCGCATACCTCATCACCCCAACCTGGCCTACTTTCGCCACCCGCCCATCCATCATCGAGGTGAAACAGGTTTTACCCATCCTTCCTGAGCCATCAGTACAAGCACATCAGATACTAGCAGCCACTCCCTTTCAGATTTCAGGACCAACTTATAATCCTCATTAGGTCCCGCTCAGTTATGAATAGATGAATGTCAATGTCAGCGGCAGCAAAGAAGAGGCAGTGGACTTTGTTACTAGATCTAGGAAGATCTCAAGCAGTCAGAGGCACCAGCAGCAACACAAGCCCAACCAGAGGGGAAGAAAGATACAGGTACAGTGAACCCATTCAAAAAAATGAGTAGAGAACACGTACTGGAAACCCAGTTGAAAAGGATGTCAGCCCACATTACAGTCTGGGACCTATTAATGATGTCCCCACTTCATTTTCAAGCACTAATGGGGGTGTTAAAGAATACGCATGTGTCTCTTCAAGTGAGCCCAGATGAAGTCGGGTAGATAATTGGACAAGTGATGGCTCCCAATACCATCTCCTTTTCGGATGTGGATTTACCAGAGGAGGGAAATAGTCATTCTAAATTCCTCAATATAACTATAGAATCTAGAAACATGATAATCCCCTTAGAATTAATTGATAATGGGTCTGCTTTGAATGTAAGCCCCTTGAGAACCGCTACCAAAATAGGGATAGATCCGTGCATGTTGAGGCCAACAAGAACCAGCGCTAGAGGTTTTGATAATACAAGAAGGGAAATAATGGGAGAAGTTGATCTTGAGCTAGTAATTAGCCAATGACCTTCTCCATACTATTTCAAGTAATGGACATCAAATCCTCCTTCAGTTTGTTATTAGGGCGACCTTGGTTGCACGAAGTTGGGGCGATACCGTCGACGTTGCATCAGAAGCTCAAGCTTATGTCCAGGCAGAAAATTATCACCATCATAGGTGAGGGACACGATGAGAAGGAAAAGGCCACCCATAGTATTGAGAACCCAAAAGTGTTGGATGTGCCACATACAGTTGAGGATATCGACCTCCACAGTTTTGAATACAAGGTATTAGTTGTAGTCTCGGATCCCCTGAAAAGCATCACTCCAAAAACCGGAGGTGAAATGATAGCGGCAGTGGCCATGCTCCAAAAGTAGGGCTATCAGAAAGGAAGGGAATTGGGTCCTCAGTTATAAAGCAGGAGAGAGCCAGTCAAGGCTAAAGGTGGACAGCAGGTCTGATTTGGGTTAGGTTACAAGCCCACAGAAGAAGAGGTCCGTGAGGCTAAAGAAACACCTTTGTAAGTGCAGGGATCATAAAAATAGATCAGAATGGGGCCACATAGTTAACCCCGCACAAGCTAGCACCCCCTGTCCACCTTACCAATCCTTAGATCATCCCTCCCAACGTGGAAATAGACCTAGCCGCTCTGTCCCTATTTGAGGAGCAATGTTCCATACCTGCATAATCTCCCCCTGTAGTGAATCACCACAGGACTTTACTGACATTTGAGGACGAGATCCCAAATGAACCCATGATTAACATGATGAAGGCTAACTCCGAAGAATCCCATCAAGCAGCCTCCTCCATCAAAAAAGGTAAAGGAGTTGCATTGTAGGTACGTAATTGGGCGTCTGTGCCCCAAACTCTGGAAGCAGCAAGTGGCTTGAAATACAACACCCTTTTTTAAAAAAAAAAACCTATAAAAAGTTAGATAAGCCCTTGGCAGGCCATACCGTATAGATATAGGGACTCGCTTTGCCAAGAGCCCATTTATGAAGAAACCAAAAATCTCAAAAACATAGAAAAAATATAAAATCCAAAAATATTGTCTTTCAAATTTTTGAATAAAGTCAAAGAAAATGATGCCTTAATCGAAAAACTCATCCCACGTGAAGTCGACCCCTTTCCTGTAGAAATATAAGAAGAGGTAGGAGTCACTAGTCTAGACGAGGAGATCCCTACTGAGGAGCTTCCTAAGGAACTCCTAGAATGGTTTTCCGACTTTGAGCACGGTCCTACCCCTATTGTTGAGGAAACCGAGGATGTCAATCTAGGTACTTATTGGTGCACGCTTTTTCTGGGTTCCTCTTGGTTCCCGTTGAATAAGTGGCTTCCAATTCTGTCCTGTTGGACTCTAGCATTGCAGTGTATGTGATAAGGTGGGGATAAATAATAATAGGAGGAATTTCCTAGGATGATTCCTAGTTGATTTATGATCTCCAGCTAAAGATATTTATCGACACTGCAACACATCAATGATCACGCGTTTAAGCTGGTGTGGGTTACTTCTATACTGAATCGTCTGCCTGCGAACATCAGCAGCAATGTCCTCTTTTAATTAGATAGTTTTAGCTTTCCTTTTAGTTTCCCTTATTGCGATTATGGCTGATTTAGATTCTGTTTTTTTGTTGTTAATTATGATTAGGTGAGCTTATTATGATAGGTTATTTTAGTGTTCTGATGCTATCAGGAATCCAATCATTTTAAGTTTCTCGATATCATTAGGAGTCCAATTAATATCAAAGTCCTGGTACTACTAAGAGTCCAACCAGTTCCAGTCTCCTACTGGTACTAGGAGTGCATGCGTATTAGTTCCAATAATATTCCAATTAAATAAAAGAGTCCAATTATATCACAATTCTAGATAAAGCAGGTACGCTAATTTTATTGTAATTCTAGATAAGCAGATGTATCAATTGTATGGCAATCACAACTAAAGCACTTAAGGTAATCTTACTAGCATTCTTATTTGAAGAAAACAAAGACTAATTTTTTTACTGCGACTCTAATTGAAGCAATAAATAAATTTACTAAAATAAAAATAAATGATCGAGGCAACAAAATTAACTCTTTTTTTTTAGAATCGTAATCTACGGATCAATTATGGTAAAAATCTAACTAATAATAAATGAATTAACTTTTCTAAATTTGGGTGCAGATAATAAATTGACTGAACTAGAAGACTGAATTGAATCAAAGTAAATAATGGTATGAAGGCCAATTTGATGCAATTAGCCAATTATATTGAAATAGAAAAAAACTACCTATAATTAACTAGTTAACCCTAAACAATCTAAAAAAAGGGGGGTTGGGCCCACTATACTAAGGAGGATTGGCCTCATTCTCGAATACCCTCCGTAAGCTCCCGTGGGCAAATCGGATGGTGGAGATAAAAAATAGGTTGATAGTTAAATAATAAAAAAGGGATTTTTAGAATTGACTTCGAAATTATAATAAGAAATTAGATTGAGAAACTAAAGTTATGAACTGAAATTTATATTTTTTTTAGATTTTTGACGGTATGAAAATATAGAATTAAATTATAGATTAAAAATTTAGGACTGAATTCGGGTCCGAAATTAGAAAAATCAGGCCGTATGATTAAAGACTGGTTCTGAACTCTAAGAGTCAGAACTAAAAATTAATGATAGGACTGTAAATTAAGATTTTAGAGTAGAATTAGAGCATAAGGTCGGTATATCAGAGCGCTAGATTAAGGACCGGTTCTAGAAATAGAGAACTAGAATCGGATATAGAGAATATTGGTCCGAAGAGGGTGCTACAGTCTAAAAATTAGAAATATAATTGATTAATTAAACTGAGGGGAAATCCTAAGTCTAAAATTAAATTAAATTCTTACCTAGGGTCAGGTCCATGGAGAGGAATCATCGAAGATTCGGGGGTTTAAATCTCAAAATCGTGACTAATTTGCTCTATGGGCTTGTCCTCGGAGTTCTCTAGTTTTGAAGTCCCAAAAAAAATTCGTTCTCTCCCTCAAAATTTCCAACCTCTTCTCTCTCTTAAAGAAAAAGGGCTTTTATAGGTTTTCCTTCAATTACGCGCCTATTTTCAAGCATTTAATTGAATTGCATGCCAATTTTCTAGCGTTTAATCGCTTTGAGTCGGTCACCGACTCAGTGAGTGACCAGCTAAATAACTCAGCGAGTTTCCTAATCCTAACAAAATTAGGACTAATTACGCGCTTGTTAGGATGTGCATAATCCGATTAAGCGTGTTACCTGAAGCGCTTAATCGAGGAAATGTAGGGGTCAAGGGTAGGAGACTAGGTCGGGCATAGGCCAATTGCACGCTGGTGCTTTAGCGCTCAATCCGATTGCGCGTCTAGTTCCAGGTGCATAATCGAGTCTCAAAACGGTCTGCGAAAGGAAGTTTGGTCTGAAAGGGGACTGATCGCACGCTTGTGGTTTTGCGCGTGATTAAATTACGCATTAGTTTTCAAGCACTTAATTCAGGGTTGTCCGGGTATGGTCTCAAGAATGGAATGCAGGACTATTGTTTCAGTCTGTGTCCCGACTATATACTATTGGTTAGTATATAGCCTCCCTACATTGGGATCTAAGCCACATAGCTATTGTTTCAGCTAGTGTTCAGCCATGTATTGTTGCATGGTCCCATGTCGAGGGTTAAAAAGGTCAAGGGCTGACTAAACAAATTTGTGTACTCTGAGAGGGCAAAATGAGGGTGTCTACAGATGCCCCTCTTCGACGTGCTCTTACAAAGTAAGAATGCATCGAAGAAGTAGACACCCCTCATTCGAGGTGCCTTCCCATTTCTTGGGAATTCACAAATGTGAATTGGTGATGTTGACATGACAAGCTTGGCTTTCTTATCTATCAGCACAAGCTAAAATGGAGCATTTAAATGGCAAATGGTAGCTGTCGAAGGGCATATTCTGGGTCTATGGGTGCATAGCGCATCCCGTCACATGGCGTGAGCTAACAGAGAGATTTTATGCAATTGAGGTACTAGGGCACCAATCAAATGTCCAAATAAGGTCCAGGGACCGATAATAAAGAGATGAAATAGTATGTAGTGTCAAAAGCTTTTACAAGTCATGTCAGACCGAGCGCGTCATTGCTCACACCAATGTGTGTCAGGCGTTTCATTTCCAATAGGCATTTGTAAGTTCTTATATTGAGTATACTCATTGTTTAGCTTCCTAGGGGAATGGTTGATTTGGGATAGTAATTGAGGTAAATTTTGTGAAGTGTGCTCAGTTGAATTTTGTGCAGTGGCTTATGCGCTTGATTCATCTGGAGTCATTTTTTTTGCATCTGAACAAGTGATCCTACGCAGTGGCGTATGCGCTTGATTGCGAGTTCAAAGGGCTTTGGGATTTAAAGGTCAAGGCTAAGTGTAGTTGGTTGTGGTATTTAAAGAAAGGTGAGTCGGGTCTATGTATCTTGTTCATTTTGTTCTTTTTCTTTTTTTGTTTTTTTTTTTTTGCTTTGCAAGTAAGAGAAGAAAGATTTTCGAAATAAAAGATTTTAGAATGAGTAAGGGGTTTTGAAATTTTGAGAATTTTAACTTAAGATCAATTAGGTGGTAAAACGACAGAAAACTTGGCTTCCGAGATGTCACTGAGCAGATCCATCGGTACGGGATTTGTGGGTCCGACCGTTCATGTGGTTGTCAAGACGACACTTGGCATGCCGGATATTCCATCTAACCTTTTCGACGAATACTGATAATTGTCTCTTATGGGAGGACTACAGTAATTTGTGAGTTGAGAGAGACGGGTTTTGAAAATATTTTGACTTAATCATAGATAATTATAATTTAGAAGAAATATCAAGTAATTGAAAAATGGGTAGTACTTACTTGGGGGTGATATTTACCTGAATTGTGCGGTGAGACCTTGGGAATATTGTAGCGATGGTACTTTGGCAGTATTGCAGCATCGCAGCGGGACTTGGTGGCTATCATTGTAATACAATGTTTTGGGTGCAATGTCATAGTAGGGTATCCCGAGGATTTTTATTATTTTTTTTGCTTGTTGCTTAAGTGGTGGTTGGCGGTTGTGGGCATGATGTCATGATGGGGCCTTGGTCATTGTAGTGGTACCGCGATGGGACCTGAGAGGTATTGCTGGGATGTTTGCGTTGTAGCTTGGTAGTAGTGAAATGCAATGGGACATGAGAGTAGTCTCACGTCTTCCCGCCTTTCTGTTGCAGTGGCATCTGGTAGGTTTGTGACTAGCACTTTGGGAGGCGGTTCATTGTTTTGGCGATGGGACGTGCTCATGCTTTCTCCCTTTCTTCTTTTAGTGCGACCTGCGTTGTGACTGATTTTTTTTTGGTAGTGGTGTCCGCGATGGGAAGTGAGCTAAGCGTTACGCTGGGTAGAGTGTTCATGTGACAAGTGTGTCTAGTTTCTTTCTTTGGCAGATCTTGGGTTCTAGTGAGATTATGTTGTAGTTGCGTTGTGATTGACTTAGTTTTTTTTATTGTTTGGTGTATTTACATTTTTGGGAGATTTGTTTTTGGCTTTTCACGATGGGCCATGAGTGCATGGCTATAACTTTGTGATGGGACAACAGCGAGTGACGGCCCCTTTTTCACTCTGAATGGCTCATGAGGCTATGTGATGGAGCAAAGGAGACTCTCGCTCGAGGAGGGGTAAATTTCGAGAAAAATCAGGAATTAAGCGCCTAATATCAGCCATCAAAACTGATCACGCGCCCGATTCCAAGCGTGCGATTCAAGGTCTAAAGGAAGTATTTACGCGTGTGTAGGTTAACATGTGATTGGATTATGCGCTCTAATACTTACATGCGATTGAAGCGTCTCTCGGTCAATGTACGGGTGATCTTTCAAATTGTGCGATAAAAGTGAGTTGTTTAATCGAATTGAATGGCTGGTGGGCAACGCAAAATCAGAAGGTCGCGCTACCTGTGCGGGCGATAGTCGTATTGAGCGCTTGGTTAGGAGCGCGAGTTTTCGATTGAGCGTGATGTTCCTAGCGCGTGATCAGATTAAGCGCACGTTTTTAGGCACGCGATTAAGACTGTACTCTATATAAGCAAAGGAGTCTTCATTTGCTTTTCATTCTTGAGTTTAGTCTTGAGTCTTGACTTTTCTGAGTGTTCTAGTATTCTGAGATTCGTGTTTCAGCGATATTGAGTGA
This sequence comes from Chloranthus sessilifolius, assembly GCA_021018995.1. Taxonomy (NCBI): domain Eukaryota; kingdom Viridiplantae; phylum Streptophyta; class Magnoliopsida; order Chloranthales; family Chloranthaceae; genus Chloranthus; species Chloranthus sessilifolius. The sequence goes on along the minus strand of CM037595.1, from coordinate 17,449,919 downwards.
TCTAATCGTCAGATTGGGATGGGGTTTCTTCCTATATTCATTATTTCACATGATCTTCATGCTAGTGTGATGTCTGGGGACAGTATTATTCTGAGAATGGGCGGTGTTGGGAATGAGAGCATTGGTCTTCACACCGTTCCTTTCTAGGGAGCAGTGAAGGCAGCGTTGATGGGGCGGCGACGAAGGAAGTGAAGATGGCAGGGAGAGGAGGTGCTGTAAATGGACGGATGTATTACCCAACCAATCCTTCCGTCTCTTCTGTCGGTGGCTCGTTTAAGTTCTCCAAGTCTGTGGCAACATTTCTGAAGCCTCCAATTGGACGTTCTGCTCCTCATTTTGGCTCATCGTAATTTTGGTTTTCATTTTGAGTTGTATGTTAGATTTTAGGTTTTCGTTTTGGGTTGTAATTCAAAAGGTATGCCTCCAATGAAACTTGTAAAATTTTAAATTATAAATAAAGGGGCATTTTTTTTATTGTATATTTTCACTGTCCCGTTAGTTGGCTTAAATTCTTATTGATTAATTAATTGAACTTACTTGCTTTATCGTAGTTTTAATATTTGAGTTAGCTTATAGTTTTAAAGTTCGTTATGAGAATGACCCAAGGTATATTCATTCGTCCTATTAGGTCCTACTTAGTAGGTTCACTTGATTTTATCAGGCTTGTTGGGGCCATTTTTTTTCAAGTTAGATTTTATCCTGTTTGAGTTTTTTTTTGTTTGAGGTTTTTGTCTTATTGAATGTAGTTCGTTTTGTCTGAGGTGTTTTATTTTGTTCAAGGTGTAATCTGAGATGATACTTGTTAGAATGTGTGAGTTTCTCATGGGTTCTAGATGGTGGTTGGGTGTTTCAATCCTATTGGTCTATCTAGACTTGGGGAGTTTGTGCTTTTAGAGGGGCAAGTGTTGTGTAATTATTGGTTCATCTTGGTTGTCAGGAATTGTGGTCTTTTTAAAGGGGGATGTGTATGGTTTTGGATTCAAACAACTTGGTAGGGGGTTCAAATGTGTGGCACGTGTCCATTGGTGATTCAAAAAACATAGTTTATAAATGTGTGAATTTAAGGCTTTGGGTTTATTGTTTATTTTAGACTTTCATTTTAAGCTTATAGGTTAAAAAGTTTTTTGTGGGGGATATCTTGTGTTTATAAGTTTGAGCATTTTTTATTTATTAATGTCTTTTATTCCTTTCTGTTTCGTATCCCGGGTATTGGACTCGATGAACTGTGCTTATTAAGTGGATGATGAGAATGGACGGGATTGGGAATTCGGGGTGATGCTAGGGTTGGTGCTATCAATCCAGCTCAAAGTGTCACCCCATCGGGGGAAGATATGAGAGAGAAAAAGGTCGTAGAGAGGAAACCTAAGGATAAGGCAAGGTCAGAGTTCTCATGACCGATGCCTATTTTTCCTCGGTAGGCTCTGCGGATTCAGTGTTAGTTGCTCCTCATTTTTTAATGTGTCCAAGGGGAGCTTCCACCAATGGATCCCGCAGATCCTGGGTGGCTTTCTGTGAGCCACTCTTCCTTTCCTTTTAGTTCGGGGCAAGGGGAAGAGGCTATCACGGTTAGAATTCACTCAGGGTGCTTTCATTCTCCGAACTTCTCTGAGATTTCTAGTTTCCCAAGTAAATCCAGATTCGGGAATTGCCTGAACGTGTTGATTTCAGCGTTCTTATTTTAACTATATATTTAGAGGGTATGCCCTCGGTGTGTGTTGTAATTGTTTTATTGATCTATAAAGTGGTTGTGTTCTCTATATCTTTTGTCTTGTTTTGGTTCGACTTTCTTGGTATCGTGTTTGACTCATGTGATGTTTATTTATTTGGGTTTAGTTTAATTTAGATTTATTAAACTCAGGGAGCACCAGGGGTAGTTTCCCCTTTTTTTTTTTTTTTTTTTTTTTAGCTTTAGCTCAAGGGATATAGAGGCGATGGGGGGGCAACTTTTTGTTACATATATCCTTTGTTAGAATGTATGGGAGATGGGGGCTACCTTTTCTTTTTGGTGTAATTGATGAATGTGAAGGAGAGGGCATTTTTGTCATTCGGTCTTAGTTTTAGGACGCTCTCTTTTCCTTTCGGGGCGCGTGTTTCTTTAAGTTAGAAGTGTTTTGGTGGTTTTACCAAGGGTGTAATTCGGGTCGATAGTAAATGTCAGGAATGTCCTAATTTTGGGTTTTATGTTGCTGTCTTGGGTGTGAAAATTTTATTTCTAGGCAAATTACGTGCTTATCCCCGAGCGTTTAATCTAATTACGCACAAAAATTTGAGCACGCATTTCGGAAGGGTGAAGAGTTATTACGCTCTAGTTCATAGGCGTTTAATTCATTTAAGTGTTCAAATCTATGCGCAGGATGAACATGACCACTGGCATTCCTGCGCCAACGTGTGATTGTTTGAGGTGATTACGCGCTCTCAATAATGTGCATGATCAACTAGTCGGATAGATGTGAGCGGGCATCGAAACCATTTGCGCGCTCATCAGTGGGCGCTTGATCAAAATTAAGCGTTTTGTGAGTGGCGCGTGATCCGATTGAGTGCTTTATTTCAAGTGCGCAATTCTGGTGACTTCTATAAATAGTTCAGAACTTCTCATTTTCATCGCACGATCCATTTTAGTCTTTGATTTTCTTGTTTCCTAGTTTTTATGTGCTCATTTTTCGTATTTTCATGATATCCTGTGATCCGATCGTCCGTTTCGGGTGCAGTTTCTTCCATTTTCTTCAATTTTTCAAGCTCTTCATATAGATGGAGGGTATTGGTAGGCCGAAGCTCACTATTTCTGAGTTAGAGGGGATGTTGATGAGTGATGGAGGTGAGAGTTCGGGGGCAGAGGCTAGAGCCGTTTCCATAGAGGCGAATATCAGAAAGATGGTTGAGGAGGGAGTCCCCGAGGGTGATCAAATGGTGGTCAGGGAGGAGGTACCCGAGGCTGAGCCAGGGGTAGCTAAGGAGGAGGGCGACAGAATTGAGGGTGAGCAGGGTGAGGAGCAGCCAGGCGTTGAGCCTCGGGATCATAAGCACTATCCACTAGAGGATTTCTTTACCAGAGGTCTGGTAGGTCCCCGTAAGCAAGAGTTCTTCCATTTTCCTGAGCATTCAGGCTATGACATAGGCTCGTTAGGATCTGTAACCCTTTCTAATTTACGTCGAACCTACATTGATTATGGGTCGTGCTTACTTGTGTATTATGACGGCACGTTCTATTTAGTTGTTCTTATCATGTTTTGTGTATTCATTGTAAGATGTTTTTATGTGGTTTGGGCATATTTCATTTGCTTTGAGCTCTAAATTTATTTATCTTTCGCCATAGGTATGCGTTAGTCTTACTGTCATTGTTTGTGTTTCGTTCACTAGGAGCCCTCACAGCTGGCTATCAGCACGGCATGGACCGAGTCTCATACTTGGTAACGTGCCTTGTCGGACATTTAGCGGGAGTGGTTGGTGTCTTTCGAGTTTGGAACGATTTTGGAGTTGGAGCCTTTTCAGGTCGATCGGGGCTTGATCGTGGCGATTATAGAGAGGTGGAGCGAGAGGCATCAGGCACTTCTCTTTTCAGTCGGTATGATGCTGCCAACCCCTGAGGACTGGGTCCGCATTACTGATCTTCATTTCGAGGGTGAACCGATCACGGAGCGGATGGCCGGGAGTTATCTAGAGGTATGTGAGGAGATCCTGGGTGTGCCTTATAGGTTGAGTGGATCAGGGTCAGGTGTTGTTCGGGTCACTTGGTTTTTTGATACGTTCGTGAGTGGGTTCACCCCTTTGAGGCGTCATTCGAATGTAGCAGTGCTTTTTGAGGCACGTTGTGCGAGAGTGATGGGCCGGGAGCCCGTGACTAAGCCGGGATTGCAGCGAATAGGGTGCTCTGAGCATTCTTGATGCACTTCTTGGGCACAGTACTTTTCTCTTCTTCGACTCGAGGATGAGTCATCAGGTTATTTTTGATGATTCTGGGGGATTTAGACCGATTCCCAATCTACGCATGGGGTGCTGCTGCGTTGGTGCATCTCTATGAGCAGTTTTACCATCGGGGTCAGGGGATAGCATCGATCAGAGGTTTCCTCCCATTTCTCTAGGTGAGTTTTAGTTAAATTGGTATCGTGGTGACCCTTTTTTTAACCTTTGGTCATAGTGATGATCTTAATGTTTATTGCATGTGGTCATTGTTGTTATATTATCATTTTTAGTTTTGGGCATACGATCATTTCGCTTTTCGCTCGGGGTCCATGAGATTTCGTTCATGTTCCATGGATCTGGATGCGCATGTGGAGGGAGGCATTGAGGGTCATCACGGTGGTGACCTGACCTTCGATTACACACGAGGTCTCTTTGAGGATATGCTGCAGGGTAGGTATGTATATGACATTATGTTTTTGTTTGACTTCATCTTTTTTTTTTTGGGTGGCCCTTAGGCTTCGCTCATGGATTGATTTGTTCCTCTTGATAGGTGATCTGGAGACCCTACGATGGTGCAGAGGACGCGGGTGAGGCGGTGATTGAATCTGGCCGACCCTTCTTCGATGTGGACATATGGGTCCATTGTTTTGAGTGAGTGGAGAGGATCCAAACCTCTCGGGTGGTACGGCAGCTGGGACTCAATCAGAGAGTCCCTCCAGCGGCTAGCCACAGGGTGACTAAGAGGATGACCGACCCTCCAGGCCAGAATTTTATAAAGCAGATGGCACTCCAAATAGCTGATTTCAGAGTTGAGGGGACCAGAGTCACGGGGGTGCATGATGAGGCTAATGTGTGAGAGTATAGGAGGTGGTCTGGCGAGTTGGGTGGTGGGCATCTCTTCACGCGTCCTTTTTATGGTAGTGGTTCTTTCATTGTCGGCGGGCCAGAGTCAGCGTCGGCATTGAGGGAGAGGTTGGTTGCATTGGAAGAGGGCCGCCTCACGGTGAGTGTGCGGGGAGCATTGGACACCCTCCATAAGGCGATGGAGCAGATGGGGCATGCTCCTCGTCCTGATGAGGAGATGTTGCGTTCTTTGACTGAGTCAGTTGCCAGGGCCAGGGCGACGGAGGAAGAGTTAAGAATTCGACTAGCAGAGCCTCGTCAGCTCCTGGTAAGTTAGTTTACTGGTTTTAATTCATCTATGCATTATATTGGTTTATTCTGGTAATGTTTTTTATGTAGTGGTCTTGTTTTTATTGTTGCGCAGGGCGATGATCGAGCTCTTTCGAGCCCGATGTGTGTGGGTTGTGCGGTGGAGGTTAGTTTATATTTGAAGATCGAGCGATTGGTAAGTATCTTGGATTGGACTTGTTAACTATTGACAGTTTGGGGATCCTCGCTAATGTTGGCATATTGGTGGCATTTTTAGATAGTAGAGCTTTCCACTGTAGGAGCTTCGGCTCGGGCATTTGATCCTTCTTCAGTGGCTTCCTCCGGTCGGGAGGATCCAGCTATAGCTCGTCTGCGGTCTGAGTTAGAGCATTGGGTAAGTTCCATCACTCTTCAGTTTACTTGTGTTACTGTATTGGTTTGTTTGGCATTATTATTATGTTGGCTTGATGGTTTACTTACACGTGCCGGTGTTTTAGCATCGTGTTGCGGAAGACTTGCAGATGAGGGAGGCGACCGCCGCCACTCTACGTTCTAAGAGTCAAGTATGATTTAGTGTAATTTAGTTTGGATTGTTCATTTCTATTTATTCTAATGCATTCATATTGGCTTGTTGTTTATTATTTTTTTTTGCTCAGGTGGTTCCGGACTCCGCTCCCGAGGCTCCTCCTGAGAATCTGTTCCTATCCCTACCCAGGTATGTTTTAGTCATTGGGTTTGTAACTTATTTGTTATCATAGTATTTATCTGATGCATTTGTTTATTCTTGTTACAGCCGCCTACGTTTGCCGTCCCTCAGGTGCCATCTGCTGATCCTATGACCGCGGAGACAGTCGAGCGACTTCTGGGAGAGAGGCTAGATCTGGTATGTATGTATTTTTCATTTCAAGTTTTTTTGTTGTTCGTATATGCATATGTATGCTTCTTTTGATTCAATAGAGTTATATAGATTCTTCAGCACCAGGAGGCACGGCTAGAGGCAGCGCGGGCGCACCATTCCAGAGGCTAGAGGGTCCTTGGAGAGGTGGAGAGTCGTGAGGATCTAGTGGTCAAGATGTTGGTCACGCAGAGGACTCATACGGAGGCACTAGCGGCAGCGTGTCAGACGACACAGGCAGAGATGCAGGTGTCCCTGGATCGGTTTCAATATCGCCTGACAAGGGGCGAGCGGGGGTTGCACAGGTCAGCTAGTCATCGTCAGGGGTTGGAGTCGAGGGCTACGAGTTCTTCAGCTGGGCAGCCTCGTCATACCTCTCACAATCGTGACAGGAGAGATAGTCGTGAGAATTTGGTCATTCGAGGGAGTCATACGAGGCTTCCTCCTCATTCTTAGTCAAGGCGGTCGGTTAGTCAAGCTAGTGAGGGGGGTTCGGTGGTGGGTCCTCACCGTTTAGAGGTTCCGCGGACGCCGGGTGTCGAGATTGTGTTTTCAGATGATTAGTCTACGGACCTCCGGGCTGACAATACTGCCAATAGCGGCGCTCGTCCTCCTCAGCGGCAGCGTAGGGATTAGGGGTGTTTGTGCATTTGTTTATATTCGTTGTATGTGCGTTGTATATAGGGGGAGTGACCCCAGTGACAAACATGAAGAAAAAAGAAAGGACTATGTTTTGGTTTATGTCTATATATATATATATAAGGATTTTTAGTTCAGATGTACCTGATTTGCTTCTCCTCCTTCTATTACCTTTTGGTGTTTTCTTTTTTGTTTTCGGTGTCATCAGCTGTCACTAGGACTTGGATGCTTTCTGAGCTGGCCTGGTGCTGGTTTTGAAGGTTGTTTTACGTCTACATATGTAAAGGTAATACTATTAGTAGTTTTGTTCCCCCCTTGCCAGTTGTTAAAGGGGGAAAATATCTCAGACCGGGGTCTGGTGATAGAAAGGTGGATATAAGCTTTTTTTCTTTTTCTCTCTTTTTTTTTACTTTCTCTCCTTTTTTTTCTCTTTTTTTCTTCTTTTTTTTGAAATAATAAATAGTGCAATAGGGAAAGCAAATGATAATAAAAATAATGACAATAAAAATAAAAATAAAAATGCCCCAGCGTAGAAGTGTGGTTTAACTTGCAGTATGGTATTTTGATAGTGCTCTCTGAGCGGTATCTTCATCATTCTTCATCTTTTTCGTGGTTGGGTCAACATTTCTGATATAATTTTTCTTCTTCAAAAAAAATGCCTCAGCGTATGGATGCAGTGGAGCTTCCCTGGGCCTTAGATAAGCATTTTGGGTCTATAAATAGTCATGGGTATTAGGTGAATTAGTCTTGCAGAAAAGTGCATCGGTACTGTCTCTGAACCAGGGGGGGGGTCCTTTGATTAATAGCATACGGGGGTCTATCTTAGGGTATTGATAATCCTATTCCATAGTTATTCGGAAAAAGCATGGTAAGTATAATGGGTGATTGCATCAATCGTCATTCAGTGGTTTTCAATTTCATTCCTAGGAATATCCTGTGAAGTCTCATATTCATCGTCCAAAATAAAACTAGAAGGGGGAGAGGTAAGGCTTAGTGATATGGGGAATAGTTCATAACTAATACCTTTTCAAAATGGGTAAATAACAATCTTCTCCTCTGAGGGGTATGGAATGCCATGATCGAGCTCTTCCTCTTGTTTCGGTACCATCAAAATCTCGTATTCTATGGCTAGCAGGGGTTTATCCTCCTCCCGTCACCTTACGACAACATCTAGTAGTATGAGAATATCAGGGATGCCCTTGCAGCTTGCTTATACACTTCCAGTAAAATTATTGAAGATGTCCTCACGGCCTGCCTATGCTACCTTGAGTTCATTGACTTGTTCATTCGTTGTGATGCTCTCGCTCAATATATATATATTTTTTTGATGTGTACATTTCTTTTGAAAGCATCCTGTTGGTGCAAGAATGATGAGTTTTGATTGAACTAACATCTTCATTCTTTTTGCTCTAACGTCTCCTCCAATGGCAGAGATAGGGAATGAGAATCGGGTGCTTCTTACGCTTTTGAAAAAAGTTTTAGGTAGGTCACTAATCCTTCAATCAAATCGCTCGAGTGTAAATGGTGGGCGAAAGTAAGAGATTTTAAAAATATTCTGAGGATTGAAGGCATACGACCAATGAATGGGTCGTGCTGACTACGGGGATGATAAGTATAAGTATTTTAACCACGGAATGTGATGATCATAAGACTAAGGATGGTATTTGCTAAGGTACATGGCATTCCAGTGGCTAGGGAGCTCTTCCCCATCTTGGTTCGCCAATTTGTATGCGTTTCCAGGGTATGCAGCTATTATAACGTAAGGGCCTTCCTAGTTCGATTTCAGTTTTCCTTTTAGATGGCGTGTTTGGAAGGCATAATTTTCTTTAAGACTAGCTCACCAATGTTAAAGGTTCATTCAAGGACTTTCTTATCATAAGCCCTGGCCATTCCCGTCTTATATTCCTGAGCGTGATCAGCTGCCCTTAGGCATGTTTCATCGAGTCGCTCTAACTAAGTAAAGCAATTCTCCTCTCGTCTAAGGATAGCTCATTATCGAGTTGGATGCGTAAAGATGGTTCTTGTATCTCATATGGTAGGACTGCCTCCATCCCATAGGTGAGGAGGTATGGAGTTTGGCCAGTGGTCGTACGAATAGAGGTCCTATAGGCGCAGAGTGCTTTCAGTGATCGTTCTGGCCAGTCGACTCCATTACTTTTTTTCCATAGTTTGTTTCAGGATTCGAATCAGCGTCTTGTTCATAGCTTCTGCTTGTCCATTGCCTTGAGGGTAGAACGACAATGAGTGGCACAAATCAATGTCGTATTTCTTGCATAACTTCTTCGTCTCTTCTGCAATGATTGTGGTCCATTGTTGGTGATGAACATTCTGGGCACTCCAAACCGAGTAATTATATTTCGAACTATAAACCTCGCGAGAGTCGAAGCGGTGATTCTGACATAAGACTCAACCTCTGCTCATTTGGTGTAGTATTCGGTCGCTGTAAGTATGAACGCATGCTTGTGAGTATTCTCAACGGTGTCTGTAAATGGTCCAATGATGTCGAAGGCCCACATAAAAAATGGCCACGGTGAGGTCAAAGTGTTTAGCGCAACTGATGGAGCTTTGATAAGTGCGATGTGCTCTTGACATTATTTGCAGGATTGAACGTAGAGATGACAGTGTCTAATCATCATCGGCCAGAAGTTGCCTTGTTGTGTAACTTGATCAGCGAATCTTTGTCTACCAGAGTGGGCATCGCAGGCACTGGTGTGTGCTTCTCGGATGATATATTATCCTTCGGTAATCATGACGCATCACAACAGTACTCCTTTGGTGAAGGCTTCATTGTATAATGTTTCACCGAGTATATAGAATCGGGCCCACCGATTTCTTATAGTCTTTCATTCGATCTTCGTGGCATATAGGGGAACATATTGATGTTTCAAGAAATTTTAGATGTCAAAATACCATGGTTGTCCGTCATCGGTTGGTGATTTCTCGAATCTGAACATAGCGACTTCGATTTCTGTTTCAATGTGATTTTCTGGAGTGATTAATTCTTTTGATTTCGTGCTGGCAGGGAGAATTGGTAGTTCCCTTGTAACGGTCCATGCTACTTTGTGGGCGGGTACTGTTAATCTTTCAATGAAGAAGGTCTTGGTATTTTGGCCGATACTTATCTGGATGACAGAGGCTAGTGTGGCTAAGGAATTTGCTAACTCATTTTCTAATCTAGGGATGTGCGTTAAAGAGATCTTTTCAAATTTCTTTACTAAATATTGAGAAGTTTTTAGGCATGCCATTAGTCTCATTTTCTTAGTTTTTTATTCTCCTATGACTTGTGAAATTACTAGTTTGGAATCACCGATGGTTTTTAACTGTTTAACACCTAATTGTAACATTGTCCGCAATGCAGCTATAAAAGCTTCGTATTCTGCAACATTATTGGTAACAGGGAAGTCTAGTTGGAAAGCCTTGGGTATCACCACTCCTTCCGGGCTTAGAAGGACTATCCCGATGCCCTTCCCTTTGTGATTTAGAGCACCATCGAAATAGAGTCCATGAGGTTTTATCGGGTTCTTCATAATGAATTGTGAGTAAGTCTTCATCAGGGAAGTCCGCGTGTATGGGTTCATCATTCAGGAGTTGAAGATCTGCGAGGTAATCTGTAATGGCTAGCCCCTTGATTGACTTCTGGGTAATGTAAGTGATATCAGACTCTTGTAATAGCATATGCCAGTGGGCGATCTTCCCTGATGTGGCGGGCTTTTCGAATATGTACTTCAGAGGATCCATTCGGGCTAGCATTACTATCTTATGTGCTCCGAAGTAATGTCATAATTTAGTTGAAGCCTATACCAATGTGAGGCATGTCTTCTCTATAGGGGTATACTTTCATTCACATTCGACCATCGTTCTACTAAGGTAGTAAATGGCCTTCTCTCTCTTGCCATCTCTTTCATATTGTCCTAAGATTACTCCCATCGCATTATCGTTTGTCGAAAGGTATAGGATTAGGGGTCTTCCGAGAATTGGTGGCGATAGTATTGGCGGGTTAAGGATGTATTTTTAATATTATCAAAAGCTTGCTGGCATTGGTCATCCCATCTGTACTTGGTCCCTCCTTTAAGTAGTTTGTAGAAAGGATCGCATCGGTCTGAATGCTGAGAGATAAATTTCCTGATGAATTGCAATCTTCCTATCAAACCTCGTAATTCCTTGATATTACTAGGAGGTGACATCTCTAAAATGGCTCTCACTTTCACAGGGTCGACTTCAATCCTCGGTTGCTAACTATAAAACCAAGTAATTTTCCGGAGGTGACTCTGAAAACACATTTCTTAGGATTCATTTTTAGTTGATATTTCTTAGCTCTCTGTAGCACTAGCCGAAGGGCTTCAACATGTCCTACTCGCATTTGAGACTTCACTAATATGTCATCGACATAATCTTCTACACACTTATGCAGCATGTCGTGAAAAATAGCTATCATGGTGCGTTGATATGTGGCTCCTGCATTCTCGAGCCCAAAAGGCATGACGACGTAGCAGTAAGTTCCCCATGGTGTGGTGAAGGAAGTCTTCTCTTGGTCAGACTCTTCTAAGTTGATCTGATTATATCCAGAGAAACCGTTCATGAAGGATAGCATTTCATGTCTAGTGGTGTTGCCAACAAGAGTGTCAATATGTGGGAGTGGGAAGTCATCTTTTGGGCATGCCTGATTAAGGTTTCGAAAGTCCATGAAAATCTGTACCCTGCCGCCTTTCTTGGTGACAGGTACTATGTTGGCGACCCACTTGGGGTAGAGGACAACTCGGATGAATTTGGCTTTGTGTAACTTGTCAACTTCCTCTTTGACTTGAAGGCTATTTGGGGGTGCATCCTGCGGAGTTTTTGCTTAACAGGTTTCGCATCAGGTTCTAAGACAAGATGATGCTCTACTAGACTTGGGTCTAAACCAGCCATGTCCTCATAGGACCATGCGAAAGAGTCGATATGTTCCTGTAGGACTTGTACAATCTGTTGACATTCTCTAGGATTGACTGTCGCACTAATCAACAGTTTCTTGTGCTTCTTGCCAGTGCCAAAATCGATTTCCTCCATGGGTTTAGCGACAGCCTGGGTCTGTTCGTCAAAACCTTTAATAACCCACCGGAAGTCCTGAGTCTCATCAGGGCCTGATGTTCCTCCTTCATCCTCAATGAGCTCATATACTGCGAAATTACTAGGCTGGGGATTTAATTTCGCGCAAGGCAACTCTTCATCGGCGTAATTTATGACCGAAAGATCTTTGGTAAAGTGAAGGTCAAGGCTATTGATTCTTCTCTCGAAGTCGTGGAGTATATCTTCTGATATGATGACTGACTTATTACTTAGCCTGAAGGCTTTACGTCCTTGCGCGTGAGACGGGTCAGGAGTTAGAGGAGGGAAGTCCCCTCGTTGACTGCAGACTTGAGTCAGGATAAACAGTTCCCTTTCTTTTTCAAGGTTTTTTTATTTTTTTGGGTTTTGTATTTCTAACTTTTTAGGATTTTCTATATTTTCTATTTTTTTTAATTTTGATAATAAATATGGTATAGGGTCTGTGGCCTCAAAAGGCACTGGGAGAGCTGCTTCCTCTAATTGAGGGAGCGAGACGGCTGCTGGAGCCATTCGGGCGATCCTTCGGGGAACATGGACTTATTGTAAATTTGGCATTTGTTTTTGGAGTCCTCATCCAATGGAATCTTTTGAATATGTAATGCTGATGATAGGGGTATCATAGTTCGAGTTTCCTCTACTAGGTTGATTGTCTCTTCCCCAAAGAAGCTCGAGAGGTAATAATTGATTGAACTATCATCATCGAAGTTATGAGATGATTGTCCTTCCCGCGAGGGGGAATCTCCTAAAGGGTCCTCAAGGGGAGGGGGCTCTTTCTCTTGATCTTCATAATATGCTGGGATGAGCACACATGCTCGACAACGGGGCTGGTAATGGTAAGAAATGCAGGGAGATTCCCAAGGACATTCCCATCCTCCCAAGTTAGAGTCAATGATATTATCCAATTCGCTCTCTTGATCTGATAAGGTGTGAAGTTCTAGGTTGTCTTGCTCTGCCAATTCGAGCGCAGGGAGGTCTATCCAGTAGTCCTCATCATCACTTGGTGGAGGTCACCACTCTTCCTCGAGTGATTGCCAAAATATTTGGAGTTGTGGTGCATCTGGAGATGAAGGAGCGTCTAATTCAAACACCTCTTCGGACTCATGGATGCCTCCTGAGTCGAACAACTAACCATTGGGTTCTCTCTTCTGGTGCCAATAGCGAGGTTGGTGGATTACTGGTCGTGCTTATGGTTGTAGGGTCGAATCCATCCACTTCGGTCATTGTGGGATGTGTGATCTTGCTAGCAAATTGCTCTAGTATGTGAGTACATGCTTCGCACCGGGGTTGATATGGGTTAAAGATACAAGGCGAGTCCCACGGGCATTCCCATCCTCCAAGGCCGAGGCAAAGGCGGATGCTATATGAATTAATATTTTCTTGCAAGGTGTCATCCCCTTCCTATGGTGAACGTGAGTGTTCTTCGTCATCTTGTAAGGCCGCTTTGTGAAAATCTTTGTCATCTATAAATTCCCAATCCTGTAATTGTGGTTTGATTTCTGGAGTGTCCTTCTTTCTTCCTTCTATGGGATTTTCAGTGTCAAACAAAGGTTTGACTCCTTCGAGGGATTCATCGACGTCATCGTTCAGGTTCGTTAAATCATTGAATGTTTTAGATATTAGTTCAATTTCCGTCTCCTGGGGTTTGGTGAAGGATACTTCCTTTTGCTTCAGCACATCTACTTTCTCAGTAGTTCCATAGACGAAGTGGTCATACAGAGACCATTTCGGTGAGGTAGGGAATAAATCGGCTGGTTGGTCGTTCGATTGGTAACCTAATCTTATGTGCTTGCATATTTTAGTCAGGAATATAAGTCTCACATGACCTTGCTTATTCTTACCGAGTCCAGTGTGGGGGACGTATCCGAGTTGGTACATAAGATCCCACCCTTTCATCGCGATTGGGTTGATGTTGTATAATTTAGCAAGATCTAGGCCAACCTCCCTCCTCATCAGCTCTTGTTGTTGCTCTGGGTGAAAACCAGGAAGCGCAGGTGAGCAGACTCCTGCGACTGTTGCTTCATCAGGGATTCGCGTCTTTTGGATGTGGCCTATGTTTAGTACAAATTCATGGGTTGTTGGAATGCTTGCTATGTAATCGGTATCCATCTCTTGAAGAGGTGCATCAGCGTATATACCGACGATGGAGTCCTCATACAGAAATTTAATGCATTGATAGTATGTGGATGCGATAGCCTTCATTGATTCTAACCATTTTCTGCCTAAAATGAGATTATATGTACTAGTGGAGTCAACAACATGGAATGTAACATCTTTTGTCACGGGTCTAAGGCAGATCTGAAGTTTAATAGTTCCTTTTACGAAACGACGTGAGCCGTCGTAGGCTATGAGCGACAAGCCCGAGGGCCTGACATCTTGTTCTGTGTATTCAAGTGATTTCAATGTGGTGAGAGGGTAAATATTGAGTCCCGCACCCATATCGACTAGTTCATGGGGTACAGAAAACCCTTTGATTATGACTGTAAGATATATGGGGGCACCGCTCCTGCGAAGTGACTCCTTAGGCATGTCTACATCCGTGAATGTGAGGGCGAGAGGTTGTGCCATGACAGAGGTAATTTGATGAAGCTCATCCAAGGTCGTGTCTTCGTCCACTTGAGTGTCCTCGAGTGTCCTTATTAACAGTCGGTGATGATCAGGTGACTTCTTGATGAGTTCTAGTATAGATATCTGGACTGAAATCTTTTAGAGATGACATAACAGATCATATTCTTGCCCTGGCTCAAGTGTTATTTCTTTGCCCGGCTGATGGGCCCTAGGTGCAAGTGGCTGAGGTGGTTGTGGTACGGGAATTGGTGGTGGGATGACATGCGGTGGGGGTGGCAAGTCAACTTCCCTTTCTCTCGTGTTCCCCTCGGGTAGTTGTGCATGCGTGAAATCTTTATTTCGTGGGAAAGGGGGAGGTGGATAGTTGGTTCCTGACTTGAGAATAGGATAGGCTAGTTGTTGGGCGAACCTAGCGTGACTCGACGTCGATGCATTTGTGAAGCGACTGAAGTTAGGGGTCGGAGTGCGTGTCCGTATGGCACTACTCCAAGGTGGGAGGTATTGTGTGTGATCCTCTTCCTCTAAGAAAGTGGAGAGCAACGTCTCGCATGGGTTGAGGTATTCTTTTTGTTCACTTTGCTCTTCATCTGACGGATACTCAGTTCTGGCTTCACTCTCTTGGTTGGGAGGCATGTGGGTGACACTGTCTACCCGTGCGACAGTCGAAACGACGGTTTGAAGAGCATAGTCTCCATACTCAGATCCAGAGTCGGGTGAAGGGAGTGGTAACACTGGTGATTCAGGATTTGGCGGGGTCAATGGCTCTAGTGGGGAATGATGGAGGAATGGCCTCCTGGCCATGAAGGAATGGACTCGTATTTGAGTAAACTTTGGATATGGAGGCAGGATCGGTGGCGCGATCTGTGTGATCGAGGTAGGGGGATGTAAGGAGGGAGGAGTTCTCATAAGGGTAGTAACAGTGTCGAAGGGTAGGATACGAGTGATTAATGCCGAAGGCCAAAAATAGGATTGACTGAGGAGATCTACAGTAGTGACCTGGGCCGATTTCCCTTGGTTGTGGTTAGGCATGGGTTTATTTATGATCCCTAAATTCTGTTGGGGTTGATTATTATTAGGGTTAGGGTCCCTAAGCGCTTCCCAATCAATTTGATTCTGGTCGTTCATGTCATAGATCACGTCCCTGAGAACCCAATAGTCCTCTAGGTTGTGTCCTGCATACCGATGGAAAGAACAGTATTTACCATAGTCTAGATTTGCAGGCCATGGCCTAGGCTTTTCTTATGGGAATCGTAAGAGATTCTAGGCACTAAGGAGGCGGAAGATGTTGGAAATAGTATCGGGTAAAGGGGGATAGTGTTCCCACTTTGGCTGGTAAGGTCCCCTAGCTGGGTTTAAGTTCTAAGGTGGAGGTACGCTGTTATAATTTGGCGCATGGGCCGGTCGATTCTGTGCTGCGTTTTGGGCCTGATAAGTGTTAGGGTACTGGTTTCTATTTTGATATTGGCCTTGGTTCTGGTTTTGGCCCTGGTTCTGGTTTGCGTACCTTTGTTGATTAGCATCCTGATTTTGACTAGCGTATCGTTGTTGGGTTTGGTTCTACCCGAAGTTGCATGGTGGTAAGTTTCTGTTATTTGAATTTTTCCCTTGATTGACAACCGTATTAACTTGTTTGGTTCCTGAGGCTTTCTTATGATTTTTCAATTTCGACTCATTGGAAGAGCCCACCTATGACGTGACTATGGATAATGCAAGGTCTCCGCCCTTGATGTGTCGCGTTAGTCGGGATGCCCGAGAGTGAAGTGCAGTGAAGTCGAGGCAATCGCAGATGACTAGGGCACTCCTTACTGGTTCCTTAGTATTGTCAATGATGATGCCAATTAAATCTTTCTCTTTCATTGAAGTGTCAGTTCTAGCAGAAAGCTTTCGCCATTTAGCGACGAAGTCGGGGAATTCTTCATTTGGTCCTTGCTTGGCCGCCATCAGGTTGTTGAGGCTAACCGTCTCTTGAATCAAGTTTTTGTATTGGCCTAGGAATCGACCGACTAGATCATCAAAATTCTCTATCTTATAAAGTGGGAGCTCCGCGAACTAGTCTAGGACTTCTTCTAATGAACATTGAAAGTAGTGAATGAGAAGTCCTTGATTGTCACGTATAGGTCGACAATCATTACAAAAGAGGGCCAAGTGATGGTTCGAATTTCCTGTGCCATTGTACTTAGTAAATTTTGGCGGTTTAAATCCTATGGGTAGGTCAAATTTAATGTCTCAACAGAATTTATTTAATCCAAACAAGCAACCTGGGCATTCCCTCTTAGCCATGTATGCATTGAAAATTTTTGGGAGGTCTTCAATCTTTATGGTGTGGTCTTTGGGAGTGACGCGTGAGATACCCTTGTCTAGCAAACTATCATTAAAGAACGTGTGAGTATGTTGCCTCAATGGCGTAGAGCGGGCTGGCACCATGCTTGGGGTAGAAGGTGGTCTCTCTTGTAGTTCTTGCTCTCTTGAGAGTTGTCTTGACTTAATAGTGTCATACGCCACGGCTAATCCTTTGAGTAATTCCTCGAAGTCCTCATCTCCTCTTTGTATCCTTTGAATGCTAAGCTCTACGATTTGTTGAGTAGTAAGATTTTGCCCTATGCGGCTCTTTTTTCTGTTACGACTACTATCGACGGGTGGAGTAGAGAAGGGATTCTCTTGTTCTCCAACCATATTAACCTCTGGCTGTCATGGGTTAAAATCATAAAGTGGCTCTTCATATGAGGGGTTGTCATGATAGGCCCACAATGGTGGGTCTTCTAAACTTACTCTTCGTACACCCGACATCTCGAGTCTTTGGCGAAGACTCACAAAAAGAATCTAAACGACACGACGGACAAGAAAATAGGGAAGTAAAATTAAACTATCTAAAGAAAAAGAAAGGGTTTACAAAAGTATCCCATCGCGATTGTCAGTCTGTTGGTGCATGCTTTTTATGGGTTCTTCTCGGTTCCCATTGAATAAGCGACTTCCAATTCTGTCCTGTTGGACTCTTATGATGTGGTGTATGTGATAAGGTGGGGATAAATAATAATAGGAGGAATTTCCTAGGATGATTCCTAGTTGATTTGCGATCGTCAGCTGCAGATATTTATCGACGCTGCAACACGTCAATGATCACGCATTTAAGAGGGTGTGGGTTACTTCTATACTGAATCATCCGCCTGCGAATGTCAGCAGCAGTGTCCTCTTTTAATTAGATAGTTTCGGCTTTCTTTTTAGTTTCACTTATTGCGGTTATGGTCGATTTAAATTCTCTTTTTTTGTTGTTAATAATGATTAGGTGAGCTTATTATGATGGGTTATTTTAGTGTCCTATGCTATCAGGAATCCAATCATTTTCAATTTCTCGGTATCATTAGGAGTCCAGTTCATATCAAAGTCCTGATACTACTAAGAGTCCAATCAGTTCCAGTCTCCTACTGGTACTAGGAGTGCATGCATATCAGTTCCAATAATATTCCAATTAAATAAAAGAGTCCAATTATATCGTAATTCTAGATAAAACAGGTATGCTAATTTTATTGCAATTCTTGATTAGTAGATGTATCAATTCTATGGCAATCACAACTAAAGCAGTTAAGGTAATCTTACTAGCATTCTAATTTGAAGAAAATGAAGACTAATTTTTTTACTGCGACTCTGATTGAAGCAATAAATCAATTTACTAAAATAGAAATAAATGATCGAGGCAACAAAATTAACTCTTTTTTTTTTTAAATCATAATCTACGAATCAATTATGGTAAAAATCTAACTAATAATAAATAAATTAACTTTCCTAAATTCTGGTGGAGATAATGAATTGACTGAACTATAAGACTAAATTGAATCAAAGTAAATAATGGTATGAAGGCCTATTTGATGCAATTAGCCAATTATATTGAAATAGAAAAAAACTACCTATAATTAACTAGTTAACCCTAAGCAATCTAAAAAAAGGGGGGTTGGGCCCGCTATGCTAAGGAGGATTGGCCTCGTTCCCTAGTACCCTCCGTAAGCTCCTGTGGGAAAATCGGATGGCTGAGATAAAAGATAGGTCGATAGTTAAATAATAAAAGGGGAATTTTTAGAATTAACTTCGAAATTATAATAAGAAATTAGATTGAGAAACTAAAGTTATGAACTAAAATTTATATTTGTTTTAGATTTTTGACGGTATGAAAATATAGAATTAAATTATAAATTAAAAATTTAGGACTAAATTCGGGTTCGAAATCAAAAAAATCAAGTCGTATGATTAAGTACTGGTTCTGAACTCTGAGAGTCAAAACCAGAAATTAATGATAGGACTGTAAATTAAGATTTTAGAGTAGAATCAGAGCATAAGGTCGGTATATCGGACCACTAGATTAAGGACCGGTTCTAGAAACAGAGAACTAGAACCAGATATAGAGAATTTCGGTCCGAAGAGGGTGCTATGGTCAAAAAATTAGAAATAGAATTGATTAATTAAACTGAGGGGAAATCCTAAGTCTAAAATAAAATAAAATTCTTACCTAGGGTCGGCGCCGTGGAGAGGAATCATTGAAGATTCAGAGGTTTGAATCTCGAAATCATGACTAATTTGCTCTATGGGCTTGTCCTCGGAGTTCTCTGGTTTCAAAGTCTCAAAAAAAATTTGTTCTCTCTCAAAATTTCCAGCCTCTTCTCTCTCTTTGAGAAAAAGGGCTTTTATAGGTTTTCCTTCAATTACGTGCCTGTTTCTGAGCATTTAATTGAATTGCGTCCCAGTTTTCTGGCGCTTAATCGCTTTGAGTCGGTCACCGACTCAGTGAGCGACAGGCTGAATTACTCAGTGGGTTTCCTAGTCCTAAGGAAATTAGGACTAATTACGCGCTTGTTGGGACGTGCGTAATCTGATTAAGCGTGTTACCTGAAGCGCTTAATCGAGGAAACGTAGGGGTCAATGGTAGGAGACTAGATCGGGCGTAGGCCAATTGCGCGTTGGTGCTTTAGCACTCAATCTGATCGCGCGTCTGGTTCCAGGCGCGTGATCGAGTCTCGAAACGGTCTGTGAAAGGAAGTTTGGTCTGAAAGGATACTGATCGTGCACTTGTAGTTCTGCGCGTGATCGAATTATGCGTAAGTTTTTAGGCACTTAATTCAAGGTTGTCCGGGTGTGGTCTTAAGAATGGAATGCAGGACTATTGTTTCAGTCTGCGTCCTGACTATATACTATTACTTAGTATATAGCCTCCCTACGTTGGGATCTGTGCCCCAAAGCTATTGTTTTAGCTTGTGTTCAGCCATGTACTGTTGCATGGTCCCATGTTGTTGAATACTTCCGGTGTGCTTTCATTATTGGTTGGTGATGAAAGTTATTTAAAAATCAAAGACAGAGTAAAACAGGGGGTGAATCTAGCACAACTCAGAAGTCCTAGACCTGCAAGATACAGGGTCCTTTGTAGCAAGTTTTGATAAGTAAGAGTTTGTCCCACAGGGAAAGGTGATCTAAAGCTCCAAGGGAGCCATCTCTAGTAGTCCCTCCAGATCTGTCTACAGATCTGGCAGTCCTAGAAGGAGGGGAGTTTAAGGTCACTTATTCTAAGTATTCTAATATCTAAACTACAGAAAGTGTTGAGAGGATGGAGTGTGGCAAATTAGTATAAAAAGGGTGAGAAGTATGTTATTGAGCCAAGGTCAGAGAAGTTTTGTAACTCCGATTTAGATCTGATGTTATAGAAATCTTGTCAAGAGGCTACATTATCACCTCTGAGGAGAAAGGATTCAACCCATCACTCTGCCATGATTCCACCCTTAAGGCTATAACCTGTCCACTTGAATGGTCACAAATTATCCCATAGGGGAGCCACTATCCAGGGATGGGTCAGAACATAACAAGTAAATCACTGTAGGCACTATTTCATCCAGGCTACCAGCTCAAGAATCCATAGGGAACCTCAACCTCTAAAGTTCTATATGTGGGGCTAAGGCTGTAGGACCGTGATAGCCCAGACACATAGAACCAGCAAGAGATTGAGTACAACCTTCGATCTAGCTATCCATTGCTTGAGCGAGGCTACAATGGTCCAGTCACCAGCCTACAATCTCTATAACTAGATCAGATCCAACATTTGATGGGGGATCTATACAAATATGGGGGAGTCTACCTCTGTACAATCTCTCACCAGGCTTCTACAAGCTCAGGTGTAAAGAAGAAGGATCCATCTTGGATCGGTGGATCAGAATCACCGTAAGGCTATAATCTATCCACTTAAATGGTCACAGACTATCCCAGAGGTTATCTTCCTCACGGAGCCCAAAATAAAACAAGATTATCGCTGCTACCACCATGCTCACAAGGCTACCAGCTCAAGCTCCCATGGGGATTTCAGATCTAGTGGGTCCTGTGGTGGGGCTAAGGCTGTAGGACCATGATAGCCCAGACACACAAGTCACTTGAATCTGAGTGGCCCTTAGAATTAGTCCTCCATTGCTTTGAAACACAGCCAAAGCGATGGCGGATCACAAGGCAGCAGCCTTGCACAGAGCATCTCACACACAAACAACAATCCCATAAAGTACAGATCCTATTGCAAAACTTCCATTGATCTAATTCAAAAACACATACAAAGGCATAGCCAGCAAGTGCTGGACTATGGAGAGAAGGAAAGAAAAAGAAAACTACTTACTGCTAAAAAGAAAGAGAAAAGAAAAACGATCTGAGATGGGTTCCCAGATACCTAAACCTAAGCTTAGGTATGGGTTTATATAGCAGTGGGGTGGCGGCGCATTAGGGTTAGGAAACCCCAATTTTAATGATGCCATGTGGCCTGATAATGATCCTTGGATGCCTCGGGGCACATGCATGGAGATTTGAGCATGGGAGTGCGTGCCCTAATCACTGGAAATATCCAGAAGGTCCTCTGATGAAGAGATGGAAGTTTAGGGTCAGAGCTTTGCTAGGTAGCTATAGTTTCCCAGACTTGTCAAGTGGTAGCTCTTTGCTCTTCGCTAGGATGATTTGACATTGAAGCTTCAGCCGTCGCGAGGTTGCCTTGGTTTGTTCTTCAGGCAGTCGCGCGATAGAGAGTTACGCTCTCGCTGGATTTGGCTTCACGAGGTTGAATAGAAAACACAGTCTCAAGTGTCGTGGGGTTGCAATTCAAGCAGACGCGTGGTCGATCGGTCTTGACTGGGCAGCAACGCGAGCACTTCTCTTTACTTGGACTTTGCGAGTTACCTCGCGAGGCTCTATTGAGTTCTGAACTGCGCGAGGTTCTATGCCTCACTTGGTCTTTGCGAGATTGGCTTTGCCTTCTCCAGGATGTTTTCTTTCTTGAATGGCGCGAGAACTGCGCGAGGCATTCTTCTTCTGATAATTGCATCTCGCGGTGACTGCGTGACAGCTGCACGAGGAATCTTCTGAAGCTCTCTCTCCTCAGCCTTTCTGAGTGAACTGCACAAGATTAAGAGAGGTCTGCTTTGAACTACGCGACACTGTGTGATGTGTTCTACTCTTGAGCTTCGCGAGAGCTACGCGAGTTTGAGTTTCTGAAGCTCTTCAATCATTCATCTGCATGAGAGGTTGCTGTAAAGCCTTGGGAAGCTCAGTTGAACGGGGCGAGACATATTTCTCCTGAATCCTCTAAAGCTTGGGTCAGCTGCGCGAGGCTCATTTCAGGTCTTGATTCAGAGTTCATTCTTCTGAGGGATATCTGGTGCCAAAGCAGTCTCCTTAACAGGATTCTTGGCCTTATTTCACTGCTGATTATTACCTACACAAAACACTTAACAAGAACTTATTAGGTTGCTAAGGGTCTAATCAAAGGTTAAGTTAAGGGGTGAAAAGTGATACTTTTTAGGTCTTAACACACCCCCAAACCTAATCTTTGCTAGTCCCTTAGCAAAGCTACATTAAATCTACTCCAAAAATTAAATGCCACTTTCGTAGGGAGCACGGATACATTTAACATATGTACCAAGCCTTTTAAACCCCTAGGTGATCCCTAGTGGAGGAGTGAAGTCTCCTGAGGGTTTTTAGTGAAGACACCCACAAACTTCTCAAATGAAATAGTTAACAAAAGTGCAATGTCATCCAATGAGCAGTTAAGGAATCAGATTTAGTCTACTCTTGAATCAGTACACATAAAAGAAATTTAATTCATTGGTTGCATAGTAACTTAAATAGCATAAACTCTTATGATTGCACAGCATTTCTAAATATTTTGTAATCACAGAAAACTGCACAAATGTGTGTCAGCACTGAGCTTATCCTTATGTCAAAAAATTAGGTTAAGGTCATACATAATGCATTCAAGTTCAGACCCAAAAGAAAGTTTTGCAGGGTATACTCTCATAAAGGTTTGTTGAGGGGTTCAGTTTCTCACAGGCTCAAGAGCAGTTACATCCCCCAACTGGGTTTGTAAGCATGAGCATAGGCAGAGTTCTTAAGTGCTGACATCATTGTCAGTTCCTCACCATAGATTGGATAATTCCTTATCTTCACATGACAGCTCACTCAACTTTGGATCACAAGGACTTTTAATCGGGCGTAATGTGGCTTATGGAGTAGGGTTAAAAAGAATGGAAGGTTGAAGAGGGGTTCCAATTTGAGAAATCAGTAGGTCACAGAGGTGGTTCATGACTTCACCTTGCATAATTCAGCTCCCTTCATCTTCTTTGAGATTTTCCGATTTGAAGTGATCAGTTTCTCTTCTTGATTTTGATTTTCCAATGAAAGTTCCTCTTGACTTCTCTCTTTTTCCTCTTCATTATTATTTTTGTTTCTTTTTACTGGAGTTTCCTTCTTTCTATTTTGTTTTTGCTTTTCAGAAATGCCACCATGTTCTCAGTTACCATTCTGCCAGATTTTTGAGATCCTTCTTCTCCATTCACCTAATGTTGACCATAGCTAGTCCATCTTCAACTCTTTCTCCTTTACCTTCTGAATTCTCAGAGTGAGGGTAGGTTGAATCAGGTTCATAGGTTCAGGTTCAAGTACTCAGGTGTATTTTGAAGAAATTTAGGATTTAAAGCTCAAAGGGGGTATGGACAAGGGCAGTTGCTTTAGGATTGGTCTTTTAGGCTCAAACTATCCAAGAGAAGGCCTTGATCCTTTCCTAGGTCTCATGAGTACTGTCGGTTGTTTCAACTTGGAGTTACCTAACTTCTAGTGAGCACAGTGACTCAACCAGTCCTTTAGAACTAAAAGAAATGCCTTAGTTACTCCTCAAGAAATAGCAAAATTTTGTAGGCCCAATTGTCACTGGTTATGGTCATCCTTTGAACTTTCAAGTATGTCCTCACCTTTTTCTCTCTCTGATGATTCACTAAGTGCTGATACAAGTAGGTTTCCTTGGTGATATTATCATGGAAATGTGGAATATTAGAAGTTTATAATGTCCAAGGTTTGCATAAATTTTAAACTTCTTAATTTCTTGATTCTTAAGTGGACAGAGGTCCATTTCCATATTGCTCAAATGAGTCTGCTGCACTTATGTTAACTATTCCATTGGCAGGGTCTGCCTGCCATACCCCCAAACCTATGAGGAGCAATGTCCTCACTGGTTCAAAGTGAATGTGCGGCAGAACTAATGATGCAAAAAAGAGAAGGAAAGAACAGGAAACCAAACACACACAGGTAAAGCAAGATAGTAAAGACAGGGGAAAAGTCCATGAAAAATTAGAAATTTCCAAAATACAAAAGAACAGTTGTAAAAGAAACAGAGAAATTCCTAAGTACAATCTAGTTAGAATCTGTCTTAAAATTTATCCCATCCCATCTTCCTTGCATGCTCTTGCAGGAGAGCCTCTTCTTCTTTCTTCTTTCGTTCCCTCTCTGCCTTTCTTTGCTCGGGAGTTTTGGGTATGGTTGGAGCCCGGACCCTCATTTTTCTCTTCTTGGATTCAGGAGGGATGTCCGAAGATTTAGCAGTGGTTGGCTTAGGGGGTTTTGTGGGAGATTTTCCTTTGGGGCCCTTACCTTTGGAGGCTTGCCCTTGCTGAGGCAGAGGGGGAATAAGAGATGATTGGGCTTGTGCTGGCTCAGGAGGGGCAACGGGGGATTTAGCTTAGGCTTGCACCTGAGACAGGAGAGGACTTTTCCCTTTTTCTGGTTTAGGGGGACCCACAGGAGATGGATCTGGTAATTTCACTGTAGGAATGGCAGGGCTCTTCCCTTTCACGGGCTGGCTTAGTGGTGGTGCCTCCTCAAACTGGGCAGATGTGTCTTTTCTAATTTTCAAAGAGCGACTTAGGGGAGTAGTCCTCTTTATGGCAACTTTTCTTCACTGAGGATAGGATTGTGCCGCAGGGCCAGATGAAGGAGCAGCAACAGTATGTTGGGCACTGGGATCCGTAGGTGGTGCAGCATCAGAGTCAGAATCATAAGGAAAGAGCTCAGTAGGGTCCAATCCAAGGGCAGCAGCAGCCTGTCTGCGTTCTTCTTTGGAAAGTAGGCACCCATGGGGATCATCCTGAGCAGAAGCTCTGGTGACCTTTGGAGGTGGGGATGGAGGGGCCGACCTTTTACCTTTTTGGGCTGCAGTGGCTCTTTTAGAAGTGGGCTTTTTCTTGGAAGGGGTGCATTTTCTTTTGAGAGCAGGAGAGGGAATGAGGGGGCATTGAGGGAGGAGCAGGAGCTGAGTGAACTACGCGAGATTGAGAGAAGTCTGCTTTGAACTACGTGACACTATGCGATGTGTTTACTCTTGAGCTTTGCGAGAGCTGCGCGAGTTTGAGTTTCTGAAGCTCTTCAATCATTCATCTGCGTGAGAGGTTGCTGTAAAGCCATGGGAAGCTCAGTTGAACTGCACGAGGCATATTTCTCCTAAATCCTCTAAAGCTTGGGTCAGCTACGCAAGGCTCATTTCAGATCTGGATTCAGAGTTCATTCTTCTGAGGGATATCTGGTGCCAATGCAGGCTCCTTAACAGGATTCTTGGCCTTATTTCACTGCTGATTATTACCTACATAAAACACTTAACAAGAACTTATTAGGTGGCTAAGGGTCTAATCAAAGGTTAAGTTAAGGGGTGAAAAGTGGTACTTTTCAGGTCTTAACACATGTCGAGAGATAAAAAGGTCAAGGGCTGACTAAATGAATTCGTGTACTCCAAGAGGGCGAAATGAGGGTGTCTACAGTACTGAGGAGATTCCAAGAATCACTAAGATTGAAACATCGCTGTCTCCCAAGGAAATAAAATGCATAATTGATTTCCTTAGATCATATCAAGATGTCTTTGTATGGTCATACGAGGACATGCCTAGTTTGGACACCGATTTGGTCGAGAATGAGTTGCCACTCTACCTTGATATCAAGCCAGTCAAGTAGAAATTGAGGCGACTCCGACCCGAGTGGATGTTGAAAGTAAAAGATGAGGTCATCAAGCAATATGACGCAGGATTCCTCATGGTCTCCAAGTACCCGCAGTGGTTAGCCAATATCATCCCAGTGCCGAAGAAAGATGGGAAGGTTCGCATGTGTATTAATTTTTAAAACTTGAACAAGGCTAGCCTAAAGGACGATTTCCCGTTACCGCACATCGACATCTTGGTTGATAACAGTGCTAAGCACGGAATGCTTTTATTCATGGATAGATTCTCAAGATATAATCAAATCAAGATGGCAGAAGTAGACCAAGAGAAGACAGCATTCATCACTCCTTGGGGCACTTTCTGCTATGAAGTCATGCCATTTTAGCTAAAGAATGTCAGGGCAACGTACCAGAGAGCTATGACAGTACTATTCCATGACATGATGCACCGAGAAATTGAGGTGTATGTCAACGACATGATAGGCAAGTCACCAGAGTGAAGTGATCATCTAATAAACCTCCAAAAGCTGTTTGAGAGGCTTAGAAAATATAGGTTGTGTTTGAATCCTCATAAATGCGTGTTCGGCGTCATGTCAGGGAAGTTGCTATGATTCATTATTAGCAGGAGAGGTATCGAGGTTGACCCCGTCAAGGTAAAGGCCATCACAGAAATGCCACCACCATCTATCGAGAAAGAGGTCAGAGGATTCTTGGGCAAGATAAAGTATATCAGTCAGTTCATTGCACATCTCATTTCAATCTGCACACAAATCTCAAACTACTGAGAAATGACTCTCCCGTTGAATGGAACGATGACTGTCAGGCTGCATTCAACAAGATCATGGGCTACCTCCTCAACCCGCCAGTTTTAGTGCCACCCGAGCCGAGGAGACCACTCTTAATGTATCGCTCCATGATGAAGTCTCGATGGGATGAGTCCTAGGGCAGCATGATGAGACAGGAAGAAGGGAACGAGCCATCTACTACCTGAGAAAGAAATTTACTGACTACGAGATGCGCTATTCTCATCTAGAGAAAGCATGCCTGGCTCTTGTATGGGTCACACAGAGGCTTCGCCACTACTTGTTATCTCAAGCCGTTCTACTTTTAGCACGCATGGATGCGTTGAAGTACCTGTTTGAAAAGTTGGCTCTCACTGGGTGGACGGCGCGCTGGCAGCTTCTCTTATTAGAGTTTGACATCACCTATGTCACTCAAAAGTCAATCAAGGGGCAAGCACTCGCCGATTATCTTGTCAAAAATCCTCTACCTGACTATGAGCCCTTATGAACCGAGTTCCCAGATGAAGACATCTTGTTTATAGCAGAGGAAGACACAGTAGAGACGGAGGAATCCTGGGTAATGGATTTTGATGGGGCAGCAAATGTCGAAGGTTAAGGAGTTGGTGCTATCCTAATCTAAACAAAGGGATCCCACATACCAGTTTCCATCAAGCTCAACTTCTCATGCACAAATAACATGGCCGAGTATGAAGCTTGTGCAGCAGGACTATAAGCAGCACTGGACCTGTAGGTAACCGACCTCAGAGTGTTTGGCGATTCCCAGTTGATCTTATGCCAAACGAATGGAGATTGGAAGATGAAGGATGAAAAATTGATCCCCTACCATCAGCACCTGGAAGATCTTATAGCATGCTTCGAGGATGTCACATTCTCCTATGTCCCACAAATAAGGAATTGCTTCGCCAATGCATTAGCGACTTTGGCATCAATGATAGAGATCCCCTATGGTGTCGAGATGAAGCCAATCATCATCGAACAGAGGAATGAGTTAGCCTTCTGCCTCCAGATTGAGGAACCTACAAAGTCAGATAACGAGCCACCTTGGTTCTCGGATATCAAGAACTTCCTTTAAACACAAACTTTCCCTAAGGATACGTCCAAGATGGGCAGGCGGACCATCCAGCATTTGGCAGCGAACTACATCATCTGTGGTGAGTGCCTTTACAAGTGATCCTATAACAATATCTTGCTTAGATGCCTTAGCGAGAGCGAGGCAGCCAATATCATGAAGGAAATCCATGAGGGAGTATGCGGGGCCCACATCGGAGGGCACATGCTTGCTAAGAAGATCCTACGGCAAGGATACTACTGGACCACTATAGAAATTGACTGCTGCAAGCACGTTCAGAGGTGCTACAAATGCCAAAAACACTCCAATCTGATACATGCTCCGAGTATAGATCTACACAGCATGGCCACTCCATGGCTCTTTGCCACCTGAGGCCTCGATGTCATCGGAATGATTAATCTGAAAGCCTCAAACGGACATCGGTTCATCCTCGTCGCCATTAAATATTTCACCAAAGGGGTAGAGGCAGCGTCTTACGGCAACATCACAGCCTGGCACGTCGAGAAATTCATAAAGAGCAATATCGTCTGCCTGACATACCCAAGGATATCATCATAAATAATAGCACGAACTTCATGAACAAGCGCATCAGGGCCTTTTGTGAATAGTACAGGATGAAACATCATTGCTCGTCACCATATCGGCCACAAACCAATGGGGCTATAGAAGCTATTAACAAAACGGTCATCCACATCCTCGAGAAGATGGTCATCACCTATCGAGACTATAGCAAAATGTTACCATTTACTTTATGGGCCTACAGAACGTTGATCCATACCGGTACAGGGGCAACACCATTCTCCCTTGTGTATGGAACTGAGGTTGTCTTACAAGTAGAGGTTGAAGTACCTTCACTCTGCATCGTTATGGAATCTGGCCTATCTGAAGCTAAGAGAGAGAAGGACCCAGTAAAAGAGGCCATCATTTTAAAACCAAGTAGCCAAAAAGCATCCCTGAACAATTATATCATTTGCTACACCTTTTGAGCCATGAGCCTTTCCTTCATAACCACTTCCAAAATAAAAATATGAAAGTGTATATACTAAACAAAAAAATAGAAAAAGAGTTACTATCAAATCCAAAAAAAATCAGAATAGCAAAATCCCAAAAAGTGGATGTCTAAAATGAAAAGAAAAAAATAGAAAAGGAAAAGTGGGGCATGTATAGTCAAAATCCTCAAAGAAAGAAGTGAGTTAGGGTTGCTGGAACCCAATCAAGGAAACCTTTAAAACTCAGAATACCTTCAAAAATCCTAACCTTACACATGGCCAAGATACATCCCTGAATAAAGCCCTCTTTAAGGTCCACGAGCAGTCACAGTATCCGCTGAGTTAGCACTAGCCAAGATGTGAGACAATTAAAGAATTCCATCCAGCCAGCTATGACGGAATCGACGTCCGTGTTGTGGATTTCGATAAAATAAAAGAGAAATAAAAAAATATAAAAAAAAATGCCAGCTCAAAGCAAAAGGACGTGGTGAAAACCCGAAAGGGTGCCATGGGTAAAAAGAGTGAGTTTCTCCAGACTAGGTGAAAACCTGAAAGGGCGCCCGGGGTAAAAATGCAAACCCATGGACATAGTGAAATCCTAAGAGGGCGCTATGAGTAAAAAGAGGGAAATAACGGGCACGACGAAAACCCACCTTGGGCGTTATGAGTAAGAATGTTGAAAAAGAGAAATTGAAAATAAATAAAATCCCCTTTGTCCCCCTCTCGCATTACCCGATTTCAAACCGGGCCGCTCATGTTAGCTCAAATCAGGGTCCCAACCAAGAATGTCTTAAATGGCCCCACCGTCAAACGTATGACCCAGGGTAAGGAGAGAAGGTCAATTTGATCGGTAAAAATTGCTAACCTCACTCGAATCCAATCATATGAAAGAGGGGTTCGACCATGCTCAAAAGAGAAATCATCCCCCCTGATAGTTAAGGCATCAAACTAAAAAAGAAAAAAAAAAACAATAAAGAAAAAAAATCACAAAAAGAGTTAATAATTTTCTTTTCCCATCACTGTGCACGCTCCACTCCAAGATGATTGGCTCGATGATCGAAAATGCCACTTTTGTAAAAGATAATATGTTTTCCTTTTCCATTTTCACACCTACACTGTGTGCACCATAAGAATAGCCAGCATAAATCCCCAGTTTATAATTTTATGAAAACAAAATAGAAAAGATAAAATCCTTGTAAAAAGATAGATTTCCTTTTTCTTATTACAAGTCTGTACCTGGCGGACACCACATCCCAAAAGATAATATGTGTGATGCCTAGCTTCTATCTAGCTTCTTTCTTTCTTTCTTTTTTACAAAAGTGCAAAAATAAAAAAAATATAAAGAAAATATGTATACCAAAAACATGTATCTAATAGGGGTTTCTTATGCCCTTTCCTATGATTTGATCTGTGTAAAAAGTATGTGTAGGATGGGGTCAACGACCCAGCTCGCACTTCAAGGTGCAAATCTCTGCATGTAGGGCATCCTCCTGTACGTCCCGCTCAGTCTTCCAGCGACCGTGAAGGTTCCTATACCGCTTTCAGGACGCGTTGGTAGCACCAAGAGTGTCATTCAAGGCTCCTCCCAGACGGAGGACCTCGCACTCGGCTACATCAGCTCTAACCTCTGTCATTTATGCTCTAACCTTTTGTTTCTCTGATTGTTCATGTAGAATGCATTTATCGTCGACTAGCAGCTCAATATGGGCTCGAAGCATTGACTCCTTCTTCGGCCAAGGCCTTGCCACATCGTCGCTCTCTGCTTGATCCAGATGATCAGCAATAGGGTGATCAGATAACGACCCGACCTCGTACTTGAGGGAGGAAAGAACTAAAATCCCTTGCTCAAAGCCGCACATAAGTGTCCCAGGAGCAGCAATCTGATCCATGCCCCCAGAGGACCCCCGAGAAAAGATCAAATCACATAAAGGGGGTTTCGTCCCACAAGGCACCTACTAAGAGCAGCCGAACTGACGCAGCACCTGAAATGGGAAGTATAAGGTATTGTCAGTCAATCTATGGAGGGTGATGCCCTCATGATCTCTAGAGCGAACTACTGGGAAGGTCCGATCTAACTAAGGAAGTCTCCATACCAGCTCTGCATCAGTCAGCCAAAGCTTCAACTCTGATATATCTCCCTGTGGAAGCATGTGGCACCAGCCCAAAAAGCATCGGGCCACCACACCACGAACGATATAGAAGTGAGGCACTGGTCCCAAAATGGCAAGATGCACTCCTAGCCAGACTTGAAGCAGAAGTGAACATCCCTTGAGGCACCCCACCTTGCCTAGAGCAAAAGTGTTAAGACAACGATAGAGTTCGGCTAAGACCAGATGCATCACTGACCGCTGTTGTGTAGCCAACCTTGCAATTATTATATGATTAAAAATAGCAGATTAATTACACAAACTACAGCAAAGTTGAATTAAGGTAAGCTGCCAGTCCTGCAAGAACAAGCGTTGTTATAGCAACTTTTAAGAGGTAAGTAAGGGTATGTCCACAAGGAGATGTGGTTCAACTATAGTAAATCTCCAGATCTATGGTAGATCTAGCACTCTATCCTCATTTACACTAAACTAAAGCAGGAAAGAGGAGAGGTTTTAGGTTTTTGTCACTTTTACTATAACCTACAAAAGATAAATGCAAGTGATCCAGATCTAATCAAACACAGAGATAAGGGGATATATAGAGAAGATGAAAATTCAAAAGGTGGAGAACAACAGCTAGGGGTCTTGGTCTCTTACTAAATATTATAGGAATCAAAAGCAATGTAGAGGACTGAGTTGCAACAATCCTCTATTCTGGCTCCAAGCTACCCAGGTTCCCCGGAATCAACCAATGGATCAAAGTAATCCTGAGGTTAGGATCTGCCATTCTACTGGATACAGTTCTAAGGTTATGATCTGCCCTTCTACTGGATATAGTTCATTCCCGAGATTGCTCCAACCTATTGATCTACCCAGCTTCCCCTGACAGAGGTGAGGTATATGAATCAAATCTC
This sequence comes from Chloranthus sessilifolius, assembly GCA_021018995.1. Lineage (NCBI taxonomy): Eukaryota > Viridiplantae > Streptophyta > Magnoliopsida > Chloranthales > Chloranthaceae > Chloranthus > Chloranthus sessilifolius. Next base: position 17,418,561 of record CM037595.1, on the reverse strand, counting down.
CACCAATGGATCAAAGCAATCCTGAGGTTAGGATCTGCCCTTCTACTAGATACAGTCCTAAGGTTATGATCTACCCTTCTACTATATACAGTTCATCCCTGAGATTGCTCCAATCCATTAATCTTAATTTGAACAAGTAAACTATTGCAGATGCTGCGGATGCCAGGCTACCAAGCTCCCCATTTCTTACTGACATCCACAGGAATATCCAATCCAAGAAAATCAAATATGAAGAAGTGAAATGTAGATTAGAATCACCTTTAAAAATCATAATTATATTATAAACTTACAATACCATTGTGCCCAGATCTGCAATCTGTGTAATATACAATCTCTTACAAGCCTCTGAATCTCTCAATTTACAGCTCAAGACCTCACCCTAACTTCTGAAAAGAGTTTAGCCACTCATGATTGGCTAAAGAGAGAGGGGGAGAAGAAGGAAGAAGGAGGGAGAATTTGGAGGGAAAAATGGATCTCGCACTAAGCTCTGGTTCTCTCAAATTTTGGATGTGTTCAATATAATTTCTTCAAGCTTTTATACTCTCCTCCTCTGTCCTCAGATCCGTTTCAACCAATCAGAGCCCAAGAGAATAATTCTGTTATTATGGGCTACTGATGTGATCGATTTCTCTTCTAGAAGAACTTCTCTCATTGGTCCACAATTAGCAAATACTCGTGAGGCCATTAGGGTCTCCAATCGTGCACAGTTGAATACTAAAAATGCTCCCAGGGGTCACTGACATGCTTTGGGATGTGTGCACAAGCTTCTAAAATTGGCAGTTGCTGAAGGAGCATGCTGAGAAGTTGCCAAAACGAGTGTCGAGAGGTTCAATAGACCTCTCGACAGGTTTTGAATGTGCTTGCTCTACATTTCGATAGGATCTCCGTGGCTTTCGACAGGATTGGATAGCTCTCGATAGGATCTGGAAACATCTCGAGATTTTGATTTGAACTTGTCGGTAGGATTGGAAGCTCATTTCATCATTCTGCCAATTTCTTCATTCAACCTCTCGACAGGTTATATTAATCCTGTCAATTGGTTATACAACTTAACATTGAGCTCTCGACAGGTGGGCTCAATCCTCACGAGAGTGAGTTATAGCTTCAGGCAGCTATCGACAGGTTGAATTGGATTGCCCAAAAGGTTCTGCTGAACCTCGCGACAAGTATTTGAAAATCTCGACAGGTTCATGTTTCCAACTCCATTCCTCTCGATAGGTTTGCTTACGAAACCCGTCGACAAGTATTTTAGAACCTCGCGACATCTTTAGCCCCTTAATGCAAGGCGTCGATAGGATCCACACTGCACGTCCATCCTCTCGACAGCTACTGACATCCTCTCGATAGCTTTACAGATTCCCATCAGAACCTCTCGGCAGGCTGAAATTTACCTTCAAAACTTCTCGACAGCTTTTGGATCTTCTCGAAATCTTAGTTTTTGGGCATCAAATCCTCTCAATAGCTCAGGCTAACCTCTCGACAGGTTTATCCTTATGCTTCCACATCTGGCACACCTCTCACTTGTGTTGTTCTTCATATGTTCAATCATCCAACAACCTCTTGGTGGATTCAATCTTCATTCTCTGCAACTACACTTAGCCTCAAGCCTTCCCAGTTAAGCTTAAAACAATCTCATGAACTTCTGGGGCTCTTATGGATTGCTTGATTTGCTGGCCTTTGGTCTGTAAGGTCATATGTTGAGCAACAAATTGCTTCTTGAGCCATTTTAAGTAGATTTCTGCATTAAGCTTGCAATTTGTTACTTATCTACAAAATGCACTTAAAACACATTTTTAGTCAGCTCAAGGATCCACCAAAGGTCAGGTTAGGAGGTAAAAAATGGTATTTTTCACTGCTTAACACACCCCCAAACCTAAGCTTTGCTAGTCCCTGAGCAAAGGAGAAAATAAAAACAAGTATTGAAAATAAAATATGTCACTTTTGTAGGGAACACAAATGCATTTATCATATGCATCAAGCCTTTTAAACCCCTAGGTGATCCCTAGTGGAGGAGTGAAGTCTCCTGAGGGTTTACAGTGAAGTTACCCACAAACTTCTCCAATAAAATTAGTTAATATCAGTGCAGCATGTTAAAACAAAATTTAAGCATTATAAAAACTCATTCCACACCTTGTCCATTCAGTTTTAGAGGATTCTCAGCAAAAACATGACAGATTAAAACTAAAATTCTGCTGTAATTCATACGCAGTCAATAAGCTCATGTCAAGCATTTTGTATGAAAATTAATGCAAAGCTTACCCTCAAATTGAGAATCCTATTCTGATGATGCCCCCATCAACCCTAATTTCAGACCCAAAGCTTACCAGGGCTGTCACTCTCAACAAAAATAGAAGGGTGTATCAATTCACACAACTCAAGAGCAGTTACAGCCCTCTAATAGGACTGCAAGCATGAGCATAGGTATTGCTCTAATTTCTAAAATTTTCTAACTCTTTTCACCATAGATTAAACAGATTCTCATCAAAACATGACAGCTCAATCAATTTTAGATTAGTAAGGACTTTTTATTGGGTTATAATGTGGCTTATGGGTGAAGTTTATAAAGAATAAAAAGGTGGAATAGGATTCAAAATTGAGAAATCAGTAAAGTAAGGAGGTGATTTGCAACTTCACAACCTTCATTTCAGCATAGTTCCATCTACTTCTTGAAAATAGAATTTTCAGAGCCAAAGTGGCCAGCTTTTTCTCTTCTCTTCAATTTTTCAATGAAATGACTTCTCTTTCTCTCTTTTATTTTGCTTTTCTATTTTTCTTTTCTTTTTGTATGTTTTTTGTACTTTTTCTCCATTTTTCTCTTTTTATGGGTTGGAATGCGACAAATGCCACCAACTGTGCTTTTTTTCTCTTTCAACCAACTCTCAAACTAGCTCTACCTTCTTCAATTCCTTCACCTTTACCTTCTGAAATCTTAGAGTGAGGGTCAGGCTGCGTGAAGTCACTGAGGTTTTGGGTTCAAATTTTTTGGTTTTCAAAAGAAAAGCTTAGGATTTTCAAGGGTCAAATGGTGTGTATCAAGGGCAGTTCAAAGGTGAGAAATTTTTAAGCTCAAACTATCCAAAGGATGGCCTTACTTCATGTCTTCAATGTCATAAATGCTGTCAAGTTGTTTTAAATTGGATTTGCCTAACTTCTAGTGAGCAGAGGTAGATCCAATCAGTCCTTAGAGTAGAAGAAATTGTCAAACACTCTTCAAAGAAAATTTTTCAGGCCCAAATCTCACTGGGTATGGTCTTTCATTAGAATTCTGGGGTATATCCTCACAATTTTCTCTCTTCTCAAGTCACTAAGCACTCATTTTATAAAAAATTCCTGATATTTGCTTCATGAAAGTGTTAGAGCTATAGCATGTTTCAGTTTTAAAAAGTTTTTAACTTCTTCTATTTCAAAAAAATCAGGTGATAAATTATTTTATTTCCTCAATTTCTGTTAAAACCTTGTTGCACTACCATTAACTATCCATTGGCAAACCTTGCCACACTGCTAAACCTATGAGGAGCAATGTCCTCACTACTTAAAAGGTAAAGAGACGTGTAGCAGGGGACATAGACAAAACAAGACACAAAATAAAGGAAGAAAATGCACACAAACAATTAAAACAAGCAAACTAGTGATGAGTAGAAAGTAAAACAGACAGAATGTAAAAAAAAGAAAATTTTCATTAATGCAGCAAAAATTTTCATTTACATTGTTCGGAAAAAAAAGGAAAAAAAATAAAAACAAACATCCTAACTAACTGCCATCCTCAAGTGGCGCAGTCTTGGCTTTGGGGCTTTTGCCTGTTGCTGGAGTGGTAGCAGGGGGAAGAGCAAGGGGTGGATGGAGTGAAGGGGAAGAAGATGCAGAAGGTGCTATCTTCTGCTTCTTTTTCTTTCGCTAATCCTTTTTCTTTTCCTCCTTGACCAAAATCCTTTGTACTTCCTCGTACTCATCCCAAAGGAATTGTAGTGGGTCAGGTTCCTTTAGTGGTGGTAGGTCTTCCCAAACTAGATCAAATTTGATTAGCAGATCAATGGGTTTGTCATCCGCTATAGTTGTGGGTAGGGATGAATTGATAAGGTTAAAAGAGACGAATGCGATGGAGAGGAAAGGGCCTTGTATTTAAAATGCATGGGTGGTGGAATATGTATCGTCTCATTAAATTTTTCTCCTTCCTCCAAGGTTAAATGCCATAATGATATTAAAGAAGGTTAGTTGGCAACAAATACGTCGGCTGGGATAAACATAAGACGTTGCACGATTTATTATGGTGGGACCAATGCTAAGGTGTATGGAGTAGCAACCAGTGAAGTAGAGGAAGGGCAAAGGGAATGGAAAAATTGCCAAAGAAAAGTTAAGGCTCAGAAAGAAGCTGTTGAATGGAAAAAATGGAGTTGTCATTAGGTTTAAAGCAGTGGGAAATGACTTTCGACATGATTTGGGCAAGTTGTTGACAGGTTGATGCAACCTGTCGAAGAGTAGAAAGTCAATGATCCTCACGAGAGATTCATGTAATCCTGTCGAAGAGTTCAAGTAGACAACAACATTCCGAGAGGTTCACAGAACCTCTCGACAGGTTCTTTGAACTCAATATGCAATCCTCTCGACAGGTTCTAAGCTCCAGAAAAGTTACTTCGAGAGGTTCACAAAACCTCTCAATAGGTACCCTAAACCTGTCGAAAATTCAATCAAAATTCTTCAGAACCTATCGAAATGCTCCTGGATCCTATCGACAACCATTTTTACACCTTCAAAACCTATCGAGAATTAGTTCACATCTCTTGACAGCTTTTAGATCTTGTCGAAAGCAGACTGAGAACTCTCAGAACCTGTCGAGATGTTCATAGAACCTATCGACAGGTTATACTTTAGTTTAAACAGGCTTGTAATCAATTCCCAATTCATTTCCCAATAGATTTGACACTCCAACTCGGGTCACTTAACCAATTGACTCATTATCCTACCTGAGATATAGACATTCATGGCAAAAAAAAAATCATGTACAATGCCAAACAAAAATGAAACAAAAGAAACATAAATAACCAACACATGAGTTATTATACATAGTATATATTGTGGAAACTCAGACATGTTATGGAGGTTCATGATAGTGAATGGTCATTACAAGCTCCACCACATTTTTAACAACAACCTTGAGCCTTTAGCCATTCACTTTCATAGTCCTTCCATCTTTTAGATCCTTAATTTCCATAGCTCCAGATGGGGATACATGCTCAACTATGTAAGGTCCCTCCCATCTAGATCTCAACTTACCTGGGAAAATTTTTAATTTAGAGTTGAACAGCCATAACTTGTTGCCAACTATGAACTCTTTCCTCAGCAGGTGCTTGTCATAGAAAGCCTTAGTTTTCTCCTTGTAGATCCTAGCATTTGAATATGCCTCTGACCTCAGCTCTTCCAACTCTGATAGCTGGAGTTTCCTGTGCATGCCAGTAGATTTTAAGTCAGTATTCAATGCTTTAACAGCCCAATAAGCCTCATGCTCAAGCACTACTGGTAAATGGCATGCCTCGCCATATACCAGCCTTAAGGGAGACATGCCTATTGGGGTCTTATAGGTAGTCCTATAAGCCCACAGAGCATCAGGTAACTTGAAGAACCACTCCTTCCTGTCCACTCTCATTGTTGTCTCCAAAATGTGTTTGATTTTCCTATTAGAAATTTCTACCTACCCACTGGTTTGTGGGTGGTATGGGGTGGCAACTCTGTGTGTTACAAATTTCTTTCTAAGTAGGTTTTCAAACTGTCTATTGTAAAAGTGGCTCCCCCCATCACTAATGATAGCTCTGGGTGTGCCAAACCTAGAGAAAATATTGTCCTTCAAGAAGTTAAGGACAACCTTGTGATCATTTGTTCTTGTAGTTATGGCCTCAACCCATTTGGACACATAGTCGACAACTACAAGAATATAATTGTACCCAAAGGAAGGAGGGAATGGACCCATGAAGTCTATCCCCCAAATATCAAAAAGTTCAACCACAAGTATTGGCTATAAAGGCATAGAGTTTCTTTGGGAGATACTTCCCATCTTTTGACATCTTTCACAAGTTTTATAATAAAGGTATGCATCCTTGAAGAGAGTGGGCTAGTAAAATCCACTTTGGAGCACCTTGGCAGCAGTTTTGTTCCCACTGAAGTGGCCTCCACAAGCTTGTTCATGACACATACTTAGCACATTGTGGAATTCCTCATCAGGGACACATCTCCTCACCACTTTGTCTGCACAATGCTTGAATAGGTATAGATCCTCCCACATATAATGTCTGATCTATGAAAAGAACAGATCCTTGTCCATTTTGTTCCAATGTGGGGAGATCTTCCCTACTACCAAGTAATTCACAATATTTACAAACCAAGGTGTAGAGGTGCTTAGAGCAAACAGTTGTTCATCCAGAAAGGAGTCGTTAACAGGTAGCCCATCAAATTCTTCATCTAGGATCCTAGACAAGTGGTCTACAACTATATTTTTAACCCCTTTTTTATCTTTGATCTCAAGATCAAACTCCTATAATAGGATGATCCATCTGATCAATCTAGGCTTTGCATCCTTTTTTGATAAAAGGTATTTTAGGGCTAAGTGGTCTGTGAAAATCACTATCTTAGATCCCAGCACAAAAGACCTGAACTTATCTAAAACAAAAATAATTGCCAACAGTTTCTTCTCAGTTGTGAAATAATTTAACTGAGCATCAATCATGATTTTACTGGCATATGCAATCACACAAGGGGCCTTATCCTTCCTTTGTCCCAAGACTGCACCAATTGCAAAGTCTGATGCATCACACATCAGCTCAAAAGGTATTGAAAAATCAGGTGCTTGAAGGATAAGTGCAGAGATTAGGTAACTTTTTAACAGCTCAAAGGCCTTAAGGCATTCATCATTGAAATCAAAGGGAACCTCTTGGCACAACAGGTGGTAAAGAGGTTTTGAGATTTTGCTAAAATCTTTGATAAATCGCCTATAGAAGCCAGCATGCTCCAAGAATGATCTGACTTGTTTCACAATTTTTGCTGGGGGTAAATGTGCAATCAGATCTATTTTAGCCTTGTCTACCTCAATGCCTCTATGAGAAACCACATGGCCAAGGACAATGCCTTGAGTGACCATAAAATGACTCTTTTCCCAACTTAAAACCAAGTTGGTTTCCTCACATATCTGTAACACAAGGTTGAGATGGTGCAGACATTGGCTAAAACTACTCCCAAAAATAGAGAAATCATCCATGAAAATCTCTAGAAACTGCTCAATCATGTCAGAAAATATAGCATACATGCACCTTCGGAAAGTTGCAGGTGCATTACATAATCCAAATGGCATCCTTCGATAGGCAAAGGTGCCAAATGGGCATGTGAAAGTTGTCTTTTCTTAGTCTTATAGATAAACAGGGATTTGGTTATACCCTGAATACCCATGAAGAAAACAGTAAAAAGTCTTTCCTACTAACTTATCCAAGATTTGGTCAATGAAAGGCAAAGGGAAACGGTCTTTTCTGATTTTCATATTGAGCTTTCGATAATCTATGCACACCCTCCAACCTGTGGTTTCCGTAGTTGGAACAAGCTCACCAGCATCAGTTTTAATCACAGTAATTCCAGATTTCTTAGGTACCACCTAAGTAGGTGCCACCCATTCAGAATCTGAAATTGGGTATATGACCCCAGCATCTAGCAATTTGACCACTTCTTTCATCACCACTTCTTGCATGTGGGGATGTAATTTTCTCTGCATTTCTCTAGAGGGTTTGGAACCCTCTTCCAAGTAGATTTTATGTATGCACACAACAGGGCTGATGCCCCCAAGGTCAGCAATGGTCCAACCAATTGCTCTCTTATGTTTCTGTAAAACACACAACAGCTCTTCCTCTTGCTCATCAGTGAGAGAGGAAGAAATAATCACTGACAATTTTTTATTTGCCCCCAAAAAAGCATACTTCAAGGTCTTAGGCAGCTGTTTCAACTCTACCTCTGGTGGACATACCAGTGAAGGCAACAAAGGTGCCTTTGATGGTGGTGGAAGAGGCATCACAGTAGATTTCCAAGGAAGATACCTTGTTGCTGGCCACACATCAGAAGTTAAGGCTTTCACCTGTTGAACCATGGGTGTGGGGGGCTTCTCTTCCACAATTTCACTCCACACATTCTCAAAAACATCACCAAGATCATCACAAAAATAATTACAATGCAGCAGCTTGAGAAAAGTCTCTTCCACAAGTTCATCCAAAACATCAATTGAAAAACAATCCTCATCATTCAAGTGAGGCTAATTTGCTGCCTTGTAAACATTCAATTTAACCTTCATGTTGCCAAACGACACCTCCATTACTCCTGATCTACACCGAATACAAGCATTGGCAGTGGCTAAGAAAGGTCTGCCCAAAATCATAGGAATAGAGGTAGTGCACTAGCTTGGCTCCATGTCAAGAACCAGAAAATCTGCTGGATAGAAAAATTTATCAACTCCAACTAAAACATCCTCTATCATTCCCACATGCTAGTTGTAGCAACACATGTGTGGGCTTCAATTCTCCCAAGCCTAACTTCTCATAAACAGAATATGGAAGTAGGTTTACACTAGCTCCCAAATCTAATATGGCCTTCTCAATAGTATGATCCCCAATGATGTAGGGGATTGTGAGAATTCCAGGTCTTGAAGCTTGGTTGGAGTTGCAATAGACAACACTTGGTTCACTTTCTCAGCACAAAAGACCTTCTTGGATAAGTGTATCCTAGACTATCTTTTGTGGGTGTATAATTCTTTCAAAAATTTTGCATAGGCTGGAACTTGCTTGATGACATCAAGTAAAGGCAAGTTGATCTTTACTTGTTTGAAAGTTTTCATCATTTCCTCAACCTTAACATTCCCCTTGTCAAAAGGAGAAGCTATTTTCAATGCATTAGAAAATGGAAGATGGGGAACTGTCCTCCCATTTGCAGAATTAGCAAGTTCATCAAATTTTTCTTTATATTTATTTTCAATTTTCTGTTGGGGCACATCACCCCCCTTATTTTTTATATGTTGCTCCTGCTATATATTTTCATGGGTTGTTTCTTCATTTTCTGCACTTGACTCATCAGGCTCATTACCAACTTGGTTATCTACCAACTTCCCACTCCTCAAGGTGGTGACAAATTTTTCCTCTTCATGGGAAGGAGTCTAACCAACCATGTATTACCCCTTTGGATTGTCATGGGCTGACTGGGCAATCTCTCCTCTTCTCTCCTAGCCAAAGAATTAGATAGCTGACCAAGGTGGTCCTTTATCTTCTTAATGCTTTGACTGTGGGAGTTAACAGTTTGAGATAAAGGACCCAAATTCTGCAGTGCAGCCAAAACTTGCTCTTCAAATGTGAGGGACCTAGAGGGTGTTGGGGCTGGTGCACTTTGATGCATAGGTTGAACCATTGGCTGGGCCATAGGTTGTTGGTATTGGAGCCTTAGATAATAATTCTGCTAGTGTGGCTGGGCATTCCTATAAGACATGGATTGCTGTGGCTGCTGGTTTTGAAAATTGTCTTGTCTCCACCTCAAGTTGGGGTGGTTTCTCCAATGATAGCCAGCTATAGGCTGTTGTCCATAGGACTGAATAGCATTCACATGTTCCATCACAAAATATGGAAATTGGACAGCTAAGGGGCATTCCTCAAGGGAGTGAGTGGGGGACTGGCATATGACACATGCCACCTCTACTTTAGCAGCCATTGGAGACTACATTGCTCCCATGAGCTTATCAAACTTTTGGGTTAAGCTGTCCACTTTTCTCTCCAAATCATTATGTCCACTCACCTCATATATTTTCCCTCTGGTAGTATTTTCTCTCACCAATCTAGGGGTCTCAACTTCTCTTGCTGAAGTCTCCCTTTGCATGTGGTTTTCACTGATAATATCAAATAACTCCCAAGCTTCATCAGCTGTCTTGTGGAGGTATGTACCACCACAAGAAGTATCAACCATATCCCTACTTTTGGGATCAATTCCTTGATAGAAACTTTGGACAAGTTGCCATTAAGGAATTTGGTGATGGGGACATTGCTTCAAGAGTTCTTTAAATCTCTCCCAGGTTTGGTGAAAGTCTTTAGTTGGGCCTTGAGCAAATAAGATAATGCTCTTCCTTAGCTAACTTGTTCTGAACATGGGAAAAAACGTGGCCAAAAATTGACATTGAAGATCATTCCAAGACTGAATACTATTGGTTGGGAGCATTGACAACCAAGTTTTGGCTCTATCATTTAGTGAAAAAGGAAAGAGTATCAACAAGGTTTCTTCCTCCCCCATACTTGCAATATTGAAGGTAGTACACAGTCCTAAAAATTCATCAATATGCTTGTATGGATCTTCTTTGCTCAGGCCATGGTATGAGGGTAACATTTGTATGATAGAAGACTTGATCTCATAGTTCCCTTGGACAGCAGGGAATTGAATGCAGAAGGGAGAATTTGTAAACCCCTGGTGCATTGAATTCCTTTAAAGTCCTAGGTTGCTCACCCATTGCAGCAATTTTAGAATCAACTAAAGGTGTGAGTATGGTTTGCTTAGGTCTAAGAAGTCTTTTAACTTCAAGATCTAAGGGAGCAATCTCAGGATTAAGAGATCTCCTCCCAAGCATACACACAGCAGAAACCAAATTCAAAGCAGAAAATCACAGCACAAAATTCAATCAAAACAATCACAAAATACACAACTAATGTTGCAGATCTACAAAGCTACAGATCTAGAAATGTAAATAGAGTTAGGAAATACAAACTTAAGCAAAGCTTGCTCCTCCAATTGGTATAATACTCTTTTCAACACCACAGATCCAGATCTGAAACAGACAATTAAATTATAAAAAATTAAAAAAAAACTACAGCAGCAATTAGTCAAACACTAATCAGGCACTTAAAAATCTAATTTAAAAAATGAGAACAACTTAGATCTACCAAGTTAAAAACACAACCTTCCGGCAACGGTGCTAAAAAAACTTGTTCTGCAGCCTACCTTGCAATTATTATATGATTAAAAATAACATATTAACTGCACAAACTATAACAAGGTTAAACTAAGGTAAGCTGCCAGTCCAGCAAGAACCAAGGCTATTGTAGCAAGTTTTAAGAGGTAAGTAAGGGTATGTCCACAGGGAGATGTGGTTCACCTATAGTAAATCTCCAGATCTATGATAGATCTGGCACTCTATCCTAATTTAAACTAAACTAAAGCAGGAAAGAGGAGAGGTTCTAGATTTTTATCACTTTTACTACAACCTATAAAAGATAAATGTAAGTGATCCATATCTAATCAAACACAGAGATAAGGGGAGATATAGAGAAGATAAAAATTCAAAAGGTGGAGAACAGCAGCTAGGGGTCTTGGTCTCTTACTGAAAATCAAAGGAATCAAAAGCAGTGTAGAGGACTGATTTACAATAATCCTCTATTCTGGCTACAAGCTACCCAGGTTCCCCTGATTCCACCAATGGTTCAAAGCAATTCTAGGGTTAGGATCTGCCCTTCTACTGGATATAGTCCTAAGGTTATGATCTGCCCTTCTACTGGATATAGTCCTAAGGTTATTATCTGCCCTTCTATTGGATATAGTTCATCCTCGAGATTGCTCCAACCTATTGATCTACCTAGGTTCCCCTGGCAGAGGTGAGGTATAAGACTCCAATCTCCACCAATGGATCAAAGAAATCCTGAGGTTAGGATATGCCCTTCTACTGGATACAGTCCTAAGGTTATGATTTGCCCTTCTACTGGATACAATTTATCCCCGAGATTGCTCCAATCTATTGATCTTAATTGGAATAGGTAAACTATTGCATATGCTGCGAATGTCAGGCTACCAAGCTCCCCATTTTTGGCTGATATCCACAGGAATATCCAATCCAGGGAAATCATATATGAAGAAGTAAAATGTAGATTAGAATCACCTTTAAAACCATAATTATATTACAAACTTACAATACCATTATGCCCAGATCTATAATCTGTGAAATATATAATCTCTTACAAGCCTCTGAATCTCTTAATTTATAACTCAAGACCTCACCCTAACTACTGAAAAGAGTTTAGCCACTCATGATTGACTAAAGAGAGAAGGGGAGAAGAAGGAAGGAGGGAGAATTTTGAGGGAAAAATGGATCTCGCACTAAGCTCTGGTTCTCTCAAATTCTGGATGTGTTCAATATAATTTCTTTGAGCTTTTATACTCTCCTCCTCTGTCCTCAGATCCATTTCAGCCAATCAGAGCCCAAGAGAATAATTCTATTATTCTGGGCTACTGATGTGGCTGATTTCTCTTCTAGAATCACTTCTCCCATTGGTCCACAATTAGCAAATGCTCATGAGGCCGTTAGGGTTTCCAATTGTGCACAGTTGAATACCAAAAATACTCCCAGGGGTCGCTGACATGCTTTGGGATGTGTGCACAAGCTTCTAAAATTGACAGTTGCTGAAGGAGCATGCTAAGAAGTTGCCAAAATGGGTGTCGAGAGGTTCAGGGGGCCTCTCGACAGGTTTTGAGTGTGCTTGCTCTACATTTCGATAGGATCTCTGTGGCTTTAGATAGAATTTGATAGCTCTCGATAGGATCTAGAAACATCTCGAGATATTGAATTGAACTTGTCGATAGGATTGGAATCTCATTTCATCGTTCTGCCCATTTCTTCATTCATCCTCTCAGTAGGTTATACTAATTCTGTCGATTAGTTATACAACTGAACACTGAGCTCTTGACAGGTGAGCTCAATCCTTACGAGAATGAGTTATAGCTTCAGGCAGCTATCGACAGGTTGAATTGGATTGCCTGACAGGTTCTGCTGAACCTCGCGACAAGTAGTTGAAACCTCTCGACAGGTTCCTGTTTCCAACTCCATTCCTCTCGATAGGTTTGCTTACAGAACCTGTAGACAAGTATTTTAAAACCTCGCGACATCTTCTGCACCTTAATGCAAGGCATAGATAGGATCCACACTGCACGTCCATCCTCTCGACGGCTACTGACATCCTCTCGATAGCTTTACAGATTCCCATCAGAACCTCTCGACAGGCTGAAATTAACCTTCAAAAGTTCTCGACAGCTTCTGAATCTTCTCAAAATCTTAGTTTTTGGGCATCAGATCCTCTCGATAGCTCAGGCTAACCTCTCGATAGGTTTATCCTTATGCTTCCACATCTGGCACCCCTCTCACTTGTGTTGTTCTTCATTTGTTCAATCATCCAGCAACCTCTTGGTGGATTCAATCTTTATTCTCTGCAACTGCACTTAGCCTCAAGCCTTCCCAATTAAGCTTAAAACAATCTCATGAACTTCTGAGGCTCTTGTGGATTGCTTGATTGGCTGGCCTTTGGTCTGTAAGGTCACATGTTGAGTAGCAAATTGCTTCTTGAGCCATTTTAAGTGGATGTCTGCATTAATCTTGTAATTTGTTGCTTATCTACAAAATGCACTTAAAATACATTATTAGTCAGCTCAAGGGTCCACTAAAGGTCAGGTTAGGAGGTGAAAAATGGTAATTTTCACTACTTAACAACCGCCCCCCTCTAATTCTGTCAAAATATCACAGAGAACAAGAGAGAAGCTCTCTCCCCCAGTGAAGAAAAGGATTTCAGAAATGAGGCCTAGAGCAAAGGCCTTCACATTGAACACGTTTCGGACTGGCAATTTTCGAAGGTTTTCGTCACCAAAAAGTTATGTTAGGAATTTTATCGAACACCTGGTGGGCCCTCCAATGAGACTTTTCTCATATTTGGATTACTTCAAACACAAAGTGAGGTGGGCGGCTTTAGCGTAACCCGGCTTTGGCACAACTCTTGCAAGGCCTCTATGGAGTTTCAAGCCTGACAGATTGAAGAGCTCTTCAAATGTGGGAGATAGTTCCCACTTCCCAAAATGGAACACATGGACATTCACATCCCAAAAGTAGGCTACCTTATGAAGTAGATCCCACCATGGAGAAACCTCAAGGAAGGATGAGAGGAGCGACAATCCGAGCTGATCTAAATCAATGAGCTCACTCTCATTCAAGGTCCTAAGCCAACTTTTGAGAAAACTGGGCCCTAAGCCCAAAGAGGGAAGTAAATTGGTTTTGGGCCCTCCATGTAAGGGAGGGTTGGAAAGCGGGTCCATTGACATACAAAGATTTTTTTTAAATGTAAAAATTCGATGTAGGACGATGGACCCACCCTTGGGAAGGCAAGGAGAGAAAAAGGCAGTAAAAAATGTCAAGCCAAGATGAAAAGAGAAGGAAAAAGGACCATTCTCGGGCTTAAAAGGGCCCACTGCTGTTGTTGATATTTCAGGTGCTGATTATTATTTAAAAATCAGAAATATCTGAGAAGAAAGAGGTGAAAACAGCAATCCTAAAATTTCAGACCTGCAAGATACAGGGTCCTTTTATAGCAAGTTTTAAAAGTAAGAGTTTGCCACACAAGGAGTAGTGATCTGCAACCTAAAAGGCAGTACATTCGACCTTCAATTCTGCTACAGATCTGACAATTCTAGCCTAATCTAAGAAGAAAGAGTTTTTCGGGTGTCACTAAATCTAATTTTACAAAATATAAAACTACAAGAATGAAGGAGATGGATGGTGAAATAAAATACAAAATGGGGAGAAATAGGTAGTTAGGGACTAGTTCTCATTGCAAAATAGAACAAGGCATGTGAATTTGCAGTTGTCCTTCACTTGGCTTCAAGCTCAAGTGCGAGGTAGAAGAATTCAAACCAAACCAAAGGCTTGAACTGATCTTAAGGGTATGATCTGTCCACTTGAATGGTCACAGTTCATCCTATAGACTTCATCCAATCCAAAGGTTCAAATTGACACATTAAAATCACTACAAATGTTGTGGATGCAAGGTTACAAGCTCAGACATCCATAGGGATATTAAACTAAGGGAAATCAGATGACAATCAATAGATCTACTGGTAAACTAAATGGGTTATTGCCAAATACATGGATCCTATAGACATCTACTGGCACCATAAGATCTTTAGATTTAATTGGACTTTAAAATCTACAATTTATTGAATCAAAATTACTTACAATATCCTTATTCTCAGATATGTAGTCTATGCATCAATCCACACATCTTCATGCTGAGATTACAATTACAAACCAGTTTTGAACTGCTATCTAGATCTAATCCAACAGGATGGATTAGAGAGAGAAGGGGGAAGAGAAAATGGAAAAAATAAAACTAAAACTAAACCTAAATGAGTCAAGGAGAACTAAAGCTACTCTCTAGTTTCCTTGCTGAAGAATTATAGCAGCAAGGAATCTTATTTATACAAATGCAGTGATCCCTGTGCTTTGGATTACAACCAATCAGAGGAGAGAATTTCCATTTTAGTTTATGTTAATCCCTATTTTAGCATTCCAACCAATCAGAGAGAAGAGGGAGAGATCCAGTTCTATTATGCAGCAGAAGTAGTTTGCTTCCTACCAATAATTTGAAAATTAGTTCTTGCCCATGTGGGTAGCTATGCCTGCTTTGGAGTTTCCAAAATTACCCTTGTTGACCATTGATATTTTCTTATGAAACCCAAAATACTCTAGCTGAAGCTTTTACCAAAAATAGCCCTCACATTTTAGAAACCCGAGTTGGATCAGCTTGAAGAAGTATAGACCGATGAAGTTTTAAATCTACAGCTTTAGCAATGCGGTGGAGAAGATGAACTCAAGAGGATGTGGTGTGCACTTGAGAGGATAGCTGAATGGGGTGGCTGTTGGTTTACACTTTGAGAGGTTAATGGATTGGTGCAGCAACATTTCGAGAGGTTTGCTGAAGTGGAGCTGGTGCAGTTCGAGAGGTACTGAGTGTGTCTGAAATTTATTCGGCAGGATGAAGTGGAGTGCAGCTGGATTTCGAGAGGATGGGAAGATGTTGTTGATAGGTTGGAAGTTGAAGACTCAAAGGACAGTAGCTCCAGGTATCATTTCATGGGGATGGTGGCTGAAGGTCGATAGGTTCTGAAGCTGCAAGGGTCCTTTTCGTGAGGTTGGTAAGTGAATTCGAGAGGACAGATGATCTTCTCGATAGGTTTGTGGCTGAAGGTTCAAAGGACAGCAGCTTCAGGTGTTTCTTCGTGAGGATGGGAGGTGAATCTCGACAGGTTGTGGGAGGTGTGCTGAAGGTGAGCTGAAGAACTCGACAGGATGAAAACTGCTGGTCAGCAGGTTCAATCTCTCTTTAACTCGACAGGTTGCAAAAGGTGGCTGAAACTTAAATGTCGGCAGGATGAAAGGGAGTTCTCGATAGGTACTGAGTTTTGCAAGTTGCAAAAGTCAATAGGTTTAAGCTGCATTTTAAAGGTAGATGTCAACAGGTTTAAACTTCAATTGGTCGACAGGTTGAAGGCTTGGGATCTTGGGGTGTTCAATAGGTTCTGTAGGTGCAAGCTGGAGTTCTCGAGAGGATGATGGGTTGCTGGTCGACAGGATGGCTGGAGAGTCCAAGTGCACTTCGACAGGTTCAATTTGTAGATCATCCACTCGATAGGATGGCTGCAGCCTTGAAGATCCACTCAATAGGTACTGAAGGCTGATGCATGTAGTCGATAGGTTCACTTCTAGCTTCAGTTCTGCTTGAGATGTTAGAGCTTGCAGCTAAATGAAGTCGACAGGTTCTAATTCTTTATAAGCCACCAATCAACAGGTTCAAGTGCATGTGCAACTGTTGAATGTCGACAGGTTTAAATGCATGCTTCATCCCCTTCTTTCACTCGATAGGTTTGCTACTTCAATAGTTCCAAGTCGAGATGATGGTTGACTGCCCAAGCGATTTTCTTCTGTTGTTCTAATGGCAACTTGAGTGTGCATCCAATGATCAAATGGTTTAACTACAGCAGCTGCCAATTGATATATTTGTTTTGAGCGAACATCTTCAGATCTGATTGAGCTTATATATATATCTGCAGCTCTGTAATTCTGCAGTTGTTCGCTTACAATCTTCAAGTATTGCAATAGCATTTGGCATGCTTGAAGGGCTGGTTTCTTAGTAGCTTTAGCAATTCCTCTGCACTCTATTGACCTTTGGGCTTCACCACTCATTCTCAGCAGGACTTTTAAGGTCCCAAGCACACTAAATTTCTCAATGATGTAAACTACAATCTCATGGTTGTATAGCTTCTGTGCCCAAAACTGAAAGTGTAGCTGCTCCCATAGACACAAAGCTGAATTTCTGAGCATGCTTAGACCTGGACCGCTTTGCGTTGTCATTTCTTCCAACACTATTTTCCAGGTCATGGACCTCACTTCTTTCAGATGTAAAAGTTGATTCTCATCTACTCTTATTGGCACCTTTAGCTGAAAAACTACACCAAGGCTGTAATTTCTTCCTTACTACAAAACAATATTAAAAGCAATTATTAAATATTCAGAGTCCTAATAAAAGCCAAGTTTAAAGGGTGTAAAAATGGTATAAATCAATGATTAGCACATCCTCAAACCTAGCCTTTGTTAGTCTTCGAGCAAAGTGAAATTTAAAACAATTAAACTACAAAACTAAATGCCACTTTCGTAGGGAACATGGATGCATTTAGCATATGCACCAAGCCTTTTAAACCCTTTGGTGATCCCTAGTGGAGGAGTGGAGTCTCCTGAGGGTTTTCAGTGAAGATACCCACAAACTTCTCCAATAAAATCAGTTAATATTAATGCAGCATGCTAAAATAGAGTTCAAATACAATAAAATTCATTCCATACCTTACTCATTTAACTTTTTAGAGGATTCTCAGCTGTAAATCAGCAGTTTAATACTGAAATTTTGTTGCAATTCCTTCATAATCAATCAGTTCATGTCAAGGCATTATGCATGAAAATTAATGCAGAGCTTACCATCAAATTGAGATTTCGGTTTTGATAATGCCCCCAACAAACTTAATTTCAGACGCAAGTCTTACCAGAGTTGTCACTCACAATAAAAATAGAAGGGTTTATCATTTCACACAGTTCAAGAGCAGTTACAGTCATCAAATAGGACTGTAAGCATGAGCATAGGTAATGCTCTAATTTCTGAAAATTTCTAACTCATTTCACCATAGATTACACAAATCCTTATCTCCACATGACAGTTCAATCAATTTCGGATCAGTAGGGCCTTTTTATTGGGTTGTAATATGGCTTATGGGTGAGGTTTATAAAAATGAAAGGGTAAGGAAGGATTCAAAATTGAGAAATCAGTAACGTAAGGAGGTGGTCATGACAACGCCTTCTTCATTCCAGCACAATCTTCATCTTTTTTTTTTAATTTCATATTTGAAGTGATCAATTTCTAATCTTCATTTCAATGTATCCAATGAAGTGACTTCTCTTTCACATTTTTGTATTGTTTTCTATTTTTCTCTTTCTTTTTGCATGCCTTTCTTCTGTATTTTTCTCAATTTTTCTTTTTATGGGTTGGAATGCCACAGCTATACATCTGATACATAGTTGCCTCCAAGTGGACTTTCTTCTCCTTCCATCAAATATAGAACCAGCTCTACCTTCTTTAACTCCTTCACCTTTACCTTCTAAAATATCACGATAAGGGTCAAGCTGCATTAGGTCACTGAGGTTTGGGTTCAAATTCTCTAGCTTTTGTCAAAGAAAAACTTGGATTTTCAAGGCTCAAATGGTGTCTATCAAGGGCAGTTCAAAGGGTAAGGATTTTTAAGCTCAAACTATCCAAAGGATGGCCTTACATCATGTCCTCAATGTCATGAATGTTGTCAAGTTATTTCAACTTGGATTTGCATAATTTCTAGTGAGCAAGACTAGATTCAATCAGTCCTTAGAGCAAAAAAAATGGTAAAACACACTTCAAAGAAAAAATTTCAAGCCCAAATCTCACTGGGTATGGTCTTCCATCAAATTCTTGGGGTGTATCCTCACAATTTTCTCTCTTTTCAGGTTCACTAAGCACCAATTTTTGAAAATTCTTGACCTTTGCTTCATGAAAGTGTTAAAGTTTCAACAAATTTCAGTTTTAAAAAGTTTTTTAATTTCCTCTTTTTTCAAAAATTAGGTGGGAAATCACTTTATTTTCAAAAAATTTATCCAACATTGCTGCACTAACATTAACTATTCGATTAGCACACCTTCCATACCCCCAAACCTAAGATGGACATTTTCCTCAATGTTTACACAGTGAGTAACTAGGGGCAACAGGGTAAAACAAGAAAGAAACATAAGCAGGAAAATAAAAGCTATATGCAGCAAAGAAGAAAAAATTCAAAACTGAATAGAAGGACAGAAGAATAAAAGAAATGCTATACAAATGCAAGAAAAAACAAAAAAACAGTAAAACAAAGGTAGAAACTGAATAGAAACATACAAAAATGAAAAAAAATCAGACAAAATAGTATACACAAGATCCTAAGAAAGAAAAATCAGCAAACTAAAAATAGCATTTAACTCAAAACAAAATTCCTAAAAGAAATCCTAAGACAAAATCCTAGAGTCAACTGTGATAAGGTAAGGAAATTTGTGATACAAAAAGAAGAACCAGTTAATGTTGATACTTATGAATCTATGTAAATTTGAAAAGAATGATCAGCATGGATATCACACAGTGAAAAGCAAGATTCATAAGATTGAGTCCTGTGTTGATGATGTGTATGAATCAATATGATTTTTAAAGTAATGTCAGTATGAAAGCACACAATTAAAAATTGGATTCATACACAGCTGAGACCCATTAATAGTGAAAAAATCTTAAAAGTGAATGAATGTAGAGGGTCCATTGAATTTTCAATGCAAAATAAAAATGATCCTCTACTCATTAACTTTCATGATTCTTTCAAAATTTAAGAACCGTGTGCAACCGTGGGATTTTTGATGATCCTGTCGCGGCGATGCACTCGCTAGCAAAAAATATAGAGTCACCACCTGGAGCTTTTGGTGTCCCGAGAAACCTACATCATTTTTTTGAGCACCGAAGTGCTAAAAATATGACTCTGAATCCAATCCACACCAAAGGCTCTTGGGTAGGGGCTTCGGTTATTGATCGGGAAGGTGTTAGGAACCCGATCAACCCGCTTAACGCAGTCTCCACTAATGGCCAACACAAAAATAAAGTAAAAGAAAAAAAAATGGCTTCCTCTTGCCCAAAGGGGCCTTAAATCCTATTTGTGCCCCTCCGTTCCTACAGAGAATTCGGCGGCGTAACGGCACATATGGGAAGATGGGAAGAGCTAAAAAAGAGATGGGAGAAGAAAGGGGAGAGCTGGCCGGCCCTTGTAGCACCATAGGAGAGCTTTGCGTGGCTTGCTTTTGATGAGCTCTTGAAGGCCTTGTATGGTATGGAATGGGATTCTAACTCCTAAGGCTTAAAGTTAAGAGGTAGAGTGAGGGGTCTAGGGGGTAGCACACACCTAGGCTAAGGGTTTTAGATGCAAGAATAAGCTTGAAATTAGGTTGAGAGATTCTAAAATTTATGTGAAAATGGGGCACAAAAGGGAGGAAGAACTTCTCACTTTGAGCTCTTTCTCTCTTAAGTAAATTTCTCAACCCTTAAAACCAAGGGTGGGGGGCTCTATTTATAGGAAATGGGTGGATTAGGAGACCATTTAGATGCTAATTAGGATTAGTAATTAGATAATCTTGCATCTAAGGATTCCTAGGGGTTTTTGGAGCCTTGAAAGGTGTGAAATGGTCCTCCAATGGCGGATGATAGGGAGGGGCCTTAAGTCACTTAAGGGGTTGTAAATAGGGTGAAAAAAGGGTGCAATAGATCTATCAAAACACACCCCAAAGACC
Source organism: Chloranthus sessilifolius (assembly GCA_021018995.1). Taxonomy (NCBI): domain Eukaryota; kingdom Viridiplantae; phylum Streptophyta; class Magnoliopsida; order Chloranthales; family Chloranthaceae; genus Chloranthus; species Chloranthus sessilifolius. Next base: position 17,397,830 of record CM037595.1, on the reverse strand, counting down.
CAGGTGGTCAATAAGTCAAACCCCAGACATGAAATTTAGAGCAAAACCAGATGTTACTGTTCATTTTCCTGGCGCAACTACAGGCAAGTATACAGTAAAATAGTGCTGAACAGTAGCCTGAAAGTTGGCTTCGCGAGGATGGGGTCCACTTCAATGATAGCACAACTATTAATTGTACCAGGCTTAAATCTGGGAAAAGTGGCTTGGCACAACTATTAGTTACGCCAGGCAAAAAAATAACTGGCGCAACTATTAGTTGCGCCAAATCCCTAGGGGGGCAATTGGAATTACTCTTTTGCCCTCCGGGTTCGAACCGCCATATCGTTTGGTGTATAACTCTGATTGGGGCGATTCTTAGCTTGTTGGAAAGCTGATGACTTATACTTTTCAATGGTATAAGATTCAATCATAGTAGGAGGCTATAGTTAGTGCTAGTGCATCACTCCTCTTCTAAGGCTCGGAAGGGTTTGGTCTAGGCTCTGAACGGGTTTTAAGGGTCAGGATTGGTTTCCAAGGGTTTGGGAAAGTTCTTAAGGGATCTAGGATGATTCCTAAGGGTTTGGAAGGGTTCCTGAGGGTTCTAGGGTGGTTCCTAAGGGTTCCATACATACCATCAATAGCTTGAAAGTGCGCCTCTCTCGAAATGTATTTCAATCTGACCTTGGGCCAAATTTGGGTGTCTATAGATGCCCCTCTTTGGTATCCGATCACCAATAATCGAATGCCAAAGAAAAGAGACATCCGAAGAGGCCCAAGGCATTATTGACGAGTCCGCTGTATTCAGAACAAACTTCAAACATCAGATGAGTGACATGGTGAGAAAACGAAAGCCCTGGATGCCTGGCTAAACATTTGTTTCTCAAGATAATCGATCCCCAAGCGGTTAGCGACATTACTGGGCATAACCGAGGTGAAACGAGTTGTGAAGCCCTGTATGCCAGGCCAAACATTCGCTTCTCGAGATAATTTTGAAGGTAGCTGATGTTTAAGATTCATTCTGAATGCAACAACTTCGTAAGCAAAAGAGGTGATTGACTCACATTCAAAAATAGACGCGAAGTAAACATACGCAAGGCTCCACAGTTTGCGTCTAATCCTACGAGGCATTTGATTGCCCCATCTGACTATTCGTGGGTGCCCCTGCTGAAAGCAGGGTTCGAGGTCTTTGGCCGAACCCATCGATCCCGAAGTTTATTTAGCATGATTGCCCAAGTAAAGTGAATAAATGTCATAATACTTTTTGGGGAGGGCGTGCAATTTTTGAAAGCGTGCCCTAGATTACCATGACCTAGAGTATCCAGCTTCAACTACCTTGAGAAGATCCCACCAAATATTGGGGTGTCTCCCTAAAGGGACATCCAATCCTGATCTCTGTGAATAATGATTATGAACATCATTTAACTATGCGTAATCATGCACCTATTAAGGGCAATAAGCAACAACAAAGGCGATGGAAGCCCCGACTCGGACCCGCCCGGGTACAATTTACGGGGATAAACGACCATCATACGGATACCCAGACGCATGGCATACACTTTATAGGGATACCACTGCCCATACACGTTTTAAGCCTGCAAAAAAATAAAAGGGAAATAAACCCTTCTGAATGCATGGTTGCACATAGTTTGATTGATACATAATCTCATTCTCAACAGGTTGGTCTCAACCAACGATTGACCTTTTCCAACAGAGAATCTGAAACTTAAGACACTTAAGTTCATATGAATCTAATATAGAGCGCTCATCGCAAAGATTTAGCAGTGGGGTTGACTCGATCGAAACATTGATTGTTTGACCAAGACTGATGTCGTTGCTCCTACTTTGAAGAAGGATCCAATGGTCCAAGGCGAACCCTAGACTCGGGGCTTTAACATGGCACGGCTGCATTGCTGATAAAACATTGACGTTTTATCGCATTATGCATGCGCGTACCCTTCGTGGGGAAACACAAATAGGTTATTATTTGCTTTATTTTTGTGATTTTTTTGTCATTTTATGTGATTTTTTTGGACTTTTCAAAGTTATCATTTTATGTGAATTTTTAAATTTATTACCTTATGGATTTTTTTTAAGGTTATTAACTTTTGGTTTTTTTTTTTAGAGTTATTATTTTATGTGAATTACTCTAACATTTTATGTGAGTCATTCTTATTATTATTATTATTTTTTTTTTTTGGCTTTTCTGTGGGATTTTATTTTTTATTTTTTAGACTTTTTATATTTTTCTATGTAGGATCGGGACGCCTATTGCTCTTAGTCCACTTTATTGTTAGCACGGCTTCTCAGATGAGTCGAATGAGGGTCGACATACCACTTGGAAGTGCGTGTATCTGTCAGGAGTAAGCAAAACGAAGAGAGGGGGGGGGGGGCGGGTTGCACATCTGACCCGTACCAGGCCCAGAACCTAACCTATGTGGCTGGCACAACTATTAGTTGCGCCAGGCCAACAGGGGGCCCTAAAATTGCCTAGCGCAACTAATAGTTGCACCAAGCCAAAATAGGGCTCAAAATTGCCTAGCGAAACTATTAGTTGCGCTAGGCTTGGCTGGGGAATAATTTAAACAGCCCGGGTTCGAGCTGTGGGGTATTATTTTCGAAATTCCCCCCCCCCCCTCCTCCTTAAAACCAAAAAAATGACCTCCTTAGGGTTCCTTTACGTTGCCTCTATGCGTGCCTCATTGCCATTGCTTGCTTGCGTCGATCGATTGCAGGCCCGCGCTAGATCAAAGACCCCATCCTCTTCACAAGGTAACCATTAAAAACTCATTTTTCTTGATTTTCCTTATTTTTTCTTGCAAATATGATCATGATCTTACATTCTTTGATGACTAATGGTTAACTTTCATGGTATGTATGTTTATTGATAGTGTGTGGATGGTTTTTTATGAATGATGCCCTATTTTTATTGTTTTATGGGTTTTAATATATACACATATTATATATTTTTTATTTTTTCATTGTTTTTATTTGTGCATATCGAAAGGGATTTTTTGTTTTTATTTTTGCAAAAATAAAGTAAGGGATTTTTTTGTTGTTTTTTGTTTTTATCTTTGCAAATAAAGTAGAGGATTTTTTTTGTTTTTTATCTTCGCAAATAAAGTAAGAGATTTTTTTGGTTTTTATTTTTATAAAGTAAAGGGATTTTATTTTTTTTGTTGTTGTTGTTTTTTTTTTTTAATAAATAAAGTGAAGGAATTTTTTGTTTTTTTTTGTTTTTATTTTTTCAAATAAAGTAAAGGGATTTGTTTGTTGTTTTTTTTTTTTATAAATAAAGTGAAGGAATTTTTTGTTTTTTTTTTTGTTTTTATTTTTCCAAATAAAGTAAAGTAACATTTTTGCTTTTGGTTTTTATAAAGTAAAGCAATTTTTTGTTTTTGGTTTTTATAAAGTAAAGGGATTTTTTTTGTTGTTTTTTTTTTTATATAAATAAAGTGAAGGAATTTTTTGTTTTTATTTTTGCAAATAAAGTAAAGGAACTTTTTTGCTTTTGATTTTTATTTTTTGCAAATAAAGTAAAGGATTTTTTATTTTGTGGACATAGACTAAGTTGTATTTTTTTTATGAAAGAAGAGCTCCTCTTTTTTGGTTTGTTTTTTTTGCTTTTGGGAACACAAAGAAAATGATTGTTTGCTCCCCTTTTTATTTGAACCAAAGGGAAAGAGAAAGAGATTTTTTTTGGCTTTGTTAGAAGCATGATGATGATGATTTTTTTTTGTTTTTCTAAACATAAAGGAATAACTTTTTTGTTTTTCTTAATGTAAAAGAAGGGCTTTTTACTTTATTTTAGAAACATTAAGGAACGATTTTATTTGATTTTAGCTTGCTTTGTTTCCAAAGATAGGAAGGGGAAAAAAATACTTTGTATTATATATTTTTTTGAAGAAAGAAAATTTTTTTGCATTTTAATCTAAAAGGGATTTCTCTCTTTTTTTTTGGTTTGTGCATGTGTATCTTTTATTTCTGAAGATAAGTAGAGAGAAAAAGGGGGGACATACTTACCTTCCTTTACGTCATAGTACATCATGATTCTCTATCATTGATCTGATCTAATGTGATTGCTTCTTGTTGCCCCAGAAATATCGGGTGATGATGAGCATGTTCTCGAGGAGGGTCAGGAGGAGGGGCCCGAGGTAGTATACAGTCCACGAGGGGAGCAGTTCCTTTGGGCAGCGCGGAAAGCGGGCCCATGGCTCGAAATGTAGGGTGAGGCCGCCCGAGTCGGCCTCCTACATCAACAGCATACCCATATTTCAAATTTTAGCATAGCGGGCCAGGTAAAAGAAGGTTCAGATTTCTTTCTTTTGTGCAGCTTTTCTTTCTTTCCATGATCTGATGCACTTTTCTCTTCTTATGCAGAACTTACCCACTATTGTGTTTCACGGGGGGTGGCTTGATTTCCAAGACTTCTACCTCTATGTCCCCCCCGTAGTGAAGTTTCTGCTGGCGTAGATGGCCTTTGGGGAGTTTTGACCTGCCCTGCTATGAGGGCTAATGCTGCCTACCTGAAGGCCTTGATCGAATTGTTTCACCCTGAGACGATGACCTTCCATATGCTGTACGCCGAGATGACCTTGACGCCTGTTGATTGGGCAATGATTATGGGTATTAGGATGGGAGGGATACCGATAGTCGGCCTCTCGGTGCTGAGTAGGGAGGACATCATCTTACTGATAGGGGCCTATCACCCTCGCGGGCAGGCACATCGTACCGAGGTCAAGATGACCTGGCTCACCGCGCTTTACACGACCGGCGAGTTGGTGGACCTGGGGCAGCAAGACAGGGTGCTTTATATTACGCCTGAGCGGGCGATTGTCTTGGCCTGCATTACTCTTCTGATCCTGTGGGGTAAGTCCCTTTTTACCAATGTGAGCGGTGGCTGAGTCAGCCTAGCATTGTTGACCGTCATAGACAATTGGGGTGACGTCCATAGGTATGACTGGGGCGGGGCTGGGTACGCATGGCTGATGTTTAACTTAGCTAGGGTCACGACTGGGGATTCCAAATCTGTTATTGGTTTTTGGGCCGCCTTGGAGGTAATCCCTCATTATTTCGCTTTCGCCATTTTCCTTAAATGATCTTTATATGCTACTGACTTGCTCCTGTGTACTTCTTATTTCATGTATGGGGGTACCACCATTTTCATCCTGGGTGCCTGCTTCTCCACTCGAAGGAACTTACTTACCCTCTTCTTAGCAACTAGAACCAAGCTCAGCGCCGTGATGTGGGCATGAAGTGCCTGGAGATGGGTTTAAGGTCCCAACTTGACTAGATGGTTCCTGAGCAGGTAAAGCCCCTCTTAACAACTTGGTTTACTCATGCTTGGAAATCCTTCTTGATTAGTATACTGCTTGTTTAATTAACTGACCGCTTTTGGACTTCGACAGATCCTCCACGACCCGTATCTCGCGTCCCCCTTCTGGGATCGGACGGTTGTAGGCCCCTCTCGCCTGTTTAACAACTGCCATGTCATTTTCTTTTATGGGGCGTGGGCCAAGGCTTACTATTTGGGAGAGCGGGTGGTGCACCAGTACGAGGGCTACTATGCCATTCTCGTGGACCCTCCTGTGGATGTTTGGAATCTTGTTGGCACCGTTGAGGAACTCACAGCGGCCCTTCTCAACAATGGACTCCCTACCCATGCTCTTCATGTGCCCGGAGACTATCACACTTGGTATGAGTGCCTGCCATATCGGTTTATCCTGCCACTATTTGTACCTAGTGTCAATTTCCTTGCATTTGGCGGCCCGCGTGAGCAAGTAATTACCCTTTTCCTCTTTAGATTAGTCCATTTTTGTTTTATCTCGACCTCTGTTCTTTCTGAACTGATTTTTATTTTGTTTATAGTCTGCTCCAAGGGACGGTTCTGATGATGAAGGCGGGACGGCGGCGGGTACAGCTGATACTTCAGGGGCAGGTCCTTCTGGCGTTGACCCTTCTGGTGTGGGTCCTTCCGGTGAGGGTTCTTTCGGCATTGGTCCGTTGTGTATTTCTCAGGCTGATGCCCCTGGGGGCGATCCGACCGTGGTCTACAAGACCTTTCGATGCCTTGATGATAGTTTCCTCTCAGGTCTGTGTGTCTTCGTGGATAGGCAGGCACGTCTCTTTGTTGAAGCAGCCCGTGTCCCTCCTCCTGAAGTGATCCTCGGGGTAAGTCTTATGATGACCCATGTCTTTCTTGTTTCGACCTCCTTTTGCACATGTTTTATGATTGCTCTGATAGCTGACATTGTATCTTTCTGAATGTAGAACTTTGACTCGGCCATGGAATATGCGCTGTATCATCGTAACCTCGCGGAGCTTTGGGATGTGGAGACGATGAGTATTTGGTGCTCCAATTTTTTTGTGGGTTCCGTCATCATTTTTTTACTGGTCCCGATTTCTGATTTTGGCTATGACTTGCAGCGTGCATGCACCAAGGAGTCGCAATCTTTGCTTAGCCAGATTTCTCAAGCTTGGTCCCGGGTGGGGGATATGCGGACTTACCAGGGTTCCGCTCGTTGTCGAAAGAAATCAAAGGGCGCGGATAAGGAATAGGCCTTAGTTTCTCCTTTTTTTAAAACAATGGTACCCTTGGGATTGATGATTTGAAATTTTAGATAGCTTGGGATGGATGATGTAGCACTTTGCGGATGATTTTTTATTTTGGAAATATTTTAGTGCTTTTGTCTTGATTGGATGCCATGGTTTCCTTGCACCGTATCTATTTTTCTGCAGGATTTTTCAGCCAAGCGCTCTCAGAAAGCAACCTTTCGGGTTGCATGATTTGATGTAGGATCTATCCTGCACATAAAGAAACAAAATAGTTTCTAAACTATAAGTGGCATTTTAAAGATTCGTGAACGTTGCTTATGACTGCCAACAGTTTTGACCGATTTATTTTAAAGGGCTGGAAACAAACACAATTCCCCCCAATTAGGCCCCAAAATCGCTTAGGAGGAGGGAGCTTTAGTCTGGCGCAACTATTAGTTGCGCTAGGCTAAACCCATGGGAAAATTGCACTGGCGCAACTATTAGTTACGCCAGTGTTAGCATGGGGAGCTTGTGGGACCTTATATACCCGAGCCAGTCTAGAATTCTTTCTTTTTTCTTTTTGACTTGGTCCTTTGACTGCTTCTTTTTGTTCTCATTTTTCTAGGGGCGAGTCCATCAGCATACATTGAATTCTATACTCTTCAAAGATCCTTGTACGTTTATGGACCCGCTTCCCAACCCTCCCTTACATGGAAGGCCCGGAATCAATTTACCCCCTTCCTTGGGCTTGGGACCCAAATTTCTAACAAATTGGGTTGGGAGTTTGAATGAGAGTGAGCTCGCTGACTTGGAGCACCTTGGGCGATCTCGCCTTCCTTCCTTTCTTGAGGTTTCCCCACGGTGGGACCTTCTTCATGCCGCCACATCTTTTTGGATCCCGAGTGGCCATGTGTTCCAATTTGGGAATCGAGAGAAACCTCCTACTCTTGAGGAATTGTCCAACTTGTCTGGTTTGAGACTTCACAGGGGCTTTCCCAGAATTGTACCGAAGTCAGGCTATGCCAAAACCATTCACCTTACCCTAGGCTTGAAGAAAAATGAATATGAGAAAAGTCTCATTGGGGGGCCCACTAGGTGTTCGATGAAATTCTTAAAAGAACTTTTTGGTGACAAAAGTCTTCGAAAATTGCCGACTCGGAACATCTTCAACGTGAAAGCATTCTCTCTTGGCCTTATCTCATAAATCCTTTTCTTTACTGGGGGAGAGAACTTCTCTTTGGCAATTTGTGATATTTTAACCAAGTTGGAGGCGGGGATCTATGATGCATTTGGTGCTCGCGGAATTTTTTCAGTGCCTTGATGCATTTTCCCCTGGAAAGACCAGGAATCTTGGATGTTGCCCACTTTTGCTTCAAGTTTGGCTGGGAGAGCATCTTGCCATTTTGGGACCAGTGCCTCACTTTTATCTTGCTCGAGGAGAGGTGGTCTGATGCTTTTTGGGCAGGTGCCACATGATTCCCCAGGGAGATTTATCAGAATTGAAACTTTGGCTGATTGGCGCAGATCTTATATGGAGACTTCCTTGGCTAGAGCGGGCCTTCCCTATGATTCGTTCTAGAGGCCACAAGAGCATCACCCTTCTGGGGTTGACTGGCAGCACCTTCTACTTCCCATTTCGAGTGTTGCGTCAGTTCGGCTGTACTCAGCAGGTACCTTACAAGGTAAAACCCCCTCTGTGTGATTTAATCTTTTCTAGAGGGTCCTCTAGGGACATAGATCAGATCGCCGCTCTTTGGGAGACACGTCAGTCGACGTTGATGTGCGATATGGAGCAGGGAAATTTGTCTCAGCCTTCTCCTGAGTATGAGGTCTAGCTACTGGCTGAGCAGCCCATTGCTGATTGTCTTGATTCAGCAGAGAGTATTGACATTGGAGGCCCCTAGCCAAAGAAAGAGACGGCAATCTGAGCCCGCATCGAGCTACTAGTGGATGAGAAGAGGGCCCTGCACGAGCTTTTAACATAGGAAAAGGTCAGAGCAGAGAATGCAGAAGGAGAGGTCCTTCGTTTGAAAGGATCCTTAAGTCTTGCCCTTGGAGCCGCTGATACTTCTCGGAAGAGGTATAAGAGATTGCATGGTCATTGGTTGACTGAGCAGAATGCCCGAGAAGATTATTTTCGTGCTGAGATTAGTGCCCTCAAGCACGAGCTGGGCCACTGATTTCTTCCTGCACATATCAGATACACAGAAAAGGGGTGTAAGAAACCCCTTTTAGAGATACATACTTTTTGGTATACATATTTTCTTTATGTTTATTTTATTTATTTATTTATTTTGTAAAAAAAAAAGAAAGAAAGAAAGTTGGACATCACACCGACTATTTTTTGGGATGTGGTGTAAGCGGTGCATTCTGTAAATGGAAAAGGAAAATCTATTATATTTACGAAGACTCCTCTTCTTCTTTTTCTTTTTTTTTGTTTGTTTTTTTTTCTTCTTTTTTTTTATTAATGGGTCCTTTTAACAAAGAGGGCTTTCCACCCTTCTCTTTATTCTCTTTTTGTTTGGTTTGATGCCTCAATCACAGGGTGAGAACTCGGGTCCTATTTTTGGGCATGATTGAACCCCCTTTAAGTAGTCGGATCTTGGGTGAGTTTCAACAGCTTTACCAAGATTGGAATGTCAATCCCTTCGGATTGAGTCAAACCTTTCTTCTTACCTTGAGTCATACGTTTGACAAAGCAATCTTACAAAGGCAATTTTGGTCGGGGTCCGATTTGAACCAACATGAGCTGCCCAACCGAAAATAGGGGACAGGGAGAGTAACCAAGAGGGCTCCTCATGCATCAATCCTCTCAATCAGTGCAAACCTTTCTTTTCTTTTTTCTTTTCTCTCTTCTTCTTTTTTTTTTCTTCTTTTTTATTTATCTCCTTTTTTACCCCAAGCGCCCTTTCGAGTTTTCACCTGATCCGCACAAACTCGTTGATTTTACTCGTAGTGTCCTTTCAGGTTTTCACCACGTCCATCTTACTTTGAGCTTGTATTTTTATTTTATTTTTTCCTTTTTTATTTTTTTCATTTCTTTTTTCAAAAGCCACGACATAGACGTCGATTCCGTCATAGTAGGCCAGATGGGGTTCTGGTGTCGTCACACAACTCGGCTTGTATTGACTTAACAGATATTATGACTGCTTGTAAACCTAAGAGAGGGCTTTCTTCAGGGTGTAGCTTGGCCATGGGTTAGGTTAGGATTTGAAGGTATACTAGGCTAAAAGGGTTTCCTTGATATGGCTTCAGTTTCTCAACATACTTTCTTCCTTGGGGGTTTTTACTGTACATGCCCCGTTATTCTTCTATATTTTTTATTCATTTTGCTCTATTTCAGGCAATCTCTTTTTGAGGTTTTGCTTTTCTGATTTTTTTGAATTTTGATGGTAACTTTACGTCCTTTTTTTATATATGTACACACACATTTTTAGGAAAGGGGGTTATTGAAAGAAAGGCCCAGGCTCAAATGGGGTAGCAAAGGATATCATCATTTTTAGGGATTCTTTTTAGCTACTGTGTTTGGGATGATGGCCTCCTTTGGGTGGTTCTTAAGCAGTCACGTATCTGTTTTACCAATACTTACCTTATCGTGATAGACTAAGAGTAGAACCCTCAGACGTATCCAACATTGATGGGCTCAGGAAGATGATCTCCATCCATGGTGGCGAGGCGGATGGCGTATCTCGATAGCACTTCTCGAACGACGTAAGGTCCTTCCCAGTTTTGCTTGAACTTCCCTCTTGGATCGACATGGAGGGATGGGAAGATTTTCCTCAACACAGTCTCTCCTACCTTTAGATCTTGACAGTGGACACATTCATTGTAAGCGCGTGCGATTCGCCCTGGTAAACCTGAGTATGACATAAGGCAAGGAGTCTTTTCTCGTCTAGTAAGTTCAACTGGTTAAAGCGGGATCACTCTCTTTCTGCTTCGGGTAAGCCTGATTCCAGGAGGATCCGGAGCGACGATACTTCAATTTCTATCGGTAGGACGGCCTCGATTCCATACACAAGGGAGAATGGTGTTGCCCCTATAGCGGTATGGATCGACGTTCTGTAGGCCCACAAAGCAAACGACAATATTTCGCTCCAATCTCGGTAGGTGACGACCATTTTCTCTAAGATGTGAATGACCGTCTTATTCGCAGCTTCCACGACTCCATTAGTTTGAGGCCGATAAGGTGATGAGCAATGGTGCTTGAGTTTATATTGCTCGCAGAAGGCTCGGATGCGCTTATTCACAAAATTGGTACCATTGTCAGTGATGACATCTTTGGGTACTCCAAATCGGCACACAATATTGTTTTGAGAAACTTCTCGACGTGACTGGCCGTAATGTTGGCATATGATGCCCCTTCTACCCACTTGGTAAAGTATTCAATGGTGACGAGGATAAATTGATGCCCGTTTGATGCTTTCAGATTAATCATTTCGACGACGTCAAGGCCCCAGGTAGCAAATGGCCAAGGAGTGGTCATGCAGTGTAGATCGATGGAAGGGGAGTGTATCAGACTGGAGTGCTCTTAGCACTTGTAGTATTTCTAAACATGTTTGTAGCAATCTTATTCCATAGTGGTCCAAAAGTATCCTTGTCGCAAAATTTTCTTGGCGAGCATGTGACCGCTATTGTGGGCACCGCATACTCCCTCATGTATCTCCTTCATAATGTTGATCGCTTCAGCTTCTGTAAGGCACCTGAGCAAGATGTTATTGTAGGATCACTTGTCAAGGCACTCCCCGCAAATGACATAGCCTGCTGCTAGACGTTGAATGGTTCATCGTTCTGTCTTGGACGTACCATCAGGGAAAGTTAGTGTCTCAAGGAAATTCTTGATATCTGAGAACCAAGGTGGCTCATCATCGGGCTCATTCCTTTGCTCGATCATGATCGGCTTCATCTCAGCACCATACGGGATTTCTATCATTGACGCCAAAGTGGCTAGTGCATCGACAAAGCGATTCCTTATCCGGGGGACATATGAGAGTGTCACGTCTTGAAAGCAAGCTATTAGATCCTCGAGGTGCTCATGGTAAGGGATCAGTTTCTCATCTTTCATCTTCCAGTCACTGTTCGTCTGGCATATGATTAACTACGAATCGCCAAACACTCGAAGGTGAGTTACATTCGGATCGAGAGCCACCTATAGACCAGCGGCACAAGCTTCGTACTCAGCCATGTTATTAGTGCAAGGGAAGTTGAGCTTGATAGAGACGGGTACGTGGGATCCTTTCGGTAAAATTAGAATGGCACCAACTCCCTAACCCTCGACATTTGCTGCCCTGTCAAAGTGCATTACCCATGAATCTTCTGCTTCTTCTGTATCGTCTTCCATCATGAACAAGATATCTTCATCTAGGAACTCAGTTCTCAAAGGCTCATAATCTAGTAAAGGATTTTTGGCAAGATGATCGGCGAGTGCCTGTCCTTTGATTGACTTCTGAGTGACGTACGTGATGTCGAACTCAGACAATAAAAGCTACCATCGTGCGGTTCGCCCAATGAGAGCCGGCTTCTCGAACGGGTATTTCAACGGATCCATTCGAGCTAAAAGTAAAACTGGTTGAGATAGCAAGTAATGGCGGAGCCTCTGAGTAGCCCATACAAGAGCCAGGCATGCTTTCTCCATATGAGAATAGCGCGTTTCATAATCAATAAACTTCTTGCTCAAATAGTAGATGGCCTGTTCTCTTCTTCCCATCCCATCATGCTGCCCTAAGACACATCCCATCGAGACTTTCGTCGTGGAGAGATACATCAAGAGTGGTCTCCCTGGCTCGGGTGGTACCAAAATAGGTGGATTAAGGAGGTAGTTTTTGATTTTATCGAATGCTGCCTGATAATCGTCGTTCCATTCAATGGGCGAGTTCTTCCTTAGTAGCTTGAAGATCGGCATGTAGATTGGAGTTAGTTGCGCAATGAATCAACTGATATACTATATTCTGCCCAAGAACCCTCTAACTTCTTTCTCAATAGATGGTGATGGCATTTTTGTCATAGCTTTAACTTTGACTGGGTCGACCTCGATCCCTCTCTTGCTGATGATGAATCCCAATAGTTTCCCGGACATAGCGCCAAAAGTGCACTTCTGTGGATTCAGACGTAACCTGTACTTTCTCAGCCTCTCAAACAGCTTCTGAAGGTTTACCAAGTGATCGCCTCGCTCCGATGACTTGGCTATCATATCATTGACATATACTTTAATTTCTTGATGCATCATGTCATGAAACAGTGCGGTCATAGCTCTCTGGTATGTTGCACCGGCGTTCTTCAGCCCAAATGGCATGGCTCGATAGCAAAAGGTGCCCCAAGGCGTGATAAACATAGTCTTCTCTTGATCTACCTCTACCATCTTTATCTGATTATATCCGAAGAATCCGTCCATAAAAGAAAGCATCCCGTGCTTGGCAGTATTATTGACCAAGATGTCGATGTGTGGCAAGGGGAAATTGTCCTTCGGGCTCACCCTGTTCAAATTGTGAAAATCGATGCACATGCAGACCTTTCCATCTTTCTTTAGTACAAGCACAATATTGGCTAGCCACTGTGGGTATTTAGATACCATGAGAAACCCTGCATCATACTGCTTGATGACCTCAGCTTTGACTTTCAGCATGTCCTCGTACAACCAGGGTCAGAGACGTCTCAGCTTCTGTTTAACCGGCTTCATATCAGGATAGAGAGGCAACTCATGCTCAACCAAATCAATGTCTAGACCAGGCATGCCCTCGTACGACCAGGCAAAAATGTCTTGGTATGACCGAAGGAAGTCAATCATGCTTTTCCTTTCTTCGGGAGACAGCGACATTCCAATCTTGGTAATTCGGGGAATCTCCTCAGTCCTTAGATTAACGTCTTCAGTCTCTTCGATAATGGGGGTAGGGCCATGCTCAAATTCGGCAAACTGGTCAAGGAGCTCATTGGAGAACTCTTCCAAAGGGACATCCTCATCCAGACTCGTAACACCTACCTCTTCTTGTACTTCTACAAGAAAGGGGTTGATTTTATGTGGAACGAGTATTTCATTAAGGCATCTTTTTACGAGAATTTATCTAAATGACAATATTTTTGGACCTTGTATTTTTTCAATGTTTTTGAGGTTTTTATTTTCTTCGGAGATGGACCCTTGGCAAAGTAGGTTGCTATATATATAATGTATGGCCTTCCAAGGGCTTGTCTTACTTTTTATAGGTTGTTTTTCTTTGGGAAACTGGTGCCAAATGTTAGGCCACTCCCCGCTTCTTAGGGCAAAGATGCCTAGTTGCGTACCTGAGAGGCCACTCCTTTACCTGCTGGGATGGAGGGTGCTGACTGATATGGCTTTTTGGAGTCAGCCTCCATCATATTGATCCCCATTTCATTTGAGATGATGTTCTCAAACGTCAATATCGTTTTGTGGTGATTTACCACAGGGGCGTTTGTTCAAGTACTGGCCGTCGTTCTTCGAAAAGGAACAACGCGACCAAATCTATCTCCAAAATAGGAAGGATAATGCGGGGATTGGTGGGATGGACAGGGGCTATGGGTTTGTGTGGGGTCAAATGGGTTACCCCATTTCAATCGATCTTTACGACCTCAGTGCTGACAAAGGAATCCCTGATGTGCGGCCTAGGGCGAGGTTTCTCTTCAATGTTGATTCCTCGAGCTCTCATAGCTACGACGATCCTGGCTTTCTCTTTAGCCTCTCGGACCTCTTCCTCCGTAGGCTTGTAACCTAATCCGAACCGAACCTTCTGCCCCTTGGCAATGACTAGCTCTTTCCTTCCTTGTAATATGGGCCCCAGACCCCTTCCTTTTTTATAGCCCCACTTTTGGAGCATAGTCACCGTTGTTACCATTCCGCCTCTAGTTTTAGGAATGATGCCCTTAATGGGCTCCAGGAGTATTGCCGACACCTCATATTCGAAACTATGGAGGTCGACATCTTCAACGGTGTGCAATATATCTAACATATTGGATTTCTCCACGCTATTGGTGGCCTTCTCTTTCTCACTATGCCCTTCACCGATGATCGTAATGATCTTATGCCCAAATGTAAATTTGAGTTTCTGGTAAAATGTGGAAGGTATGGCTTCGACTTTGTGCAGCCACGGGGGTCCTAATAATAGATTAAATGAGGATTTAATGTCCATTACTTGAAACAATATGGAAAAGGTCATTGGCCTGATTAACATCTCAAGATCAACTTCCCCCATTATTTCTCTCTTGGTATTGTCAAAACCTCTAGCACTGGTTCTCGTGGGCCTCAACATGTATGGATTAACCCCGATCTTGGTGGCAGTTCTTAACGGACTCAACGGTTATATTCAAAGATTTCGAGTGGCTACCTCCTTCCTCTGGTAAGTCAGCATCAAAAAATGAAATGGCATTCGGAGCCCTCACTTGGCCAATTATATGTTCGACTTCTTCTGGACTAACTTGAAGTGACACATGTGCATTCTTTAATGCCCCAATTAATGCTTGGAAATGGAGTAGGGACGTCATCAATAGATCCCATACAGTTATATGAGCAGGCATCCTCCTCAGCTGAGTCTCTAGTATATGCTCTCGACTCATTTTCTCGAATGGGTTCACTGTGCTATCTTTCTTCCCCTCAGGTTGGGCTTGTGCTACTGTTAGTGCTTTTGGTTGCTTTGATATCCTCCCAGACCGTGTGACAAAGTCCACTGCCCCGTCTCTGTGGCTGCCAACGTTGACATATGTTTGTTCATAACTTAGCAGGACCTGATGTTGCTACCCCAGCTGTGCTTTTTTTATTTGTTTGTGGTAAAAGAAATTTAAAATCAAAATAAAATAGGGGATGAAATCAGCACAACTGAGAAGTCCTAGACCTGCAAGATACAGGGTCCATTGTGGCAAGTTTTGATAAGTAAGAGTTTGTCCCACAGGGAAAGATGATCTACTGCTCCAAGGGAGCCATCTCTAGTAGTCCCTCCAGATCTGACTACAGATCTGGTAGTCCTTAAGGGAAGGGAGTTTAAGGTTACTTAGTTTATAGATCCTAAGGTAGCCTAATGTCTAAACTACAAAAAGGGTTGAGAGGATGGATGGAGTGTGGAAAATAAATATAAAAGGGTGAGAAGTATGTTATTGAGCCTAGATCAGAGGAGTTTTGTAACTCAGATTCAGATCTGATGTTATAAAAATCCTGTCCAATGGCTATGTTATCACCACTGAGGAGAAAGAATCCAACCCATCTCTATACCATGATTCAATCCCTTAAGGTTATAACCTGTCCACTCAAATGGTCACAGACTATCCCATAAGGGAACCACAATCCAGAGATGGGTCAAAACAAGTTAATCATTGTAGACACTATTTCATCCAGGCTACCAGCTCAAGAATCCATAGGGAACCTCAACCTCTAAAGCTCTATGTGTGTGGCTAAGGCTGTATAGGACCATGATAGCCCAGACACATAGAACCAGCAAGAGATTGAGTACAACCTTCGATCTAGCTATCCATTGCTTGAGTGAGGCTACAATGGTCTAGTCACAAGCCTACAATCTCTATAACCAGATCAGATCTAATATCTTATAGCGGATCTATACAAATATAGGGGAGTCTGCCTCTGTACAATCTCCCACCAGGCTAATACAAGCTCAGGTGCAGAGAAGAAGGATCCATCTTGGATCGGTGGATTAGAATCACCCTAAGGCTATAACCTGTCCACTTGAATGGTCACAGACTATCCCAGAGGCTATCCTCCTCACGGAGCCCAAGACAAAACAAGAATATCGCTGCCACCACCATGGTCACAAGGCTACCAGCTCAAGCTCCCATGGGGATTTCAGATCTAATGGGTCCTGTGGTGGGGCTAAGGCTGTATAGGACCATGGTAGCCCAGACACGCAGGTCACTTAGATCTGAGTGGCCCTTAGAATTAGTCCTCCATTGCTTTGAATCACAGCCAAAGCAATGGCGGATCACAAGGCAGCAGCCTTGCATAGAGCAGATCACATTCAAACACAAATCCCATAATGTAAAAATCCTATTACAAAACTTCCATTAAACTAGTTCAAAATGCATACAAAGACATAGCCAGCAAGTGCTGGATATATAGAGAGAAGGAAAAAGAAAAAGAAAACTACTTACAACTATAAAAGAAAAGAAAAACGATCTCAGACCAAGTCTCCAAGAGATGAGATGTGTTCCAAGATATCTAAACCTAAGCTAAGTATGGGTTTATATAGCAGTGGTGTGGCGGTGCATTAGGGTTAGGAAACCCTAATTTTAACAATGCCATATGGCCTAATAGTGATCCTTGGATGCCTCGGGGTGCGTGCACAGAGATTTAAGTGTGGGAGTGCATGCCCTAATCGCTAGAAATTCCTAAAAAGTCCTCTACTGAAGCGATGGAAGTTGAAGTTCAGAGCTTCGCTCGGTAGCTATTGTTTCCCAGACTTGTCGCGTGGTAGCTCTTGCTCTTCGCGAGGATGGTTTGACATTGAAGCTTCAACCGTCGCGAGGTTGCCTTGGTTTGCTCTTCAAGCAGTCTCGCAGTAGAGAATTGTGCTCTCGCTGGATTGGGCTTTCCGAGGTTGAGTAGACATCAAAGCCTCAGATGTTGCGGGGTTGGAGTTCAAGCATTCGCGAGGTAGCTGCGCATTCGCTAAGTTGATCTTTGCGAGGATGTATTTGAATAGCGCGAGAACTGCATGAGCACTTCTCTTCAATGGACTTCACGAGTTTCCTCGCGAGGCTTTAATGAGTTCTAAACTGCGTGAGGTTCCATGTCTTAATTGGTCTTCGCGAGGATGGCTCTGTCTTCACGAGGATGCTTTCTTCTTGAATAGCATGAGAACTATGCGAGGAGTTCTCTTCTGATATTTGCATCCTGCGGCTACTGCGCGACAGCTGTGCGAAGAGTCTTCTGAAGCTCTCTCTCCTCAGCCGTTCTGAGCGAACTGTGTGAGGTTGAGAGAGGTCTGCTTTGAACTGCACGAGACTGCGTGATGTGTTCTACTCTTGAGCTTCGCGAGAGCTGCTCAAGTTTGTGCTTCTGAAGCTCTTCAGTCACTCAACTGCGCAAGAAGTTGTTGTAAATCTTGGGAAGCTCAGTTGGACTGCGCGAGGCATATTTTTCCTGAATCCTCTAAAGCTTGGGTCAGCTGCGCAAGGCTCATTTCAGGTCTGGATTCAGAGTCCATCCTTCTGAGGGACTTCTGGTGCCAAAATAGGCTCCTTAGTAGGATTCCTGGCCTTATTTCACTACTGATTATTACCTACATAAAACACTTAACAAGAACTTATTAGATGGCTAAGGGTCTAATCAAAGGTTAAGTTAAGGGGTGAAAAGTGGTACTTTTCAGGTCTTAACACCTGATGAGGATCATAGATATCGGTCCTAATATCTGAAAAGGTATAGCTGTCGATACCAGAGGTACATACATCGCGGGATCAGGAGGTGTGGGTAACACTTAATTTATCTCTGTAATAGCTGGTTGAGTGGCCAAATTGGGCCAAATGGGGGTGACAAAGCTTGAGGGTTGTGGTACTAGGAGAAAAGGGGTAAAAGTAGGCCATTGGTAGCTGATAGATGCTAACGGGGGATCGGGGGTTTGATGGGCCATTAGGTAATTGACGAGGGTGGTGGAGTTTGTAGGTGATTGGACTGGGGGTAATGGGGTGGGTGCAGGCCAATGGTAGTTTATTGGTGGGGGAGGATTGGGGGCATGTTGGTTCATTGGGTATTTGAAGAGGGTGGTGGTGTATGGTTGATATGTATTTATGTGCACATAATTGACGGGTGTGGGTGATGGAAAGTATGCCTTGAGATTCAAGGGTTCAATTTGTGAGGTCAGGTTGGAGAAATAATCTGACAAATCCAGGGGTTCAATCACCCCGATATTCCTTTCTTCAATATTTCTCGGTAATGGCACTACATAGCTCTCCCGCTCACTGATGTAATCAGATGGGTCAAACTCAAATTCCTCCTCATATTCTTCTACCATTCCAATGGTGGGTCTGGGACCTGCTCCTCCGATAGGATGTGGTGGAAAAGGCACCTGGTGGATATTCGCATGCTGATTCACTTGAGAAGCTGTTAGGGGAATGATCTTCCCAACATCGATCAAATTTTAGATCGTGTGCTTTAATGGGAAGCAGTGATCAGTCGGGTGACCCAGGCCCTGATGAAAATTGTTGTGGATATTTGGGTCATAGTTCTTTGGGATCGGGTGAGGAGGTTGCGGTTGACGGATAGTAACTAATCCCTTCTCTATTAATAAAGGTAAAAGTACACTTAGTGATTGCCCTAAGTGTATAAACGCTAGGTCATAGCCGGCCCTCCTTTGTTCAAGAGTCATCTGCATTCCCTGCCCATTTCCTATCCTCTGTATCTGCTTAGTTCTGACTGTCCCTGGATGCACTGCTTGGAATTGGAACAAGGCTACATTGTTATTGTTGGGCCGGGTGTTTGCAATATTTTACACCTCTGCCCCTATTCTCCTATCATTCTTTTGTTTGGTAAATCTCCTAACCCCACTGGGCCGCCCGGATGCATTCTTGTTCAACCGTCCTTCCCTGATGGCATCCTCACAGCGGTTGGCGTTTCTTACCAGGTCATCAAAATTGGACTGCTGTTGGTATACAAGAAAATCTGAGATCACTAGCAGGGTATTCTTTGAAATCATCTCTATCTGCTCATCATTAGGTATTTTGTTTCTGACCTGAGCTGTTAGTGCTCTCCATCACCCTAGATAATCGCTAAAGGTTTTATTTGGGTTCTCTCTTAAAAAGGCTAAGTCTGACTTACGCGGCTCAATGTCTATGTTGTAAATATATTGCTCTTGGAATAAGTAGGTCAGATCTTTTCATGTTTTCATCATGGAGGATTCCAAGGATGTGAACAATCTCAGGGCCAGACCTGTCAAACTCTTCTGAAAGACTTTTATTAGCAGTCTCTCATCACCCCCGTATTGGCACATGTTCCCACAATAGGACTTGAGGTGTACGATCGGGTTGCCCGTGCTGTTGTATTTGTCGAACGCTGGCATCTTGAATTTTGGGGGTAGGGAGACTTCAACAGATAGTCATAAATCCATGAAATCAGTGGTGTGGATTTCAGCACCACCCATTTTCATCAACTGCTTTTGTATTTTGTCCAACTGTTCTTTCAGCTGTTCTGACTCTTTTGATACAGAGGCTGCTTTCTCGGCCGTTGGTTGGACTTCACTTTGGGCCACCAAGGGGTGGGCAGTTATGGGAGGAGGGTTAAGGCTAGTCAATGCCCTAGTATAGGCTCCACTATTCATAATCTCGTCCTCCTCATACTGCTGGTCGGCATAGTGCGCAACGAGGGCAGGATTCTCTTGTTGGTGTTACATGGGTTGGATGGGAATGGCATGAGCGGGGGTTGAGCGAGCCCATTGGGGTTGAGGGAAAGTTTGTTGGACGATGGAATGAGTAGAAGTTTGGTTTTGGGGTGGGGCCTGATGGGGCCATTAGGCACGGGGAGTGGTTTGGAAATGGTCTTGGCGTACGGGGCCATGGGAAAATTGGGTTTGGGGTATGGCATGGGTTTGACCCAGGTGTGAAGGTTGGGGGAAATGTTGGGGGTATTGAGGGAGGTATGAGTGTGGGATTTAGGCTTGGGCCATGAAACCTTGGTCATGATAAGTTTGGGCCATGGGCCATTGATGGGTTTGGGCTGTAGGCCCTGGGTGGGTTTGGGCCATGGGCCCTGGGTGGATCTAGGCCATGGAATCTTAGTGGGTTTGGGCCATGGGGCCTGGGTAGAATTGGCCTAGTGGGCCTTAATGGGTCTAGGCCATGGGCCCTTGGTAGGTTTGACCCAGTGGGCTTTAAGGGGTATGGGCCATGGGCCATTGGTGGGTATGGGCTATGGGCCCTTGGAGGGTGTGGGATTGGGCTAAATGGGTTTGGGCCATGGGCCCTAGATGGGTTTGGGCCATGGGCCCCTGGGTATGGGTTTGGGCAATGGACCCTTGATGATTTTGGGCCATGGGCCGTTGAGTATGGGTGATGGGGTGTTGGGGCATTGGGCCTTAGGGTATATGGGAGATGGGGGTTTGGATGGTATAAATTATGGGGGGTTGATGGGGGTCATGGGGGAGTGAGGCATGGAGATTAGCTAGGGTGTGAGATGGGTTTATGGACATGGGGTGTGGAGGAAAGGAGGCATTTTGGGAAGCCTTCCACATAGAGTAGGCTTGGAACATCTCCTCCATCATGGTCATGGAAGGAGGGTTGGATGTGGATGGTGGATTTAAGGGGTGATGGGATATAGATGGGATGGATGTGGAGGATAAATTAGGCATGGCCCCGATAAAATCGGCATGACCCGGGTAAGTGATGGAATATGGGGTGGATTGGAGGGATGATGGAGGGTATGGTGTGGAGGGGTGAGAAAAACCGAGCATGGCCCTGGTAAAAATGGGCATGACCCGGATAAATGGGGGGATTTGTGGGGGGTTGGATAAGGCGAAAGTGGTGTATCTGGATGTGGGTGGATCGGGCCTATAGGGGGAAGATGGGAAATGGGGCATGGATGTGGATTGGGAGAATGGGTTTGGGTTTGTCATGAATGTGGATGGGAAAGGTGTTGGATTTGGCATGGGCATTGCTTGGGCAAAAGATGGAGAGTTGGGGGTTGGACTTTGGATATTTTGGGTGGTAGCGGTTGGAAAAATGGGGGCGCCAAATGGGCTGGTAACTGTAAATGGTGATTGGGTGAGGGGGATGAATGTGGAGATGTCTCCCGAATGGGAGTGAGTTGAAGAGTGTGGTGGGGATGAGTCGGGATCGGCGTAAGCTGGGTCTACCCA
This sequence comes from Chloranthus sessilifolius, assembly GCA_021018995.1. Lineage (NCBI taxonomy): Eukaryota > Viridiplantae > Streptophyta > Magnoliopsida > Chloranthales > Chloranthaceae > Chloranthus > Chloranthus sessilifolius. The sequence continues at coordinate 17,376,528 of CM037595.1, read as the reverse complement.
CGACATTCTACGAGAACGGGTTGGGTAATGGTGCCTTGGATAAGGCCCAAAAATCCTCCTCCTTCTTTCCCTACGGGACGACGGAGGGCAAGATGATGTCGTTGTGTCAGCACTACAAAGATTCTATTTTTAGGTTTTGATTTGATTTTTTATTTTTATTTTTTTGGAGAAAATTTTGTAAAACAAAGGTTCTGAGGCCTTGGAATTTCCTTCTCGGGTGGCTTTTGTACCCTCAGATTTCGGGGTGCTACTGTCCAAGTAGACTTGGCGCAACTAATACATGTGCCAAGGTAACAGGGCCTCTTTTTTACACTGGCGCAACTATTAGTTGCGCCAAGGTAAAAGTGGAGAATTTAATGCTGGCACAACTATTAGTTGCGCCAGTTATAATTTCTCGATTCTTGCACTGGCGCAACTAATACTTGCGCCAGGCAAAAATGATGCTCCAGAGTTTATGACAATAGGGAACAACAGCCTGAAAATGGGTCTTTTTTTTTGGGTTTTGTGGAAGCTAGGCTTCCGGGAGCTGAGCTATTTTTGTGGGTTCTCTCCTCACCGCACCTAAAGGGTTTTGAGTCCGGTATAACTCGCTAGCGCGCTCCCCAAGGGTTTTAAGCTTTGGAATGGGAACCCACCCGATATACCTCCAATGCAAAGGCCTTCTTTGATACTAGGTGGGTTGGGACTTTTCTGGATCATCACCACTAGGGGTTGCCGCCATACTAAGACCCGAGTGGCTGTATGTGTGCCTAAACCCAACCCTTTTAAAATCTACCTCGTAAAAACAAGTTAATTAAGCTCCCTATTCTTGGTTCAATTTTAATTTTTTCAAAACTTTTTTTTTTATGGAGGTTTTCTTTAGTTCAAAGACCGAGGTGATGACCTCGTGCAGCCACTACGGGCCGGCGTCCACTGTCAGAATATGTTTGCATAATAGGCCCACCAATCGGCTAAGGCACTTTAAATGACAGAAAATAAAAGAAATTGAATGACAATACTCAAGTAGGCCCGCCAATTGGCCAAGGCACCTAAAATGACAGAAATGTAAAGAAAAATAAAGACAATGCGCAAGTAGGCCTGCCGATCGGCTAAGGCACGTAAATGACATAAAAGTAGGGGTGAGTAAAATAAAAAATAAAATAAAATAAACAATAAAAAATAGCAAAATGGTTAGTAAAATAAAAATAAAAGGTAAAATTTTAAGGAGAAGCTCTACAAGCTGTCCCCAGCAGAGTCACCATCTGTGCAACCGTGGGATTTTCGACAATCCTGTCGCGACGATGTGCTCACTAGCAAAAAATATAGAGTCGCCACCCGGAGCTTTTGGTATCTCGGGAAACCTATATTATTTTTATGAGCACCAAAGTGCTAAAAATATGACTCTGAATCTGGTTCACACCAAAGGCTCTTGGGTAGGGGCTTCGATTATCGATCGAGAAGGTGTTAGGCATGCGATCAACCTGCTTAACGCGGTCTTTACTAATGGCCAATACAAAAATAAAGTAAAAGAAAAGAAAATGGCTTCTTCTTGCCTAAAGGGGCCTTAAATCCTATTTTTGCCCCTCTATTCCTACGAAGAATTCGGCGGCATAACGGCACAAATGGAAAGATGGGAGGAGCAAAAGAAAAGATAGAAGAAGAAAGGGGAGAGCCGAAGCCCTTGGGCCCTTGTATCACCGTAGGAGAGCCTTGCGTGGCTTGCCTTTGATGAGCTCTTGAAGGCCTTGTATGGTATGGAATGGGATTCTAACTCCTAAGGCTTAAAGCTAAGAGGTAGAGTGAGGGGTCTAGGGGGTAGCACATACCTAGGCTAAGGGTTTTGGATGCAAGAATAAGCTTAAAATGAGGTTGGGAGATTCTGGAATTTATGTGAAAATGGGGCACAAAAGGGAGGAAGAACTTCTCACTTTGAGCTCTTTCTCTCTTTAAGCAAATTTTTTAACCCTTAAAACCAAGGGAGGGGGGCTCTATTTATAGGAAATGGGTGGATTAGAAGATCCTTTAAATGCTAATTAGGGTTAGTAATTAGGTAATCTTGCATCTAAGGATTCCAAGGGTTTTTGGAGCATTGAAAGGTGTGAAATGGTCCTCCAATGGCGGATGATAGGGAGGGGCCTTAAGTCACCTAAGGGGTTACAAATAGGGTGCAAAAAGGGTGCAACAGATCTATCAAAACACACCCCAAAGACGCAGGTGGTCAACAAGTCCAATCCCAGACACGAAATTTAGGGCAAAACCAGAGGTTACTGTTCATATGTCTGGTGCAACTATTAGTTGTGCCAAGCATATGTACAGTAAAATAGTGTTGAACAGTGGCCTAGAAGTTGGCTTCACGAGGGTGGGGTCCACTTCAATGCTGGCGCAACTATTAGTTGCGCCAGGCTTAAATCTAGGAAAAGTGGCTTGGCGCAATTAGTAGTTGCGCCAAGAAAAAAAATAATTGGCGCAACTATTAGTTGTGCCAAGCCATTTCTGGGGAGAAATGGCCTGGTGCAACTATTAGTTACGCCAAATCCCTAGGAGGCCAATTGAAATTACTCTTTTGCCCTCCGGATTCGAACCGCCATATCTTTCGGTGTATAACTCCGATTGGGGCGATTCTTGGCTTGTTTGAAAGCTGATGACTTTTACTTTTCAATGGTATAAGATTCGATTGTAGTAGAAGGTTGTAACTGGTCCTGGTGCACCACTCCTCTTCCAAGGCTAGGAAGGGTTAGGTCTAGGCTCGAAATGGGTTTTAAGGGTCAGGGTTGCTTTCTAAGGGTTTGAGAAAGTTCTTAAGGGATCTAGGATGATTCCCAAGGGTTTAGAAGGGTTCGTAAGAGTTCTAAGGTGGTTCCTAAGGGTTCCATACATGCCATCAATAGCTCGGAAGCGCGCCTCTCTCGAAATGTATTTCAATCAGGCCTTGGGCTAAATTTGGGTGTCTACACCATGATCGCAGCAAAATCAGTTCCAGATGGGGGTACATGAATGATAGCAAAAGAAGACAGCCCATCTGAATCTGAAAAAAAAAAAAAATTATGTTTTTATATTTTTTAAATTTTTATGTGTTTTTGATCAGCCAGGGCTCACAAGAGCCCTTATGTGCTACCGTTGAAGAATACAAACAATCTTGAGAAACAAGTCTGAAATTTTTTATTTGTGTTTACATTTTCTTTTATTCTTTATTTATTTTTTATTATTTTATACAAAAAAATAGCATGCTTAAATCTGAAAACTGCAGTAAAGAACCATGTTGCCCTGTCCTTCTACACCTCTTTTCGGTTCAAAAACAACCTTCTGACCTGCCATCTTCTGTGGAAGAAGATTCACGCATCATGTGCAATCCCTTATGATTATTGATTGGTTGGCTAGGGAGTCTACCTTCTTTCCTTTTTGTTAGAGCATTGGAGAGATGATCAAGCTGGTCTTCAATCTTTTTTATGCTTTGGCTATGGGAATGCACAATATGTGCGAAGGAGCTGAGGTTTTGTAATGAGGACAAAACCTGCTCCTCAAAGGAGGGTGAACTAGAATGGGGTGCTTGTGCAAGCATATGATTTTGCTAGGTCATTGGCTATTGGGACTAATGATTTGAGGGAAAATTGTGTGGGTACTGCTGGGGTCTATGGGCATTGTCTGCTGCTGATGAGATTGAGAATGATTCTCTTGGTTCCACCTCAGACTGGGGTGGTTCCTCCATGGATACCCAGCAGGTTGCTGCTATTGCTGCCAAGAGGATTGGGCTGCATTGGCATTCTCAATGACCAAAGCAGGATAAAGACTAGCAGATCAACAGTCCTGAATGGAGTGTGTGGGGGACTGGCATATCAGACATGCCTCCTGCACTTATGTAATTATTGGGGGCTGCAATACACTCATCAATTTATCAAACTAAAGTGCCAAACTGTCTACCTTTCTCTCCAGATCAATACACACATTAATTTCATACATCCTACCCCTAGGAGTGTTCTCTCTTACTAATTTAGCAAGGGTCTCAATGTCTCTAGATAGAGTCTCCTGCTGCATTGAATTCTCACTTATGACCTCAAAAAGTTTCCAAGCCTCATCAGGTGTCTTGTGGAGGTAGGTACCTCCACATGAGGCATCCACCATGTCCCTACTTTTGGGGTCAATTCCTTCATAGAAACTTTAAACAAGTTGCTACTCAGGAATTTGGTGATGGCGACATTGCTTCAAGAGCTCCTTAAATCTTTCTCAGGCTTGATGAAAATCCTCATTTGGGGATTGAGCAAAGGAACTTATGCTCTTCCTCAACTGGCTTGTTTTTAACATTGGAAAAAATTTGGCCAAAAATTGACATTGAAGATCCTTTCATGACTGTATATTGTTGGTTGGGAGTATAGAAAGATAAGTTCAGGCTCTATCCTTTAGTGAAAAAGGAAAGAGCCTCAGCCTAGTGGCTTCCTCCCCCAAACCTTTAATGTTGAAAGTAGTGCACAGTCCTAGAAATTCATCAATGTGCTTGTAGGGGTCCTCTTTACTCAGTCCATGATATGAGGGCAACATTTGAATGATGGATGATTTGATTTCATAATTACCTTAAACAGCAGGGAATTAAATGCAAAAGGGAAATGTGTATGCCCCAGGTGCATTGAATTCCTTCAAGGTTTTAATTGCTCACCCATTATAAATGGCTTACAATTATATACACAGTAAAACAGATTTTAGCAAACACCAAAAACAAAGGAAAAATTTACAAAAAAATTAAAACAAAAACAAAAAGAAACACAATAGTTTGCTGGTTTTAAAGAATTAAAAATTGAAAAGAAAACAAAAGAGTAGGGAATGCAAACTCAGATAGAGCTGCTTCAGCTGCAATCCATAAGCTCCTTCTTTGGCTACTGCTCTAAATCTGCAAAAATTCAAAAACTGCAGCAGTAATTTATTCAAATAGCTAGAAGGCAATGAAAAAATTCAGAGAAAATTTAAAAATACTGCAATATTAAAACAGATTTTCCATACAAAAACTGTAGCAGACATTTATTCAAACACTTTGAATGCAAAAACTTAAAGAAAAATCATATCTATAAAATTAAAAAACTCAGATCTACTAACTAGATCAAAACTCCCCGACAGCGGCATCAAAAACTTGTTGTTGATATTTCAGGTGCTGATTATTATTTAAAAATTAGAAAAAGGTGAGAAGAAAGAGGTGAAAATAGCAATCCTAAAATATTCAGACCTACAAGATACAGGGTCCTTTTGTAGCAAGTTTTAAAAGTAAGAGTTTGTCCCACAGGGAGTAGTGATCTACAACCTAAAAGGCAGTATAGTAGACCTCCAGATCTACTACAGATCTGGCAATTCTAGCCTAATCTAAGAAGAAAGAGAGTTTTTCGGGTGTCACTAGATCTAATTTTACAAAATATAAAACTACAAGATTGAAGGAGATGGATGGTGTAATAAAATATAAAATGGGGAGAAATAGGCAGCTAGGGGCTGGTTCTCATTGCAAAATAGATCAAGGCATGTGAATTTGCAGCTGTCCTTCACTTGGCTACAAGCTCAAGTGCAAGGTAGAAGAATTCAAACCAAACCAAAGGTTTGAACTGATCTTAAGGGTATGATCTATCCACTTGAATGGTCACAGATCATCTTATAGACTTCATCCAATCCAAAGGTTTAAATTGAAACATTAAAATCACTACAAATACTGTGGATGCAAGGCTACAAGCTCAGGCATCCACAGGGATATCAAACCAAGGGAAATCAGATGGCAATCAACAGATCTACTGGTAAACTGAATGGGCTATTCCCAAATACATGGATCCTATAGACATCTACTGGCACCACAAGATCTTTAGATTTAATTAGACTTTTAAATCAATAATTTATTGAATCAAAATTACTTACAATCCACACATCTATAGTATGTGCATCAATCCACACATCTTCATGCTGAGATTACAATTACAAACCAGATCTGAACTACTATCTAGATCTAATCCAACAGGCTGGATTAGAGAGAGAAAGGGGAAGAGAAAATGGGAAAATTAAATCTAAAACTAAACCTAAATAAGTCAAGCAGAACTAAAGCTATTCTCTGGTTTCCTTGCTGAAGAATTATAGCAGCAAGGAGTCTTATTTATACAAATGCAATGATCCCTGTGCTTTAGATTACAGCCAATCAGAGGAGAGAATTTCCATTTCAGTTTATGTTAATCCCTGTTTTAGCATTCCAACTAATCAAAGAGAAGAGGGACAGATCTAGTTTTGTTATGCAGTTGAAGTAGTTTACTTCCCACCAAAGATTTGAAAATCAGTTCTTGCCCATGTGGGCAGCTATCCCTGCTTTGGAGTTTCCAAAATTATCCTTGCTGACCATTTATATTTGCTTATGAAACCCAAAATACTCTAGCTGCAACTTTTACCAAAAATAGCCCTCACATTTTAGACTTGATGAAACCCGAGTTGGATCAGCTTGAAAAAGTATAAGCCGATGAAGTTTCAAATCTGCAGCTTCAGCAATGCGGTGGAGAAGATGAACTCGACAGGATGTGGTGTGCACTCGAGAGGATAGTTGAATGGGGTGGCTGCTGGTTTGCACTTTGAGAGGTTGATGGATTAGTGCAGCAACATTTCGGGAGGTTTGTTGAAGTGGAGCTAGTGTAGTTCGAGAGGTACTAAGTGTGGCTGAAATGTATTCAACTGGATGATGTGGAGTGCAGCTGGATTTCGAGAGGGTGTGAAGATGTCGTCGACAGGTTGGGAGTTGAAGACTCAAAGGACAACAGCTCCAGGTATCATTTTGTGGGGATGGTGGCTAAAGGTTGAAAGGTTCTAAAGCTGTAAGGGTCCTTTTCGTGAGGTTGGTAAGTGAATTAGAGAGGATAGATGATCTTCTCGATAGGTTTTTGGTTGAAGGTTCAAAGGACAGCAGCTTCAGGTGTTTCTTCATGAGGATGGGAGGTGAATCTCAACAGGTTGTGGGAGGTGTGCTGAAGGTGAGCTGAAGAACTCGATAGGATGAAGACTGCTGGTCAGCAGGTTCAATCTCTCTTTAACTAGACAGGTTGTAGAAGGTGGCTAAAACTTAAATGTCGACAGGATGAAAGGGAGTTCTCGATAGGTACTGAGTTTTGCAAGCTGCAAAAGTCGACAGGTTTAAGCTACATTTTAAAGGTAGATGTCGACATGTTTAAACTTCAATTGGTCGACAGGTTGAAGGCTTGGGATCTTGGGGTGTTCGATAGGTTCCGTAGGTGCAAGCTGGAGTTCTTAAGAGGATGATGGGTTGCTAGTCAACAAGATGGCTGGAGTGTGCACTTCCATTCGACAGGATGGCTGGAGAGTTCAAGTGCCCTTCGACAAGTTCAATTGGTAGATCATCCACTCGATAGGATGGCTGCAGCCTTGAAGATCCACTCGATAGGTACTGAAGGTTGATGCATGTAGTCGATAGGTTCACTTCCAGCTTCAGTTCTGCTCGAGATGTTAGAGCTTGCAGCTGAATGAAGTCGACAGGTTCTGGTTCTTTATAAGCCACCAATCGACTAGTTCAAGTGCATGTGCAGCTGCTGAATGTCGACAGGTTTAAATGCATGCTTCATCCCCTTCTTTCACTCAATAGGTTTGCTGCTAAAATAGTTCCAAGCTGAGATGATGGCTGTACTGCTCAAGAGATTTTCTTCTGCTATTCGAATGGCTACTTGAGTGTGCATCCAATGATCAAATGCTTTAACTACATCAGCTACCAATTGATATATTTGTTTTAAGCAAACATCTTCAGATCCGATTGAGCCTATATATATATATATATATATATATATATATATATATATATATATATATATATCTGCAGCTTTGTAATTCTGTAGCTGCTGGCTTCCAATCTTCAAGTATTGCAGCAGCATTTGGCATGTTTGAAGGGCTGGTTTCTTAGCAGCTTTAGCAATTCCTCTGCACTCTATTGACCGTTGGACTTCACCACTCATTCTCAGCAAGACTTCTAAGGTGCCAATTACACTAAATTTCTCAATGATGTAAACTACCATCTCATGGCTGTATAGCTTGTGTGCCCGAAACTGAAAGTGTAGCTGCTCCCATAGACATAAAGCTGAATTTCTGAGCATGCTTAGACCTGGACTGCTTTGCTCTGTCATTTCTCCCAACACTATTTTCCAGGTCATGGACCTCACTTCTTCCAGATGTAAAAGTTGATTCTCATCTCCTCTTATTGGCACCTTTAGTTGAAAAACTGCACTAAGGCTGCAATTTCTTCCTTACTGCAAAACAATACTAAAAGGAATTATTAAATACTCTAAGTCCTAACAAAAGCCAAGTTTAAAGGGTATAAAAATAGTATAAATCTGTGATTAACAACTGCCCCCTAGGAAGCACCTGGTGCATGTATTACATGCGCCAGTGCATTTTTTCCAGGAATTGGCCTGGCACATGTAATACATGCGCCAGACCAATCTAGCCCCTTTACAGCAAATATGGGGTTTTAGGGGGGAAGTTTTTGGCCTTTGCTGGACCCCCTGGACAGCTCGCCTGTGCTTCTTGCAGAGATCACATAATGGACTAAAAAAAATAAAAAATCTATTACACCTAACTTATATAAGCATTTATTTGTACAGGAAAAATCCACGCCAAGGTATGATGCCCCAAGGGCCAGTTTGTCTGAAAAACAAGCAATCATCAAACCCATCCTGCAAACAATCAGATACAATACAAAGCAGAGCATGCGATAAAAAGAGAAAAAGCACTAATATTCCAAAGAAGCGGAAAAACCATCCAAAAGAAAGTGAACAAAGCATCACATCATCCATTACAAATTGATCAAAATCCCAAAAAGAATATGTCCCAAAATGTCTAAAGTTCAAAACCAAGAGCTAAGCCTAATCCTTGGTGACGCCCTTCAATTTCTTTCGCCGACATGAAGAGCTTTGATAGGTTTGAATGTCTCCTACCCGGGTCCACCCCTGACAAAGTCAACTGAGCAGGGAGCGCGACTCCTTTTCACAAGCACACTGCAAGACAACAACCAATCAGATCAGTTAAAAGATAAATGGCAAGGCAATAATCAAAGAACGATCATAATGATACTCACCACTTCCACTTCCCGTAGGCTGACAATATTGCGATAATACTCTACCTGGTTCGCCGCCGACTCGTAGTCCTACACAAAAAGGAAAGAGGCATTCAGCTACAAGTGCCAACACATGCATTTTTCTGAGAAACAAGCATGCAGAAGGAGAAAACTTGCTTAGCCCAGGAACCAATTCAGGAGGAGGGATCCGGATTGCATCAGTAGATATGCGAGCCCGCTCCTCTACGGCCTTACATAAACCAACAAGGAAAGCATCATCGAGGCGCCTGAAGGTCCCTTGGACCTCCACAGTCGAACTACCAGAGGTGCCAGCACCTGAGGAACTAGCTCCAGTAGCATCAGTAGTACCTACTGTCGCCCCATCATCATTATCAAAATCACCTCCCTACTCAAACTGTGGAAATAAATAGGGTTTCCATTAGTCGAGATCACAAGTCAACCAAAGCCACAGGGAACCAATCTGAAAGAGAAGGAAGAACTACCTGAAAGCGTGGACCGCCAAAAGCTAAGAAGTTTGCGCCAGGAATGAAGCGTGGGAGAAGTGACCGATAAGGTAAAGACTCATACCACATCTGATAGTCCCCGGGCATCAGGAAGGCATCGATAGGGACCCCGTTTTGAAGGAATCTGGCAGTGAGATCCTTTATACTACCCACAGGTGCCATGACATCTGCAAGAGGAGCCAAAGGCACAGCAGGATAGTCTCGATACTAATGAACTACCTCCTCCCCCAGGTAATAAGCCCAGGCCCCATAGAAAAAGACGACGTGGCGGTCGATAAAGAGGCGAGATGGACCTACAATGGCTCGATCCCAATAAGGAGAACCAATGTAGGTGTCATATATAATGTACCCAAATCAAGGAGTGTTTGATCAGTCAAACATGCAGCACAATATAAAGGAGAAGCTCAAAAATGAAAATGGGGAAAAATAGCCTTACCTGCTCCGGTATCAGCAAGTCGAATTAAGACCTCAGGCCCATCTCCAGGTGTTTCATGCCAACATCCCTGCGGCGGTGCATATTCTAATTACTCATAAGCAGATAAGTGTATATATCAGATTGAAGAAGGGACCAGGTTGAAAGTGCAAATACCCCCACGCCTGACAAGAGTAGTGCATAAGAGACGGGTCAGAAGCAGAGAATGATCATCCAAATAAACTGAGGAAAGCAAAAGAGTCAGAGGTTACCTCCAAAGTAGGCCAAAAGCCGACGACGGACTTTACGTTGCCGACAGAGACTCAGACTAGGTTGGACATCAACACGGCGTACCCGGCCCCACCCCAGTCATATCTATACACGTCATTCCAATTGTCCGTGAGGCTGAGCAAGGCTAGGGAGACCCGTCCACCACTGACATTTGAGAAGAGGGTCTTGCCCAGTAGCAAGAGGAGCGAGATGCGGGCCAACATAACCGCGCGCTTGAGCTCAATAAAAATGTCCACTTCTGGCTACCCCAAACCTACCAACTCATTCATCTCAAAAAGATCAGACAGCTAGGATATTTTGACCTCAGTACCATGCAGACTTGTAGAGGGGGGATAAGCCCCTATCAATCAAATGATCTCATCTCGATTAGGCACTGCAAAGTTGGCCACCGGAACCCCCCTATCCGGATCCCCGTAATCATGGCCCAATCTATGGGAGTCAGTGTCATCTCGGTCGTGGCCATGTGAAAGGTCATGGTCTCTAGACATAAATGCTCAATAAGGGCCCTCAGATAGGCCGCATCAGCTCGCAGGGCGGGGCATGAAAGGAGCTCTCCAAAGCTGGCTTGTCCAAGCAGGAACTTCACAATCAGTGGGAGGTAGTGATAAATTGTTGAAAGTCCAACCAACCTCCTCGAAACATGATATGGGGCAAGTCCTGCACCAAGGTAAAAGAGGCGTCAGATCATGGAAACACAGCAAGGTCGCACAAGAAAAAAAATTGAATTTATCCCTTTACCTTGCCGATGATACCGAAATTGGAGATATGAATATGCTGTTGATGGAGGAGGCCAGCATGGGTGGCCTCGCCCTACATTTCGTACCAAGAATTGTTCTCCTCGGGGACCATAGACCATTTTCGACCCCTCTTCTTGTTCTTCCTCCTGCACATATTCTTCTTCGCTCGACATTCTAGGGCAAATACGAGCAATCATGTCAAGTGTGATCAAATGATAAGAAACCATTGTGCTACAGGTCAAGGGAAGGTAAGTATGCTAATCCCCTCTCTTTTTTTCAAAAAAATAAAACCAAAATAATAATAATAAAATTTCCCTTCTTTTTAACAAAATTAAAAATTAAAAATTCTTTTCTTTATGTACAAAAATAAATAATAAAAAAATTATTATGAATACAAAAAAAAAAATCCTTTCTTTATGTGCAAAAATATAAACAAAAATTATATATACAAAAATTTATTTCTTTATGTGCAAAAATAAAAAGAAAAAGAAAAAAATGGATATATATCCTAATTAAACCCATAAAAAAAAAAAAAAGCAAAAATAGGGCATCATTCATGGAATAAACATCAAACCCATCATCAATAATCATGCTTACAAGAGAAATAACCTAGTTATCATCTAAGAAAGCAAGATTCATAAACACATTGCAAAAGATTTCAAGAAAAATAAAAAAAGAATAAGTTTAAAGTAATTACTTTAAAAAAAATTAGGTCCTTGATCCGGCGTATAGTGGGTGTTTAATCGGCGCGAGTGAACACCGGCAATGAAGCATGCATGGAATCGATCCAAGGGAACCATAGGAAGGAGTCCTATTTCGGTTTGGAGTGGGAGGGAGAGAAAAATTTGAAATAACCCTCTTTTGGCTCGGGCTCGGGGGGTTTAAAATCATCCCCAGGTTTTGCTTGCCGCATGTATTACATGCGCCAAGTGTATTTTTCCCCCATTTGGCCTGGCGCAAGTAATACATGCACCAGGCTACTTTCGGGCTGGGTTCTGGCTAGGTGTGGTTTGTACACACCTGGCCTGACCCCTTTTGTTTTGTTTTGTTGTTCTGTAGGTGCACACACCCCCAAATGGCATATCAACTCTCCTTTGACTTACCCGGGAAGCTGTGCTAAAATAAATTGATCGAGATCGATGAGCATGCTCAAAGAATCCCAATCACACATAAAATAACAACAAAAAGTCTAAAAAAATTCACATAAAATCACAGCAAAAAGGTCCAAAAAAATTCACATAAAATAATAGGAAAAAGTTCAAAAAATTCACATAAAATCATAATAGAAAAAAGTCCAAAAAATTCACATAAAATAACAACAAAAAAGGTTCAAAAAATCCACATAAAATCATAGCAAAAAAAAAAAATTTTATTTTTTTATATTTTTATATTTTTATTTTTTTTATATAAAATAAAATTCACATACAATACACATAAAATACCAAAAAAATTCATATAAAATCCCGCATCAAATTAAAAATTTTACAGAAATGAAAACTGGCACATACTCCCAAAAAGCGTTGCGACATCTTTTCACTTTGCTCGGAAAGTCGTGCTAAATTAACTTCAGGATCGTTGGGTTCGCCCAAAGACCTCTAACTATGCTTCATGCAGGGGCATCCATGACCAGTCAAATGAGGCAGTCAATGCCTCATAGGGTTAGAAGCAAACTGTGGACCTTTGCTTATTTACTTCGCGCCTATCTGCAAGTGTGGGTCGATCACCCTCTTACTCATGAAGCTTTGGATTCAGAATGAAACTGAACATCAAATCTCTTCAAACATCTCGAGAAGCGAATGTTTTTCCCATCATATTGGGCTTTCGCAACTCGCTCCATCTCAGTTATGCCCAGTAATGTCGCTAAGTGCTTAGGGACCGATAACCTTGAGAAACGGATATTTTTCTCGACATACAGGGCTTTCATTTACTCACCATGTTACTCACCTGATGTTTGAGGTTCATTTTGAATACAGTAGACCCGTCAGTAATGCCTTGGGCCTCTTCGGATGTCTCTTGTCTTTGGCATTCGATCATTGGTGATCGGATACCAAAGAGGAGCATCTGTAGACACCCAAATTTAGCCCAAGGCCCAATCATAACACACTTCGAGAGGCACGCTTCCGAGCTTTCGATGGCAGGTATCGTAACCTTAGGAACCTTCCCAAAAACCTTAGGAGTCATCCCAAGCCCTTAGGAATCACCCCTGATCCCTTAGAAACCTCCCCGAACCTTTAGAAACCAATCCCAACCTTTAGAATCCCTTCCAAACCCATACCTAGACTTTCCCAGACAGTGATCAAAGAGTGGTGTATCGGGACCAGCTGAGATCTTCTACTATGATTGAATATTATACCATTGAAAAGTAGAAGTATCCAGCTTTCCGACAAGCCAACAATATAAAAAACGTGTTTATTAGAGACGGCTTTTGGTCGTCTCCAAAGGTGTCTAAGCCATCTCCAATAGTATTGGAGAGGGCTTTTATGTAGTCTCAAATAGTCCCGTCTCCATTGTATTTGGAAACCAAATGGGAGCCGTCTCTAATAGTCAAGGCTATTGGAGACGGCCATAAGTCGTCTCCAAAGATATGTTGGAGACACCTCAAAGCCGTCTCTAATAAGTCATCTCTTGTTATTGGAGACAGCTTTTGGCCGTCTCCAATAAGTGATCTCCAATAAAAAAAAAATTTATTTTTTTGCTCCAATGACCATATTTCCTAGCAATATACATCTATAACTTGTATTTTTTTTTATGAAAATCCATAACCTACATTTACATACTCACATTTTCATTTGCATTAGTATAAACACATTAACATGCTCAAAGCACATTCAGAAAATTAAATTTTAATTCACAACAAGTTTATGTGTACAAGTAATGACTCCCATTTTTTCTTGCTATAGTGTTACAAATGAAACATGAATAGCATATTCTGACATATTGATCTCGAATACCATCATAGCAGCCCTGCAAAAGGTAGGATTGGCCTTTTAGCATCACTTACAGTAAAATAGACCAGGTAATCAAGTAGAGAGATAATTTGTTACCTATATGTTTCGACATTAAAGCGCATATTTATCAATTCTATTATGAGAGCTTGCTCTGTGAATCACACCCTACGCTTGCTACATGATCGAACCAACTCAATCAGCGCTGCTCGGGTAAAATTTGATTAAGATTTGATTTGACATTATTAATTAAGCTTTAAAAAAGTTAATATAATGCACCTAATTCAACTCCCACGTGATTGATCCTTTAGTAACTTATATTCAAAGAAAGATAACCCAAATAAAGTTGAGCAAAACTGAAAATTAAGAGCAAGTTGCAACCAAGGGAGGAATTAACAGGAACAAAAAAAAAACCCTATTGCATCAAATGTGTGAAAATTAAAAACTATTGCATCAAATTGTTCATGCATACCCAAAAAAGAAAAAAAAATTGATTGTTCACAAAGATTATGTGGAAGCACCAACTAAACTCCAAGTGAAGATATTCAAAAAAAATAATAATAATCATCTTTTTTTTTTCTCCTAAACAATTATATAAGAAAGTTTAAGCGAAAAAAAGAAGAGAATTGCAATTACAATATTCTCACCAATAAACTTGAGATGACTGGCACCAATAAATGAGCGAGCCACTAGAGAAGTCATCACAGTTATGTACTGCAAATCAAATATCATCATCATATATTAGATGTACTAAATTCTAGAAAACTAGATCACTAATTCAGACTAATAAAAAGGATTAATTGGGCATCCATATCATATGATTAACAAGCTTATGAACAGTCTTTTACCCCATTAATCATGTCAAAATTTGACATTTGCCGATGTAAGACCCCCTTAAAACCCCTTGAGTCAAGCTTTTGGCGGCTAAAAAGTTATTCATAAGCTTCATAATCTTATGATGCCAATGATTGCTTGTTTGGAGGTGATGGGCCCCAAACATCCATCACTCTTGGATCATGAATTGGTAGAAAAGGATTGCTAAATGCCGAAGCTCTGGTGTAGAAACAAAACTGAGTTCTTTCTACCTCAACAAAAAGGTGAGTGTTCTTCTGTAATGATTGGTGGTTTTTCCCACATAACAATAAAAGGAAAATAGATTCAAGTAGCTTAATACATATGATCTTGTTTTTGGTTAACTGGGGAAGAGCTATTTCAACTTGGCGTAAGTATTTTTTTTTTCTAAAATTTATTTATTTAATTTTTCTATATATAGACCAAAGTTACAGCATAATAACACATATGGCACATATCTTCTCCAAACAGATGGGTAGGGACCACCCCTGGTGTGACTACACTCAGAGAACAGAAGAAACCGAGCAACCCAGCAGGGCTAGAAACACCTTTGGCAGCGAGGCCATGTAATATTCAATCACCTTTCGGATGTAAAACAAGAGGTAGGCTATTTCCATTCAGCGCAGTGTGATAGATTCGCTTCTCAGGAAGCCCAATATCAGATAATATTAGATTCCCCTGCTTACAGGAAACCACCAAATGAATGAGCTGGTGGGATATGAATACTTAGCAAGCAAGCATTGGAAAAATAATTAGGCCATTCCTGAAAATTCGTTGTGAAAGCATATTTATAACATGGAATATAGGAAGCAAGCAAGCATAAATTGGATGACAAAAAGTGTTCAAAAACATTGCTATGGTAGCATCTGCTAAGAAATCATTATTCACATGTGTTATTTCCTCATCGAAAGCAGGACCTATATGACCTCATTGAATGAAATTGCAGGTGAGTTCTGTGATTTCAGAATTGAGGGAGCGATTGCAATCTCATTCGATGATGTCATATAGGTCCCACTTTCAGAAGTAAGATCTAATGATTTCTGGTTCATGGAGACATTATATGTAGACATTAATTATTTCAATATATATATATATATATATATATATATATATATATATATATATATATATATATGAGTGTGAGTGTGTGAATATATTAATATGTAAAAATGGAAAAATAAAATAAAATATTATGAGGTAATATAATGGCCATTACAGCATTATTTTTGGGAAGCCAATACCTCCCTTGTGAATTTTGCAGCGACAATAATGACAGTGGTTATCGAGGTCAATAACGTCTTTATTCTTTTAAAATTGTTATCAAGGTTAAACTATGTTTCAAAGTATAACATACTACTTAATCATTCTAATAAATGTAATGACATATATCCAAATCATCACAAAGGATGAGTACTCTGATCAATGCCAACTAATATCTCCACATGATTTTATGAAAAAATTTAAGTACATGGTGAAGAACTACCTGAAAAGTGCCTTCTCAGCATGAAGGATCTAAAGGATGGAAGAAGGGCACTCAGCCAGATTTGTGAGACTACCAGCCTAAGAAATCAAACGGACACCAACAACTTCGCCGATCAGGGATGCCAAATTTGGTGCAATGTCATTCATTTTTGTGACAAGATAATCATATAGGTTCTACCAGTACTCGAAGAGGTTCATCACCCTTTGTGCGAATTCGTGAACGTTAATCAAGTCGATTGGAGACAAATCCTGCCCTGAAAAGGTTAACACACAAGATTACGTGAACATGACACACTAAATACAAAAGGGAAATGTTTTCATGAATATTACCCATGGATGCTTTAGCTGCTTCGACAAGATCGTTGGCCTTGTGAATTTCCGCCAACTCTGGATACTTACCTCGGTCAACTCTGATTTGTCTTTCACAAATTTTGCTACTTTGGCGTAGAGATAATTATCATTGATGATCTTCACTAGCTCGGGAAAAAGCCAGGAATACCAATCTCTCTACCAAAGTGTCAAGCCAAATTTAAAAAAATTAAATAAATTAAACCTGTTTTTTTAATCAAACTATCATATATAAACAACTACTAGCATTTTTCATTACACAATTGGCATAATCTTCTGTCCTAATCAAGGCCACTAGATCACACCTACATAACTCCTTTCATGGTACCAAGGCTCTAGTTTATGGTGAAAACCATCTGATTGCTAATTCTAAAAACTAGGAAGACTGAATGCGACTTGCAGAAAGCGCATCCATGTAAGTCGGCCAATTGAGTAAGGTATAGATCACCTCAATGAAGTGCTGGATGGAAGATCCTATGATTTATGTTCAAATTTTAACTCAATCCCAGAAAGAAAGAGGATTGCGCAACTCAACAGTAAGAATAGCACTAAATTTTAACAGTTCTGAAAAAATATAGGAGTTCACTTACCAAATAATAATTAGAAAATGAAAGTAGAGTAGAAGTCTAAGTTAAAATAACAACTCACAAGATGGTGCGATGAGAAAGACTGCCAAGCTCTGGAGTTATGCCGCCTTACAGATAATTTTCCCTCAGATACCTATATAGAGATAAATCAAAACAAAAAATCCTCTAGACTTGCATGAAATCTAAGAGTAAAGCAGGGATTTTTATAAGAAACTTAAGAAATATGAGGATCCCTCTTGTGCTCATAGTGCTCTAAGCACTTTCAAGTATCTAATTTCTACGTGAATGGGCCCATGTAAGCTGTTCTGGCGAAGTGCTCTGAGAACAAAATAACAAACCAATATAAGTCCAAGCGGAAAGAAGATTCAAAAGAAAAAAACTCAGCAATCTTTTGAGTTTTCGAATACTTGGAGATATAACACCCTCTGATCAAACACCCTTTTATGGTGGCCGTATTGAAAATAATAATAACTTTTCTGCAAATAGAAGTTGAAGGCATTCATGTACCTTAAGCCATACTGGAATGACTTTAGGAAACGTCAAATATTAGTGTGAAACCAGCATTAAGTTTTAGAGTGGCATAATTTCCACATTTTCAAGCATTTCAAAATAATTCAAATTGTCTCAATATCCAAAATAATCCGTGGACGGCCATGGACCATATAGGATTCCTATGCATCCAATGGTTTTAAAATGGTTGGACTGACCATTTCTCATTGTCTGAAAAATGGCAAGGGGAACTTGTTGGACCTGTTCATTTAGGATTTAGCTAGATGACTAACAAAAACTATGACCTCCAACCTAATAAAATAAATTTACATTTGAACATATCACTGATTGGGTATATCTGGCACTATTGTCATCACAGTGAGCCACTTGACATGAAGGATCCGAAGTAAACGCCTTTAAAATGTACCGTTACCATGTAAATCTCGAAACTGGTTTTAGCCATTCATTTTAAAGACCATTTGACTGTTTTAAATCACACAAAGGAGATATTTTTTCAATGAAATATTTGACCCACCAGATACTTACATGGGTCCTTAACATCAAGTTATAAAAAAATAGTGCCATAACCTAATCGGTGACCTATTCCAATTTAGATTGGGAACGGGTCGGTTACCCAATATCAGATCATTTTTTTGGATTTAACCTCTTTTTTTTTTCTACGCCGATGGCTGAAGCATCAGCCGTTCCCGTATAGCTTTTAAAAGAAAAAAAAAAAAAGTTCCCTTTCGGCGTAAGTTTTTTTTAAGAAAACCAACAAGGAGGAAGAGTCTCAACAAAAAGAAAACCACAAAATTTAAGAATAAAAACCAGTAAATAAGAATAAAAACCATAAATTGTTGTAAAAAAAAGGATAAATATAAAAAAATTTAAATTTGAGAGAGAAAGAGAGAGAGAGAGAGAGAGAACTGAAAACCATGTTCCAAAGAAAAAAATTCTATGTTTTTGCATGAAAATG
This sequence comes from Chloranthus sessilifolius, assembly GCA_021018995.1. Taxonomy (NCBI): domain Eukaryota; kingdom Viridiplantae; phylum Streptophyta; class Magnoliopsida; order Chloranthales; family Chloranthaceae; genus Chloranthus; species Chloranthus sessilifolius. The sequence continues at coordinate 17,357,848 of CM037595.1, read as the reverse complement.
GGTGCGAACAATTTGCCAATTAGAATGGCTTCACAGACTGAAACTGTAAATGGGGGCACTAAGAATTATCTATGTTTTAGTCAGTTTCTTTGGGATCTATGCCATATGGAATACAAAACTGATGGTACGCCCATGGTGCCAATATTAATTGTGTAGAAAATTGGGATGAAAATCAATCTCCATCATCTGATTCAACACAATCAACAGTGTAGGCATCCTCAGTTAAATAGTGAAGCTAGGAGACATTATAAATAGAGAGGCTCACAATGAATCTAACACCGTCTAATCCATGATTGGACTGCTTCATGGAAATAGGATCATGGGTTAGATGGTACTTCATGCACTTATATCTACTTAGATACAACTTCTCTATCACATATAACGAAAAATATAAAAGACTAAAATGAAGATAACAACAGCCCTGGAAGATTGGGATTAAATTAGATTATAGAACTATGAAGCATTGCATTAAGTAGCAGAAGAGGCTAAGTTAGATCATATATAGAAATAGGATGGTGGGACCCACCTCAGTCATCCCCATAAAAGGGTGCAGAAAAATTGACCATTACAGCAACTGCATGTTCTCCAATGGCTTACAGTGGCGCTTCCACTGGTTGATAAACCAATTGTTTATTTGCTTCTTATCTAAGCCTGTCAATTCATCCAACGAAATTTTATCAGATTCCTGAATAGTTAGATAGAGCACAGTGAGATCCTAAACCCACAGATATCACTAGTAACTGCTGATGCACTTCAGCTAACATAAAAGCTTAACTATGGTACACAGACATGGCGAAATTTGAGGCTCTTAAAGTCAGAACAAAGAGGAAAGTAAACCACCTGAATTACATTACAAACTAAAGGTATGAAACATGGTAACAGTTATTTGTACCCATTAAAAATCACCAAATGGGATGCCATCATCTTTATAAATAATAGATTATGAACTATACCTTCTTGGATTTTGCTGAACCAGCATAATTTGCTACTTTCCCAATCAGGCGTGCAATTTTGTTAGTTGAATCCTTCCCAGGAGCATGGTTGTCCTCCGGCATATGAAAAGGATTTGTTGAAATTTTTCGAGGTGTTTTCTTCAATGATTTCCTTTTGTGCCTCTTAAAGTGTGCCAAATTGAAATAAGGGTCTTCTCTTCGATCCTGATTAAAATTAATTGCAGAATGAGCTAATAATACCCTGCAATAATCTAAAAAGTGGAAAGGGGTTGGGTAAAAATGGTATATTATGAGTACCCAGTAATGTGGCATAACTCTAAGAATTGATTCTGAATTCTCTGCATTCAAACTGCAAGTTAACAAGCTTCAACGAACTTGATGGCTTGGATGACTTTGAATGTTTCAATCATATGTTCCATCCATGCAGTACTAAGGAATAAGTTAGAACAGACTACAAATGCTATGTAGTAAGTTATTCATTATTTCATTTGAAGCACAAGTGAACTACTAACCATATAAAGATTTATATGATGTGTGACAGCCTGGATTTCCACACTCGGAAACCCGTGCCATCAGGATCGTACTCTAGATGATCCCCGGAACAAATCAAAGAGTGTCTACTCATCTAGCAAAAATCAGAGCAGACACTGTCCCGTAGTGGCAGATCAAGTCATCATATAAGGCTCAAAAGAAATAAAGAAATAAAATAATGCATGTATGTATATCAAAAGAATATACATCCACAAAAAGGAATCAAGAAGACCCATTGGTGATAGACATCCATCACCCAAAACAATGGTTCCCGATGGTGGTTCCTTCAGAATGTATATGAATACAAGTATAACATCTATAGTAAAATATATACAGAAAGTGGCCACCAGGCGCACAGATAATCTAAAATATACAGGTACAGGACCCAAAACACAAAACTAATACCCAAGCGGCTAATAAAACTCGTCAGCAGGGGTGTTAGTGTCCTCCTCTACCTCAGCCTCTAGCTCGGGCTGGTAGTCAAGATTGCTCTCCAGCCGGGAACCCTAGCCTCATTACCTATTATATTCAAACAGGGTGAGCCACCATCTAAGCTCAATAAAAGAAACTCAAATAATTTATATCTAAAATGTAAAGCATGGCTTGCAGAATATAACTCAGAGCAGATGAATAAGTCAGAGAGTGCAGACGGAACAAAACAGATACAGACAGATAAACAGATATACAGAAAAATTAGAATGCAGAACTTTTAATGAACAGAGCAGATACAACAGTGTAAGAACAAACTTTAATTTCAGAGTAATCAGATGCATGCATACATTAGTTATTTACTTAAGATCTATATACTTAAGTAACTCCCATGAATATAGCACGTGGTAGCCAGATGTGTGCCGATAGGTAATCCCGACCATCATTGTTCAATAAACAATTGCAAAAGAACAATAATTCCTCATCTAAGGAACGCAATTGTGCCGATGAATTTCCAAAGCAGATGTACGGATATCCCGCCGTGCCGGTCGTGGGTATCCTGCCACGTCATGGAGATTCGTCAGATGGAACTTTAAATCAAGACATATAAAGACCTCAGAATCAGATCACAGAAACAAAGGACACAAACAGATGGCAGAGCTTTTAAAAGACAGAAATCATATGCAGATACTCAGAAAACATGCAGTCAAAATTAGATACAAGTTAAGTTGAATTTCTTCTACCTCAAAACAGATCTTTCTAAACAAATCCAAAGCTTTCTAAGATGTCCTGATCTTGACCTAGACCATACATATAGTACACTAAGTGTCAGAAGTGTCAGAATAGTATCTGGCACAAAGTCTAGCCTTAAATTCTCCAGAAACCAAAACAGCAGAAACAGGGAAACTCGATCGATCAATCCCTCTGTTTGATCGATCGGGTTCACATCTGATCGATCAACCTCACCATTGATTGATCAAATGTCTCATACCTAACCAGTCTGAACAAAGGACAACTAATCGATCAACTCCTTGGTTGATCGATCAGATTCTCAAGTTGATCGATCAAACCAACATTTTGACATCTTCAGAATAGAGGAAATTTGATCGATCAATCTCTTCATTGATCGATCAGATCCTCAATTCGATCGATCAATCCACATGTTTGATCGATCGAGTCAAAATTTCAGGAAAATACACCTTCTGTTTCATAGTGTGTCTTATAAAATTCGATCGATCAAATCTCTAATTTGATCGATCAATTTCATAGTTCGATCGATCAATTCTCAATGATCGATCAGTCCTTCATTATAGAACAGAGGCAGATTTGATCAATCAATCCTTTAATTGATCGATCAATTCCTCGATTTGATCGATCAATCCCGACAATTGATCAATCAGATTTTCAAAGTCAAAAATTTCATAAAATAGGCTTCCTATTCCATAGTTTGATCGATCAATTCTCAATTGATCGATCAGTTCACATCTGATCGATCACTTCCATAGTTGATCGATCAGTTCCAAATTCGATCAATCAAACTACTAGTTTGATCGATCAAGCACATCGGACTCTCACTTCTCAAGAAAAACACCCTTCTGTTTCAAAGGGGCATTTTACACAATTCGATCGATCAGCTCCCAAGTTTAATCGATCGGACTACAGATTGATTGATCAATCGGGTATGATAGTTAAGTCGTCATTAATAGGGTTTGTTGATTCAAAACCCTTTTCAACCCTAAAACTCATGATTCTCCACGAATCATTTACACACCCACAAATGCAGATTTATGACTCTCAAACCCACATAAAACCCAGAATAACTCACCTCTTTCGAAGGTTTGCTTCTTTGGTTCACGGCATCCTAGGTCCACGAGGGTTTTCAGATTCAAATCGAAGAGTTTGTCATTTGAGCACTCCGGTGAACCAAAGGTACAACTCCACGCTAACTCACATATGCGTTTTACGTCCATTCACTTACGCTCTTAATCAGCGGATCGGAAATCTCGGGCTTCTCGAGCTTGGTTTGATAGAGGGTTTCTAGCAATGGTTGGCAAGAAGAGGTGTTCAAACCAAGAAGAAAGGTATTAGGTATTCCTGACCTTCCTTCTCCTATAAGCTGCAAATGGAAATATCCCAGATATTTCCATTTTAATCTCTTTTGCTCCGGTGTTGAGCACACACACACAACACGTGTTTCTCATTCTACAAACAGACCTAATCGCCTCTCGAACTTGCGTCATAAGCGACGTCTCAATTCACACACCTACAGATTATGGACTCCTATATTAATAATCTTTTATTTAAATTTTAAATTTATCTTGATTTTTGTGTCGGGCATGGGTACAAAAGCAGTCAAGAAGTTCTCCGAATTTTAAGGTCGTTACATTCTCCCCCCCCTTAGGAATTTTCGTCCTCGAAAATGTCAGGGAGTCTTAGATAGGTCTATGGTGTTCTCTAATCCTAACATGCAGAACAACGCAGAAACAAACAGTCGAATATAGCGTACAGAGTAAGCAATCATAAAATCATACAGGAACAAGCATGCAAGCAGAACAGAAATTATATGAAAAAAATAATAATAGATATCCAAATATAATTATTAAAAAGAACACATAATAGCATAGTAACTACCTGTCGGTGGAGCGGATCTGGAGCTCTCTCTGTAGCCTCCCCCGCATCTGGAGCTCTCTCTGCAGCCTCTACTCCTGCCTCTACTGGAAGAACCTCCTCCTCATCTGGCAATCGCTTGACCAAAAGATTATAGCTTTTGGTCCAATCCTTCAGCAGAAATACCTTGACGTTGTCGTTTCTTCTTGGCTCTCCAGGAGCCATACTGTACGCTTCACACACAGAGTTATATTGCTCTACCATGCGCGTGATCAGACATGCGTAAGGCATCTCCCCCTTGGGCTTTGCCTTCCTCGTCAACCGATCAAAGGCATCAAGCATGCCGTTTATAACAATATCGGCGATGGAGAACCAACGGTTCTCAAAGGCGTAGAAAAGAAATTGTTGTACAATGCCCGTACGCTCCGACCAATGTAAAAATGGGTAAATAGCACACTTGACATAGGTGTCAAGCATCCATAGGTTGTCAAGTAGTTGGGCCCTCTTGACTGACTGGCCCGATCCATGTAAACCATGGGTCATCTTAGCGATGACATCCTTAAAGGGAACCTCCTTAATGTAAGGAGCAGCGAAACCACACGTCTCCACGTACCCGAATGGGTACTGCATCGCGGCGGCGACATGAAACTAGTTGAATCGATATTCTAACCCGTCGATCGTGGTAACCATTTGATGGCGGCTACCACCTCGTCGGAGGTGTTGGTAAAAGAGACGTACTATGCGTGGGCAATAGTAGTCATGGAAGGTTTTCAATATGGGCTTGAACCCTAGTTTCTTAATGTATTCAATCGCCCAAGCCATCTCGGAACGATCGTCAAAAAGAGTGGGGGTAAACTCTTGCTCGGGTAAAAAGCTTTTGGCATTCCAAAAATCTTTTGGCAACTCATGTTCGAGAAGTGGTGGTTGGGGTGGGTTAACGGGTGGCACGGGTGGTATAGTGGGTGCCACGGGTGGCACAATAGGTTGTGCAACAAGTTCTATGGGCAGGGTGGTTACACGAGCCCGCGACGTAGGAACCTTGCGTGAAGCATTCATCGTGCGCGGTCCCATAGTTTACAAATGAGAAAATTACAAGAAAAACCCTAAAGAATTTGAAAATTTTAGGTTTTACCGTGCTAGGGATCCAAAAAGTGATCGAAGGAATTGAGAAAGTGGAGCTCCGGCAGCCGTGAGTCACCGGAAATCAAGTTCGAATGCAAGGAAGATAAAGTTCTTTCGCTCGATGCACTCCTTTTGATCGTTCAAATGAGCCTATTCAAAACCCATAGCCAATTAAATCAACAGATTCGATTGATCAATGCTCAATTGATCGATCAGATTTGTACTTTAAAAATCCCTAACCCGACCGACTGATCGATCAATCCTTTAGGTTGATCGATCGAATTCATAGCTTGATCGATCTATTTACCCCATTCATTGATCTGATTCCATAAAAACCAAAATTCATTTGATCATTCAATCTTCAAATTGATCAATCGGATTCCACAGTTGATCGATCAAATGGCTTATTTGATCGATCAGATTGGTCTAACTTGAATTTTCAAGACTGATCGATCAACTAGTCAGGTTGATCGATTGGACTCATAGTTGATCGATCAAATCATTTCTTTGATCGGTCGAATTTGACAGAAAAGTTGTTTCTTGATATATAAGTTTGAAACCCATGTTAGCTTAGTTTGAGGAACCATATGTTATCTCCCAATGTTATACCAGTATTATATACAAGGTATATAAATCTAAAAATACGCATAATTTTATTTAACAAGGATATAATACAATAATGAATGTATTCCAAACTTCAAATTTTAGATTGCATACCAGTTAAACAAAACTAATACGCAAGCTGATAATAAAACTCGTCAGTAGGGGTGTTAGTGTCCTCCTCTGCCTCTGCCTCTGGCTCGAGCTAGTAGTCAGGATCGCTCTCCGTGCCAGGAACCCTAGCCTCAGAACCTATTATATTAAAATAGGGTGAGCTACCATCTAAGCTTAATAGAAGAAACTCAAATAATTTGTATCTAAAATATAAAGCATGACTTGCAGAATATAACTTACAGCAGATGAATAAGTCAGAGAGTGCAAACGGAACAAAACAGATGCAGATAGATAAACAGATATGCAGAAAAATTAGAATGAAAAACTTTTTAATTAACAGAGCAGATACAGCAGTGTAAGAACAGACTTTAATTTTAGAGTGATCAGATGCATGCATACAGTAGTTATTTACTTAAGATCTATATACTTAAGTAACTCTCGTAAATATAACACGTGGTAGCCAGATGTGTGTTGATGGGTAATCTCGACCATCGTCATTCAATGAGCAATTGCAGAAAATGCAACAATGTTTCATCTAAGGAGCGCAATTGTGCTAATGAATTTTCAAAGCAGATGCACGGATATCCCGCCGTGCCAGTCATGGGTATCTTGCCACGTCATGGAGATTCATCTGATGGAACTTTAAATCAATACACATAAAGACCTTAGAATCAGATCGCAAAAACAATGGACACAAACAGATGGCGGAGCTTTTAAAAGACAAAAATCATATGCAGATACTCAATAAACATGCAGTCAATATTAGATACAAGTTAAGTTGAATTTCTCCTACCTCAAAACAGATCTTTTTAAGCAAATTCAAAGCTTTCTAAGATGTCCTGATCTTGACCTAGACCATACGTATAGTACACTAAGTGTCAAAAGTGTCAAAACAGTAATTGGCACAAAGTCCAGCCTTAAATCCCCTAGAAACCAAAACAGTAGAAACAGGAGAACTCGATCGATCAATCCCTCTATTTGATCGATCGGGTTCACATTTGATCAATCAATCTCACCATTGATCAATCAGATGTCTCACACCTAACTAGTCTGAACAAAGGACAATTGATTGATCAACCAAGGGGTTGATCGATCACATTCACAAGTTGATCGATCAATTTTCATAATTAATCGATCAAACCAACATTTCCACATCTTCATAATGGAGGAAATTTGATCGATCAATCTCTTCATTGATCGATCGGATCCTCAATTCAATCGATCAATCCCCATGTTTGATCGATCGGGTCAAAATTTTAGGAAAACACACCTCCTATTTCATAGTGTGTCTTATAAAATTTGATCGATCAAATTCCTGATTTGATCGATCAATTTCACAGTTCGATCGATCAATTCTCAATTGATCGATCAGTCCTTAATTATAGAACAGAGGCAGATTTGATCGATCAATCCTTTAATTGATCGATCGATTCCTTGATTTGATCGATCAATCCCAACAATTGATCAATCGGATTTCCGAAGTTACAAATTTCAGAAAAATAGGCCTCCTGTTCCATAGTCTCCTAATAAAATTTGATTGTTCAAATCCCTTATTTGATCAATCAATTCCACAATTTGATCGATCAATTCCAAATTAATCGATCAGTTCCAAATTCGATTGATCAAACTACTAGTTTGATCGATCGAGCACATTGGGCTCTCACTTCTCAAGAAAAATACCCTTCTGTTTCAAAGGGGCATTTTACACAATTCGATCGATCAACTCCCAAGTTTGATCGATCGGAGTACAGATTGATTGATCAATTCTCAATTGATCGATCGGGTATGACAGTTAAGTTGCCATTAATGGGGTTTGTTGATTCAAAACCCTTTTCAACCCTAAAACTCATGATTCTCCACAAATTATTTACACACCCATAAATGCAGATTTATGGCTCTCAAACCCACATAAAACCCATAACAACTCACCTCTTTCGAAGGTTTGCTTCTTTGGTTCACGGCATCCTAGGTCCACGAGGGTTCTCATATTCAAATCGGTGAATTTGTCATTTGAGCTCTTCGGCAAACCTAAGGTACAACTCTGCGCTAATTCACAGATGTGTTTTTCTCTCTCAAATAGATTGACGTACTTACGTCCATTTACTTACGCTCTGAATCAGCGGATCGAAAATCTAGGGCTTCTTGAGCTTGGTTTCTCAAAGGGTTTCTAGCAATGGTTGGCAAGCAGAGGTTTTCAAAGCAAGAATAAAAGTATTAGGTACTCCTGACCTTCTTTCTCCTATAAGCTGCAAATGGATGGGATATTTCCATTTAAATCTCTTTTGCTCCGGTGTTGAGCATACACACACAACACGTGTTTCTCATTCTACAAACAGACCTAATCGCCTCTCGAACTTGCGTCGCAAGCGACGTCTCACTTCACACACCTACAGATTACAGATTCTCATATTAATAATCTTTTATTTAAATTTTAAATTTATCTCGATTTTCGTGTCGAGCACGGATACCAAAGCAGTCGGGAAGTTCTTCGAATTTTAGGGTCATTACATGATGGAAGGTATAAGATCCAAACACAAATTCGGTACAGATTATGTTGATGTGAGATTGAATTATAAACTTCAAAATCACAATTGTTAATAGAAGTACCAATCTGCACCAGAAAACTTACATTTATATTTCAAAAGACCTCTCAGACTTGTTATGAAGACGCATAAATTTGACAATTTGAAATGACTACCCTTGACGACTAGGTTGTCTAAACCAGCCTTCTTCATTAATGTCAACTTAAGGGGCAGTTTATCAAAATCACACTGCTGGATTCTTCACTTTAGGTGACTAACTCCAAATCCGACACTTGTCGAATTCGTCAACATGGCAGAATCTTTGAGCACTTAATACATACTACTTAATTATCATAAAATAAATGGATGTAGGCACAAAACAGCAATCAATAATACAACTATTACAATAGCAATTAAAAATATATGCAATTAAAATTACATTATAAGCCTTTTTGCAGGGATTTAATCTCCTTTTTTTAGTACTCAAGTGAACTTTCTTCTTGCAGGACCAACACCCTTATGATTTTCGGGTCCTTTTGCACTCACTTTTTATATCTTACTATTGGAAAATTTACTCCATGAGAGAGATCAGTAGAAAAACTTCACGAATATAAATTTTTCATAGAGAACTTTGTAGAGAGATCGATAGAAGAACATCAAAGATAACTTATAAATCTCATATTATTTTAGACAAATATATGTTATGATAATAACCACAAAATCTGACAAATCGCGAAAACCAAACACAAATATCATCAGTTGGAATTCAAAAACCCCAACCCTAAAATTGCATAATCTGAAACCTTAACCCTAAACGTACCTCACTTCGACATTTCTGATGTTGGAAAGCTCTTTGCTCTCCCTGATTTGGTACAATTTGTGGAGAGGGTTTTGGAAGGTTATATGAGTTCTTGAACTAGGGTTTCCCATTTAGGACCGTGCACAAGAAAAATTCAAACCTAATGATCAAATCAATGGTGATTGGTTTCATCAAAGATAAGCTTGTGATTGAAGCAAAAATTAGGGATCGAGGGACACTATGAAAGAGATCGATGCATTTTTTTGGCAAATCCATCAGAAATTATCACCGCGTTGCTCCCTCTTCGAAGAGTTAAAACATTTTTTTTAGTGAGAAATAATTGATAACAACAATTTATTAAGAGATTAAGAAGGAGATTGGAATCTGACCTTCAATTGGTGAAGAACCCTAGTGATTTAAGCGAGAGGAAATCTCAATGAGGTCCGAAATTGAATCAAAACCCTTAAAAATCAATACATTTTGAACTAGATTCAACATCAGCGAGGTCCAAAATGGAATCATAACCCTAACGCAGCATTGAAACTTGAGCACACCATTGAAATCAAATTCGAAATCAGTCAGATCTGAGGATTTGAGTGAGAAGAAGCTTTGGGCGAGAGGAATTTAGGGTTGAGCGATGAAATGAGGGAATGGGTCGTCTGGTATTAAATAGGTTGATGGCGAGTCATCACGATTCCTTGAAGAACCGCTACGTGGGTGGCCCAATGCAATGGCTGATTGCTGAGCTCGCGGAAAAATGTCGAAATAAAAACAGGGGTCTCCATGTCAATGGAGACGGGGAGATGCTCGCCAAGTTTTATGATTTGTTAGGCCTATTGGAATGATTAGACTTTTACAGACGGATTTTTAGTTCGTCTCTAAAGTTCTACCAACTGAGGCATGGGGTGAAACTTGTGGAGATGTCTATAACCGTCCCCATATGTAATTATATTTAGGGAGACAGCCAAAGCCGTCTCAAATAATCGCACTAGAAACGGCTTTTCGTGTGGCCGTCCCTAATTAAAGGTAATTAGAGATGGATTTTAAAGGCCATCTCCAATATCTGTACCCAAAAGTAACTTTGTTTGTAGTGCAAGAATCATCTCATTCGGAGTTGTACATCGAAAGATATCGCGTTCCAAATTTTTTGGTAAAATTGGGCTTTAGGTGGGGGATCCATATGAATTTGGTGCAAGTATTAGTTGTGCCAGGTTTAAGTGGGTCCCCCCGCAGCCTTGCGACTTCCCATGCACTATTTTACTGTACATAAGCTTGGCGCAAGTATTAGTTGCCCCAGGCTTAGCTATAGTAACTGTGGGTTTTTTGCTTGAATTTTATCTTTAGGGATTTGACTTGTTGACCATTTTGATACCCTAGGTGTGTTTCACTTGTTTTGTTGCACCCTTCCTTATCCTATTTGCAACCCTCAAGTGATTTGAAACACTACCCTATCATCCACCATTAAAGCTACTTTCACACTTTTCTAAGCCCCAAAAATCTTAGGAAACCTTAGATGCTTGATTACCTAATTGCTAATCCAACTTAAGCCTCTAAGCATCCCCCTAACCCCTCATTTTCCTATAAATAGAGAGGTACCCCTCCCTTTGAAAGGGCTCCCTCTCCCCTTTAATGCCCCTTTTGCATACAAATTTCAGAATTCCCAAGCTCCCTTTTAGACCTTACCTTTCATCAAAACCTCTTAGTTTAGGTGAGAGCTACCCTCTAGCCTTTCTTCTCTACCTCTTAGTTATCAAGCCCTAGGAGCTAGAACCCTTATTCTAACCATACAAGTCATTGGAAGCTCACCGAAGTACGCTTATGCAAGGATCCACAGCAGTGCAACAAGGGCCCGAGAGCTCCAGCTCTCCCCTCTACTCCTCTACCTTCTTTCTCCTTTCTCTATCCTTGCATTTGTGTCATTACGCCACTAAAATTCCGGTAGAAGCGGAGGGGCACAAATGGGATTTTGGTGCTTTAGGGTAAGAGGAAGGACTTTTTTCTTCTTTTATTTTATTTTATTTTTGGTTATAACTAGAAACTGCATTAAGCAGGTTGATCGGGTGTCTAACACCTTTCTGATTGATAACTGAAGCCCCTACCCAAGAGCCTTTGGTGTAGACCGGTGATTCAGAGTCATTTTTGACACTTCAGTGCTTATAAAATTGATTTTAGGTTTCCCGGGACACCAAAAGCTCCGGGTGGCGACTCTAACGTTTTTAGTAGGGTGCGTATTGTCACAACGGGATTATCATGATTCCCACAGTTGCACAAAAAGTAATGATTTCGACATATCCTTTTGTTTTCCAAAGTCTTCCTCTCACTACCTTCAAACCTAGATAATACGGTTTCAATCCCAAAACATATCCCATAAGTGTATGCTGCCACCGCAAGGCTTCTTCCTAAATCTCATCTTCGGGACAGAAAATAGTTCCAACAACATCACGATCATCGCCCTACACAACATGAAGTTTAGAATAAGCACAAGCCAGTTTACTGGAAGAGAAGAGCGCAACCCATCTCCCAGTACCGGCGCAAGGAGGATCCTCTATGAGAACCTCCTCTCCCCGGAGAGGAGAGAGAAGGAAGAAGAAGAAGAAATGTGCTCACGGAAATCTATGCTCTAGAGCTCAAAGCACACGCAATCCTTGGTTAAGTGATTGTTGTTATTTTACTTTTACCCAATAGGTTGTTGGGCCGGGCTTGGCTATACTCGATTAAAGCCTAACTTGTTGTGGAAATTATGGTGGGATATTGACAAAATAGAAAGAGAAAGAGAAACATAATTAAGTGCAAGCACATGAATCGAGTCACGTAAAATACGCTATCTTTAAGTCTATGCTTGCCCCTACCTTACATAGTCAATAATGAGTTTCCGGCAAGGTAGACTCCAGGATACAATGATTCACGTGACAGTGCGCGTGACCAATGTAATCACCCCTACCGAACATAGATCTCTCTACTGTGCTCTTACATGGAAATATCGAGAACGTGCAAATTTCTTGATTTCTAAACTCATTTTTAAAGACAAGACACAAAAATGATGCATATATCTCTTAGGAGATTGGGCGGTTAGGATCTCATCTCCCTACAATCTATGTTGTTAGATTGATTTGAATATCCCAAGCTTAGTTTACTATCTTTTGGTTTTGCACATTAATAACACTTATGAATAGACATTCTTGACACTACAAAAATAAGGTGTTTCAACGGCACATGTTGTTGTTAAGGGCCGTAGCGACAATTTTTGGTAGTGACAGGACTAGTTGTGGCAATTTTTTATTAATAATAGTCTTATTTTTTTTATAGTATGGAGGAATAAATTAACCAAAATAATTTTTGACTTTGGAGTTTTAAATTTGAAATTAAGTTTGAATAGACACGCCCTCTTGTACGGTTAATAGTTAATAGTAAAATATTATTTTATTGGATCAAAGTAGACCCGACCCAAATGGTATATGCGCCCATACCCACATACAGATCCAAACACATAGTTAGCCCGACCCGAGCCGCCACGTGCACACTTGTGCGTGTGAGAGCGGGTACCAATGAATATACTTTTCTCCACAATGTAATTGTCATGCCTCCAACTCTTGGACCCGTACACCCGTACAACTTTCGTGTATGAGTGTCCCGATTTCATGAGTCGGGCGTGCGTGGCACATCCATGATTTTAATTGCTTATATTAACGGAGGAGGTCCGTAATGTCACGTTTAGAAGTAATATTTTTTCATTTGATTGCGAAATTTTCACAGTATTCTTAACCTAGCGTACTGTTTCAGAATTCAATCATTCTTTTTTAAAGAAATTTCATATTTTCGTTTTCGATTGGTCAAAACATCCTTAATGTTATCAAGATCCTTAGATTGAGAAGGGTTAATTGATAAGGACACTTCTACCCTTGGAAAAATTCATATTCGGGTACCAAAATTTATCATATAATAATTGAATGCCATAAAACATAAAGATATACTTTGAAAATATTTTCAAAGTAGGGTACTCTTCACCCATTTACTCCGTCAAGATAAGGATCAATCTGACCATATTAGTCTATCTTGAACCTAACACGAGGTACAGTTTTGATCAGGGAATCATCCTTTCACTTGATTAATTTAAATTTCAATCACTAAGATTTATTTACATGATTTATAATCGGTTTTTATTATTTATTGGTAAAACATAGGGGGTCGGTTCAATCACTAAGGTCGTATAATTGGTTATTGTCACGACCCGAAATTATCCCATCCCGAGGGCTTAGAATTTCAAGTTGTCACACTACAAAAAATAAGACTATTAGCGGCAATTTTTTTTAATAAAAAACTGCCGCTATTAGTCCTGTCGCTACAAAAAACTGCCGTTGTTGTTTTTGTAGTGACAGTTTTTTATAGCGACAAGACTAATAGTGGCAGTTTTTTATTAAAAAAAACTGCCGCTATTAGCCTTATTTTTTGTAGTGTCACCTGCGCGCATCCCGAATACGGTAAGCGGACAAACACATAATCAGAGTTCTCACACAAATGTGGTTCCACAAAATTCGTGACTCTAACAATAAAAGAATGAAATAAATGGGCAGCTATAGATAAATAAATAACTGTGATAAAATCTATGAAACATCACATATTCAATGGAGAAGTAAAGATCAAATATAAATAAAAAGTACAAGGCTATAAATCAATAATAATTGTGCAAAACTAATCTCAGTACCGAAACTACAACTATCAATAGTCAGTACTCAGGTCAAAATCAGCACCAAAGTCCTCCTGGTATTTAGCGGCGTTGCCCTCCCAAGGCTCCTGGTACTCTGCGTTCGTTGGGTCAATGAAGTCAACGCCAATAGCATCAGAATAGTCAACGCCCGCTCCGTCGATAAAGTCACCTAAAATTAATGAATGCCACGAGAGGTGAGTTGCTATACAACGCGCAACTCAATAGATACACCACCAATTTACTCTACACTACTCAGGTACATTGTTGGTGCATCTCGTAAGCGATAAATTAATATAGCAATATAATTTGAAAGAAGGAAATAATAAATGCTTTTGTATCGTAGGATTCATATCATACCATAAATATAAGACTATGATATAAACACACTCTAGTTCTAAAGTCTCTCACCATACCTCATAAAATAAAATGTATTATTTTTATCTTCACATGTGTCTGTACATTGCATGGGCGTGCCTACATACTTGTAAATCCTAATACGATATGTGTCAGAATTGCTGGTCGAGTCTACTATGTGTGTAACAATCCGGATTTTTAGACTTTATTTTAACGGTGTTAAATGATGCACCACACTATGTACTGTGCTAACGCTTCACATCGAAATCGGAAACCACCATTTAAAATAGAAAATTTCTAAATTTTCTTATATCAAAATTAGACTCATTGCGAAGTGCTCGTCGATACGATTCCAACGATATATAATTTAACAACTTCTAATAAGAATACAAAAAGTTATGCCCATTTTAAGTGATCAAGCAAGTCAAAGAGTATAATTGTAATTTCGGGAGAGAAACACCAATTGCTTTGGTGCTTATGCAAAACGCTGGAACGAAACCTTTTCTCAAGCTATCCAAGTTACGTATGAATTCTTATTCCGTGTAAAAATCTCTTATTTTATTAAATCTTCTACGAAAAATGTTAATTAGAGTTGACCTAAAATTTTATACCATTATAAATAAAACTTTAAAAGTTCTCTACTCTCTATAATAAGAAATTATTCTCTCTCAAGACTTAGACGAACCGACGCCTTAGACATCGACCTTTTCAACCCGAATCGCCGTTGATCTTTCGTTCACGCTTCAAGAGGTGGGTACCTATCAATCCATCTTGTTCTTCTCAGATCCCGTCACGTAGGATGCGTTCGATCGCGCATCGACGGGTTTAAAAATTTTATTTAAACCCAAATATCTCATAAATTAATAGACCTATATGTTTAATATTATGTTTTCCCTTAAAAATTATATAATTGTAAGTTGGATTTATATGTTATTTCTCTTTTCTTCTCAAGAACCCTTTTGTTTGAGCCATTAATATTTTACCTTCTATTAGGTCTGTATATTTAATATGTCTACTTCCTTTTAAATCTACATACTAATTAAACATGAATATTTTTAAGTATGATAAATCTGCATGTTTAGTATTTTATTTTTCTATTAAAATTGCATGAATTGTAAATTTGGTTTATATGTTATTTCTCTTTTCTTTTCAAAAATCCCTTTTGTTTGAGCCATTAATATTTTACCTTATATTAGGTCTGCATATTTAATATGTTTACTTCCTCTTTTATGTCTGTAAAATTAATTAAATTATAATATTTATAAATTTGATAGATTGACTTAATTAACATAATATCATATTGATATGATTTATTTCTAAATCTGTATAGTTATAAATTTATCCTTCTACTAAAACTATAATAATATATATTATTATTGCAAGTCTATATTTTTATTTATTTAAAATTAATTAAGCCTAAAAATTAAATTATATTTTTATTTTATTTATAAGAATAATAGATTGCACTATCTTAAAATTTCGGGTCTGAACTTGCAGCTACGAACCCGAATTCGCGGCCACAAACCTGAGCTCGCGGCCATCGATGTATTGGTCCTGGTATTTTGGTCATAACCTTTTACTCCGAGCTCAGATTAATATAATTCTTACGGCATTGGAAAGAAGACAACGAGCTTTACAACTTTGTGTGAAATAGTTATTTCACGAATCTGACATTTTAGAGGTCAAAATAGAGCAACAAGTTAGATTCAATTTTGAATAACTTAAGGCTATTCGAATTTAATATTATTTTTTTAATTCTCATGACTAAAGTTCCTGTGTATATTATATCGTAAGGTCTTTCGATCTATGGTCATGATAAATCATAACTTAATAATTATAAATACCATTAAATTTAATTATCTAATTATTATATATATATATATATATATCAATTTATCACTTCAACGCGACCTCTTCGATAACACAAAGTGTTAGGAATTCGATATCTCGTGAACATCGAACCCCGACCTTTCCATTATCAAAAATATACTTATAATTATCTTATTCTATGTTGTATTAGAATGTGTGTAAATAAATGCATATATAAATATAAGATAATCTAATATAAATCTTTTTGTATGTCTGACCTTCTGTATTTCCATCTGAATTATATTATGAGTTATGAGTAAGTTAGGACATATGTACGAGAGTGTATGAGATCATGCCTATGCTTGGACGTGGTGACTCACTGAGATGGTATCGAAGCGAGGAATACAACATATTCACATGCCTTACAACTCATGGTGGAATGGGACCCATGACAAGTCGGGTGAGTGTGAATTCAGTGTAACTTCATATACGGTGGCATATACAATGATCCTATCACCCCGAGTTTTAATACGAGAAGATAAGATATGAGATATGATACGAAAATCGGGCTTTGGGCCTTAGCTGTGGTGAGGTTTCTTTTACGGTTACGTGAAACTCGAAATATTGACGTCCATGTATGGATGCAACACCTCTATGACAGTATAAACTACCACATGAAGTACATCCATATTACTATGGAACCTTTTTCTTAGGAAGCGTTAATTAAAAAGGTTGTCTCACTATAGTTTGCCATAGGATTAAGTATAAGAGTATTATAAGATATGAGTATGAGATAAGATAAGTTATGATACGAATACGATAATAAGACATCGCTGTGTAGGCCAACAAAAGATAAAGAACTTAAGTCTCTGTACGTGTCGTTCCTTGCGTAACCACCGTAAGGGCAACAATGTCTTTCAGCCAAGACGGATCTCTGGGAGAGATTATGAGTATGAGTATGTTATGAGTGAATTTAGCCATTATGTCTCCCCATTGGCTGAGTGGTGGAGTATGAGTATGACACGAGGGCGCTATAATATAGTGGTATGATACTATATTGACTCTCTCATAGTAGCTCGAGCAGCGACTCTAACACAGGTCGTTTAGGATTTCACTAGTATGTTAGTTATGCTCATGCGATGTACAGACGTATGTGCGAGAATGATAATAAGACATGATATGATATGTTATGAGATATGGTAAGGTACGTTAGGATATGAGTGTCTAGATCATGGTCTTGCAATTATGATATGATATGAGTTTTACGATATACATGTGATTTTATATTCCTTTTGCTATTTGCTTTGAGATATTATATTTATCACTCACAAGAAGCACCCACAATGCACCTGAGTAGTATGGGGTGGATTGATGGTGTATCCACTGAGTTTACGTGACTGAGTAAACTCATCCCACGATAATCTAATAGCTGCAGGTGACATTGCTGGTGGAGTAGACGCCGGCCATCTAGATCCTGCTGACGCTGATCTCATTGATCCCGCGGGTGTTGAGTATCAGGAGCCTTTGGAGGGTGACAGAGCTAAGTACCAGGAGGGCTACGGTACTGATTTTGATCCGAGTGTCGGATATTGATCATTATAGACTTGGTAGTAGATTTGGTCCTTATTATTATCATTGATTTTATGATTTTATTTTATCAGATTTGTCTCCGACTTTCATTATTGTTTTATTGGTGGATTATTCAGTTTCATTATTTTTATTCTAGTATTTATGACTATTTTATTTCCACCTTTATGTGTTGGCTTTCACGGATTTCATGAAATCATTATTACGTGAGAACTCTGATTAGGTGTATGTCCGCTTAGCATATCCGGGATATGTGCGGGTCATAACTCGGAATTCTAGGCCCTCGGGATAGGGTAGAATTTCGGGTCGTGACAATGTGAGAGTCATCATAATAGCTTACAACCATAACATAACGCCCTCCATAGCATACACCCCATTTGGCCTATGGGGAGACATGACCAACGTAACTCATCACATACTCATATTGTCTTCTCTGAGAACCATCTTAACTGTAAGACGTAGTGATCCTTACAGTAGTTATGTAAGGAGCGACATGTATAAAGTTAAATGCTTAATCTTATACTGGACTATATAACAGTATCTTATTATCATACTCGTGTCTTATCGTATCTTACCGACTCATATCTTAACACCTAATTTAACCTGAGTTTAACCTTAAATAAGTCATACACTTAATCTATCATATTTAAGACTCAGGGGTGATAGGATCATCGTATATGACACTGTGTACGAGGTTACACTGAATTTAAACTACCCACACTCGCCATGGTGTCTCATACCACTATGAGTTGTAAGGCATGCGAATACAGTGTGATTTCTGCTTCGATATCATCTCTACGAATCACCATGTCCAAGCGTAGGCATGCTCTCATATACTCACATATGTGACCTAACATATCCTTAACTCGTACTGTAACACCCTAATTTTTAAAAAAATCATTAATACACACAATAGATCATTTAATTCTAAAATATTTTAAACTTAAAATATGCACCTTGGTCTAAAAAGGGCTCATGCATATAATTGTGTAAATAGTTACACAATCTCCGTGAGAGCACCAGTGGTAAGAGGCTTGAATTCTAAGCAAGAGGTCTAGGGATCAAACTTTTTTAGAGACTTCAAAAGCTCTATTTTTTGGACTTTAAGCTAACAACATATACGTTTAAGCTAGGTGTGTCAGCCTAACACCAAATGTTAATCAAAGAGTTGGAAAAAGGCAACTCACGTACAAATTAAAATTTGTGGGTTCTTGAGAATACTATTTTCTAAACCCTCTAAAACTCTAATTAAAAAGGTCGTAAGAGAAACCCTAACCTTTTCTCTTTAAATAAGAGCCCTAACCTCCTCTTTTCTATTATTCATAAAATTCTCTAGTTTTCTCTTTCAACCTTCATCTTCAAACTCTCTAAGAACATCAAGGTGCTCTCCTTAAGACGCTTTGATCACCGAAATTCTTATGATTTAGAAGGAGGAACCCTGAGGAGAGAGCATGTAAAGCATCGAGATCTCCCAACCACCATAGGATCATCGGCCACGCTACAAGAGGTAGCTCTAATTATTAATGATGGTCTATAGGGTTGAAATCACATTAGATAATCAAGTTTATAATTTTCTAAATCATTAGAATAATAAACGGATCTCGAATACATAAGAAACTCGAATCTAAAAGACGACGATGACAGATCGCAGTGATAAGACCCACAGTGCACTATCATATGTCACAGCGTACTGTGAAAATATCACAGTCCTCTGTTTGACAACCGACTGCAAGAGACAAAATTTTAAATAAGGAACCGAGCGATTCACAGCTCGTTGTCATTGAAAGAAAACTAGTGCCGTTATGAAGAGAGTGTCTTCCGAAGGCCATAATTTTTTATAGAAAAGTTTGATTGATCATTATAATATATCGTTTTAGGGTAGCTCGAGAGAAAATAGTCACAGCACGCTGTGATATATGATAGCTCGTTGTGGATACCGAAAATAGAATGCACTTTAAAAAAATCTACAGTCACAGCTCGCTGTGAACAACCCATAGCTCACTGTGAACATGACCACAGCTCGCTAGCATAGCATAGCAGCGAGCTGTGTATATTAAAATAAAATATAAGTTCTGATAGTTGTGCAGCCATAGTTCGCTATGAACAAACAATAACTCCTTGTTAATAAGACCACAACTTGTTGTCATGATACAGCAACGAGTTGTGAACAGTGAAATTAGAAGATGATATGCCTATCCGAATCATTCAACCAATTTTGAACCTTTGATGATTTGTTTCCTTTATGTGTCAATTGTACATGGACCATAGAGGAGAGAATCAGACCGATTATAAGGGAGGTATCTCATTCTGAACCACAAAATCTTCGAAATTGAGGTAGGAGAATTTCAATGCATAGTTATATTTTAGACTTTGAATCGTAGGCTTAATGATGGATTTGAATATGAAATTATTAAGTATTTAAACATCAAAATCTTTGAATTGCTTTTAAATTATTGAATATTTGAACATCGAACTCTTGAATCATTGAACATTGATACATTAAACTCTTTGAATTGCTCATGAATCATTGATTATTTTGAAATCTAAACTCTTCGAGCTTTGAAAGAACTTGAACTCTATTTTATATGAATATTTGGACTTTTGAACTTGGAACCCTTTCAACTTTGAATAAGAATGAAAATTATTTATGAATCAGAACATTGTACTATTATTAGAACTTTGCCTTTGATTTGAGATTTATGTGAACGAATCATGTGCTTCGACACCTTTGAACAATTGAACCGCACAAGTATCCCTCACAGCGCAGGGGCTTGGGCACATAGAAAATTATTCATTAAATGACGATGATTAGGGGATTCCCATCGGTTACTAGAGACTGACACTGTTATATTTGCATTGGAGATATTTAAGTTATGAATTTTATATATACATTGAATAAGAAATTGATTCCGATTTTCGATAAGAATAAAGCGAATACTCATGTAAAACCTAAGAAAATGACATCATTGAATCTTATTTGAAACTCTAATTCAAAACATGTGTTTTTCAAACTTTATATCTTTCAAATTCTGTTTTGACATTTAAATGTCTTTGAAATTAATCATTGAAACTATGTATTGACTGGATGACTTATAGTTGGTATTGAGCTTTCTCTAATAAGCTTAGACTGTTAGATCACCCTGACACTATGTGTCACAGGTACCGAAGAAGTTCCAAATCTTGAGTTGGAAGATGTAGACTTTGTATCAGAGGACGAGGCAGATCTTCAGTTTGAGCAGTTTTATCTGTAGATCTATTTTGAGACACTTAGACTTGGTACATCATGGATTTAGTAGACATTAATTATTGATTACATTGTGCACCATTATTTGTGTGACATACGGCCGTCACCAGTGGTTTTACTTATGATTTTACAGTTTCATTATGGACTTTTATACACTTATTTTTTGTTTAATGGTTTGCTCTCTATTAATTACCAAAGAATTTTTATAATTAGATTGTGAACTATGATCTAGTAATCCGAAATTTTCATGTGTTTCGGAGTTGGAAATTCGGGGTCGTTACACGTACAACATGTAGGTGATAAAAATCATCCTCTTATTTTGTTTAGTAAATGGATTGAGGTTAAAGTTACATTACACATACACACGTAATATATATATATATATATATATATATATATATATATATATATATATATATATATATATATGGATATGGCATATCATTACACATAGAAGGTATGAGATATAAAATTTGAATCTATCAAGACCATCGATCGAAAGACCTTATCTTAAGATTAGCCTGTGTAGGAATTTTGGTCATGATACATGAGGGATAGAGTATTTAATACTCCATCAAAAGACATCGATGATTCGGGGCACTAGACCTTGAATGGTTTCCGAATCCGAGTCCTAGGTCAGGTCTCAAATTGGTCGTACAAAAGTGCGTAAGAAGACATACACTGGATTGTAAGCCAAAAGTTACAATAGCTTGTTAAAGAATCAATCAATCAGTCTTGGAATCAATCGATAGAGGATATAAAGTAAAAAATGTTATTTCTTTGGATGCAAATCGATTGATCGGATTTCGATTCAATCAATCGCAAATTAAATGTAAATAACTCATTTGGTTTGGTTCAGAATCGATCGATTGGAAATTAGAATTGATCGATTGAATTTAATGAGTAAGACATCATTCGGTTTGGTTCGAAATCGATCAATAGGTCTTGGGATCGATCGATCGCAATTAATGCAAATAGGTAGAGCAGTTCGGTCCAGAATCAATCGATCGCAATTAAATAAAATGATGTTGTTCGGTTCGGCTCAGAATCAATCGATCACTTTTAGAATTGATCAATCGAAAATATAATGTAAATCTATAAATTGGTCTCGGTCTAGAATCGATCAATCACGAGTATAAAGTCGATTTGGTCCAGAATAGATCGATCGCAAATGAAAATCAATCGATTGATTTCATGAATTATGCAATTTCTAGGGTTCCGAAAATAAGATACGAAAAGGAAAAAAGATGAACAAAGAACAATTAAAATAACACCATAATCAAGGCTAGCCATTTCACTATTTTTATAGTAATATTTAAAATAAAAATAGATGGGTTCATTTTATTTAGCCCGTCGATGCGCGATCGAACACACCCTATGCGATGACATCTGAGAAGTATATAGTGGATTGATGGGCACCACCTATTGAAGCGTGAACGATAAATCTATCCCTTCCTCCTTGATCTCGATGGTAGAAATGGATCGCCATGGTTCTTGTGGAAGAACACAGAAATTTTCTTAACGGAAGAGATTAGGGAGGTTTGGGAGAGATGAGTTAAGGAAGAGAGATTGTGACGATTAGAATTTCTTAAGAGAAGAAGAAGAATAAGAATTAAGGTATGGCTAGGTTTTCTTACAAGATTAGAATAAGAAAAGTTAAAGGGAGTTACGTAGATTAAATAGGTTTTCTAAAATAGGGTAGGATCCAGTGTGAAGTGCTAATACCATGCATAGTGTAAAATATTATCTAACACTATTAAATAAAATTAAGAAAATATGAGTCATTAAATTCTCCCCCCCCCTTTATAATATTTTTGTCCTCGAAAAAGAGTACCTGCGGTGAGACCTTTGGTGAGATATCATTGTAAAGTTTTGGTAAACCTATCTAGGGTTCTGTGAAGAGCTTTGATGAGGCTTGAGTGTTCTTGTATTTTTATGGAATTATCAATATAGTGGATCATCGTTGCACGTGAACGTAGGCATATTGTCGAACCACGTAAATATTATCTTTTGTGATTATGTTTGACTTCTTTTTATTTTGGGTTCTTATTTGATCATTCATCGTGAGATCGTTGGTTAATTTGAGAGCTTTCGCCCAACAAATTGGTATCATAGTTATTAGGTTTTTATTCTACTATCGGAGATGGTATCGAAGTCCATAAAAGTTTCAAATGTGAAGTTCGAGGTTAAGAAATTCGGCGGGACGATTAATTTTAGCTTATGGCAAGTACAAGCCGGGATATCTTGATTCAACAAGGGCTGCACAAGTCTTTGAAAGGGCTTATGGGTAAATCGGCGAATATGTTTGATGGTGATTGGAAAGAAATCAAACTTCAACCATATAGTACGATTCGGATGTGTCTAGTGAAGAAAATTTCGTACAACATGATGCGGGAGAACTTGGCGATCGCACTATGGGTCAAATTGGAGAGTCTCTATATGACGAAATCTCTAACGAGTCGTCTGTATCTCAAGAAGCAATTGTACAAGTTGCACATGAAACAATATAATCCTCTCAACTAACAACTTAATGAATTAAAGAGAATAGTATTTAAATTATTAAATATTAGAGAAGCGGTTAAGGATGAAGATAAAACACTATTGCTTTTGTCTTCCCTCCTCGAATCCTATGAGCACCTAGTTACTACGCTACTCAATGGGAAGAAGGCTATTGAACTGGAGTCGGTTACAGCGGCACTGCTTTATAATGACATAAGGAAGAAAAGTTCAGATAGTGATACACAAGCAGATGATTTGTTTATTAGGGGAGATCAGAGGACCGTAAGTCTAAAAGGGGTAGATCAACATACAAATTTAAATCTAGAAATAAAAAGACTGTAGAATGTTATAAGTGTCACGAGAAGGGCCACATCAGAATGTATTGTCCTTAGTTACAAGCTATCGAGAATAATGCTTAAGATAAGAAGCAGGAAGAGATTGTTGATGAGGTTGGTATAGCCTAACATGCTTCGGATGATGATGGGAACATATTGTTAGTGGTTTCTGATATCTACTCATAGAATGTATGGAAACTTGATTCAGGGTGCTCCTCTCACATGGTCTAAATAGGGACTGGTTTACGTTTTTTAAAGAGGTAAATTGTGGAACGATTTTAATGGATAAACAAAATAGCCTACAAAATAGTTGGAAAGAGGAGTATTAAAATAAAGATGCATGATAAGAATGTGAGAACATTGATCGATGTACTGCATATTCCAAAACTGGAGAAGAACCTCATATCGCTTGGTACACTAGACTCCAATAGGCTCAAGTTTACAGTTCAAGGTGGAGTTTTGATGGTGACAATGGTATCTATGGTTGTGATGAAAATGGAAAAGGTTGGGAACCTTTACTTTCTATCAGGAAGTACAGTGACAGATGGGGCAACAATATCTACCTCAAAAGATAGCAGTTTGTCCTCTACATTGCTATGACACATGCGCCTAGGGCATATATCAGAAAGAGAGATCACTGAGTTGAGCAAGCAGAGCTTGTTGAAAGATATAAAGGCTAATAAGGTTAAATTTTGTGAGCATTATGTCTTCGAAAAATAGTGCAAGATTAAGTTCAACACAACAATTCACACTACAAAAGATACATTGGTTTATATATATTCGAATATATGAAGGCCTTCAAAGGTTCATTCTAGAGGTGGTATCAGATAGTTTGTCTCTTTCATCAATAATTACTTTCGGTATGTATGAATCTACATGATAAAGACTAAGGATGAGGTGTTGAAAATCTTTAAGAGGTGAAAAATACTGTTTGAGAATCAGACTTGAAGGAAGGTTAAGCGGTTGAGAACCGATAATGGTGGTGAGTACACCAGTGGACAATTCGAGGAGTTTTGTGAAGAGAACGGTATTGCAAAGCACTTCACAATGAAAAATACACCGCAACAGAATAGGATAGTAGAACAGAAAAATAGAATTCTACTTAAAAAGACAAGATGTATGTTATTTAATGCGGGATTGGGTAGAGAGTTCTAGGTTGAAGCAATCAGTACGGCGCGCCATTTAGTAAATAGATCATCATCTACGATAATAGAGTGCAAGATTCTGATGAGATGTGATCGGAGAAGCCTACAAATTATAGTGCATTGAGGGTCTTTCATTGCATAGCTTACTATCGTGTTAGAGATAGTAAAATTGACCTAATAGCTAAAATAGTGACTTTCTTAGGGTATGTAGATGACTTGAAAGGGTGCAAGTTGTGTTGTCTCGAACAAAATAAGATTTTGATCAGCAGAGATATGACCTTTGATGAATCTATTATGTGAAGTTTTAGCAAACAGAATATGAAAATTTGAGATGAAAGATTTTGATGTAGAGAGAAATATTCTTGGGATGGAGATTTAAAGAGACAGAAAGAAATGGCAGTTGTGTCTGGCATAGAAGAGTTATCTGGCGAAGGTACTCTCAAGATATGGGACAAAGAACTCAAAGGCGGTGAGTACATCATTGGCAGCTCACTTTCGTCTTTCGGCTAGCATGTATCCTACTGCAGATGCGAAGTGTGAGTATATGACTCGTGTTTCCTATACAAATATAGTTGGTAGCTTGATGTACGCTATGGTGTGGACTCGGTCGGATATTTCACAGGCCGTTAGTGTGGTTAGCATGTATATGGCTAATCCGGGTAAGGAGGATTAATAGGCGGTGAAATGAATTATGAGGTATCTACACATAATGTCAGGTTAGTTTTTTGTAGTGGTACAAATCATTAATTATGCGGTTACGTAGATTCAGATTATACGGGTAATTTGGATAAGCATCGGTCTACAACGGGATATATGCTTATGTTATCAGGTAATTCAATTAGCTGAAAGTCGTGTTACAGGATACAGTGGTCTTGTCTACTACAGAGGCAAAGTATATGACACTAATAGAGGCAGTGAAAGTAACATTGTGATTTTAGGGCTTAGTTAGTGACTTAAAAATCACACAAATGTGTTGATGTGTTTTGTGATAGCTAGAGAGTATTATTTATTTAGCAAAGAATCACGTATATCATATTTGTATCAAATATATTGACATACGGTATCACTTCGTACATGAAGTAATAGAGCATGATAAGATATCTTTGAAAAGGGTGAGTACGAAGGGCAATCTTGCGGATATGATGATAAAAGTGGTACTGATGGTCAAGTCTAAACATTATTTCAATTTGATTAATGTTCAACAGGTTTGAGCGCCCTCAGGGCGCTGGTGGGAGCGGTGATACAAGTTTAGCGATGATCGGAAGAAATAATACATGGTAAAGCTTAAGTCAGGTGGAGAATTGTTGTTTAGGCTCTAACTTATTAAAGTTCGATCGAGTAAAAACCAAATTTGCTCGAGCGAGGTGGGTTGCCCAAAAGGGCCAACTTACTAGTGTAGGCCGCTCAAGCGCCTTT
Source organism: Chloranthus sessilifolius (assembly GCA_021018995.1). NCBI lineage: Eukaryota > Viridiplantae > Streptophyta > Magnoliopsida > Chloranthales > Chloranthaceae > Chloranthus > Chloranthus sessilifolius. Next base: position 17,331,077 of record CM037595.1, on the reverse strand, counting down.
GGTACTTGCTCGAGTAACCAGTGCACTATTTCAAACGGCAATTTCTCTAGTCTTAGTAGCCCAAGCGACTTGCAGCAGACGAGTTACGCTTTGAGCATCTATTTAGGTCTTCCATATTTAAGGAGAAAACTCTTGGACGAATTAATAAATTGAGATATCATTGTAAAGCTTTGGTAAACCTATCTAGCGTTTTGGTGAGACTTGAGTATTCTTATATTCTTGTGGAATAATCAATATAGTGAATCATTGTTGCACGTGGGTGTAGGCATATTGCCAAACCACGTAAACATTGTCTCTTGTGTAATTGTGTTTGATTTCCTTTTATTTTGCGTTCTTATTTGATCGTTCATCGTGAGATCATTGGTTAATTTGAGAGCTTCCGCGCATCACATATTTATATTAAGTTAACTTTAGGATCACCCAAAAATTCCTCTCTAAATTCTTAAACAAAATCGTTGTTAATAGGGGTGCAAGTTTTGACGGAAGACCGATCGAACCGAACTGACTTGAAAACTGATTCAGACTAAACCAAACCGATCCTGGTTCAATTTCAGTCTTGGGTGGCAAAAATCAGAAACCAATTAGGTAAGATGAGAAAAAAAAATCCTACAAAAATTGAAAAAGTACCATAAAATATTTATTAAAAATATGTGAACTGAAAAAAATACAAAAGTTTCAGTTTCAAACAAAAAATAAACTCAATCGAGTAAAAAATCATAAACTTGAGTTTCGGTTCGATTCGGTACCCAAACTTGCATCCATAGTTGCGATCTTCTCTTGACAACAGATACTTGCATTTCCAACTCTTTCCCATTGAATACGATTATAGATATGACCAGTTCCTTCCAAAAGCTGCACCTTGGTTGCATTATTTCTACAAAAACAAGATCTTCATAGAAAGCAGTGATATGTGTGAATAGGACTCTTGACTTGTATTCCTTGCAATCATCCTTGCAATCATCACAGAACCTTGTAGGAGATAAAAGGCTCTCTTGGGTTCAATGTGCATCTTGAAAGGGCCGGACTCTCATGACCGTCATTGAAACACGAAAATGGTGTTTACATGATCTCACACCATCAATGGTTTAACATATGGGGGATCCATACCGTCAAAGTGATTAGATTGAAGGGAAACAAGTCCAAAAAGAGTTAGTAAGATTTACCATCCGATTTGTAGACTATAACATCAACCATTGTTTTTAGTTTTAATGGCAGGTATTAAGGTCATCAATCAAATGATTCACATCCACTTATAGGCATGTTTCTTTGGGGTTAAGACAGTTTCCAATGATAGATTGCCACTTGGACAATTTAGATTGATCACAAATGTGTGCCCTCATGGCATAATGATAAGTCACACTTCAATGGTGTGAGATAAAAAGTCTAATTTTAAGAGTGTAAGATCATTTAAACACCATTTTGATTCTCAAATGTCAGTCAGGAGCGAGATGCGAGAACATTGATAGTGAAGGAAAGAATATTGATAGTGAATGGACACAACGCTTCCTACTTTCACAGTATAACCCAAACAGAGCTTATTCCTGGGATTTTTCGAACCCTCATGTTTCTCATCCTTCCCCTTATCTTTGCGACATTTTCCCACTGACCGGATTTTGCATATATATTCGACACTTGTATATTCATGTCTGCATTCTCAACCTCCAACTCGAGAAGGCATTTCATGGCAATCTCTGCTGCGGCTGTATCCCCTCGAATGCTAGCAGCACCTAACAATGTCTCCCATATGCGAAAATCAGGTCGGACTGGCATCGTGTCTATAAATTTCAGCGCCTCTGTAAGCTGCCCGGCTCTTCCTAACATGTCAACCATACATGCATAGTGTTTCATTGTGGGTTCAATCCCAAAGCCTTTAGACATTGATGCAAAATACTTAAATCCGTTTTCTATAAGACAGGAATGGCTGCAAGCCAACAGTATTGCCGTGAACGTTATACTATTCGGGGCAATATACCCGATTTGGCACATCCTTTCAAACACAGAAATAGCTTTGGTGCCATACCCATTTAGTCCGTAGCAAGTGATGAGTGCAGTCCATGAACTCACATCTCTATTGGGCATTTTATCAAACACTCGCTGTCCGAGTTTAACGTCTCCGCATTTACCGTACATGTCTATTAGCCCGTTGCCCACAAAAACCTCTTGGTCCAAATTAGCTCGATAAGTGTAGCCGTGAATCTCCTTTCCTTGTCTCAATGATATTAGGCTTGAACAGGTGCAGAGGACTGCACCTATTGAAAACAAATCGGGCCGTGCTTCATTGGAATTCAGCATCTCCACAAAGAGTTCCAATGATTCCGTACTTCTACCATTTTGTGTATAACACTGAATCATCATATTCCAGGTAACTTGATTACGTTGAGGCATTTCGTCAAACAGTTTCCGGGCAAAGTACATGCTGCCACACTTGCCATATGCATTGACCAGAGCCGTCAAGACAAATACATCTACAGCAAACCCACATTTAATCGAAAACGCGTGTACTTGTCTTGCTTCTTTTTTCCTGCCTCCACACAATCCCGGGAGGATGCTTACCACAGTAAACGAATTGGGCTTAAAGCCCGCGACCCGCATACCACGAAACAATTCGATGGCAACATCGAGCCGATCGTTTTGCGCGTGTGCAGAGATAATAGCAGTCCAAGTGACCACGTTTCTGTGAGAAATTTTATCAAACAGTTGGCGAGCAATATGTAATTGACCGAATTGGGCATAGAAGATGATAAGGCTGTTACCGACAATGTGATTAGAGTCAAAGCCAGTTCTGATCACATGGTTATGAAGAATAAGACCCATGGTTGGGTGTTGAAGTTGTGAAGAGGCTTTGAGAATGTAAGGGAAGGTGTAGTTATCAGGCTTGAAACCATGGTTCCAGAGGTTGGTGTAAAGCTGTAGGGCTTTAGTGGGTTGGCTACTTTGAACAAGTTTCTTTATTGAAGAGTTGATGCTTTGGAAATTTGAAATTAACGGGCATCTTGTTACCATTCGTTAGTTTTTTTTTTTTTTTTTAAAGAAACTAACTTAATTAGATATCAATATATATATATATATATATATATATATATATATATATATATATATATATGTATGTACATGATTTGGTACCCAACAAGGAACACTCCCAGTGGTGATTGGGGCAATCTCCTTCTCCCAATGGTAAAGCTTGGGGACTTGCACGGTTATTTATGAACAAGAAAATCAGTCAAAATTATGAGTGCATCTTTAGGTTGGTAGAGGACATTGTGACAAATTTCTCCGTAATTCATCGAACCATGGGTTGAACGAAACTTTCGCGAAATTTATGTGATTTCTTCGAAACCGCTGAAATTTCATAAACTTCGGCAAAATTAGCAAAATTTTGTCGAAATTAATAGTTTTTCTTTTAATTTCAGTCATTTTGAAATAATCAATAAGATATTTTTTGTTTCAATATTTCAAAAACATAGATCTTAAGATCATGTTGCACTTATTAGACGATCAAATGTTGATTCCACATCACACACATTCTCATAAGTGAACTAGATCACAAGGAAAAGATTTGACCTTCACTTTTAGGGACGTGTGCCATATGGAATCAACATCTGACCGTCTTTATTTTTTTTCTTCTCAACCTATGTTTCACTTGCTTAAACTGTTGACTGATTTGAATCAAATGATATAGATTGTTTTTTGTGCAAATCTTGAGACATGATCGGCCTACCATTAAACAGTCAAATTTTGATTCCACATGTTGCACATAACAAAAAATGATTATATGATCATTAGCATATATCAAGCATGGTTCTTAGATCACTTTTCAAGATGTGTACTATGTGAAATTAAAATTGGACTGCCTGATAGTAAGCCCGTGATCACAAGATCTACTCAATGGAAGATTGGGGTTAAAAATGATCTCTGTCATATGATTCAAAGCAATAAACAGTTTCAGTAGGTAAAAATGAGGTTGAAAAGAAGAATCTTGGGTGAAAGTAAAGGTCAAATATTCTAATATCATAGAAGAGTAATATATGCTTATCATAACCCACAGCTCTTTTTTCGGTTAAACTTTAGAGCAAATAAGTGGATCGAAGGGAGATCCGAGGAAGACAATTGTCACGACCCAAATTTTAACTCATCCTGAGAGCCTAGAATTTCGTGTTATAATCCGCTCGCATCCCAGATACACTAAGCGGACATCTACATAATCAGAGTTTTCACACTAATATGGTTCCACAAAATTCATGAATTCAATAATAAAGGAATGAAATAATTACTAATCAATGGAAAAATAAAGGCCAATAATAAATCAAATGTACGAGGCTAACAATGAATACCCAACAATAGACCATAACCGTACGAAATGAAAGAATAAATTGTCTAATTTGTAAATTCTAATCTCAGTACTAAAACTATACTATTAATAATCGACATAAGGATCATAGTCAGCACCGAGGTGGGTGCTTCAGTGATCAACGGGTCAATCTTGAAAGGCAGTCATTTTTCTTTTCTTTTTTTAATGCACCCACATATGCGGTTGTTCTTCTAAGAAGGGTAACCATTTAGGTTAGTTTAGGTGAGTTTCAATGGAGTTTTTTATTTAAGATTTCAAGAAGGAGGAGGAGGTAGGCTTAGATGAGTTTCGAGAGGGATTCAGATTAGGGTTTGAAGAGAGTTTGTGATTTAGGATTTCAAGAAGAGAAGGAAAAAAAACAAAAAGGAAAGAAGAAGAAGAAAAGTGGGTTTTAAGAGGGTTTTGTGGGTTTCAAGAACCCACCTTTCTTCTTGTTCTTCAGAGGGTTTGTTATTTAAGCTTCAATTGAGGATTGAGAAGAAGAAGGTTGGGTCTTTGTAGGGTTTCAGTTGAAGAGGAAGAAAAGAAGAAGAGGAAGAAGGGTGCCCTAATAAAGTACACTCACCGAAAAGCACCCACAGAATCACCCTACCCTATTTTTGTCTGCACATGAATGTGAGAGTTTTTAAAGATTCAGTAGGTCCTGATGCTACCTTTATATCTCATCTCTTCCCTGGAGTTGGATTAGGACCGGCCCTGGGGCAAGGCCAACGAATTTTTGGGGCCCCCAATTCTTGTTAATCGTTACGAGATAATTAGTTAATATAATTTTAATGTACAAAAGTAGTAAATCATTAGTTAATTGGTTAAGTTCTTTGTGTTGCTTTACTTTTTACTCAATAGGTTGTGGGTTCAACTCTTCTCAGGCCCCATATTTGCATTTTTTTCAATGGTTATATAAGGAGCCATGCTTGCACCCCAAATAAAAGCCATTGCACCATTTTAATGATTGCCCAACAATATGTGATTGCACCCCACTTAAAATAATAAAAAAATAAATTGAGTATTATCTTACGGGTACCTCTGTTGGCCCCCATGTGTTTTCTGAAACCGCCCTCGCCCTAGACCCTTCAAACATTGGAGATTGTGCTTTAGCCCGATCTTCCTCACAATAAATTTTGAGATCATGACACACCTATCAGACGGTCAATTTTTATTCCATGTGTCACAGATCCCCAAAAAATGATCCTAAATTCACGGTTGAGAGTGATGTGTATCATATGATTCAAGGGTCATTTCTTGAGGATCAGTGACATATGGAATAAAAAACTGATCGTCAGATAGGTGTGCCAAGATTTCAAGATCTATTATCTGGAGGATCAAGGTGAAACAAGATCTCCATCATCTAATCCAAAGCGATCAATGGTTTTCAAGCAGTGTACGACATGGGTGCTTTTCGAGAATTAGTGGTCGCAAATAGAGGTACTCTTATCTTACATGAGCATTATGTGATTGCCCCCTATTTGAAATATTTAAAAAAAAAAGGAGCCAAAAAGAGTACTTTTAAAGACACCCACGAAATCTTGAAAAATGTCAACGTAAAAAACATTGATTTCTTTAAGTCAAACGATAGAGATCATGTTTCGCTCCATTCTTCCAAACAAGGGGTCTTGAGGCCAAAAAACGTGTCATAGATTCCCAAAAAAGTGGTCCAGTCACAACTTCCGCAACTACGCTTCCCCTTACTCTATTTATGATATCAGAGACATGGTAATTACATATGGCGGATATGTAATGTTGAAATTTTGAGTGATAGTATCACTATAAAAAATAAGATTATTAGCTGTAGTTTTTTGCAGCCAAAAAGTGCCGCTATTAACAAAAAAACTATTATGACTATTAGCGGCATTTTTTTTGTTAATAACGGCAGTTTATGGCTGCCGCTAATAGTCTTTTTTTTGGTAGTGTATGTAGTGCTCCTAACCCCATTTTTATACATATTAAACCCTATTAATTTTCTTCTTTAATTTATATGGTTATAAAGAAGATCTTGACATTTATTATCACGCTTATTGATCGCCAAAAAGTCGCATTGGGATGTAGGCGAAATGCATTGGATTGCGCTGTCGTATCGGTCCCTATAAATTGTTGACAGACGAGTAAGTTTGTGGCAAATTTGTCGATCAGAGTACTGTGCATATGGATTTGAAGAAGACGATAAATAGTATTTACTATATATATAAATAGTGTTTTGAGTTACTATTTGGTACGGTATTACTATTTCAATTTTACTATTCACATATGTAATTGCACTATTAATGCTTATACCAATGTCAATTTTCAATTTTCAAAATAAAAAATTAAATTTAATTAAAATTAATGAATTAATTCAATGGTCTGATGTTCAAGACCAAATGAATCGATGAACAATAGAGGCATTGATCGAGCAATGGAGGGATGAGCAGCATGGGTTACTGTTCCCTACCGGGATGATGCTCTCGACCCAGGAGGATTGGGTGCGGATCACTGGGGTCCGCTTCGACGATGTAGCAGTGATGGAGTAAGTGCTGCTCGATTATCAGGAAGCATACATCGCCTTCTTCGGACACCAGTACGATGTTTATTGTCGACTATCAGGACGACTTGGTTCATTGATGAGTTTGAGCCAAAACAGCTCGAGATCCGGAATGGGCCCAAATCCCTACCTAGCAGGCCTCTGCCGCTGGAATGGAGGTAGTGCCAGAAACCGCCTCCTGGACTCTCCCCATGTCAAACTAATGGAAAGAGTGGGAGGCTCATAAAAATACGTAAAATAGCGAACCATAAGATAAACCTAAAACTAGAAATAACTATTCAAAAATAATAATAATGATAATGATATAATAATATGCGAAGCTACCTTAGAGACAAACAATAATAATAATAATAATAATAAAATAATAATAATAATAAATAAATACTAGTAATAAATTAATTTTTTTTAATGAGTACATATAAACAGTCATAAAAAATAACAAACAATCGAAAAACTAATAATAAAGAAAATAAATAATAAGAGAAGAGGAATTTTATACGAAATAAAAATAATAGTAAGGACGACGACGATAATAAACTATAACAAGCAGTAATTAATAAATAGATAATAATGAACCTACAATGATAATAATAATAATAATAATACAAACAACACATACAAATGATAAAACAATGATAAAGTCTACGTGACAACAATAACACAAGCAACAGACACATGGGAACAAATGAACATGACAACGATAACATGACGAGTAATAACAACACCTAGGAAAATAACAGTACTACAATCACGAGAAGAGAATCTATGATAAATAATGACAATAGGAAGCTTAGCATATGAGAACATATAAACATACAACATGCAAAACATGAGAAAAGCGAAGCAATAAATAAACATGACCTAAAACTATATACGATCATGATGCATGAATGTAATACAAACTATCTCTAAATGTGAATTCTGCATAAATTACAAGGGTTCCATAACCTATCATTTTAAGTTATTACCTGATCGGCTTATTGTGTATGTCTAATTAAGTCTTAACCTATTGTAAGCACCCAATGAAAGTTGTAGAGCTAGTATAGGATCGTTCCTACGAAGAAGTTTTATCATATATATATATATATATATATATATATATCTATTTTAAAGTTATATTTATCTTTAAAGGTTCTAAACTACTTGAGAAATATGAATAAAAAAATGATTTCTTAATTTACAGTGCAGAAAATAAATCCTAATCCTCCTTCTTTAGATTGAGGTCGTGTTGTCTATTTCTAAGTGTGCTTGATTTATTTGTGTTTTGAAAACAGGTTTGCAACTGCTAAGTTATAATGAATCTAGAACATTAAAAAAAGTAAAGAAATATCAGCACAGAGAGAAGTGAATTAGCCTGCAAGATCAGGGCCAATTGTAGCAAGTTTTAAATGTAAGTGAGTAAAAGATCGTCCACAGAGAATTTGTTTAAAATGCAAGATAAACCTCCAGATCTGAGCTACCAGATCTGGCCTCTTATCCTATCTAGAAAGCACATAAGATGGGAGGTTGAATTTGTCACATTAACTAAATGATAAAAGTAAAAGTTAACCTAAATGATCCAGATCTGAGTTGGGGGAATTTTGATGTAAACTTATAAAAATGGAGAAATAATATCTAACTTTGATTTGGTCCTTGAAATGTAATGAGAATGACTGCAGCTCAACTGAGAGATGATCCAATCTTCATCTGGCTACAAGCACAGATGTAAGAGAAATAAATCTAACTCAAGGATTGGATTTAGGCTTATGGCTATGGTCTGTCCACTTTAATGGCCACAGACCATCCAATAGTCTTTTAATCCAAATCCTTAATTTAGAACAAGAAACATCACTACAAATGTCGTGAGAGATTAGGTTACAAACACTAATTCTCACAGGATTAATGAATCAAGGGAGATTGCATGAAAAACAGTAAATCTAAAGGAGTCTAATGCAATAAGGAGATCAGAGGGAACCTTTAACATGAGGCCAATTGAGAATGTACGGTTTACAGCAACCTTTTCAAATTCACCATTACAATTACAGAGCACAGCTTAAACAGCTCTCAGATTTGTAGTCTTGAATACAACTCTCCTTTGAATGACAGGAGTATCTCACAGCTCTCAATTGCAAGTAAAAGTGAGGCTATTACAGGGATTTCAGACAAACTATCTGATTTGGAAATGGGGGAATAGGAATGAAACTCAAAATCTGGATGCCCAAATTGGGCAAATGGTTCGTCTATTTATAGGTTTCCCTAAGTCCAGCTCTGATGTGTATCAACCAATCAGAAGTGCTCAGATCTGTATCAACCAATGGTAGTCGAGCACAAGCATCCAGATCTGCTCTGGCCAATCAGAATTGCTCGATCTGGTTCAGCCAATCCGGCGAAATAAGCATCAATTCTGTTATGCATTTGAAAATCTGTTAGAGCTTCTAGAAGTTTCCGCCAAGTTATTTCATCTCTGGGTGCTCACATGGGGTGGAATATGCCTTCGCTTCATGCTTAGAATCTTCTTAAATATCCCTAAGTTTTTAGATGCATTGGGACGCGTGAAAAAGATTACTGAATTGCCCTTGCAAAAGCTGGGAATCTCCAGAATACCTTTTCGCATAGTTTAGGGGACTTTTCACAAGGTGTTGTAACTCCGTCGCTTTGTGAACGCTCGGTTCGAAAGGAGTTCTCTTCTTTTCGAAAAGGTCAATCATCTCTTCGAAGAGTTCAGGTGGGCTTCGAAAGCTAAGCCTGGAGTTTTTAGTTCTTTTCGCAGAGTTCAGGTTCTTTTCGAACAATTCAGGTTCTTTGCGAAAAGTACTCTGTAGTGCATTTTTTTGTTCGAATTGCTCCATACTTCTTTTCTGGGTTGAGACCAGGTCTTTGCCTCTTCAGTTCAGACCTTTTAACAGCTAGTGAGGTTGTCCCTTCTCTTTCTTCCTTTGGATCGACATGGATTATCATCTTTTTGGCACTTTTAAGCTGCTTTCATGGTTAAGCCTGTCTCTATTGTTAGCTGAAACACAAGCACTTAGAACACTTATTTAGTTCTCTCAAAGGTCTATCAAGACTCAGGTTGAGGGGTGAAAAATGGTATTTTCCAGTTCTCAACAGGTCGTCAATCCCAATCTTCAGTCATTAGATATTTATAAAAATAAACAGTACTGTTACACCGTATTGCAGTTTTCTAGAATTTGAGCGTCAATCAAAAACTAAAATTCCTTAACACTGATTTAATCTAATCAATAATTTCCTAAAATCTGGGCGCCAATCAAACTCTAGAAAATTGAAGATGAAAAAGTTAAAACTGTTACACTAATTTGCAAATTCCAACTTGAGTCGTCAATTCAAATTAAAACTTGAAGATGTTTACAAAGCATGTAAATGAAGCAAATAAAATCTAAACTAGAAAGAAAAATAAATATATCTTTCACCCCTCAGCCGTAGTCGTCAATTGCTTCTGAGAAACTAGGACATCTACACTAATCTTTAGCATCCAATAGCAGTCATCAATTGCTCTTGAGAAACCTCTGATATGTAATCTACTCTAACTATTTTACACTGCTGATAAAAAAAAAATTCAACCTCAGTTGTCAATTGATGCTGAAATTCTTTGATGCTTATTCCTATACCAAGCTCTCTTATTTATAAATCATAAGGAGTCGGTTTATAAATACTTCTAATTCTAATAAAAGAAACTAATAAAAGATTTCTACTATAACACTAATTCCTAATTTTATTCTTTCTTGCTTTCAATGGTTGATGTGCTTTTGGATTGTTCTCCTTTATCTCAGCAACCGATATTTCCTAAGAGCTTATCTTCATCAATCTTCCCAGATCCGTGATTCTCCAAACTTCTAATCTCAGATATCTTCTAATCTTATTCTTGGCGGTGATAATCTTCATTCACGTGATCAGCATCAGTATCAATAGCATGAAAGCTTCTTTTCTGGAAAATTACAAATCACGATTTTCTATCTTTCATAGTTTCCTATTCGGACGATTCTCTGAATTACGATTTTTCACTTTTCTTCTTTTGTCTCTTTTTACAGAATCGTGAATTATAATTTTCTGGCTTTTAGTAGACGGGAAATCGTCTTTTTCTCTCAATCGTCTTTCTTATTGCCTTTTGAGTTCATTTTGACAAATATTAATATCTGCACATCGTTAACTTGTTAGTAGCAAACTAAGTCCTAGCATTACTAAGTTAAGGGTGATAAAATGGTAAATTATGTGATTGATCATTACCTAAGATACCTAAGAATTAAAAAAAAAAACTCTTGTTTTACCTCACCACTCGCGAGATGATCCTCCAATGGAATGTGCATAAGACGCGGAGGACGGGCTCAAGCAGCAGCCTCGAGAGCCACACCAGCCTCAGCAACACCCTTAATCAGGCCAACGTCGTCATTCACATCCTCTACTAGCATATGCTCAAGCTCCTCGGGGAGCACCTCAAACCTCAAGTCCTCGGAGACCCCATCGCTATCCCCTCGGAAGCCATCTCAAAAGAAAGAACTCGAAAAAAGAAGGCAAGAAATGACGCCCGAAACGAACAGATTCATCACAAGAAATCAAAGAAGCACTGAAATCAGGGCACTTAGAAAGTCGGGGAGCTCAGAAAACATAGAAAGTTAAAGAGAATGAGTAAAATGACTAATTTTTCAGGTACTTATAGGCCCTTGATCGATTATACACCTTAATAATGGCGTATAATATGATTATACGCATTGTGAAAGGCATATATTATGAATTATACACCCTATTTCAAGCATATAATTGGTTCTTTGTCACTTCGGAGAAGCGATATTTTGATTATATGTTGAATGCCCAATGTGTAATAAGGATTGTACGTTGCAGCCGCAGCGTATAATCTCAACTGCTCAGGTACGGACTTGTAGACACCCCCATTTTGCCCTCTCGGAATATACAAATCCGTTCGGTTAACCTTTGACCTTGCCCGTGACTTTTCGAAAAGGATTTACCTTCTCTATAAGTTTCACATCCCGACGTAGGGACCATATACTGAAACAATAGTATATGGCTAAACACAAGCTGAAACAATAGTACTATAGTTCAAATCCCTTTACCCTAATGTGGGACCATATACTGAAATAATAGTATATGGCTGGACACAGGCTGAAATAATAGCTCTGTGGCTCAGGCCCCATGACGCTAAATTAGGAACCATGCATTGAAATAATAGTACATGGCTGAACACAGGCTGAAATAATAGCTTTGTGACTCAAATCCCAATCGTAGAGATACTATATACTAAAAAAATGTAGATAGTTGGAATGCAGACTGAAGCAATAGTCTTGCATTTCAGACCCAATAACCCTAAATTGAGAACCATGCACTGAAACAATAGTACATGGCTGAACACAGGCTGAAACAATAGCTCTGTGGCTCAGGTCCCAATATTGGGAGATTATATATTGAAATAATAGTATATAGTTAGAATGCAGATTGAAACAATAGTCTGGCATTTCAGACTCAACCTGAACCCGAATAACCTCGAATTACGCACCTACAACCACGCGCGTAATTCAATCGCACGCCAAACCATACACGTACAATCAGTCCCCCTTCCAGACTAGACTTCCTTCCTTAGAGCACCTCGACACTCGATCACGCGCCGGATAGGAGACAGGTGTAGGCACCCAAATTTGGCCCAAGGCCTGATTGAAACACATTTTGAGAGAGGCGCATTTTCGAGCTTTTGATGGCATGTATGGAACCCTTAGGAATCACCCCAAACCCTTAGGAATCATCCTAAATCCCTTAAGAACTTTTCCAAATCCTTAGAAACCAATCCTGACCCTTAAAACCTGTTTCGAGCCTAGACCTAACCCTTTCGAGCCTTGGAAGAGGAGTGGTGTACCAAGACTAGCTATAGCCTTCTACTATAATTGAATCTCATATCATTGAAAAGTAGAAGTCATTAGCTTTCTAACAAGCCAAGAATCGCCCCAATCGGAGTTATACATCAAAAGATATGGCGGTTCGAACCCGGAGGGCAAAAGAGTAATTTCAATTGCCCCTAGGGATTTGGCGCAACTAATAGTTGCACCAGTTATATTTTTGCCTCGCGCAAAAGCCATATTCCCTGGATTTAAGCCTGCTGCAACTAATAGTTGCGCCAGCATTGAAGTGGTCCCCACCCTCATGAAGCTAACTTTCAGGCTACTGTTCAGCACTGTTTTACTGTACATTTGCTTAGCGTAACTAATAGTTGCGCCAGGCAAATGAACATTAACCTCTGATTTTGCCCTGAATTTCATGTCTGGGGTTTGATTTATTGACCACCTGGGTCTTTGGGGTATGTTTTGATAGATCTGTTGCACCCTTTTGCACCCTATTTGCAACCCATTAGGTGACTTAAGGGCCCTCCCTATCATCCACCATTGGAGGACCTTTTCACACCTTTCAAGGCTTCAAAAACTGTAAGAATCCTTAGATGTAAGATTACCTAATTGCTAACCCTAATTAACATCTAAGTGGTCTCCTAATCCACCCATTCCCTATAAATAGAGCCCCCCTCCGTTGGTTTTAAGGGTTGAGAAATTTGCTTAAGAGAGAAAGAGCTCAAAGTGAGAAGTTCTTTCTCCCTTTTGTGCCCCATTTTCACATAAATTTCAAAATCTTCCAACGTCATTCCAAGCTTATTCTTGCATCCAAAACCCTTAGCCTAAGTGTGTGTTACCCTTTAGACCCCTCACTCTACCTCTTAGCTTTAAGCCTTAGGAGTTAGAATCTCATTCCATACCATACAAAGCTTTCAAAATCTCATCAAAGCAAGCGACGCAAGGCTCTCCTACGGTGCTACAAGGGCCCGAGGGCTCCGGCTCTCCCCTTTCTTTCTCTATCTCTTTTTAGCATTTCCCATCTTCCCATTTGTGCCGTTATGTCGTCGAATTTTTGATAGGAACAGAGGGGCACAAATAAGATTTAAGGCCCATTTGGGCAAGAGGAAACCATTTTCTTTTCTTTTACTTAAATTTTATTTTGTCCATTAATAGAGAGAGCGATAAGCAGGTTGATCGGGTGCCTAACACCTTCTCGATCGATAACCGAAGCCCCTACCCAAGAGCCTTTGGTGTAGACCGGATTCAGAGTCATATTTGTGGCACTTCGGTGCTTATAAAAATGATATAGGTATCCCGGGACACCAAAAGCTCTGGGTGATGACTCTCTCTCTCTCTCTCTCTCTCTCTATATATATATATATATATATATATATATATATATATATTTGCAAGCGAGTGCATCGCCGCGACGGGATCGCCACAAATCCCACTGTTGCACAACAGGCGATCGGATTGAGCGCTCGACCACCGGCGCGCAATTGGCCTACGCCCAACCTACTCTTCTAGTCCTTGACCCCCTAGCTTCCTCAATCAAGCGCTTCGAAAGAGACACTTAATTGGATTGTGCACTCCACACAAGGCGCGCAATTAGTCCTAATATTATTAGAACTAAGAAACTCGCTGAGCAAGTCAGCTGGTTGCTCACTGAGTCAGTGACCGACTAAAAGTGATTAAGTACCGAGAAACTTATGTGCAATTCGGCTAAATGCCTGAACAGGGCGTTTAATTGAAGAAAAACCTATAAAAACTATTTTTTATTTTTGCCCCAAAGGGGCTACGAATTTCGAGAAGAGAGGCTGGAAAATTCGAGACCAGACAAAATCTAATTTGTCTTTAATTTCAGCCACTCGATTTGCCCAAAGGAGCTTACGGAGGGTACTCGGGAATAAGGCCAATCCTCCTTAGCATAGCAGGCCCAAACCCCTTTCTTTTTAAGAATTTTAGTAGAATTAATTCCTTTATTTTAATTCGATTCTTAGCATAATTAATTAATTAATTGCTTTAGTTAGAATTTCAATCAGACCCTTAGTATAATTGCTTTGATCATAATTCTAGTAAAATTAGTTCCTTTATTTTCATTAGATTTTCAGCATAGTTAATTCATCGCTTTAATTAGAATATTAGTATAATTAATCTATTTCTTTGATCCAAATTTTAGTATAATTAATTCATAAATTTAATTGGATTTTAATATAGTTAATTCATTGGTTTAATTAGAACTTTAGGAAAATTAATTTATTTTCTTTAATCAAAATCTTAATCAAATCAGTTCTTTTACTTTAATTAGAGTTTTAGTAAAATCAGTCTTCTATTTTGATTAGAATTCCAACAGGATTATTATGTTTGTTTAATTAGAATTTCAGTAAGATTAGTATACTTGCTTTAATTAGAGTTGCAGTAAAAGTAGTATATTTGCCTTCCATTAGAATTCTAGTATAATTAGCATACTTGATTTAATTAGAGTTTCATTAAAATTAATATATTTGCACTCCTAGTATAATTAGGAGATTAAAACTAGTTAGACTCCTAATAGGATTAGAATATTAGATTCGGTCACTATAATAACCTCATACAGTTAGACTTACAATAGAATTAGGAAATTTAAACCAACCAAACTTACAATAATAACAGGGAAAGAAAAGGAAAACTAAACTATCTAAAAAATATGAAAAAGCCATAACTGCTGACGTTCGCAGGCGGACGATTTAATAAAGAAGTAACCCACACCCGCTCTAAACCGTGATCACTGACGTATTACGGTGTCGTTAAATATCTGTAGTTGGCGATCGCAACAAACTAGGAATCTTCCTAGAAATTCCCCTATTTTATTTTATCTCCAACATTTCAAACACCGCATCGCCAGAGTTCACTTTGACAGAATTGGGCCATTGATTCAATGGGGACCGAGAGGAACCCAGAAAAAGCGCACACCAACAAACTTGTGATCACGATGGGACACTTTTGTTGAACTCTCTTTTTAGATAGGTAGTTTTTATTTTGTTTTCATGTTTTTCTTTCCATCGCATCATTTCAAACCCCTTTAGATATATGAGTCTTCGTCAAAGACTCAAGATGTCTGGTATACGAAGAGTGAGTTTAGGAGACCCACCATTGTGGGGATATCATGACAACCCCATGTACGAAGAAAAACCACTTTACAATTCCAGCTTACGACAACCTGAGATTAACATGACCGGCGAATCAGAAAACCCCTTCTCTACCCCGCACACCGGTAATAATCATAACGGGAGACATAGTAACACTGGACAAAACCTCACTGCTCAACAAATTGTAGAGCTCAGTATTCAAAGAATACAAAGAGGAGATGATGACTATGAAGAATTGCTTTGAGGATTGGCTGCTACATACGAGACCATTAGGAGACGATAATTTTCAGAAGACCAAGAACGACAGAAAAGGCCACCGCCTATCCCGAGCACGGTGTCAGCCCGCGCATCACCATTGAGACAACCTACTCACACATTCTTCAACGATGATTCTCCAGACAAGGTTGGTTCACGAGCTACCCCAAAAGACACCACCATTAAGATCAAAGATCTCCCTAAGATGCTCGACGAGTACATGGCCAAGAGAGAGCACCCTGGTCACTCACTCGGATTCGACAAATTTTACCGGGACATCCAATTTAACTTACCAATAGGATTCAAACCGCCAAAATTTACCAAATATAATAGTACCGGAAATCCGAACCATCACTTGGCCCTCTTTTACAATGATTGTCGACCCATACGCGATAATCAGGGGCTTCTCATTCACTATTTCTAATGCTCATTAGAAGGAGAAGCTTTATATTGGTTTGCGAGACTCTCGCTTTATAAGATAGAAGCATTTGACTATTTAGTCAGTCAGTTCCTAGACCAATATAAGCATCTCATCCAGGAGACAGTCAGTCTTAGTGATCTGAAGGCGGCCAAGCAAGGACCCGGTAAAGAATTCACCGACTTCGTCGCCAGATAGAGAAAACTCACTGACAGGACCGGCACTTCAATGAAAGAGAAAGACTCGATTGACATTATCATCGACAATACTAGAGAACCGATAAAGAGCGCACTTGTCATAAGTGACTACCTCGACTTCATTGCACTCCACTCCCGAGCATCCCGACTAGCGCGACACATTAAAGGCGTAGACCTCGCCCTATCCATAGTCACGTCGAAAGTAGGCTCTTCTAGTGAATCAAAGTCGAAAAATAATAAGAAAGCCTCAAAAATCGAACAGGTCAACACCGTTGTCGACCAAGGACAAAACTCCGAAAATAGAAATTTCCAACCGCGACACTTTGGGCAAAATCAAAATCAACAACGGTACATCAACCAAAACCAAGGCACTAATCAATCAAGATATGTAAACCAAAATCAAGGCCAGAACCAGAATCAAGGCCAATACCAAAATAGAAACCAATATCCTAACACTTAGCAGAACCAGAATGTAATACAAAATTGACCGGCCCACATGCCGAACTATAATAACGTACCTCCACCATAAAATTTAAACCCAGCTAGAGGCCCTTATCAGTCGAGCGGAGCACTATCCCCCTTTACCTGATACAATCCCCAACATCTTTTTCCTCATTAACACTCAGAATCTCCTCTGATTCCCTCAAGAGAGACCCCGCTTATGGCCGACGAATCTAGATTTTAGCAAATACTGCACGTTTTATCGATACGCGAAATAACTTAGAAGAGTACTAGGTCCTCCGAGATGTGATCTATGACATGAATGACCGAAATCAAATCTACTGGGAAGCACTTAGGAATCCTAATCCCAACAATAATAGTCAACCCCAATAAAATTTAGGAATCATTAATAACCCCATGCCCAACCACAACCAAGGAACACCGGCCCAGGTCACTACCGTGGATCTCCCCAGTCAATCTTCCTTTCAGCCCTCTACCTTAATCACTCGCGTGTAACCCTCTAACACTTTTGCTACCCCTGTGAGAGCTTCTTCACCCCTACACCCCTCGACCTTGATCACTTGAATCGTCCCACCGAGCCCACCTCCATGCCCGAAATTCACTCAGGTATGAGTCCACTCCTTTAGGGCCAGAAGGCGATTCCTTCATAGTCGTCCACTAGAACCTTCAACCCCTCCCAATCCTGAACCAACGCCATTGCCACTCCCTTCATTCGATTTTAAACCTGAGTATGGAAATCACATTCTTCAAACTGCATACTAAATTGCCACATGGGTAGAAAGTGTCACCCGAAAGACTCCAAGCTGAGAAAATGAAATAAAGATTGAGTATTCACTAAACATAGAAGAAAGTGAGCGAGAAGAACATTCCGACCCGTGTGAGACGTTGGTCTTTGCTTTCTTAGAAGGGGAGGATTACACACAGTACCTCTCACCTTGGAGCGGCACCATGCAGGTACGCACTCCACCCTCGAATTTCACTCACTTCACAAATATGTCGACGTTGAGCCGCATCGAGTTCGGTCAACAACCGACTTGCCCGATTCTTAAATCAGGGACCAATTACTCACCTCTGCCTTTCTCTTGAATAAGGATTTTACGAACGTACAACCATCAGAGAGGAACGTGAGAGAAAGAGAAGTTAACTTGCCTCCCCCGCATCACATTATCCCTCCACCAATCCTTACACCTTAACCGCTCTAACCACCTGCACCTAAGGCTCATCAGCCAAGCAAAGACATTACACTCAAGCCAGGGCAAGAATATGACCTTCTGCGACATCTCCAAAAGATCTCGACCTAGATATCTATACTAGAACTCATCAAGAAATTGCCTGACCATCACCGACTACTGATGAGAGCACTTGAAGATATGCAAGTGGATGAGGACACAATATTAGATGAGTTACATCAAATCGCCTCGGTCATGGCGTAACCTTCGACACTCACTTTCATAGACGCAGACATGCCTAAAGAGTCACTCCGCGAAAGCGCAACTCCCATATACCTTATAGTCATAATTAGAGGGTTCTCCGTACCCCACGCATTGGTTGATATGGGAGTAGGACTCAATATCTGCCCTCTCACAATGTTAAAGACGCTCGAATACACGGAGCAGGATATTAGGCCCTCAGCACTATCACTTATAGCTTATGACAGCTCGCATTATTTTGTCAAAGGAACTATCAAACTCTAGGTTTGCCTTGAACCTGTAACGAAAGACATCACCTTTCACGTTTTTGATTCTGCTAGCACATGCAATCTTATTTTAGAAAGAAAATGGTTAGAGTCAATGAAAGCCATTGCATCCACATACCGCCAATGCATCAAATTCTCGTACGAGGACTCCATTGTCCATATATACACCGATGTACCCCTCCAGGGGATGGACACTGATTAAGCAACAAGTATTCCGATAGCCCATGATTCTGTACTGAACACGGGCCACATTTAGAAGACCCGAATCCCCGGGTCAATAAAAATTGATGAGAAGAGAGGTCGGCCCAGACCTCGCCAAACTTTACGACATTAACCCAACCGTAATAAATGGTTGGGACCTCATGTACCTAGTCGGATACGTCCCCCACACCGGACTCGGTAAAAATAAGCAAGGTCGTGTAGGACCTGTCGTCCCAACGAAGATACGTAAACACATAGGGTTAGGTTACCAATCGGATGGCCCACAAGTTGACTTGTTCCCTATCTCACCAAAATGGTCTCTATATGACCACTTCGTCTATGGAACCACTGAGAAAGCAGATGTACCAACGCAAAAGGAAGTGCCCTTCACTAAATACCAAGAAGCGGAAATCGAATGAATGGTCTAAAGCATTCAATGATTTAATGAATCTGAATGACGATATTGATAAACCACTTGATGGAGTGAAACCCTTGTTTGACACTAAGGAGTTTACAGAAGAGAAAAAGGAAGAACCTCCAGAACTAGAGCCACGAGTGGAAGCTTGGGACTCCATTGATGATGAAGATTTTCACATAGCAGCCTTGAAAGATGATGAAGAGTACTTACACTCAACATGGGAAGAAGATGACAGCCCATAAGAGGATCTTAACTCGCATAACATCCACCTCGGCCTTGGCCTTGGGGGATGGGAATGCCCGTGGGACTCCCCTTGTATCGCTCACCCATACCAACCCCACTGCAGGGCTTGCACCAGCATATTAGAACGATTCGCTAGTTGGATCAGACATTCGGTAATAGTAGAATCGAATTACTCTAATCTCATGACAATAAAAGCGAGTAATGACCCACCAACTCGGCTACCGGCACAAGAAGCTGAAAATCCCAGCAGTCATTTGGTTGACCTAGGGGGAAACACCCACATCGCACTCATTGACTTTGAAGAGGAGCTCGAACTAGACACTCCTCCATCCCAAATGCGCCATAACTCTAAATATTCTGGAAATCTCTCGAGGAAGAGTGGCAACCTCTCCCGAGTGATGACGAGGAATACTGGATAGATCTCCCCACACTCGAGTTAGCAGAGCAAGCTAACCTAGGGCTTCAAGCACTATCAGATCAAGAAGATGAGTTTGATACTAGCTTTGACTCTAACTCAGAAGGATGGGAAGGTCCTTGGGGATCTCCCTGCATTTCTTACCATTATCAACCTCGCTGTCGAGCATGCGTGCTTATCCTAACATACTACAAAGTTCAAGGGAAAGAGCTCACTACCCCTGAGGATCTTCTGGGGGATTGCCTTCAACAAGAAGAACAACCATATTATAATTCAGAAGATGATAGTTCGATCAATTACAATCTCCAGAGCCTCTTCAATGATGAGGCAATCAATGTGATAGAGAAAATCCGAATGTCAATACCGTTGCCACTGGCATCACTTATTCCAAAGATCTCATCAGATGAGGACTTTAAAAAAAAATGTCAAATTTAGAACAAGTCCACATTTCCTAAAAAATCGTCTGAGCAGCTCCAGCAGCAGTCTCGCTCCCTAAGCTAGAGGAAGCAACCCTCCCGGCGCCTCTTGAGGCAACCGACTCTGTACCATATCTACTATCGAAAATAAAAAAATAGAAAAAGAAGAAAACCCTAAAAATTCAGAAATATAAAATCCAAAAAAATTTGAAAACCTCATAAAAGAAAGGGAAACCTTCATCTCGAATCAAGTTTGCAATCAATAAGGAGACTTTTCTCCTAGGACTACTGTCCCATTTCCCGTACGAGGACGTAAAGCCTTCAGGCTAAACAATCAGCTGGTGATCATACCAAATGAGATACTTCGCGACTTTGAGAAAATGATCAATAGCCTTGACCTTCACCTTACCAAAGACCTCTCAGTCATAAATTGTACCAACGAATGGTTACCTTTCACAAAATAAAATCTCTAGTGTAGTAATTTTACAGTATATGAACTTACCAAGGATGAAGAAGGAACACCAATCATTGAAGTGGCACCAGACTTCCAATGGGTTATCAAGTGTTTTGACTAGCAAACCCAAGCTACCGTAGAATCCACAGAAGAAATCAACTTTGGCACTGAAGAGAAATCCAAGGAGCTACTAATTAGTGCCACCCTCAACTCCAAGGAACACCAACAAATTGCACATGTCCTACAAGAACACCTCGATTCCTTTGCATGGTCCTATGAAGATATGCCTGGTTTAAACCCAAGTTTAGTAGAATATCGCCTTGTCTTAGAACCCGATGCCAAGCCTGTTAAGCAGAAACTCCATATGATGCACCCACAAACAGCCCCCCAAGTTAAAGGGGAAGTTGACAAATTGCACAAAGCCAAATTCATCCGAGTCGTCCTCTACCCCAAGTGAGTCGCCAACATAGTACCTGTCGCCAAGAAGGATGATAGAGTACAGGTTTGCATTGACTTCTGAAACCTCAACCAGGCATGCCCAAAAGATGACTTCCCACTTCCGCACATTGACACTCTAGTCGACAACACCACTGGACATGAGATGCTATCCTTTATGGATGGTTTCTCTGGATTTAATCAAATCAAATTAGCAGAGTCTGACCAAGAGAAGACTTCTTTCACCACTCCATGGGGAACTTATTGCTACATCATCATGCATTTTAGGCTCAAGAATGCAGGAGCCAGATATCAATGCGCCATGATGACTATTTTTCATGACATGATGCATAAGTGGTTAGAAGTCTACGTCGATGACATATTAGTGAAGTTCCAAACATGGGCAGGACATGTTGAAGCACTCCCATACGCGGGCAGGACATTTTTAACTGACATATTAGTGAAGTCCCAAACGCAGGCAGGACATGTTAAAGAGCTAAGAAATATCAGTTAAAAATTAACCCAAAGAAATGTGTCTTTGGAGTCACCTCCAGAAAATTACTCGGTTTCATAGTCAGTAAGCGAGGAATCGAAGTCGACCCTGCAAAAGTTCGAGCTATTCTTGAGATGCCACCTCCTAGTAGTATCAAAGAATTACGAGGCCTGATAGGAAGATTGCAATTCATTAGGGGATTCATCTCCCAACATTCAGACAGATGCGATCCTTTCTACAGACTATTTAAAGGAGGAACTGAGTACAAATGGAATGACTCGTGTCAGCAAGCCTTCAACAATATGAAGAAATACCTCCTTAACCCGCCCATGCTATTGCCACCAGTTTTAGGAAGACCCCTAATCCTATACCTCTCGACGAACGATAAAGCAATGGGAGTAATCTTGGGATAATATGAAGAATACGGCAAGAGAGAGAATGCTATCTACTACTTTAGTAGGACAATAGTTGAGTACGAACGGAAATACACTCCGATGGAGAAGACCTGCCTCCCACTGGTGTGGGCCTCAACTAAATTATGACACTACTTTGGAGCACATAAGATACTAGTATTAGCTCGAATGGACCCTCTGAAGTACGTATTCAAAAAGCTCGCAACATCCGAAAAGATCGCTCGCTGGCATATGCTACTACAAGAATTCGATCACTTATGTCACGCAGAAGTTGATCAAAGGACAAGCAATCGCCGATTACCTCACAGATCTTCCACTCCCGAGTGATGATCCCATACATGCGGATTTCTCTGATGAAGACCTACTTACAATTCATAACGAAGAACCCGATAAGAACTCATGGACCCTTTATTTTGACAATGCTCTAAATCACAAAGTAAGGCATCGGGACAGTCCTCCTAAGCCCGGAAGGAGTCGTCATACCTAAGGCTTTTCAACTAGACTTCCCTGTAACTAACAATGTCATGGAATACAAAGCTTTCATAGCTGAACTATGAGCAACACTATAATTAGGCGTTAAACAGTTAAAAACCATCGGTGATTCCAAGCTAGTAATCTCGCAATTCATAGGAGAATGGAAAATCAAGGAAATGAGACTAATGGCATACCTAGAATCTACTCAATATTTAGTAAAGAAATTTAAACGAATCTCTTTCACGCACATCCCTAGATTAGAAAACGAGCTCGTAGATTCCTTAGCCACACTAGCCTCGGTCATCCAAATATCCATCGGACAAAGTACCAAGACCTTCTTCATCGAAAAGTTAACAATACCCACCCACAAGGTAGCATGGACAGTCAAGAGAGAATTACCAATCCTCCCGACAAGCACGAGACCAAAAAAGGCAATCACTCCAAAAAAGCATGTCAAGTTAGAAACCGAAGTCGCTATGTTTAGATTTGAAAGATCACCAACCAACGACGAACAACCACGATACTTTGACATCTGGAACTTCTTAAAGCATCAACACGTCCCTCCATATGCCACGAAGATCAAACGGAAGACTATAAGAAACTGATGCGCCCAATTCTGCATACTCGATGAAACATTATACAAGGAAGCCTTCACCAAAGGAGTACTGCTACAATGCGTCACAACCGCCGAAGGACAATACATCATCTAAGAAGCACACACCAGTGCCTGCGGCTTCCACACTGGTAGACAGAGACTCGCCGATCAAATTATATGATAGGGCTACTTCTGGCGAACAATGATCAGAGATTGCCACCTCTATATCAATTCTACAAGCAATGCCAAGAACACACCGCACTTATCAAAGCTCCATCAGTTGCATTAAACACTATGACCTTGCCGTGGCCATTTTCGATGTGGGCCTTCGACATCATCGGACCTTTCATAGACACAGATGGAAGCACTCACAAGTATGCATTCATACTTACAGTAATCGAATACTACACCAAATGGGTAGAAGCTGAATCCTACATCAGAATCACTGCTTTGATACTCATGAGGTTTATCGTTCAGAATATCATCACTAGGTTTGGAGTACCCAAGATGTTTATCATCGACAACGGACCACAGTTCATCGCAGAGATGACGAAGAAGTTATGCAAGAAGTTTGGCATCGATCTACGCCACTCATCACTGTTCTACCCTCAAGCAAATGGACAAGCAGAAGCTACGAATAGAATACTGATTCAAATTCTAAAACACACAGTAGAGATAAGCAATGGAGCCGACTAGCCTGAACGACTACCAGAAGCACTCTGGGCCTATAGGACCTGTATTCGTACGGCCACTGGCCAAACTCCCTACCTCCTTACCTACGAGATGGAGGCGGTCCTATCATATGAGATACGAGTATCAACTTTACGAATTCAAGTCAATGATGAGCTATCCTTAGATGAGAGGAGAATTATTCTACTCACGCAGCTAGAGCAACTTGATGAGACACATCTAAGAGCCGCTGATCACGCTCACGTATATGAGAGGAGAGTGGCAGGGCTTACGATAAGAAAGTCCTCGAATGAACCTTTAATATTGGAGAATTAGTCTTAAAGAAAATCATACCTTTTAAGCACGCTCACCCGAAAGGAAAACTGAAATAGAACTGGGAAGGCCCTTATGTTATAACAGCCGCATACCCTAGGAATGCATACAAACTGGTGAACCAAGACGGGGAAGAACTCCCTAGCCCTTGGAACGCCATGTACCTTAGAAAATACTATCCTTAGCCCTGTGATCATCACATCCCATGGTTAAATACTTATACTTATCACCCCCGTAGTTGTAATGACCCATTTATTGGTCGTACATCATCAATCCTCAGAACGTCCTTAAGACCTCTAGTTTACCGCCCACTTTCTCACTCGGGCAATTTGATTGAAGGCCTAGTGACCTACCTAATTTCTTTTAAAAGCATAAGTAATACCCGATCCTCATTCCCCACCATTGGAGGAGATGTTAGAGTAAAAAAATGAAGATGCTAGGTTCAATCAAAACTCATTATTCTTGCGCTAGCAGGATGCTTTCAAATATATATATATCGAAAATTGAGTGAGAGCATTACGACGAATGAGCAAGTCAATGAGCTCAGGGAAGCATAAGCAGGTCATGAGGACATCTCTGATAACTTTACGAGAAGTGTATAAGCAAGCTGCAAGGGCATCCCTAGTGTCCCCATACTACTAGATGTCATCGTAAGGTGGCTGAAGGAGGAGAAACTCCTGCTAACCATAGAATGTGAGATTTTGATGGTATCGACATATGGCGAAGAGCTCGATCATGGCACTCGCATCCCTCTGAGAAAAAGATTGTTACTCATCCCTTTTGAAAAGCATTAGATACAAACTATTCCCCATATCACTGAGCCTTACCCCCCCTCTGCTATTTTTATTTCAGACGATAAATCAGAAGCCTTACAAGATACTCTTGGGAATGAAATTAAAAATCGTTGAATGATGACCAATGTAATCACCTACTATACCTATCGTACTTCTCCCTAATAACCACTGGATAGGATGACCAACACCCTAAGAAAGACCCCCGTATACAACTGACCTAATCGAAGAGACCTCCCCCGATTCGATGACAGTACTAATGAACGTTTCTTCGAAACTAACTCACCAAATACCCATGACTACTTATAGACCCAAAGTGCTCATCCAAAGCCTAGAAAAGCTCCATTGCATCTACACATTGGGACATTTTTTTTTGTCGGAAGGAGAATCACGTTAGAAGCGCTGACTCGCCCATAAAGAAGATGTGGAATAACGAAGTTACCATTCGAAGGATGCCACCGAAGATATTATACTGCCAATCTAACCACGCTCCTACATTGGGGCATTTTTTTTATATTTTTTTTATCATTTTTATTATTTCTATCTTAGCTATTTGCTTTTCCTATTGCGTTACTTTTAAAAAAAAGAAAAGAAAAAAGAAAAAAAAAGAGCACATATCCACCTTTATTACTAGACCTCGGTCTGAGACACTCACCCCCTTGACAACTGGCAAGGGGGAGAACAAAAATTACTGATAGCATTACCTTTACATGTGTAGGTACAAAGTAACCTCCAACCATAGCCAGGCTAGCTTAGGAAGCATCCAAGTCTCGATGACGGTTGACGGTGCTAAGATAAAAGAAAAACAAAAATAGAAGCAAGAGGTAACTAAAAGAAAAGGAGCCAATCAGGTACATCTAGACCAAAAAATCTCTATATATATATATATATATATATCAAAGTTTTCTTTTCTTTTTACACTTGTCATCGGGAGAATCCTACCTGTATACAATGCACACACAATGGACAAAATAAACACACACACCCCCCTACCCCCTACACTGCCGCTAGGATGGACGAGCACCGCTGTCCCCAATATCATCAGCTTGGAGGTCTGTAGACTGGTCCTCTGAAAATACAATCCTGGCACTCGGAGTCCTCAGAACCTCTAGATGACTAGGCCCCTCCATAGAACCCCCCTCACTCGTCTGGCTAATAGATCACCTCGATCACGAATGAGGAGGATACCCCACAAGAATCTCATGAACGACAGAATCCTCACGAGCATCACCCATGACATGATCACAAGACGTGTGACAAGACTGCCTAGCCAAGGAACCCATAGCCCTCGACTCTGATCCATCAAGTTGACTAGCTAGCCTACGCACCCCTCGCTCACTCCTGGTCAGACGATACTGTAGCTGATTTAGGGACACCTACATCTCTACCTGCATCGTCCGATGCACCGCCTCTAGCACCTCAGCCTGAGTCTTCTATGCAACCATCATCTCAACGAATAGGACATCGCGACTCTGCATCTCCCCAAGGATCCATCTTACCTTGGGAGTAGCGCACACTCGAATCGCATCTAAACATGCCTCCTCAAGCTGACGAACTTGCGTAACCACACTAAGTCAAAGAAAACCAATATATATATATATATATATATATATATATATATATATATGAATAAAAAAAAGGGGAAACTTTGAAAAAATAAAGAAACATACCAGATCCAGCCTCTCCTCCAGAAGGCGCTCGACCATCGTCGTGGTCATTGGATCAGCAGGAGGCACAGAAGGGACAACAAACGTAGGTGGCTGCAATGAGAACAAACAAATACATAAGAAAATACTATAATGACAAATAAACTACAAACACAATAACCAAAGCATAGCTGAGAAGGAATAGGAATAGACCACTGAGGGGGAGCCTCGGGAGCAGAGTCCGAAACAGCCTACACGAGAACTAAACAAACCAACCCGAAGTATGTAAGAGCAAATAGAATGAAATAGCCTAAACTGAATTATACTGAACCAAAAATTATACCTAACTCTCTAGGCGTAGAGAGGCAGCAGTCACCTCCCTTGTCTGAAGGTCCTCAGCAACCCGACGCTAAAATACCATGGGATGCTAGTAAACTATTAAGAAAGTGAGACAATAACATTCAACAAACTAACACAATTACTCAAACAAGTTGAAGGATTGAGGAAACTTACCCAGTGCTCCAACTCGGTCCGAAGATGAGCCATCGCTGGATCCTCTCGATTGGAGGAAGCAACCAAAAATGGATCAAATGCCAGAACGGGACCTCCAACAGTGAGCTCAGCTCTCTACAAATAACAATAAACACAACAGTTGGAGAACTCACGACACTAATAAAACCACGTTCATATAGACACTTACCAATCGGTCAATCTCAGATCACAAACTGGCCTCCACCTCTTGGCTGGCCTATTGCTGACCGCGTAACAACTCGATCATCGTCACATGACTGGCGACCTTGACCTCCCTCTCAGATTGTCTAAAATAAAATGAAACACCATAACTATGTTAGAATGACTGAAAGACCAAGTCAATGTAATATATAAAAAACCAATAAATTAACTCACCAGGAGCCTTCGAGTCTCCGCGAGCGGAGCTCCCAACTCATCCTCCGCTCCCCTAGCCTGAGCAACCGAGAAGGCTAAGGAGTGCAACATCTCCTCATCAGGGTGAGGAGCACACCCCATCTGCTCCATCGCCCTATGGAGGGCATCTAACGCCCCCCACACACTCGCGATGAGATGGCCCTGCTCCAACACGGCCTGTCTCTCCCTCAATGCTGACACCGACTCCAGCCCACCGATCACGAAAGAACCGCTCCCGTGGAAGGGACGTGTGAGAGGCGCCCACCACCCAATGCACTAAACCATCTCTTATGCTCTCGGACATCCGCCTCATCACGCGCCCCTGTCACCCTAGTCGCCCCAGCTCTAAAATCTGCCATCTGAAGTGCCATCCGCTCTATAAAGTTTCGGCCAGGGGGGCCGGTCATCCTCTTTGCCACCTTGTGGTGAATCTCCGGAGAGCGAGCCCTAGCTGTCGCATCGCCCGAGATAGGTGGATCCTCTCCACCATCTCAAAACAATGGACCCATATGTCCACATCAAAGAAGGGCTGGCTAGACTGAATTACTGGCACACACCTGCATCCTCCTCGGCTATGTATGGCCTCTAAATCACCTAACCCAATAAACAAGCCAACCCATCAATGAAGCCTTGGATCCTAAAAGACCGAAATAAAATGACACACAACATACACGCAGTAGTATATACCTGCCCCTAATGCATGCCCTCTAAGAGGCCTCATGCGGTCGAAAGATCCGAAGACCAGCGACGCCCCTCAGCACTGCCCTCCACACATGCATCCGCCGAAATGTGAACGTTACCTCCAGCGGAACCCCGAACGAAGAAAAGTAAAGTGATCATACTCCCAAAATTATAAAACAAAATAAAAGAGATGCTGAATAACTCCTATGACCAAAAGAAAAACAAAGACACTATGACACCAACTAACTAAAACTCACCTGGAGGAAGGGAAGGAAACCTTTGATTATCATGACGCCCTGTCCCCGACGATAAAGCTGCTCATAGAGATGTGCCAATGCGGCCGCACCTCACGCGTAGGCAGGGACCCAATCCAAGTCCATGAGAATCAGTAAATACAAACCGATGATGCATCCCTGAGTCAAAGAAGAAAAGAATATTACACTGAGAAAGTGCATCAAGAACGCTCGAAGCACCCTATCCGCAGCCAACCCTGACTCCACCATGGGCTCCCGACCACCACACAACGCGCCTCGTAAGTTACCCATGCCTCCGAATGGCGCCTGGAAGGGATGAAGCCACTGGCGAATGTATCAAAGAACCAAGTGACTCGAGCTATACCCGGCCTCGATCCACTCGATCTATACGGTACGCCCAAAATCTCCTCACACACCTCCAAGTACTCTCCTGCCATCCGCCCCATGATCGGCTCACCCTCAAAACGAAGACCAGTAATGCGGACCCAGTCTTCTAGAGTCGGCAACAACATACCAACTACAAAGAGAAGTGCCTGATGCTCCTCCCTCCACCTCTCCAAGATTGCCGCAATCAGACCACGATCGACCTAAAAGGGCTCTAGCTCCAGGATCGGCCAGAAATCGAAAGACACCAACCGTGCTCGTTGAAACTCCAGCAAGACACGATACTAAGTATGGGACTCGGTCCACACCGAGCTGATAGCCAACTACGGGGGCTCCTATCGAACGAAACGCAGACAGAAAAATAAGACTAACACACACTTATGACAAGCAAACCTAAAGCTAAAAGCGAATGAGATATATTCGGACACATGAATGACAATTCATAACAAGCCCATAAAACAGAATAAGAATGACAAAACAAAAACGTGACCTATCTCTAGATGTGGTCATGATGCATGAGTGAGCACACAACCAATAATTGATGCATGTTTGACATAAATTAAAAGGCTTTCCAATTCCTAATAAGTCTATGTCATAACCTAAATGCCTAGGAAAATGAAGGAACTCTTGCTCATGGGTAACTACCCAGACTTGAGTGAAGAAATCCTCCAACGGGAAGTGTCTGCGATCCTTACGCCCCTCGCTCTGCTGCTCCTCAGCCGCATCCTCAGCTCTTTCCTCCTCAACCCTCTCACCGTCATCCTCAGTTGCACCCTGGTCAATCTCTGGTACCTTGTCCTTGACCACAACCTGGTCACCCGCCGATACCTCCTCTCTAACCATCTCCTTGATGCCCTCCTCCATGACGACAACATCGGTTCGAGCCTCAGATGTCTCACCTATCTTCCCCATCATCATCCTCTCCAACTCAAAAATAGTAAGATTGCATCTACCACCACCCTCAGACTCCATCCTAGAACGAAGAGCTCGAAAAACTAGAAAGAATGGAAGAAACGGTGCCTAAAATGGACTACCAGAATGTAAGATATCACGAAAACACGAAAACTAGGGCGCAAAGAAACAAGAAAATAGAGAATCAAAGTCAAAAATGGATAGCATGGGAAGAATGAAAAGGTTTTGAACTATATATAGAACATACCAAAATCGCATGTGTGAACTCACGCGCGCAACAAAATCATGCATTACAGTCCCCGTGCTTAATTCAGATCACACGACTGGTATTAAGAGCACAAACAAATCATCACCCGCTCAAACTAATCCGACCACCTAGTTGCGCGCAGCCTTCCGAGCGCATAATCACCGTAAGCGCCTGAATCGGCATGCGCGAATGCCAACTGTCACCTCAACAGTGACTGGCCATCTCCCTAATCCTGCGCCCCATACCGTGCGTTTAACTTGGTTAGACGGCTGGCCACTCACGCTTAATAACCTTCAGACTCCCTGAAATGTGCGCATCTATTTAGGCACGCAAGTTGTTTCTGCACCCGGAGGGAAGCACGTAATCTGCCAGGAAAACAAAAAAAAAATGCCCAAAATAGCAGGCCCAGGACCAAATTAGGAAACTTTCAACACTAATTACCAACCGAACTATGCCCTTGTTAAGACCAATCCAAAAATACTCCTGACTTAGAACATATACACCCCAAACCAAAATGAAGATAAGCCCTCATCGTTTACACACTCCAACTAAGACCAAACAAGAAAAATGAAAAAAATGCCCCCCATCATTCATGCACTTGAACCTAACCTAAACTATACCAAAAACTGCTCTCCAACACATCACAGATCAAAATAAATAAATAAAATCAAACCAAACTTAAAACCTCGCACTCAAAACAAGTCAAATAAGCTATCAAATAAAACCAAACCCAAATTTACTAAATAGAAATAATCACCAATAAATTGAAATTGCAATCGCTTCATACAATAATTACAAAACACACCGAGGGCATACCCTCTGAATACACAACTTAAAACAAGAAACTTAAAATCCGCACGTTCAGGCAATGCCCAAATCTAGATTTATTCGGGAAACCACTTCGAGTTGGAGTGATGGCACTAACCCTAGTGTCACCTCGCATTCCCAATCCCATCCATTCCCAATAATCCTCAGTAACCACAACTCCTTGGGTTCAATACTCGGGATACAAAATAGAAAGGAAGGAGACATTAATTAACAAAAAAATGCCCTAAATCACAAATAAAAAATGCCCCAAATCACAAACAAAAAATGCCCCAAAGTTTTAATCCTAAGCTTGAAATGAAATTCAAAACAATAAGAACCCAAAGCCCCTTGGCTCACACATTTATAAACTATACATCCTAAAAAATAGAATGACAAGTGTCACCCCTTTCAATCTAATTAAATCCAAACCAAACACATACCCCCCTTGAAAAGGAAAAAAATCACAATCCATAACAACCAGATAAACTAATAATCATGCAATACTTACCCAAAAAAAAAAAAAAAAACCTAAAGCAAAGTAAACAAGCCAATATGATTCAAACGCTTAACACCCATCTAGAAACTTTAAATTAAATCCTAAATTCACAGATTTCTAACAAGTACCAGGTTGAATCAAACCTAAGGCCAAAACAAAAATACCTTAAACATTAAACAAAAACTCTCCAAAAATAAGACCCTAACTTATTTGGGATAAAAAAAAAATGCCCCCAACAAACCAAACAAAACCAAGTAAACTCTCTAAATGAAACTAAATAAAGTAGATTAAGTTCGGGACAAACCCTGAATAAATCCAGAATGAATCCTAAAACTCTGGGCTAAATTAAATCATAAACTAAATCAAATAAATCAAATACGCATTCACTAATCCATTAAATAAGTTTAAACAAATAAATAAAAACATCTCTTCATTTATAACTTAAAAAAAAAAAAAAAAAATTTACATATATCACCGGAGGCATACCTCCTAAATATACAACCCAAAACGAAAACCTAAAACCTAACTTATAATCCAAAACGAAAACTGAAAATCCGAAATTAATACAAAGTAAGGAGCAGAGCGTCCAATCGGAGGCTTCAAGAAGGGTTGTTTGGGTAATACATCCCTCTACTTGTAACTCCTTCTCTTCCGCCATCTTGACCTCCTCCGCCGCCGTCTCCTCAATGCTGCCTTTACTGCTCCCTAAAAAGGATCGATGTGAAGACTAGCACCCTCATTCCCAATATCGCCTATCTCCAGAGTAATGCCGTCCCCGAGCATCACCTAAGGACGAAGATCACGCGAAATCAAGAACATAGGAAGAAACGACATCTCAATCAAATAGTTAGATCACACGATATCACCAAAACACGAATTTTAGAATACAAAATATCTTGAGAAAGTAAAACTCGAGACTAAACCGAGGAATGAAAAGCAAATGAAGGCTCCCTCGCTTTTATAGAGTATGAACTTAATCACGTGCAAGAACATGTGTGTTTAAATAAGTCATGCACCACGCACACTGCGCACAATCCAAGACACGCGCTCTGAATTAAGCGCGCAACTAAACTATCACCCGCGCCAACGACGCAACGCTCTGATCACACGCTCATTGTAAACTGCGCAACCTTGTCAAATGACTACCTCACACCGCGCAATACGAAAGGTCGCCCGCATAGTGACCCGGTGACGCTCTGATCACGCGCTATGATTAAGGCACATAATACAATCACACGCACACTCAGACACTAGTCAGCAACCCTTCAAACCTTCGATCGCACGTTCAAAAATAGGCACGCAATCATATTGAGCGATCTAAATCAAGCGTGCAATGCCTGACTTTGGATAAAATTTATATCTTCACATCTTTTTATCTCATCTCAAACAAAATCCTCCTATCCCATCGTGTAGCCTCATAGGCTATTCAGAGAAAAAGAAAAAGGAGCGACAGCTGCTCACACATGTCTCATCACGATAAGATGCACACACATGAAACCACCTCAATATCCAGTCCCGCCGTAATAAATCAATCATGCCATCATACATCGTCTCATGAGAAGCCAAAAAACAAAGCCAATCACAGCACAACCACAACATGACCTCAGATAAAGCAAGATCTGCCAAAGAAAGAAACAAGACACACTCATCACACAAATATCCCATCAACATCCCATCGCAAACATCACTACCTAAAAACCAGGCACAACCCCACCACACATCCATGAATGTCCCTTCGCGAGCCGACTATAACTCGTTCTCACCACGAACAAGCCCCATCATGACACAAATTTTATCTCATCTTACATCGATCACACCTCCTCAAAACCCTCGTTACGAAACTATGTATGGAGTCAAACCTTTTGAAAGTCCCATTAATAACTATGCTCAGCCAATATCCCATCGCAAAAGCAGAGGGGCTCCTCCCACTTCCCATCACAAACATCACTATCTGAAAAGCTGAAACGACACTTTCCACGGCATATGATGAAAAGAGAGAAAGCTCGATCGTATCCTATTGCTAAAGTAAATAGCCCTCCTCCCGAGTCGATCCCTACATAATAGTCGCCAGATACCACTGCGGCAGCAGAAATGCAGGAAGATTGAAAGTTCACCCATGTCCCATCGCATTCGACCAATGCTGAGTTCCAGCATGAACATCCTGTTAGAATTCCCACGTCCCACCAGGACTCATCCAACACAGCCAAAGAAAGGAAGAACCCTCAAGTTCCATCACGACATCACATCACATCACACTAACGACCGCCAACCACTGCCACAGAGGATAAAATAAAAAAAGAAAGGAAGAAATCTTCAAAGTTCCATCACAGCATCACCCTAACAACCCATCAGTCCCATCATGGACTACACAAGCTACGCACAGTTCAGGTAAGTATTACCCGCAGGTAAGTACTACCTACTTTTCA
This sequence comes from Chloranthus sessilifolius, assembly GCA_021018995.1. Classification (NCBI taxonomy): domain Eukaryota; kingdom Viridiplantae; phylum Streptophyta; class Magnoliopsida; order Chloranthales; family Chloranthaceae; genus Chloranthus; species Chloranthus sessilifolius. Next base: position 17,297,109 of record CM037595.1, on the reverse strand, counting down.
ATTACTCGATATTACTTATAAACATAGTTAGCTATGATTAAGTCAAATGTTTTTCAAAACGCATCTCTCTCGACTCGCGAATCACTGTAGTCCTCCCATAAGAGACAATCATCAGTATTCGTCGAGAAGGTTAGACCGAGTATCTGGCATGCCAAGTGTCATTTTGACAACTGCATAAATGGTCGGGTCCACAAATCTGGTACCAGTGGATCTGCTCAGCAACGTCTTGGAAGCCACGTTTTCTGCCGTTTTACCACCGAATTGATCTTAAGTTAAAAATCTGAAAACTTCAAAACCTCTTACTTACTTCAAAAAAAAAAGAAGAAGAAATAACACAAAAAAACCTTACCACTTACTTTCGAAACCAAAAATCTTACTCCCAAAACAAAAAAAGAGATGAAAGAAACCAAAGAAAAAATGAACAAAGAGACTCACCTACCAAAATTCACTTCAATTACCAGTCCAAACCAGCCATTTCCCTGGGAAACCGAATAATGAGTATATTTAATCTAAGAACTTACAAACGCCTATTGGAAAAGGAAACGCTTGACGGGCATTGGTGTAAGCATTGACGTGCCCGATCTGACATGACTTGTAAAGCCTTCAAAATTATATTGTATTTTATTATCGGTCCCTAGACCTTATTTATGGATATTTGTATGACGCTCCCCAGTGCCTCGACTATGTCACACCCCTCTGTTTGATTGCCCCTTGCAGTAAGTCGCGACACGCGGCGCGATGCCCCTTGCATCCACATATTAGGATATGGTGATTCTCTTTTCCGTTTGACTATCACTCGCAATAGGTCACGCCACGTGACGGGATGCCCCTTACACTTGCAGAATAGGACACGCTGACTTCCCTCATTGACTGCCTATAATAGCGGGTCGTGATATGCGATGGGATCACTCCTGGGCATCCACAGGATGGAACACGCCTTTCGACAGCTACCACTAGGCCCTTGAATGCTCCATTTTAGCTTGTGTTGATAGATAAGAAAGCCAAGCATGCCATATCAACATCCCCAGTTCACATTTGTGAATTCCTAAGAGAAATGAGAAGACACCTAGAATGAGCATTGCTTACTTCTTCGACGCGTTCTTACTTCGCAAGAGAGCGTCGAAGAGGGGCATCTGTAGACACTTCCATTTTGCCTCTCAGAATATACAAATTTGTTCGTTCAACCGTTGACCTTGACTGTGACTTTTCGTAAAGGATTTACCTTCACTAGAAGTTTCACATCACGACGTAGGGACCATATATTGAAAAAATAGTATATGGTTGAACACAAGCTGAAAAAATCGCACTATAGTTCAGATCCCTTTACCCTAACGTGAGACCATATAATGAAATAATAGTATATGGCTGGACATAGGCTGAAATAATAGCTCTATGGCTTAGGCCCCATGACCCTAAATTGGGAACCATGCACCAAAATAATAGTACATGGATGAACACAGGCTGAAACAATAGCTTTATTGCTCAGATCCAAACCGTAGGGAGGCTATATACTGAAATAATAGTATATAGTCAGAGTGCAGACTGAAATAATAGTCTTGCATTTCAGACCCCCTAACCCTAAATTGGGAACCATGCACTGAAACAATAGTACATGACTGAACACAGGCTGAAACAATAGCTCTGTGGCTCAGGCCTGAACATAGGGAGACTATATACTGAAGCAATAGTATATAGTCAGAATGTAGGTTGAAACAATAGTCTAGCATTTCAGATCTGACCTGAACCTGGACAACCCTGAATATTGCTCCACAACCATGTGCGCAATTCGATCGCACGACAAACCACACACGTGCAATTAGTCCCCCTTCCAGACCAGACTTCCTTCCCCAGACCACCTCGAGATTTGATCATGCGCCGGACAGAAGATGCACGATCGGATTGAGCGCCCAACCACTGACGCGCAATTGGCCTACGCCGGACCTAGTCTTCTAGTCCTTGACCCCCAAGCTTCCTCGATCAAGTGCTTCGAAAGAGAAGCTTAATTGGATTGTGCACTCCGCACCAGGCTTGCAATTAGTCCTAACATTGTTAGAACTATGAAACCCACTGAGCAAGTTAGTCAGTCTCTCACTGAGTCGGAGACTGACTCAAAGCGATTAAGCACCTGGAAATTAGTGCGTAATTCGGTTAAATGCCTGAAACAGGGCATTTAATTGAAGAAAAACCTATAAAAGCTTTTTTTTTATTTTCGCCTCAAAGTGGTTGCGAATTTCGACAAGAGAGGCTGAAAATTTTGAGACCAGAGAACTCCGAGAACGAACACACAGAAAAACCTAACCATAATTTTAAGATTCAAGCTTCGAAATTTGGGGATTTCTCTCCGCAGTCCCGACCTTAGGTAAAAATCTAACCTTTAGCCTCGACCCTTAGTTTTTTTAGTTTTTAGACTTAGGTTTTTTTAATAATTAGTTTTAATTCTCAGTCTTATGAATGTAATTTTTAATATCTGGTTCTAGTTCTTCATTTCTAGAACCAGCCTTAATCTCACGACCTAATTCACCGACTTTAATTTTGTTCTAAAATCTTAATTTCCAGTCCTATCATTAATCTCTGGTTCTAGTTCTTAGTTTCTAGAACCAGTCCTTAATCATACAGTTTGATTTTCTGATTTCGGACCCGAATTCAGTCCTTACATTTTAAATTTCTAATTTTAATTTCTTAATTTTAAAAAAATAATATTATAATCTAAAATCTAATTTGTCTTTAATCTCAGCCACCCGATTTGCCCAAGGGAGCTTACGAAGGGTACTCGAGAACGAGGCCAATCCTCCTTAGAATAGCGGGCCCAAACCCCCTTCTTTATAATTTTAGTAGAATTAATCCCTTTATTTTAATTCGATTCTTAGCATAATTAATTAATTATTTTAATTAGAATTTCAATCAGACCCTTAGTATAATTGCTTTGATCATAATTCTAGTAAAATTAGGTTCTTTATTTTAATTAGATTTTCAGCGTAGTTAATTCATCACTTTAATTAGAATCTTAGTATAATTAATCTATTGCTCTGATCAGAATTTTAGTATAATTAATTCATTAATTTAATTAGATTTTGATATAGCTAATTCATTGGTTTAATTAGAACTTTGGGAAAATTAATTTATTCGTTTTAATCGAAATCTTAATCAAATCAGTTCTTTTACTTTAATTAGAGTTTAAGTAAAATCAGTCTTCTATTTTGATTAGAATTCCAGTAGGATTATTATGTTTGCTTAATTAATATTTCAGTAAGATTAGTATACTTGCTTTAATTAGAGTTGTAGTAAAAGTAGTATATTTGCCTTCCATTAGAATTCCAGTATAATTAGCATACTTGATTTAATAAGAGTTTCATTAAAATTAATATATTTGCATTCCTAGTATAATTAGGAGATTAAAACTAATTAGACTCCTAATAGGATTAGAATATTAGATTAGGTCACTATAATAACCTCATACAGTTAGACTCACAATAGAATTAGGAAACTTAAACCAACCAAACTTACAACAATAACAGGGAAAGAGAAGGAAAACTAAACTATCTAAACTATAAGGAAGAGCTATAATTGCTGACGTTCGCAGGCGGACGATTCAGTAAAAAAGTAACCCACACCCGCTCTAAAGCGTGATTACTGATGTATTGCAGCATCGTTAAATATCTACTGCTGGCGATCGCAACAAACTAGGAATCTTCCTAGAAATTCCCCTTTTTTATTTTATCTCCAACATTTCAAACACCGCATCGCTAGAGTCTACTTGGACAAAATTGGGCCACTGATTCAACAGGGATCGAGAGGAATCCAGAAAAAACACACACCAACAGAATTGTACCCGTTGGACACTTCAATTATACGTTGTTGGTTCAACGTATAATTGATTATACGTTGTAACCACAACTGATAATTGCTTGAGTCTTATCTTCCTCCGAAAATAAACTACACTAGAAATAAAAAATGATGCGTACATACTTAAAGAATAATATCAATACGAATATTACCAATTATTACTCATAAATTACTTATAATAAAAATAAATAATAATAATAATAAAACATATATATATATATATATATATATATATATATTAAAAATACCTAATGCTTATTTAAATACTTATAAATACCCATAAATAAATAATAATTAATGCAATAATTAATGATAAAATTTAATAATAACCAATAATAATTAATAAAATTAATAAATAACTAACAAAAATTATTAATGATTATAAATAAATAATAGTAAATAATCATCAATGATAACCGACAATTGACAGTCATGATAAGCCAAATATATATATCATCCGAAATAAAGAAAATAAACAATCTAAGCAAACTAAATAATCAAAATGAGTCACAATCAAGCAAACAAGGAAAAAAAAACTAAATCCCAATAAATAAAATAAACTAAAACCTAAAACAAATCATGATATCAAGACTAAACCTAAAACAAAATAATAATAATAATAAAATAAAGTAAAATAAAACAAACCAAAATAATAAAATAAAAATAAAATTAAATAAAATAAAAGTAAAAATAAAAATGAAATAAGACCAAAAAAGTAAAACCAAAAATAATAAAAATAAATAAATGCAAACCCAACTATGCCATACAAAGGTGACTTCGCCAGCACAAGTCAAGTAAGTATTATTTCATTCGATATTCCCCTATATAATTAGATTAATATTAAGTTCCAAAACCTTTTAAAAACCTGACTTTCCTAAATTCACAGAACTACTGCACGTCCTCCCATAAGTGATAATCATCAGTATTCGTGAAAGGGTCAGAAGGAGTATTTTGGCATTATCGAGCGTCATCTTAACAATCCAGACATAGGTCGGGTCCCCAAATATCGTTTCGATGAATCTACTCAGCGACGTCTCGAGAGTCACGTTTTCTGAGTTTACCGAATTGATTTAAATTAAATCCAATGTTTCAAAACTTTACATACATCTCTCCCTTATCTATCTCACTCTATCTCATTCTTTTCTTTCCCTTGTGGAACTAAACATCAAGTATACTCAACTTTAAGAAATCATAAATGTTTACCAAAAGAGACCCCTCACGCGTTGCTGGTGTGAACAACGACGCACTTGGTCTGACATGATCAGAAAGGCCTTCGTCATCTTATTATATCATTCCCCTTTTACCTTGACATTCACTTGTGTCACCCATACTTCGATTGTGTAAAATCCCCTCTACTGATTGCGACATGCACCCAAGGCAGCCGAAACACCTCTCGATTGCTACATCAGGCCTCCGAATCATCACTTTTACTTAGCTTATGTAGACAGATAAGAAAGCCAAGTAATTCATGTCAACTCATCTCAGTTCACACATGTGATTTCTCTAAGAAATGAAAGGTCACTTGTACCGGGTGTCTACTTCTTCGGCGTATCCTTGCTCCTCAAGAATACACCGAAGAGGGGCATCTGTAGACACCCCATTTTCGACCTCTCAGAGTATACCAAAGTGTTCGGTCAACCATTAACCCTGCCCTCCATTTTTAGAAAAGCCAACCTTTTTCAAAAATCCACAAAGTATCTACTTCTGGGCCCCAACGTATAATTGGTTATACATTGGATCCCCAACGTATAATTGATTATACGTTGAACTCACAACACATAATTAAACTCAACACGGTCACGTCTTGTTCCCCAATTATAGGATGAAATCTCGGTGTATAATTGATTGTATGCTGAAATATCAACGTATAATTAGTCCGTTTTGGACTAGGACTCGAATACATTGTGAACTGATTTCTTCCCCAGATTATTCACTTATATCTTACAACATAATTAATTATACGCTGGAATCCCAGCATATATTCAGTTCATTTTGGACTGGGACTCTCTCTCTCCTTCAAGTCGGCTCGTTGAGCCGTTCTCTATCCAAACTCCGGATTATATGCTACACCCATAGCGTATTATTCAGTAAACTCCCACCCAGACTCTGTGTCCAAGACCAGTTGGTCACCTACCGGTCACCTCAATTGAATTCCCCGAAATCGCCTGGATTATACACCGTGACTACAACATATAATTCATTATATGTTGGAATTACAACGTATAATCTAGAATATATGCCGAACTTACAGCATGTAATTTTAAATTATACGTTGGACTTCAGGCATATAATTACTCGAATACTATAAATATGGACCTACCCCTCTCATTCTCAACATATTATTCTTGCCTTTTCTCTTGGAAAATCTTGAGGTTGGCTCTGAGAGTTCAAACTAGATCTAAGTTGAACTCTAAGTGTTTGGGCTTAGAACTTCAACTCTCTTCTAGAAATCTCATAGAGTAGTCGTTCTAGTTGGGGTTGGCCCTTCTACTTCGATTCTCGAGCAGTCTGGAGAGAGATAAAGCTAGCCTTAGATCCAACCCTTAGGAAACCCTTACCGAAAATCCAATTAGGTCCACACTAATCATATTTTCAAAATCAATCATAGTCATCAAACCTATTTGCCCAAGGGAGCCAATGAATGGTACTCGGGAACGGGTTTGATCCTCTCGCCCATAAAGGGCCAACACACCCCTTTAGTTAGATCATTGGGATTAGGAAAAAAACTCAAATTAGTTAAAACATTAGGAAACCCTAGCTGCTAAAGCTGACAAGCCTGTATTTTGTATAGGAGTCCTATCCAAAATCCCCCCCCGTCTTTATCTGCGTGCTCAATGACGTTCTACAGCATCGATAAATAACTGTAAATGGCAATCGTCTCAAATTCATGTATATCTATTGAATCGACTATAACTAACAAATTTTGTCTGCAGGTGCATATAAAATACCCTTATTTTATTGCTAAATCCCTCACTGCCCCCTTCGCAAACAAAGTCCCTAAGTGACCACATTGGAACCATTTTTCTCGAATCCAAGAGGGTTCCCGAAAAATGTGTACCAACAGTGTCTGCATTAAAATTCTTTTTTCTTTCGACGCTTTAATTTCATCGTGTAGACACCCAAATTTGGCCCAAGGCCCAATCGAAACATACTTTGAGAAAGGCGCATCACTGAGCTTCCGATACCACCCCCCATACCCGTAGGTACTTTCCCAAACCCTTAGGAACCTTACCAAACCTTTAGAAATTACTCCTGACCTCTCCTAACTCACAGTCGGAGAGGTAGCGGGCAAAGGGCAGAGAGATATGCCAGGGATGGTAGGGACCTCTACTAGATAGAATCTTATACCATTAGAAAGTAGAGGTTCTCAGCTTTACAACAAGCCAAGAATCACCTCAATCCGAGTTGTACGTAAAAAGTTATGGCGATCCGAGCAATGCTCAGGAGCTGCACTGGGTTGGGGCATGCATGGAGCATGTATTACATGCGCCAAGCCATTTTTCTCCAAAAATGGCTTGGCACATCTAATACACACACCAAGTATAGGTGGGCCCCTCCTCGGGCTCTGAACTTCCAGACACTGTAGCTATGCTTGGCGTGTGTAATACACACGCCAGGCTTAACTACAGTAACCATGGGTTTTTGCTCGAAATCTACTCTTGGGGTTTGACTTGTTGACCATCTCAATGTTTAGGATAGGTTTCATTAGGACTGTTGCACCCCTGATTACCCTATATGCAACCCTTTAGTCATTTAAAATCTCACCCTATCATCTACCATTGAAGCCCATTGCCCACATTTCCAAGCACTCAAAATCCTAGGAAACCTTAGATTAGAAGATTACCTAATTGCTAACCCTAATTAGCACTTAAGTACCTTCCTAACCTCCCTTTTTCTATAAATAAAGAGGCACCCCTCCCTTTACAAAGGCTTGAAAAATTTTCCAATAGAGAAAAAGATTAAGAGAGAAGCTTTTCCTCCCTTTGATGCACCCATTCCATACCAATTCCAGAATTCAAAAGCCCCCCCTTAGACCCCATCTTCCACAAAAAAACCTTGAGTTAGGAGAGAACCACCCCCTAGCCTTCTTCCTCTACCACTTAGCTATCAATCCTTAGAGGTCATAACCCATTCTCCAACCATTCAAGCTATCGGAAGCTCATCAAGTGCACCTACGCGAAGGTCCACACGTGTGCTACAAGGGCCCGAGAGCTCCGGCTCTCCCCTCTATTGCTCTACCTTCTTAGCTTTTACTCTACCCTTGAATTTATGTCGTTACGCCGTCGAAATCTTGATAGTGGTGGAGGGGCACAAATAGTGTCAAGGTACCTTATGGCAAGAGGAAGTGCTCTTTTCTTTCTTATTTTTCTAGTTCATTTTGGCCACAAGTAGAGACGGCTTTTAAGCGGTTTGGTTCGGCCCCTAACACCTTTCCGATCGATAACCGAAGCCCCTACCCAAGAGCCTTTGGCATAGACCGGTGAATCAGAGTCACATTTTTGGCACTTGGTGCTTATAAAATTGATTTAGGTTTCTCGGGAGACCAAAAGCTCCGGGTGGCGACTCTATATTTTTTTACATGAGTGCGCATCGTCGCAACGGGATCGTCAAAAATCCCCCGGTTGCACAGATGGCGACTCAGCAGGGGACTAGCTAGTAGAGCTTCCCCTTGAAATTTGACCTTTTTCTTTATTTTTACTAACATTTAGCTGATTTTTTTGTTTTTGTTATTTTACTCACCCCTACGATTTAGTCTTACTTTTACTTACCCCTACTTTTCTGTCATTTACATGCCTTAGCCAATTGGCAGGCCTACTTGAGCATCATCTTTCATTTCCTTTACTTTTCTGTCATTTACATGCCTTAGCTAATTGGCGGGCTTACTTGCACTTTTTTTACACACCTTAGCCATTTGGTGGGCCTACGTGAGCATTTACTTTATCGCAATCAGAGTCTACTATTGTGAGATTCCAGTGTGCTGATTTATGATGTAAAAATCAAGAGCAAACAGAGATGGATTCAACACATCTAAAATATCCTAGACCTGCAAGATACAGGGTCCTTTGTAGCAAGCTTTAAAAGAATGGTAAGTAAGGGAATGTCCACAGGGAGGCTGATTAGAAATATGATATATCTCCAGATCTGTAAGAGATCTGGTACCCTAGCTATCTCTACTTTAGTTAAAAGACAGGGGAGAGTTTTGAAATGAGTTGTCACTTAAACTAAACTACAAATAAAATACAGATTGTTTTGGATCGAATCTGGAGCCTCAGATCTTGTAGATGGAAGGTTTAAAAACTCAGAAAATGGAGAAGAACATCTTGGAGATTGTCTTCACTGCAATTAGGTTGAGCTAAGCATATTACAGGGGTTCAAAAGCACATAAGTCCCTCAGCTGACCATAGGCACTGTCCGCAAGCACAACTATAGGGTATAAATTCCACTTCAAATCACAGGATTCACCTGGCCTTAAGGCTATGATCTGTCCACTTTAATGGTCACAGACCATCCTATAGGCTTTATCGAATCCATGGATTGCAGCAGATAAATCCAATTAAGGCCTGAGCTCATATTTACCTCAAGGTTATGATCTGTCCACTTTAATGGTCACAAACCATCCTAGAGATCTCCTACAAAGCCAGAGCCTCAATTAAAATAATTAAAACCACTATAGATGCTGTAATTTCTCAGTCACAGACGCAGGAGATTACAAGGATATCAGATCCAGGGAATTCTGATGATATCCAAAAGGTCTACCAGTTAAGTGGGTGAGCTGATCAAGCAACTCCTCTACACAAATTCGATCGAGCATAAAAAGGAATCAAAAGAGCTTTAGATCTAATTAAAACATTAAAAACAATATTTATATTGCAAATAAGGTCACTCTTACAATGGAATGCTCTCAGATCTGTAGTCTGTGTAGCAATTAACCCCAGCAACACTCTTAACCTTACCCAATTACAGTTCTAACTCACTCCTTGCTGCTCCTAGGGATTTAGCCAACAATGGTTGGGCTAAAGGAGGGAAAATGGAATCTCGCTGCAGGCTCTGATCTCCAGGAAATTGTTCAGAAATTCGATCCTCCTGGTAGAAATTGGGGATCTCAATATATAGCTTTCTCCTCTGTTTTTCCTGCCAAAAATCCCTTCTTGAAGGTTTTCAGAGTTTGTTAGAATTTTGTTAAAGCACGTGGGTCGGTTAGGGCTTTCTAGGGCATCTTCTAGAACGTCGCGTCGGTCACCAGAGTGCCTCGGTTTGCATGCGACAGGTCACCAAGTCCCAGCGTGTGCATAGCATAGTTTCTGAGAAGTTTAGCACACAATTTCGATAGGTTGGAGAAGCTTCCGACAGGTTAAAAGTAAGCTTGTAGTTCCTTTCGATAGGTTCCCTGGTCTCTTCGATAGGTACTGATAGGATGAGTTCTCTCTTTGAAGCTTCAGGGTCCTCAGCCCAATATCTGAAGTATTCGATAGGTTGGCTGAGTAGTTCGATAGGTCCAGTGGTCCTCTTCGACAGGTTCAACTCTGTGTGTCGTCATCCCGATAGGTTGGCTCCCATTCCTATCGAAAGGCTTAAGCATCCATCGATAGATTCAATTTCAACATCTTCATTTTGATAGGTTCAGGGAGCCTTTGATAGGTTGGAATCAAGCATTTTAGTTTTTTCGCTAGGTTCTCAGATCCGTTCGATAGGTTCTTTTGACACTTCAGGCAAGTTTTCGACAAGATAGTTTCTTCTTTCCTTTCTTTGCTCGATAGGTTCTGAAATCCTATCGAACTCCTCAATCCATGCGACTTCATCCTTCTTTTGCCTTAGGATCCTATCGAACCCTTCTCCAACTACACAAATTTTTTCCTTTTAATCCTCAGCTCCTATCGAAGTCTTCCGGCATCCTCTCGATAGGATGTTTTGGACCTATCTTCACTTCTTTCTCCTTGTTCTGTTGCTGGGTCTGCATGGTGCTGAGAGATGACTTCTTTGTGGGCATCCTTAAGTGGCTTGCTGCATTATTACTAGATTTCCCTGCTATCTACAAAATGCACTCAATAGAGGCTTATTAGCGTGCTCATAGGTCCATGAAAGGTTAGGTTAAAGGGTGCAAAGTGGCATTTTTCACCACTTAACACACCACCAAACCTAAGCTTTGCTAGTCCCTGAGCAAAGGAGAATTCAAAGAAAAATAAAATGCCACTTTCGTAGGGAGCACAGATTCATTTAGCACATGCACCAAGCCTTTTAAACCCCTAGGTGATCCCTAGTGGAGGAGTAAAGTCTCCTGAGGGTTTTCAGTGAAGGTACCCACAAACTTCTCCAATAAACTTAGTTAATAATAATAGTGCAACCTGTTAAAGCATAATTTAAGCAAATCAAATAAATTCAAATCATGCCCATTCATTAAGGGAAATTCAACAGAAAAAACATCCATTTGGAAACATGAAAGTTTGCTGAAATCTCTCCATCATCACTCAGTTTATGTCCAGGCATTGCTTCTGAAATTTTATGCATAACTCACCATCAATTTGAGGATCCTGCTTAGATACTTCCCCCTTCAATCTGGATTCCAGACCCAAGTCTCATCAGGGCTGTTCACTCATTAGGATAGAGAAGAGGGGTAAATCGTATCACTCGGATTAAGAGCAGTTACAGCCCTCAAATAGGACTACAAGTCGGAGCATAGGCATTGCCTGAATTTCTGACTTTTCCAACTCTTTTTTACCATAGATTAAGAAGATTCTCATCTCCACATGACAGCTCAATCCACTTTCAGATCAGTCAGGTCTTTTTATTGGGTTGTACTATGGATTAGGGATGAGGTTTGTGGAGGAATAAGAAGGGATAACAGAGTTCGAAATTGAGAAATCAGTAGAGGCTAGGAGGTGATTCATGACTTCACCTTTTATTCAGCACAATTCCATCTACTTTTTGAATTTTTAGAGCCAAAGTGGCCAACTTCTTCTCTTCCTTCCAGTTTTTTATTTATTTTATTTCATTTTATTATTATTATTATTATTTTATATATAGTGCCACAACTACCACCAACTGCGTTTTTTCTTTTTTTCAACCTGATTTAGGACCTTGCTCCTCCTTCCTCTTCCTGATTTCTCAGATTGAGGGTGAAATGAAATAGGTCAAGGGGTTTTGGGTTTCGACTTTCTAGTTTCCATCAAACAAAATTGGGGCTTTTAAGGCTCAAGTGGTGTGCATCAAGGGTAGTTCAATGGTGGGGAATTTTAGGCCCAAACTCTCCAAGAGATGGCCTTACTTCATGTCTTCCATGTTCTGAGTGCTGTCAAGTTGTTTCAACTCGGATTTGCCTAACTTCTAGTCAGTCCTCAAGGCAGAATGAATTGCCAAGACACTCTTCAAAGAAGTTTTTCAGGCCCAATTCTCACTGGGTATGGCCTTCCATCCAATTTCTGGAGAGTATCTTCACAGTCTCTTCTCGTTGCCGGTTTATCACACATAAAAAACTTCCTGCAAAAATTCTTGACATTTTCTTTATGAAAAATGTTAAAACTTTAGCTTACTTCAGTTGCAATGGTTTTTAAAATTTTCTTAATCAACAATTATGAGGTGAATTCATTCTCTTATTGATTTTTCTTTTTAACTTGGCCGCACTAAAATTAACTAGTTTATTGGCATACATGCCACACCCCCAAAACTAAACTAAACAGTGTCCCCATTGTTTTGAGCAGAATGGGTTTAGTTGTGCAGACATCCAGAGAGAAATAAATTGAACAAGAAATAAATTGGGAAACAACAAGTGAATTGAATAAATCATTTTATTATAAATAATCGTAAAATAGACATGTGGACAACATATCCTATGGAGAAAAAAAAAACATCCCTCTAGGCTCAGGGATATCCTTAGCCTGCGTTAGGTGGAAGAAGAAGTGCAAGCCAGGGGGGGGGGGAAAGAAAAGGAAAAAGAGTGGGATCAGGGGGTTGGTGGTGGGGTGGTGGATGAGGATGACGGGGGGGAAGCAGCCGGTGACTCGGTCTTCAGCCTCTTCTTCTCCCTCTTTAGGTTTTTCTTTTTCTCCTTGGCGAGGAGTCTCTGGACCTCGTCATATTTATCCCAGAGAAATTAAAGAGGATCAGGTTCGACCGGTGGGGGTGGTCATGGCCAGACTGGGAAGAACTTGATAGGCAAATCTTGAGGTTTGTCGTCTGCCATGAGTGGGGGCTGGAAGAGTTGGGCAGGTTAGGGTGGAATGGGTGTGTAAGGACTGGGCGAAGCGACTATTTAAGGTGCATGGCCGCCGAAATATGAAACTATTCAATAAAAGTGGCGCAGTCTTCCAGGCGTGGGAATTGAAAATGAAGGGCGGGAATGCATAGAGTGGTGGTCGCTGTGTGGGAAATAGAGCATGGACTGCATGATGGGCTAAATTTAGGGGGGAAAATAAGTTAAGGGGGCATGCGCCATAAATGCTGAAGCACTGAGAGAGGATTAGGTATTTAGGAAATGCACAGGATAGGACCACCTGGTGTGGAAAATGATTTCGATAGGACGATGAGAATGGTGGCGATAGGTCAAGGTGTCCTATCGAAGACTTGGCAGTCAAAACTTACAAAAGGTATAATTTGATAGGATCTTGACAGGTGGAAACTTCCTTTCGACAAGTTGGAATTTGAAGTGATTCGTCATTTCGATAGGATCCGATAGTTACCCAGAACCTATCGAAAAGTGTCTGTTGCCATTTTTAACCTATCGAGGGGTTGGTTTCACCTATCGTCAAGGCTCAGTGCCCCTCGAAAATGTCCAGAATCCTATTGAAATCATCAGCTGTCTTATCGAAGGGTTCTAAAAACCAAAAGTTGGATAAATGAGTGTAGGGCTCAGGTTTTAGCACCCTGAAAATTTCCTGCTAAGCCAGCTGTCACTTTGTTGATACAAATAAATCACATATATTACATATGATACAAGCCAAAGTCAGCTATCAAGCTGGAGGATCTTAAAGATCAATGCTCTCCTCGGGCTCACAAATCTTGTCCACACATAGTTTGAGCCTCTAGCCATTGACCTTCATGACTCTACCATTTGTAGGGTCCCTGACTTCAACAGCTCAAGATGGGGAAACATGTACAACTATGAAGGGTCCATCCCATCTGGACTGCAGTTTACCTAGAAAGAATTTTAATCTAGAATTGAACATCCACACCTTATCATTGGGTTTGAATTCTTTCCGTAGCAAATGTCTATCGTGGAAGGCTTTGGTCTTCTCTTTGTAGGTCTGAGCATTGGCGTATGCTTCCAATCAGAGCTCCTCCAGCTCAGCTATCTGTAGTTTCCTGTGTATACCAGCAGAGTTGAAATAAGAATTTATTGCTTTAATAGCCCAGTATGCTTTGTGTTCCAATTCAGCAGGCAAATGGCATGCCTTGCCATAAACTGGTTTGAAAGGGGACATACCTATGGGGGTCTTATAGGCAGTCCTATAAGCCCATAGGGCATCTGTCAACTTCATGGACCAGTCCCTCCTATCACTTCACACAGTCTTCTCTAAAATGTGTTTGATTTCTCTGTTGTAAATCTCTACTTGTCCACTGGTTTGTGTGTGATACGGGGTAGCTACCCTGTGGGCCAAAGAGTACTTTTCCAACAGCTTATGAAAAGGTTTATTACAGAAGTGGCTTCCCCCATCGCTGATAATTGCTTTGGGGATGCCAAACCTGGAGAAGATGTTGTCTTTGAGGAATCTAATGACAACTTTGTGGTCGTTTGTCCTTGTAGCTATGGCTTCTACCCATTTAGGCACGTAATCCACAGCTACAAGGATAAAATTATATCCACAGGAGGGGGGAAATGGTCCCATAAAATCAATACCCTAGACATCAAACAATTCGACCACCAGTATGGGCTGCAAAGGCATGGAATTCCTCTTAGTAATACTTTCCATCTGCTAGCATCGAGGACAAGCTTTGCAATGTTGTCGGGCATCTCTGAACAGAGTAGGCCAATAGAAACCACTCTGAAGCACCTTCACAGCAGTTTTGTTACCACTGAAGTGGCCCCCACAAGCCTGTTCATGACTCATGGTTAAAATGTGGTGGAATTCTATTTTTGATACACATCTTCAAATTACTTGGTCTGAACAATGCTTAAAAAGGTAAGGATCCTCCCATATATAGTGTTTGATCTGAGAGAAAAATAAGTTTCTATCATTCTTGTTCCAATGTGGAGGGATCCTTTTCATAGCAAGGTAGTTCACGATATTAGCAAACCAAGGCATATTGATCTCCACGGAAAACAGCTGCTCATCTGGAAAAGAATCATTGATGGGTAGGCTCTCTGTTTCTACAACTTGGATCCTAGATATATGATCAGCAACCACATTCTCCACTCCCTTCTTGTCTTTAATCTCCAAATAGAATTCCTGCAAAAGGAGAATCCATCTGATTAATCTTGCTTTGGCGTCCTTCTTAGACAAGAGGTATTTCAAGGCTGAGTGGCCAGTGAACACAGTGATTTTGGAGCCCAACACATAAGATCTGAATTTTTCTAAAGCAAGGACAATGGCTAACAACTCCTTCTCAGTCGTGGTGTAATTCAATTGAGCATCAACCATTGATTTGCTAGCATATGCCACCACACATGGTGCCTTGTCTCTTCTTTGTCCCAAAACAGCCCCCATAGCAAAGTCTGATGCATCACACATCAGCTCAAATGGTAAAGAGAAATCAGGGGCTTGTAGAATAGGGGCTATAGTCAAGCAAGTTTTCAGCTGCTCAAAATCAGCCAGGCAATCATCATTGAACTCAAAGGGTACCTCTTCACACAACAGGTGGCGCAGAGGTTTGGTGATTTTGTTGAAGTCCTTAATGAATCCCCTATAAAACCTAGCATGGCCCAGAAAAGACCTGACTTGTTTGACAGTTTTGGGAGGGGGCAGATGGGAAATTAAGTCAATCTTAGCCTGATCAACCTCTATTCCCTTGTGGGAGACCACATGTCCAAGGACAGTGCCTTGAGTCACCATGAAATGACTCTTTTCCCAACTTAGGACCAGGTTGGTCTCCTCACACCTCTACAGCACAGAATTGAGATGGTGTAGGCATTGGCCAAAATCATCTCCATAAATGGAGAAATCATCCATGAATATCTCCAAAAATTTATCAATCATGTCAGAAAAAATGGCATACATGCATCTTTGGAAAGTGGCAAATGGCATCCTCCTGTAAGTAAAGGTCCCAAATGGGCAAGTGAATGTGGTTTTTTCTTGATCTTGGGGATAGACAGGGATCTTATTGTACCCTGAATATCTATCAAGAAAACAATAATATGCCTTGCTTGCTAGCTTGTCCAAGATTTGGTCTATAAAGGGCAGTGGGAAGTGGTCCTTGCTAGTTTTTTCATTTAGCTTTCTATAATCGATGCATACTCTCCAACCAGTGGTCTGTCTGGTTGCGATCAGCTCTCCTGAATCAGCTTCAACAATTGTGATGCCAGATTTCTTGGGCACTACCTGGGTAGGTGCCACCCATTGGGAATCTGAGATAGGGTATATGATGCTAGCATCAAGGAGTTTGACTACCTCCTTCATCACAACTTCCTGCATTTGAGGGTTGAGTTTCCTCTGCATCTCTCAAGAAGGTTTGGCACCTTCCTCAAGATGAATCTTATGCATGCACACAGCAGGATTAATCCCCCCTAAGTCTGCAATGGTCCATCCTATTGCTCTCCTATGCCTTTTTAGTACAACAAGTAGTTCTCTTTCCAGCTCAATGGTGAGGGAAGAAGAACTTATCACAGGTAATTTGTTGTTGTCTCTTAAAAAGGCATTTTCCAAAGCTAACGGGAGTTGCTTTAACTCAACCTCTGGGGGACTGATGAGGGAGGGCAATAGGGGTGTCTTGGAGGGGGGTGGAAGAGGCAACAAGGCAGGTTTCCATGGATGGTTCTGCTCTGGAAGAGACAAGTTGCACATGCTCAGTTTCAGGGGTGAAAGTAATTTCTACCTCTGGTTCCTTCCATACTTCAGCTATCTCATTAGACCATTCCTTACCATGCAACAACATATTCACATTTTCTTGCACAACCTCATCTATTATGTCTAGAGAAAAACAATCCTCATCAGGATGAGGTTGATTGGCTGCGTTGTAGACATTCAACTTGACCTTCATATTTCCAAATGAGACTTCCATTATTCCAGACCTGCATTGAATACAAGCATTAGCTGTGGCCAAAAAGGGTCTGCCTAGGATCACAGGTATGGAGGTGGCATTTCTTTCTGGTTCCATATCTAGCACCAAAAAGTCAGCAGGATAAAACAATTTGTTAACTCCCACCAAAACATCCTCAATTATCCCCACAGGTTTCCTTTCAGATCTGTCGGTCAACTGTATAACAACATGTGTGGGCTTTAATTTTCCTAAGCCTAGCTTCTCATATACGGAATATGGAAGCAAATTTACACCGGCTCCCAGATCTAATAGGGCTTTGTCAATGGTATGGTCCCCAATGATGCAAGGGATGGTGGGGAGTCCAGGGTCTTGAAGTTTAGGAGGAGTTGCAATGGACAGTACATGCTTGACTTTTTCTGCTGAAAAGACTTTCTTCGATAGGTGTATCCTGGATTGTCTTTTATGGGTGCATAAGTCTTTTAAGAATTTGGCATAGGCTAGGACTTGTTTAATGGCATCTAGTAAAGGCAGATTAATCTTTACTTGTTTGAAAGTCTCCATCATTTCCTCAATTTTGCCCTGGCCTTTGTCAAAAGGAGAGGGTCCTTGCAATGCCTTGGGAAATGGCAAGTGTCGAGGTGCTCCCTCACTTGTAGCCTTAGCCAATGGGGCTTCTCTCTTTTTGATTTTTTCTTTTCCTTGAGGATCCATATCATCCTCTTTATTGACACTGGGTGGTTCCTGTAGGTTCACCACTGGTGGCCTTTGTTGTGTTCTTAGAAAACTCATTCCATTTTCTTCCTTCAAACTTCTCACAGGCTCACAGCCCACCTGATTGTCCACTAGCCTACCACTCCTCAATGTTGTCACAGATTTGGCTTCCTCATAGGTGGAGGAAACTTCCCCCACTACAAACTATCTTTGTGGATTATCCTATGGTTGGCTAGGTAACCTTCCTCCTTCTCTCCTAGTCGAAAGACGGTGACCACCAAGCTGGTCCTCTATCTTTTTGATGCTCTGGTTGTGAGAATGCACAATTTGGGTTAAGGTGTTCAAGTTCTGTAATGAAGATAGAACTTGTTCCTCAAAAGATGGTGCTCTCACAGCTGGAGTAGGTGCAGCTTGCTGCACAAGAGGAGCTATAGGTTGGGCCATGGTTTGCTGATATTGAGGTCTTGGGGCATAACCTTCTCGATAGGGCTGAGCATTTCTGTAGGGCATGGGCTCGAGGTCATTCAGCCGTTGGGTATCCATCTTGTCTCCACCTCAAATTGGGGTGGTTTCTCCAAAGAGTGTGTCACGCCCATAGGCTTGAGTTGCAGCCACATGTTCTATTACAAAATCAGGAAATTGGGTAGCTGATGGGCATTCATCTAGGGAGTGAGCAGGGGACTGGCATATAGCACATGCCTCCTCCACTCTAGCAGCCACAGGTGACTGCATTGCTCCCATCAGCCTATCAAATTTTAGAGTTAAGCTGTCCACTTTCCTTTCTAACTCACTTGGCACACTCACTTCATATATCTTTCCTCTTGAGGTGTTCTCTTTCATTAATTTAGAAGGGTCTAGATCTCTTGCTAAGGTTCCCTTTGCATAGAGTTTTCATTGATAATGTCAAAGAGCTCCCATGCCTCCTCAGCAGTTTTATTGAGGTAGGTGCCACCACAAGAGGCATCTATCATATCTCTGCTTTTAGCATCCTTGGTAAAAGCTTTGAACCAATTGCCATTTAGGGATATGATGGTGGGGGCATTTCTTGAGGAGTTCTTTAAATCTCTCCCAGGATTGATGATAGTCTTTAGTTGGATCTTGGATAAAAGAGATGATACCCTTCCTCAACTTACTGGTCTTTGACATAGGAAAGAATTTGGCCAAAAACTGACATTGGAGATCACTCCAGGACTGAATATTGTTAGGTGGAAGCAGAGATAACCAGGTGCTGGCTCTGTCCTTTAATGAAAAAGGAAAGAGCCTCATCCTAGTTGCCTCCTCCCCCAAACCTGTGATGTTAAAGGTAGTGCACAGTCCTAATAATTCATCTATATGCTTATAAGGGTCCTCTTTGGTCAGGCCATGAAATGAGGGTAACATTTGAATGATCGACGATTTGATCTCATAGTTTTCTGGAGCAGCAGGAAACTGAATGTAGAAGGGGAATTGTAGACCCCTGGTGCATTGAATTCCTTGAGAGTTCGAGGTTGTTGCTGCTCACCCATTCCAACATATTCAAATTCAACAGCTGTAGATGTAGTTGGTCAGGTTCTGAGAAGTCTTTCAACCTCTAGATTTAGTGGAATAATCTGAGGTTGCAGAGTTCTCCTACCAAGCATACAACACTCACAACTGAATGCAGAGTAAATTCTCAACACAACAAATAGGAACACACACTTGATTAACTAATCTAAAAATCAACAGATCTGAAAATAAATAGGGGAGAAAGGATGCAAACTATAGAGCAGTCTTCAGCACAACTCTCCTCTCACTGTGTACTCAGATCTGGTGAAATGGACACAAAAAATACTGAAAAACAGTAAAACTCATAAATGCAGTTAGTAAAATCAAACAAAATCTGTAAATCTATGATCAAAACTTAGATCTATCAATTTCTAAACTGCCACCCCGGTAGCGGCGCCAAAAATTTGTTGTGAGATTTCAGTGTGCTGATTTATGATGTAAAAATCAAGAGAAAACAGAGATGGATTCAGCACATCTAAAATATCCTAGACCTGCAAGATACAGGGTCCTTTGTAGCAAGCTTTAAAAGAATGGTAAGTAAGGGAATGTCCATAGGGAGGCTAGTTAGAAATATGATAAATCTCCAGATCTGTAAGAGACCTGGCACCCTAGCTATCTCTACTTTAGTTAAAAGACAGGGGAGAGTTTTGAAATGAGTTGTCACTTAAACTAAACTACAAATAAAATGCAGATTGTTTTGGATCGAATCTGGAGCCTCAGATCTTGTAGATGGAAGGTTTAAAAACTCAGAAAATGGAGAAGAACAGCTTGGAGATTGTCTTTATTGCAATCAGGTTGAGCTAAGCATATTATAGGGGTCAAAAGCACACAAGTCCCTCAGCTAGCCACAGGCACTGTCTGCAAGCACAACTGTTAAGACCTAAAAAGTACCACTTTTCACCCCTTAAGGAATCTACAGATTTGTTCCTAACGTCATCCCCATCAGTTGCCCTCTGCTCAGAGATCTCGTGGTGCACTGTGCATCAGATCGAACCAAACCCTACGATTTTAGGATAAGCACTCAGATCTCAGTCCCCCTTTCTCATACTCAAAAGTAGAGTTTGTAATGGCCCCTAAGAGTGCACCAAAGAAAAGGGGCAAGGATAAGGCCCCTGTTAAGACCACTCCTAAGAAAGTCAAGACTTCAAAGACATCAAAAAAAGGAAAGGAAGTGGTTGAGGAGGTGGAGGAGCCAACCCCTGAGTTTTCTACTCCCTCCGAGCTCATGGCTTCAATCCCATTGGAGCCTAAAATAGCTTTCGACCTGCCGTTCTTTGAGAAGGAGCCTCTCTCTGCCCCTGCCATTCAATTTATGAGCAACGCTGGCCTGACACCCTTGATGAGAGGAATTCCAGCACTAGCCTACCCTAGGCTAGTGCAACTCTTTTATCAGCACATCAGGGTCACCAAGGACAAAGATGGACAAGCAGGTCTCCTTGTGTTGATTGATGATTTCAAAATATTAGTTAGCCCCAAGGTGATTGCAGAGGTATTGGGCATCCTAGCCGCATTTGATCCTAGCTGTGGATATGGCCCCCCCCTGAGTGCCTCAATTGATACAATTGCAAGGGCTCTGACTAGAGGATTAAAGGCCTCAGGGGATTCTATCAAAAGAAGAGAGTTGGAGCCTGGACTCCTTTTCATTGACCAGGTCCTAAGAAAGAACATCTACTGCTCAGGCCATCAGCAGGAGAAGAGAGCTCCTATTGTTGATGCTGTTTACTCCTCTCTGGTCCATGGCTTCCATGCAGCCTGGTTAATCTTTGAAACAATGAAGGATCTGGTAGAGAAATTAGGGCAGAATAAGAAGCCACACACACTCCCCTATGCCAGAGTCATCACCAAACTGCTTCTAAAGGGGGGGGTACAAGATAGCAAAAACTGAGGAGACTATCACCCTTGCCCCTACAACTTTTGCCAAGAGGCAATGGGAAATCAGTAGAAGCCTGATGGAAGCACAGAAGAAGAAAAAAGTTGAGACTTAGGCCCCTTCCAAGCAAGCTGATGAGGAAGCTGTTCCAAGGCCTACCCCTGCTACCAAAGAGGTAGTTCCAGAGCCTGTCACTACCACTGCTGCAGCAGCCCCCACATCCCCCCAACCTGTTACTCCAGGATCCCCTATCTTGACAACATCCCCTACACCTACTCCATCTCTCTCTCACCCTCCTCTGTCTTCATTATCCATGCCCACACCCCTTTCTCCTGTGATTGGTACCTGGGAGGACACCACCCCCCATGTCAGCCCCTCACCATCCTCTACCCAATCTCAACCTCCCAACCCAGACACACTGACACTCATCCTCTCCCTCATCCAAGATATCTAATCCCAACTATCCACCACAACACACATAGGACTAGATGCAAACTGAACTCACATCCACCAAATCCACACTTCAGACATTGACCAACCCACCCATCCCTCAACAATCCCCTTGATCCTTTCCCCTCCCAGCCCAGTCCCCACAACCCAACCATTCTCTTTCATACCTTTCACCATTCCCTTTTTCCCTCCACCATCACCCCCTACTCCTAGTGAGCCTACCTCATTTTCTTTCCCCCCCATGCCTTCAATCCCACCTCTTATCCTACCCCCTCCAACATTCACTGACAAATAGACCCAAGCAGACCCAGAACCTGTTACCCTCCACCAACAACTAAACTTACCCACTCATAAATCTACTTCCCCCACCAAGGACCAATCACATTTTTCTCATTCCACTTCCTCACTTCCTATCACACCTAAACACTCCTTTTACATCGCTCCCTACCTCACTATCCTCCATGACATGAGAGACAATCCCTACCTTAGGAGGGATGTCCTGAGGGGCATGGCCCAACTTAGGTAATCCATAGAGATCCCCTGCTATAACAGCTTAGTGAAATTGAGGAAGCCAACAGAAAGCAACTACTGGGTATTTCCCTTGGGTGGACTAACATCTTGGAGGCCTATGAGAAGGTAAAGACCATGGCTGCTTATCATTAGATGAATTTGGAGCTGGAGAAGGAAAACACCAATGTGGAGAGGATGAAGGCCAAGATGTTTGAAAAGAGACTCAACAATGCCCAGAAAATCTTCTGACTCCAAAAGGAAAATCCCCTATGATACCTCCTGGACCTAAAACCAGAAAAATGAGGGCGAGGGCACCAAAAGCTCCAACCATGAAGAAACCACCAGCTCAACCAAAGAAACCAAGGCAGCCATAGAAAAAGAGTCCAGCTGAGAGCAAAGCAAAGAAGAAAAAGAGTCCAATTGAGTAGCAAGCAAGGAAGAAAAAGGACAAAGCTGCACTTAGGAAACATGCACAAAAGATGGGCTGGGACTGGTTCACAAATTCGGATTCTGATTCCTCATCCTCTTAAACTAGATTGTACTTAGGCTTTTCTTTCTTTTCCACTTCTTTTCCTATCATTGTAATTATAGTTGTACACTTTTTTCTCAGCTAATAGAATTTCTTTTTGTATATTTCTTTGTGTATATTGTCTGTGTGTGTTTACCTTTTTGTTCCTGACTATTACCCTGCACTTTCTCACCTTTGAACTAGTGAGGACACTGCTCCTCATGGTTTGGGGGTGTGGCAGGGTAGATCTACCAACAAAATAGTTAACTTTAGTGCAGTAGTGGTGCTATAATTCGAATGAATAAAGTTAATTTTCACTTAACTTGCTGCAATGAGGAAATATGTAAAAATATTAAAATATTTTTGCAGACATTTTGAAACTTAAAATTTTAAAAACTTAGCACCACCATGAAGTAAACATCAAAAAAAATTTTAGTTAGTACTTAGTGAA
The DNA here is from genome assembly GCA_021018995.1 of Chloranthus sessilifolius. NCBI lineage: Eukaryota > Viridiplantae > Streptophyta > Magnoliopsida > Chloranthales > Chloranthaceae > Chloranthus > Chloranthus sessilifolius. The sequence continues at coordinate 17,274,114 of CM037595.1, read as the reverse complement.
CCTAAGAGGAGAGAAACAGGTGAAAATACACCCCATGGGTTAATTTGAGGACCATACCTAATGAGATTTGGGCCCATCATTTTCTTTTGAAAAGTGTTTTTGGCATTATTTATGCTCTAATGACTGATTGAGTCAAGACCTTTTCACTAGAAGTTAGGCACCTCCAAATCAAAACTGATTGACAACACTCATGACACTAAGGAAATGATTGAAGGCCCTCATTTGGATAGTTTGAGCCTGAAAATCCAACCTTTTAAAACTACCCTTTGGTCTACACTCTTTGAGCCTCAGAAAGTCCTATTCTTCTTTAACAAACACCAGAGTACTTGCACCTTAACCTCTTGACCTGATTCATCCTCACCCTCACTCTGAGAATTCAGAAGGTAAAGAAGAAGGAGGTAAAGACAGTGAGAGTGGTCTAACATTTGGTGGAAGGTGAAGAAAAGCAACTTATGAATAGCAGTGTATCAATGGTATTTGTATGGCAGTTCATCATAAAAATTATAAAAATATTAAATAAAAATAAAAGGATAAAAAGAAAGAGAAGTCTAGAGAAGAACATCATCTGAAAATTGAAAAGAAGAGGAGAAGCTGGCCACTTTGATTCTGGAATATATCAAGTAAGATGAAGTTTTGCTGAAATGAGGGTTGTGAAGTCATGAATCACTCCTTAACTTGCTGATTTCTTAATTTTGATTCCCTTTTTACCCCTTGATTCTTTATATCCCTCACCCATGAGCCATATTACAACGCATTCAAAAAGACCTTGTAGATCCAAAGTGAAATGAGCTATCATGTGGAGATGAGGAGTTGTCCAATCTATGGTGAAAAGTCATGAGGATGCTAGAAATTAGAAGCTTTGCCAATGCTTATGCTTGCAGGGCCATTTAGGGTCTGTAACTACTCTTGAGCTATTTTGATTGTGAACACCCTCAGATTGTCAATGTTAAGAGATTTCCCTAGTAAGAATTGGGTCTGAAATTTAACCTCATTGGGGTTGTATCCAACCTAATTTTTGAATTTAAGGCAAGCTTGGTGCTGATTCTTACACATTGAATTTCTAATGTAAAATGAATGGTGGTGATGCAAACACATGCTAATTCTGAGTTTTAAATGGCCTGCTTTACAACTACAATTTCCTCTAAACTCCAAAGGAAAGTGGATTGATGCTTTATTCATTGAAATTTTTTTTGCCAGTGGCTGCACCACTGTTAACTATTTTTCTTGAAAAGTTTATGGGTAATTTCACTGAAAACCCTCAGGAGACTTCACTCCTCCACTAGGGATCTCCTAGGGGTTTAAAAGGCTTGGTACATATGCTAAATGTACCTGTGATCCCTACTAAAGTGGCATTTAATTAGTTAAAGCTTTGCTAAGGGACTAGCAAAGATTAGGTTTGGGGTGTGTTAAGACCTAAAAAGTACCACTTTTCACCTCTTAACTTACTCTCTGTTAGACCCTTAGTCATTCAATAAATGTGTGTTAAGCCCATTTTGTAGGTAATAAGCAGCAGCTGCAGATAAGTCTCTAACCATGCCAAGAAGCTTACTTTTGCCCCATAAGTGCCTCAAGAAAAAGGAAGTTAGACCCAGACAGAGAACTGGCTGTAGCATAGGCACAACAAAGCAGCAACAAGCTAATTAGTGAGCCTCGCGCAGATGTCGCAGGGTTCAATTGAATCAGAAAGAATACTTCGTGCAGTTGTCGCGGGTTTCTGAAGGTAGCACACCAACTGGTCGCGCTGTTCTCGCACAGATTGAAGACAGAAGGGATTAAAAAAGCATACTTCGCACAGTTCTCGCGTGGCTCAGTTGGAAGCTCTCTCACAGTCTCACGTAGCTCAAGAAAGGAGCCTTTAATCTTCGCGCGATTCACTGAGGAGAGAGAGCTCCAGGCATTCCTGCGCGCAGCTGTCGCGCAGTGGCCACGGGATACAGACCTTCAGGGAACTACTCGCGCGATCCAGAGGCCTATGCACATTACTTCTTCATGAGGATCCCCGCGAGATTCACCAAGGAATGAACTGCGCACACGATTCCTGCGCCATTCAAATGGAAAGCTCAATCCCGCGACAACCAAAGCAATCTCACGATGACCAAATTATCAATCCCACGACGCCAATTCTATCATACGATAAGACCTAGAAATCCTTGCTACCTAGCGAGGCTCGAGATCTTAACTTCTCCCCACTTTTGTAGGGGCAATCTGGTAACTTCCAGCAATTAGGGCATGCACTCCAATGCTCCAATCTCTGTGCACACGCCGTGAGACATCCAAGGAACAGTAATGAGCCACGCTTGCATTGATAAAATTAGGGTTTTTCCTAACCCTAATGCTCACATAGCTGACTGCTAATAAGCCTAAGCCTAGTTTAGGTTTAAGGGGCTTTTGTACTCCTTCTTGAATCAGCTGTAGAATTCTAATAGGCTAAGGTTAGGATTTATGTAGCTTCTTTTTCTCTTTTCTTCTCTCTATTGTCTAGCACTTGCTGGCCATACCTTTGTATGATTATTTGGAATAGTTTTAATGGAGTTTTATAATAGGATCTTATGCATGTATGAGATTGAATTTTGAGGGTTGTTCTGTACAAGGTTGATGCCCTGAGATCCTCCATTGCTATGTTGCATTGTAAGCAATGGAGGATTGTTTTTAAAGGATTTATTTAGATCCAAGTGCCTTGTATGTCCAGGTTATGCACATTGCAGGCCTATGCCCCCCCACAGGATCCACAAAATTTAAATCCCCATGGGAGCCTGAGCTGGTAGCCTTGTGAACATGGTGGTGGCAGCAATCTTCTTGTTCTGCCTCAGATCTCTGTGAGGAGTATAGCCTCTGTGGATAGTCTATGACCATTCAAGTAGATAGGTTATAGCCCTAGGGTGAGGCCAATCCATAGATCTAAGATAGATTCTTCTTCTCTGTACTTGTGCTTGTAGCCTTGTGAGAGCTTGTGTAGGGAGAGACTCCCTTGTATTTGTATAGACCCACTATTAGATGGCAGATATGATTTGGTTGTAGAGACTATAGGCTTGTGACTGGCTCACTGCTGTCTCTCTAAAGCCGTGAACAGCTAGACCTAAAGCTAGTACTCAAATTCTTGCTGGTCTTGTGTGTCCAGGCTAGTGCACATTGTAGGCCTAGCCCCACACACAAAACTTTAGAGGTTGAGGTTCCTATGGATTCTTGAGCTGGTAGCCTGGATGAAGTAGTGCCTATAATGATAAACTTGTTCTGACCCATCTCTAGACTGTGGTTCCCCTATTGGATAGTCTGTGACCATTTAACTGGACAGGTTATAGCCATAAGGGATTGGATCATGGCACAGGGGTGAGTTGGATCCTTTCTCCTCTTTGGTGATAATGTAGCCATTGGATAGGATTTCTATAGCAGTAGATCTGAGTCTGAGTTATAAGACCCATCAAATCTGTACCTAATAGCTTACTTCTCACCCTTTTATATTTATTTTCTCACACTCCATCCTTCTCAACCATTTCTGTAGTTTAGGCATTAGGTTACCTTAGGATTTAGACAATAGTGACCTTAAATCCCCTTCCATTTAGGATTGTCAGATCTGTAGTCAGATATGGAGGGCCTAATAAAGCTGGCTCCCTTGGAGCCTTAGATCAACTTTCCCTGTGGGACAAACTCTTACTTATTAAAACTTACTACAACATGCCCTGTATCTTGCAGGTCTGTGTATTTTTAGACTTCTTGCTCTGTAGTTTTCAATCCACCTTTGATTCAATTTCACTAACACATTCCTATCATTGTTTCCAATAAAGTTAGTAGCAAGCATCTAAAATACCTTAACAGTGTCTATAGATGCCCCTCTTCGGCGCGCTCTTGCGAAGTAAAAACGCGTCGAAGGAGTAGACACCCTCATTCGAGGTGTCTTCTCATTTCTCTTGAGAAATCACAAATGTGAACTGGGGATACTGACATGACATGCTTGGCTTTCTTATTTATTAGCACAAGCTAAAATAAAGTATTTGAAGGGCAAATGGTAACTGTCGAAGGGCACATTCCTGGTCTGTGGGTGCATGGTGCATCCCGCCGCATGGCGAAGGCTAATAGAGGGATTTTACGCAATCGAGGTACTAGGGCATCAATCAAATGTCCAAAATAAGGTCCAAGGACCGATAATAATAAAATGAAGTATCATGTAATATCGAAGGCTTTTGTAAGTCATGTCAGACCGGGCGCGTCATTGCTCACACTAATGCGCGTCAGGCATTCCTTTTCCAATAGGCATTTATAAGTTCTTAGATTAAATATACTCAATATTCAGTTTCCCAGGGGAATGGAAAGTTTGGGCTGGTAATTGAGGTGGGGGTCTTGTGAGGTGTGCTCAATTGAATTCTGCACAGTGGTGCATGCACTTGATTCATCTGGAGTCAGCCTCTAAGTTGGGAATTCTAGTGCTAATGTGTCAGAATAAACATTCTGCACAGTGGAGTGTGCACTTGATCCAATTCTGTGTAGTGGGATATGCGTTTGATTGCGAGTTCAAGGGTCTTAGGAGTTAAAGGTCAGGTTTAAGTGTAATTTATTGTGTACGGGTGATGGGGCGCTTAATCAGCTTTTTTTTTTTTTTTTTTTAATATTTAAAGAAACGTGTGTTGGGTTCATTTATCTTGTTGCTTTGTTCTTCTTTTCTTCAATCTCTTTTTTTGTTTTTTTTTAGTAAGGGGATTTTAAAAATTCGGGGGTTTTGAAATTTTAAAATTTTAGAGATTTTAACTTAAGATCAATTCGGTGGTAAAACGGTAGAAAACGTGGCTTCTGAGATGTCACTGAGTAGATCCACCAGTACGGGATTTGTGGACCCGACCGTTATTATTGCTGTCAAGACGACACTTGGCATGCCGGATACTCCGTCTAACCTTCTCAGCGAGTACTAATGATTATCTCTTATGGGAGGACTACAGTGATTCGCGAGTCGAGAGAGACGGGTTTTAAAAACATTTGACTTAATCATATGTAACTATATATTTATGAGGAATATCAAGTAAAACGAAAAAATGGGTAGTACTTACCTGGATTGTGCGTAGCTTGTACGATCTAGTAGCGCTGTAGTGTAGCTATGGGCTTTTAGATATTTCTTCTATTCAGGTCTATTGTGGCAGGGCTTGGTGGTTGTGATGTGATGTCTTAGGATAAATGATGTCATGATGGGACATGAGGGTATAGTTAATTTATTATGATGGGACTAGATATTGAGGTGATATCGCATGTGTACACGTTATCGCGATGGGGACGGATGCTGTCGATGCTTCCTTCCCATGTAAGGGTACGTGATAGGACGGGTGAATTTTGATCAAAGTGTGATGCAAAGTCAGGCATTGAGCGCCTGTTTTAGGCCACTTAATACAATTACGCACCTATTTTCGGGCGTGCGATCTCAAGCTTGAGGGGCCATTTACGCACATGTAAGTGTGTGTGATTGTATTATGCGCTATAACCGTAACGCGTGATTGAGGCATCACTCAGTTAGCGTACGGGTGACCTTTCAGGTCGCACGACAGCAGTGTGTTGTTTGATAAATTTGCACGGTTCATGGAGTGCGTGTGATCGGAGCGTCGCACGGTTGGTGCAGGCAATGGCTTATTTGCACGCTTTGCTTAGGGTGCGCGTTTTTAGATTGTGCTCATCGTGTGTGACGCGTGATTTGGTTAAATGCCTGTGCTCTGATGCGTGATTGAGTCCGTTCTCTATATAAGCGAGGGAGCTTTCATTTATTTTTTATTCTCTAGTTTAGTCTCGAGTTTTGACCTTTTCTGGATATCTTGTGTTTTAAAGTTCATGTTTTAGTGATATCTGGCGATCTAACTGTCTGATTGGGATGTCGTTTCTTCCTATATTCATTTTTTCATGTGATCTTCGTCCTGAGGCGATGCTCGTGGATGGTGTTATTCTGGGAGTGGGCGGTATTGAGAATGAGGGTGCTTGTCTTTACATCGGTTCTTTTTAGGGAGCAGTGAAAGCAGCGTTGAGGAGGCGGCGTTGGAGGGGGTAAAGATAGTGGGAGAGAATGAGTAAAATGTGGAGGGATGTGTTTCCCAACCAATTCTCTTTGAACCCTCCGATTGGACACTCCGAGCGGAATCTGCTCCTTGCTTCGTCTCAATTTTGAGCCCAATCTTCGTTTTGGGTTATAGGTTAAAGTTTTAGGTTTTCATTTTGGGTTGTAAATTCAGGAGGTATGCCTCCGGTGATACTTGTAAAACTTTTGAGTTATAAACAAAGAGGCACTTTTTTTTATTTTGTCGTGCTTGTTTATTCGTTTAAACTTATTAGCGGATTAGTTGGATTTATCTGATTTGTTTGACTTATTTTTAGGATTTAGTTTAGCTTGAAGTTCAGTTTGTTTTTATGGGGTTTGTTTAGAGGGTTTACTTGGTTCCGGTGGGTTTGGTTGGGGCATTTTTATTGGTGGGGTCCCAAACAATTTAGGGTTTCATATTTTTTTTTAGAGTATTTTTTTTTAAAGGTATTTTATTCCAGCCTTTTGTTTGGCTTGAGGTGACACTTGTTAAAAGGTGTGAGTTTTTAAAAGTTTTGGATGGGTGTTAAGTGTTCAAATCTTATCGCTTGTACACTTTGCTTTGGGATTTGTGTTTCCTTGAAGGGGTAAGTGTTGTGTGATTATTGTTTCATCTGGGTTTGTCATGGATTGTGGTCTTTCAGGGGGGGTATGTATTTGGTTTGGATTTAATTAGATTGGAAGGGTTGAAAGGTGTGACACTTGTCATTTGGTAATTCAGGAGGTATAGTTTATAAATGTGTGAGCTAAAAGCTTTGGGTTCTTGTTATTTTGAATTTTATTCCAAGTTTGGGATTAAAAGTTTTGGGGCATTTTTTTATTTTGGGCATTTTCTTGTTCATTAATGTCTTTTCTTCATTTCTTTTTGGTATCCCGGGTGTTGGACCCGAAGAGTTGTGTTTATTGAGTGGATTATTGAGAATGGACAGGATTGGGAATGCAGGGTAGCAGTCAAATTTCTGTCATACTGAGGGAAGAGGTGGAGGAGAAAAAGGTGGTAGAAAGGAAACCCAAGGATAAGGTAGGGTCAGAATTCTCGTGATCGATGCCTATTTTTCCTCAGTAGGCTCTGCGGATTCCGTATTAGTTGCTCTCCCTTGTTATGGTTTGCAAGGTGAGCTTCTAAGGGTGGATCCCGCAAGTCCTGGGTAGCTTTCCGTGAGCTATTCTTTCTTTTTTGCCGGCTCGGGACAAGGTGAAGAGGTTATTACGACTAGAATTTGTTCAAGGTGCTTCCCCCCTCCAAGCTTCTCTAAGATTTCTAGTTTCCCGAATAAATTCGGATTCGGGCATTGCATGAATGGGTTATTTTTTTGTTCGTTTCTTGTTTCAAGTTGTATATTCAGAGGGTATGCCCTCGGTGTATTTTGTAATTATTTTATTTATTTATGAAGAGATTATGATTTTAGTTTCTTTTATAAATTCAGGTTTAGTTTATTTTATAGCTTATTTGATTTGTTTTGAGTGCGAGGTTTACTTGTTTAATTTATTTATTTTGGATCGGGGCGTGTTAGGAGCATTTTTTTGTTTTGACTTAGTTTGGGCTTAGTTGGAGTGTATGAACGATGGGGATATTTAGTTTCGCCTTAGTTGGGGCAAGTTTTTTTTGTTTAGTTTTGGTTAGAGTGTGTAAACGGTGTCGGGGCATTTTTTTAGTTTCGTTTGGTCTTAATCTGGAGTATTTTCTTTTAGTTATCGGGGTGCATATTTCTTTAAGTCTGGAATGTTTTGGATCGAGCTTAACAAGGGCATGGTTTAGGCTAATAATTAGTGTCAGAGATCACCCAATTTAGGCCTGTGAACGTGTTGTCCTAGGCAATTTTTTTTTGGGTGTGTTTCTAGGGAATAGCGCGCTTCACTCTGAACGCATAAATTAATTATGCATCAGAGGGTGGATGCGCGCTCATAGCGTCAGAACGTCGTTAGAGTGGTGGTTGGTCACTGTATGGGTGACCATTGGCGCGCCACTGTGTGGACGCCTGAAGTGATTACACGCTTAGTAGGCTATGTGCAACCAGATGGTCGAGCTGGTTTGAGTGGGCGACGATTAGGTTACGTGCTCAAGGCCGGCCATGTGATCCGAATAAAGCGCGGTGAGAGTGGTGCGTGATTGGTTTGAGTGCATGAATTTATGCGCGCGATTTTGGCGTGTCTTATAAATAGTTCAAAACTTTTCATTTTTGTCGCGTGATCCGTTTTAGTCTTCAATTCTCTGTTTCCTTATTTCTTTTTGCTCTAATTTTTGTGTTTTCTTGATATTTTTCTTTCCGGCCATCTATTTCGGGCGCCGTTTCCTTTGTTCTCTTCAATTTTTTAAGCTTTTCATTCTAGGATGGAGGGTGAGGGTTTTGGTGTGGGTGATCTTACTATTTATGAGTTGGAGAGGATGTTAGGGGTGGAGAAGGGTGAGACTTCCGAGGATCGGATAGATGTTGTCGGGGAGGTGGATGTTGGGGAGGCGATTAGAGAGGAGGTAATAGAGGTTGACCAGTCGGGGGTCAGGGAGGAGGTGCTCGAGATTGAGTAGGGGGTCGCTGAGGATGAGGGGAGATACTTGAAGGTGAGAGAACTGAGGGTGCGGCTGAGGAGCACAGGGTGAGGAGCATCGAGATTGCAGATAATTCCCGCTGGAGGATTTCTTCGCTCAAGGCCAGGTAAGCACCCATGAGCGAGAGTTATTTCATTTTCTTAGCCATTTAGGTTATGACATAGATTTATTAGGCTATGGAAACCCTTCTAATTTATGTCAAACCTGCATTGATCCTTGGTTGTGTGCTCACTCATGCATCATGACGACATCTAGAGATAGGTCATGTTTCTATTCAGTTGCCCTTCTCATGTTTTGTGTATTTGTTATAAATTGTTATTGTATTTGGGGCATATTTAACTTACTTTTAGTTCTAAATTCATTTGTCTTTCATCATAGGTATGTGTTAGTCTTACTATTATTATTTGTGTTTTGTTCAATAGGAGCCCTCGCAGCTGGCTATCAGTTCAGCATGGACCGATTCTCATACTTGGTACCATGCCTTGTCGGAGTTTCAGCGGGTGCGGCTAGTGTCTTTCAGTTTCGGATCGATCCTAGCACTGGAGCCCTTTCAGGTCGATCATGGCCTGATCACGGCGATCTTGGCGAGGTGGAGGGAGAGGCATTAGGCACTTCTCTTTCCAATTTTTATGATGTTGTCGACTCCAGAGGACTGGGTCCGCATTACCGGCCTTTGTTTCGAGGGTGAGCTGATCACAAGGCGGATGGCAGGAGAGTACTTAGCAGTGTGTGAGGAGATTTTAGGTGTGCCATATAGGTCGAGCAGATCGGGACCAGGTGTAGTTCGAGTCACTTGGTTTTTTTATATGTTTGCGAGTGGCTTCGTTCCCCTGAGGCACCATTCTAAGGCAAAGGTGTCTTATGAGGTGCGTTGTGCGATAGTGGCAGGCCGAGAGCCCGTGGTGGAGCAGGGGTTGGTTGTGGATAGGGTGCTTCGAGTATTCTTGATTCACTTCCTTGGTGTGATACTCTTCTCTTCTTCGACTCGGGGATACGTCCCCGGGTTATTTTTGATGATTCTCGGGGACTTGGATCGAGTCCCCACAGATGAGTGGGGTGTGGCCACATTGACGCATCTCTATGAGCAGCATTACCGTCGGGGATAGGGCGTCACGACGATCGGAGGTTTCCTTCCCTTCCTCTAGGTGAGTTTTAGTTAATTAATGTCATAGTGTCTCTATTTTTTTTCTTTTCTTGGTCTTTTGATAGTGGCATCTACTTAATGTTTATTCTATTTTGTTTTCTAGTTTTGGGCATATGAGCACTTCACTTTTCTCCGTCCGGGGGTTCCGTTGGAGGTGAGGTTCATGTTTCCGCTGATGCATGTGTGGAGGGAGGCGTTGAGGGGTTCACCGTTGGTCTTCGGATCTTCAGACAGTGCACGATCTCTTTGAGGATATGCACGCGGGGCTCGTATAGATTGTCATGCATATGTTTTTTTTTCGTTTCATTTTGGTCTTTTAAGATCTGAGTCTTCATTGAGGGGTCGGCTCGTTTCCTTGGTTGTAGGTGATTTGGATGTCGTATGCAGATGAGGAGGATGCGGGCGTGCCAGTGATTCAGTCTGGCTGGCCCTTGTTTGATGTGGACATATGAGCCCATTATTTTGAGAGGGTGGAGAGGCTCCATACATCTCGAGTGGTACGACAGCTGGGGCTCGTTCTGGGAGTCCCTTCAAGGATTCGCCACAGAGTGGCGAAGAGGATGACCCTCCTGGCCAGAATTTTACAGAGCAGATGGCGCTTTAGATAGTAGATTTTAGAGCTGGGGGGACCAGGATTATAGGTGCACGTGATGAGGTCGATGCCCGAGAGTATGTGAGGTGGTTTAGTGCATTGGGATGCGGTCGCCTCTTCGCACGTCCCTTCCATGGGAGTGGCTCTTTCGCCATCGGTGGGTCGGAGTCGGCGCTGGCTTTGAGGGAGAGGTTGGCTGCGTTGGAGCAGGGCCATCTCACCGTGAGCGTGCGGGGGCCATTAGATGCCCTCCATAGGGCAATGGTGAGGATGGGGTGTGCTCCTCGTCCAGATGAGGAGATGCTACACTCCTTAGCCTCCTCAGTTGCTCAGGCTAGGGCGGCGTAGGATGAGTTGGGGGCTCGACTAGCGGAGACTCGACGACTCCTGGTGAGTTAATTTATAGTTTTTTTATATTATGTGGACTTGGTCTTTTGGTCATTCTGACATGGTTGTGGTGTCTAATTTTATTTTATTTTTGACAATCTGAGAGGGAGGGTGAGGTTGCTAGTCAGGCGGCCCTGCTGGATGTCTATCGCAGTCAGCAGCTGGCTGACCGAGAAGCAGTGGCCAGTCTATGTTCTAAGGTCGATCGATTGGTAAGTGTCTTTACAAATATGGTTTTGTTAATTGTTAGCATCGTGAGCTTCCTAACTGATGTGAGTGGGGAATACATAGGCTGGCTCGTCAGCTTGGTGGGTCGGAGTCAAGGGCTACGGGTTCCTCGGCCGGGCAGTCTAGTCACACGTCCCATGTTCGTGTCAAGGGTGATGCTCGTGAGGATTCTGTTATTCGTGAGGTTCTTGTAAGGTATCCTCCTCATTCGCAATCAAGGCGATCTGTTAGCCAAGCGAGTGAGGGGGGTTCTGTGGAAGGGCCTCATCGTTCAAAAGTTTCGAGGACTTAAGGTGCTAGGATTGTATTTTTAGAGGACCAGTCTGTGGACCTCCGAGCTGATGATATCGGGGATAGCAGTGATCGGCCATTCCAGTGGTAGCGTAGGGAGTACGGGTGCATGCGTGTATTTTTGTGTCCATGGCATGTGTGTGTTTTATATATAGGGGGGATTCCCCCGGTGATAAGTGTAGAAAGAAATGAAAAGATTTTGACATATATAGGGAGATTTTTGGTTTAGATGTACCTGATTGGCTCCTTTTCTTTTAGTTACCTCTTGCGTCTACTTTGCTTTTTAGTTTCTTTAGCGCCATGAACCGTCATTGGGACTTGGATGCTTCCTGAGCTGGCCCGGTGATAGTTAAAGGTTGCTTCGTATCTGCAGATGTGAGAGTAATGCTGTCAGTAGTTTTTGTTCTCCCCTTTGCTAGTTGTCAAGGGGGGTAAGTGTCTCAGACTGGAGTCTGGTAGCAAAAGATGAATATGTGCCTTTTTTTTTTTGAAATGGCAATAATGCAACAGGGAAAGAAAATAATAACAAAACAATAAAAATAAAAAATGCCCTAGTATAGGAGCGTAGTAGGATTGGCAGTATGGTATCGTCGGTATCACCTTCCGGATGGTAACTTTGTCGTTGCTCATCTTCTTTCTGGACAAGCCGGCACTTCTGATATGATTTTTCCTCTAATAAAAAAAAAAGCCCTAGTGTCAAGATGCAATGGAGCTTTTCTGGGTTTCGAGATGAGCACTTTGGGGCTATAAGCAATCATTGGTATTTGGTGAGTTAGTTTTGAAGAAAAGTTGATCGGTGCTGTCATCGAACCGGGGAGGTCTCTTTGATTAGGTTAGTTGTATACAGGGGTCTATCCTAGGGTGGTGGTCATCCTATCCCATGGTTATTAGGGAGAAGTATGGTAGGTATAGTAGGTGATTGCGTCAGTCATTATTCATCAGTTTTTAGTTTCATTACTAGGAACATCTTGTAAGGTTTTTGATTTATCGTCCGAAGTAAAAATAGAAGAGGCGAGTAAGGCTCAGTGATGCAGGAAATAGTTTATATCTAATGCTTCCCAAAAGGGATAAGTAACAATCTTTTTTCTCAGAGGGGATATGGGATGCCATGTTCGAGCTCTTCGTAATGTTTTGGTACCATCAAAATCTCACATTCTATGGTTAGCAAGAGTTTGTCCTTCTCCCGCCACCTTATGATGGCATCTAGTAGTATGGGGACATCAGGGATGCCCTCGCAGCTTGCTTATACACTTCCAATAATATTACCAGGGATGCCTTCATGGTCTGCTTATTCTTCCCTGAGCTCATTGACTTGTTCATTCGTCGTAATGCTCTCACTCAAATTTTTTTATGTATGTATTCTTGAAAGCATCCTGCTAGCATAAGAATAATGAGTTTTGATTGAACCTAACATCTTCGTTTTTTTTTGCTCTAACGTCTCCTCCAATGGCGGGGGAAGGGAAATGAGGATCGGGTGTTACTTATACTTTTGAAAGTGGTTAAGTAGGTCACTAGTCCTTTAATCGGATTGCCCAAGTGAAAAAAGGTTGGCGATAAATCGAAGGTCTTAAAGATATTCTGAGAATTGAAGGAGTACGACCAATGAATGGGTCGTGATGACTACGTGGGTGATAAATATAAGTATTTAATCACGGGATGTGACAATCACAGGGCTAAGGGTAATATTTTCTAAGGTACATGGCATTCCAAGGGCTAGGGAGTTCTTCCCCTTCTCGGTTCGCCAGTTTATAGGCATTTCCAAGGTATGAGGCTATTATGACTTACGGGCCTTCCCAGTTCGGTTTCAGTTTTTGTTAAGAACTGGAAAATACCATTTTCCACCCCTTAACCTGGGACTTGATAGACCTTTGAGAGAACTAAATAAGTGTTCTAAGTGTTTGTTTTACAGCTAACAATAAAGGCAGGCTTAACCCTGAAAGCAGCTTAAAAGTGCCAAAAAGATGATGATCCATTTTTTATCTAGAGGAAGAAAGAGAAGGGACAGCCCCACTGGCTGTCCAAATGCCTAAACTAAAGAGGACAAAGGCCTGGTTTCAACCTAGAAAGAGGTTTAGAGCTACTCGAAAAGAAGAATGCATTACAGAATGCTTTTCGATAGGATGCCTGAACTATTTGAAAAGAATATGAACTCTACGAAAAGAACTAAAAGCTCCAGGCTTAGTGTTCGAAGAGCACCTGATCTATTCGAAAAGATTTCTGACCTATTCAAAAAGAAGAAAATTCCTTGCGAACAACACTAGATCTGTGCAAATAGAGCTTCAAAAGTTACAATGCCTTTCGAAAAGGTCTCCAAACTATGTGAAATGGTATTCTGAAGATTCCCAGCATCCGCAAGGGCATTTCAGTAATCTCTGTGTGCGCCCCAATGCATTAGAAAACCCAAGAACATTCTGAAAGATTTTGAGCACGAACCAGAGGCATATTCCACTCCATGTGAACACCCAAAGATGAAATTACTTGGCGGGAACTTCTACAAGCTCAAACAGATTTTTGAATTACATAACAGAATTGATGCTTCTGTCGCCTGATTGGCTGAAACAGATCAAGCAATTCTGATTGGCCAGAACAGATCTGGATCCTTGTGCTCGACTCCTATTGGCTGATATGGATCTAACCAATTCTGATTGGTTATTGCACATCTGAAATGGACTTGGGGAAAAACTATAAATAGACGAACTATTTGCCCAATTTGGGTATCCAGAGTCTGAGTTTCATTTCTGCTGCCCCATTTCCAATTCCGATAGCTTGTCTGAAACCTCTGTAATAGCCTAGCTTTTGTTTGTAACTGAGAACTGTGAGACACTTATGTAATTCAAGTGAGAATTGTATTCAAGACTACAAATCCGAGAGTTGTTTAAGCTGTGCTCTGTAATTGTAATGGTGGATTTAAAAAGGTTGCTTTCAACAGTACATTCTCACTCGAATTCATGTTGAGGGTTCCTTGTGATCTCCTTACTCATTAAACTCCTTTAGATCTACTATTTTTTTAAAAGCAATTTCCCTTAATTCATTATCCCTATGAGAATCTGCGTTTGTAACCTAATTTCTTACAGCATTTGTAGTGGTGCTCATGTTCTGAATCAAGAATTCGGATTGAAGACTATTGGATGATCTGTGTCCATGACAGTGGATAGATCATAGCCATAAGTTCAACTCAATCCTAATCCTTGAGTTGGATTATTTTCTCTTACATCTAAGCTGGTAGCCAGATGAAGATTTGGATAGTTTCTCGACTGTGCTACACTAGTTCTCATTCTGTAATCAGTTACTAAGCTTAAGTCAACTATTATTTCTCCATTCTTATTAATGTTACATCCAATTCCCCCAACTCGGATCTGGATCACTTAGTTTAAATTCTACTTTTAGATAATTTAGTTAATGTGACAAATTCAACCTCTCATCTTATTCGCTTTGTAGATAGGATTAGAGGCCAGATCTGGTAGCTCAGATCTGGAGGTTTACCATTCATTTTAAATCAATTCCCTGTGGACGATCTTTTACTCACTTACATTTAAAACTTGCTACAATTGGCCCTGATCTTGCAGGTTAATTAATTTCTCTCTGTGCTGATATTTCTTACTCTTTTTAATTTTCCAGATTCAGTATAATTTATCATTTGCAAATCTGTTTTCAAAATACAAATAAATCATGCACACTTACAATCAGCAATAGTTTTCCTTTTGGATGGGCGTGCTTGGAAGGCATGATTTTCTTCAAGACTAATTCCCCAATATTAAAGGTTCATTTAAGGACTTTCTTATCGTAAGCCCTGACCACTCTCCTATGATATACCTGAGCGTGATCAGTTGCCCTTAGACGTATTTCATCGAGCTGCTCAAGCTACTGAGCAGGGCAATTCTCCTCTCGTCTAAGGATAGCTCATCATCAAGTTGAATCCGTAAGGATGGTATTTGAATCTCATATGGTAGGATTGCCTCCATCCCGTAGGTAAGGAGGTAGGGAGTTTGGCTAGTGGCCGTATGGATAGAGGTCCTATAGGCCCAGAGTGCTTCTGATAGTCATTCAGGCCAGTCGGCTCCATTGCTTGTTTCTACTGTGTTTTAGGAATCGAATCAGCATTTTGTTAGTAGCTTCTGCCTGTCCATTGCCTTGAGGGTAGAACGGTGATGAGTGGCATAGATTGATGTCGTACTTATTATATAACTTCTTCATCTTCTTCGAGATGAACTGTGTTCCGTTGTCAGTGATAAACATCCTAGGTACTCCAAACCTGGTGATGATGTTCTGAACGATAAACTTTATGAGTGTTGAAGAGGTGATTCTGACATAGGATTCAGCTTCTACCCATTTGGTGTAGTATTCGATCGTTGTAAGTATGAATACGTGCTTGTGAGTGTTCCCAACGGTGTCTGTGAAAGGTCCAATGACATCGAAGGCCCACATAAACAACGGCCATGGCGAGGTCATAATAGTCAATGCGACTAATGGAGCTTTGATGAGCGTGACATGTTCTTGGCATTGCTAGCAGGAATGGACGTAGAGGTGGCAATCTCTGATCATTGTTGGCTAGAAGTAGCCTTGTTGTGTAACTTGATCGGTGAGCCTCTGTCTATCGGAGTGGATGCCGTAGGCACTGGCGTGTGATTCTCGGATGATGTATTGTCCTTTGGCAGTCGTGATGCTTCATAGTAGTACTCCTTTAGTGAAGGCCTCTTTGTATAATGTTTCACCGAGGATGCAGAATCAAGTGCATCTGTTCCTTATAGTCTTCCATTCGATCTTTGTGGCATATAGAGGGACGTGTTGATGGTTTAAGAAGTTTCAGATGTCGAAATACCATGGTTGTCCATTGTCGGTCGATGATTTTTCAAATTTGAACATAGCGACTTCAGTTTCTGTCTTGACGTGCTTTTCCAAGGTGATTGCTTCTTTCGACCCTGTACTTGTGGGGACGACAGGTAATTCTCTTTTGATGGTCCATGCTACCTTGTGGGCGGGTAATGTCAGATTTTCGATGAAGAAGGTCTTGGTATTTTGCCCGATGGGTATTTGGATGACTGAGGCTAGCATGGTTAAGGAATCTGCGAGCTCGTTTTCTAATATGGGGATGTGCGTGAAAGAGATTCTTTCAAATTTCTTTACTAAATATTGAGAAGTTTTTAGGTATGTCATTAGTCTCCTTTCCTTCGTTTTCCATTCTCCTATGACTTGTGAAATTACTAGTTTGGAATCACCGATGGCTTTTAACTGTTTAACTCCTAATTGTAGTGTTGCTTGTAGTCCAGCTATAAAGGCTTCGTATTTTGTGACATTATTAGTGACAGGAAAATCTAGTTGAAAAGCCTTAGGTATGACAACTCCTTCTGCGCTTAGGAGGACTATTCCGATGCCTTTTCCTTTGTGATTTAGAGCATCGTCAAAATAAAGGATCCATGAGGTCTTATTGGGCTCTTCATTATGTATCATGAGTAAGTCCTCATCGGGGAAATCTGCATGCACGGGCTCATCACTCGGCAGTGGGAGATCCACAAGGTAATCGATGACTACTTGCCGTTTGATTGATTTCTGCGTGAGGTAAGTGATATCGAATTCTTACAGGAGCATATGCCAGTGAGCGATCTTTCCTGATGTTGCGGGCTTTTCGAATACGTACTTCAGAGGGTCCATTCGAGCTAGTACTAGTATTTTATGTGCTCCGAAGTAGTGACATAATTTGGTAGAGGCCAACAGCAATGTGAGGCAAGTCTTCTCCATTGAAGTATATTTTCGTTCGTATTCGACCATCCTCCTCTTGAGATAGTAAATAGCCTTCTCTCTCTTGCCATCTTTTTCATATTGTCCAAGAATTACTCTCACTGCTTTATCGTTCGCTGAGAGGTATAGAATTCAGGGTCTTTCAGGGACTGGTGGCGATAGTATTGGCAGGTTAAGGGGTACTTCTTGATGTTATCGAAGGCTTGCTAACACTGATTATCCCATTTGTACTAAGTTCCTCCTTTAAGTAGTCTGTAGAAAGGATCGCATCTGTCCGAATGCTGGGAGATAAATCTTCTGATGAATTACAATCTTTCTATCAGGCCTCATAACTCTTTTATATTACTGGGAGGCCGCATCTCGAGGATGGCTCTGACTTTTACAGGGTCAACTTTGATCCCTCACTTGCTAACTATGAAACCATGTAATTTTCCAAAAGTGACCCCGAAGACACATTTCTTTGGGTTCATTTTTAACTGATATTTCTTAGCTCTTTGTAACACCAGTCAAAGTGCTTCAACATGTCCTACTCGCATTTGGGACATCACTAATATGTCATCGATGTAGACTTCTACACACTTATGCATCATATAGTGAAAGATAGCCATCATGGCGCGTTGATATGTGGTTCCTGCGTTCTTGACCCTAAAATGCATAATGACGTAACTGTATGTTCCCCATGGTGTGGTGAAGGAAGTCTTCTCTTGGTCAGACTCTACTAATTTGATCTGATTATATCTAGAGAAACCATTCATAAACGATAGCATCTCATGTCCAGCGGTGTTGTCAACTAGAGTGTCAATGTGTGAAAGTGGGAAGTCATCCTTTAGGCATGCCTGGTTGAGGTTTCAGAAGTCGATGCAAACCCGTACTCTATCGTCTTTCTTGGCAATAAGTACTATGTTGGCAACCCACTTAGGTTAAAGAATGACTCGAATAAATTTGGCTTTGTGTAACTTGTCGACTTCCTCTTTAACTTGGAGGGCAGTTTGTGGGTGCATCTTGCGGAGTTTCTGCTTAACAGGCTTTGCATCGAGTTCTAAGACGAGGCAATGTTCTACTAAACTTGGGTTTAAACCAGGCATGTCCTCGAAGGACCATGCAAAGGAATCGAGGTGTTCTTGTAGGACTTATGCAATTTGCTGGTGTTCCTTGGAGTTGAGCGTTGCGCTAATCAATAGCTTCTTGGGTTTCTCTTCAGTGCCGAAGCTAAGTTCTTCTGTGGGTTCTACAGCAGCTTGGGTTTGCTGATAGAAATGCTTGATAACACGTTGGAAGTCCAGTGCCTCCTCGACAACTGGTGTTCTTTCTTCATCCTCGGTAAGTTCGTACACTGCAAAATTGCTACACTGGGGATCTGAGTTTGCGAAAGGTAACCCTTCATCGACACAATCTATGATTGAGAGATCTTTGGTAAGGTGAAGGTCAAGACTACTGATTCTTCTCTCAAAGTCACGAAGTATCTCGTCCGGTATGATCACTGGCTTGCTGTTTAGCCGGGATGCTTTACGTCCTCATGCGAGGAATGGGAGTAGAAACCTTAGGAGAAAAGTCTCCTTGTTAGGCACAAATTTGGTTCGGGATGAAGAGTTTTCTTTCTTTTCTGGAGTTTTTTTATTTTTTTGGATTTTGTATTTTTAAATTTTTAGGGTTTTATAGTTTTTTATTTTTTTTTTTATTTTTGATAATAAATATGGTACAGGGTCGGTTGCCTCAAGGGGCACCAAGAGAATTGCTTCCTCTAGTTGAGGGAGCGAGACGACTGCTGGAGACGTTCAGGCGATTCTTCAGGAAATGCGAACTTGTTGTGAACTTTGCATTTTTTTTTGGAGTCCTCATTTGATTAGATCTTTTGAATGAGTGATGTTGGTAACAACGACACTAATGCTTGGATTTCTCCTGCCACATTGATCGCCTCTTCTTCAAAGAAGCTCTGAAGATCGTAGTCGATTGAGCTATCATCCTCTGGTTATAATAATGTTGTTCTTCCCACCAAGGGGGATATCCCAAAGGATCGTCAGGGGTAGCGAGTTCTTTTCCTTGATCTTCATAATATGTTAGGATGAGCGCACATGCTCGACAGTGAGGTTGATAATGGTGAATAATGCAGGGGGATCCCCAAGGACATTCCCATCCTTCTAGGTTAGAGTCGAAGACTGTATCGAATTCATCTTCTTGATCTGATAGCACTCGAAGTCCTAGATTGGCTCGCTCTGCTAACTCAAGTGTCGGGAGGTCTATCCAGTAGTCCTCATCATCACTCGGGGGAGGCTGCCACTCTTCCTCTAGAGATTTCTAAAATATTTGGAGTTGTGGTGAATTTGGGGATGTAGAAGTGTCTAGTTCAAATTTCTCTTCAAATTCTATGAGGGCGATGCGAGTGTTTTCCCCTAGGTTAATCGAATGACCATTAGGATTTTCTGCTTCTTATGTCGGTGGCTGATCTAGTAGGTCATTACTTGTGTCGGTGATCATGAGGTTGGAGTGATTCGATTCATCTATTGTAGAGTGTCGGGTCCAACTAGCAAAGTGCTCTAATATCCCTACAACAGGGTTGGTATGGATAAGCGTTACAAGGGGAGTCCCAAGGACATTCCCACCCCTCAAGGCCTATATGAGTTAGTATTTTCGTGTGGAGGGTCATCTTTTTCCCATATTAAGTGTAAGTGCTCTTCATTATCTTGCAAGGCTACTATGTGAAAATCTTCGTCGTCAGTGGGTTCCCAATCTTCTAATCATGAGTCGAGTGCTGGAGGTTCTGCTCTCCTCTCTTCTGTAAATTCCTTAATATCAAACATGGGCTTGATACCTTCAAGCGGTTTATCAATATCATCATTTAAATTGGTTAAATCATTGAACGCTTTAGTCATTCGCTCAATTTTTACTTCTTGGGATTTAGTGAAGGACACTTCCTTATGCTTTGGCACATCTTCTTTCTCAGTGATCCCATAGGCGAAGTTGTCAAATAGAGACCATTTTGGTGAGGTAGGGGACAAGTCGACTTATGAGCCGTCCGATTAGTAACCTAACCTTATGTGCTTACGTATTTGTGTTGAGATAACGGGTCCTACACGACCTTGCTTATTTTTATCGAGTTCGGTGTGAGGAACGTATCCAAGTTGGTACATAAGGTCCCACCCCTTTGTCATGGTAGGGTTAATGGCATAGAGTTTGGCGAGGTCTGGGCTAACCTCTCTTCTCATTAATTTTTGTCGACGTGTTGGGGGAAAACTAGGAGGGGTAGGGGGACGAACTTCCTCAGTGGTTGTCTCATTAGGGATTTGAGTCTTTTGAATATAACCCGTGCTCAACACATAATCGTGAGCGATTGGTATGCTTGCCGTATAGTCAGTATCCATCTCCTGGAGAGGTGCATTAGTGTATATACGGATGATGGAGTCCGCGTATAAAAATTTGACGCATTAATGGTATGTGGATACAACGGCCTTCATTGACTCCAACCATTTTCTCCCTAAAATGAGATTATACGTACTAGCAGAATCAGAAACATGGAAGGTAACGTCTTTTGTTTTAAGTCCGAGGTGAACCTATAACTTGATAGTTCCTTTGGCAAAGCGACGCGAACCATCATAAGCTATGAGTGACAGTGCGGAGGACCTGACATCCTGCTCCGTGTATTTGAGCATTTTTAACATGGTGAGAGGGCAAATGTTAAGTCTTGCTCCCGTGTCAAATAGTGCGTGTGGTACAGAGAATATACTAATTATGATCGTAAGATATATGGGGGCCGCACTCCCGCGGAGTGACTCTTTAAGCATGTCTGCATTTGTAAAAGTGAGTACTGGAGGTTGCGCCATGACAGAGGTGATTTGATGAAGCTCATCTAGGGTCGTATCCTCATCCACTTGCATGTCTTTAAGTGTCCTTATTAACAACCGATGATGGTCAGGCGATTTCTTGATGAGTTTTAGTATGGATATCTGGGCTGAGATTTTTTAGAGATGCTGCAGAAGGTCATATTCTTGCCCTGGCTCAAGCACAGTTTCTTTGCCTGGCCGATGGGCCTTAGGTGCGGGTGGTTGGAATGGTTGAAGTGCAGGAATTGGTGGAGGGATGATGTGAGGTGGGGGAGGCAAATTAACTTCTCTTTCTCTCGCATTCCTCTCTTGTCATTATGCATTCGTGAAATCCTTATTTTGAGGGAAAGGCAGAGGTGGGTAATTAGTTCTTGATTTGAGAATCAGGCAAGTCAATTGTTGACCGAATCCAACATGGCTTGATGCGGATGTATTTGTAAAATGGATGAAATTCAAGGTTGGAATGCATACCTGAATGGTGCCGCTCCAAGGTGGGAGGTACTGTGTGTAATCTTCCTCTTGTAGGAAAGTGAAGACCAGTGTCTCAGACGGGTCAGGATGTTCTTCTAGCTCACTTTCTTTTAGATTCAGTGAACGCTCGGGGGTTATTTTATTGTCTTGGCTTGGAGCATTTCAGGTGACACTTTTTACCCATGCAGGGATTTGGACTATAATTTGAAGAACGTGATCTCCATACTCGAGTTTAGAATCGAACAAATGGAGCAGTAATGGTGTTGGTTCAGGATTTAGAGGGGTTGGAGGTTCTGGTGGGTGACTACGGAGGAGTGGTCTCCTAGCCCTAAAGGAATGGATTCGTATCTAAGTGAATTTTGGATAAGGAGGTAGATTCGGTGGGGCGATGCGAGTGATCAGGGCCGAGGGATGTGAGGGTGAAGGAGCTCTCGCTAGTGTGACGGAAGTAGCAGAGGGTTGAATGCGAGTGATTAAGGTGCAAGGTTGGAAGGGAGATCGATCAGAGAGATCTATGGTGGTGACCTGAGCCGGTGTTGCTTGGTTGTGGTTGGGCATGGGGTTATTAACCATCCCTAAATTTTTTTGGGGTTGATTATTATTAGGTTTAGGATTCCTAAGCACTTCCCAATAGTTTCTAGGTTGTGTCTTGTGTATCGATGGAAGGCACAATATTTACTATAGTCTAGATTTGTCAGCCATGGGCAGGGTCTTTTCTGCTAGAATCTAAGGAGATTTTGAGTGTTAAGAAAATGAAAGATGTTGGGAATCGTATCCGGTAAAGGGGGATAGTGTTCCTGCATTGACTGCTAGGGGCCTCTAGCTTGGTAAAAGTTCTATCGTGGGGCACACTATTGTAATTCGGCACGTGGGTCGGTCGATTCTGCATCGTGTTCTGATTCTGGTAGGTGTTGAGATATTAATTTCTATTCTGATACTGGCCCTGATTTTGGTTCTGGCTTTGGTTTTGGTTTGTATGTCTTTGCTGATTAGTGCCTTAGTTTTGGTTAATGTATCGTTGCTGATTTTTATTTTGCCCGAAGTTTCATGGGTGAAAATTTTCGTTCCCAGAGTTTTGTCCTTGATTAACAATGGTGTTGACCTGTTTGATTCCTAAGGCTTTCTTATTTTTTTTATATTTTGATTCACTGGAAGAGCCCACTTTTGATGTGACTATGGATAGAGCAAGGTCTCCACATTTAATGTATCGTATTAGTCGGGATGCTCGGGAGTGGAGTGCAGTGAAGTTGGGGCAATCAATTATGACAAGTGTGCTCTTTAACGGTTCTCTAGTGTTATCGATGATAATGCCCATCGAATCTGTCGCTTTCATTGAAGTGTCGGTCCTAGCAACGAGTTTTCTCCATCTGGCGACGAAGTCGGTAACTTCTTCATCAGGTCCTTGCTTGGCTGCCATTAGATCGCTGAGACTGACTGTCTCTTGGATAAAGTGTTTATATTGGTCGAGGAATTGATCGACTAATTCATCGAAGGTTTCTATCTTATAAAACCAATCTAAAGCTTCCCCTTCTAATGAGAGTTGGAAATAGTGAATGAGAAGTCGTTGATTATCATGTAAAGGTCGACAATCATTACAAAAGAGGGCCAAGTGATGATTCGGATTTCCCGTGCCATTATATTTCGTAAATTTTGGTGGCTTAAATCCTATTGGTAAATTGAACTCAACGTCCCGACAAAATTTATCGAATTTGAATGAGTCATCGGGGCGCTCTCTCTTGGCCATGTACTCATAGAGCATTTTAGGGAGATCTTCGATTTCAATGGTGCTGTCTTTTGAGCGACCCGTGAGTAAGCCTTGTCTAAAGAGTCATCATTGAAGAATGTGTGGGCAGATGTCTCAATGGTGTGGTGCGGGCTAACACCGTGCTCGGGGTAGGAGGTGGCCTCTCTTATCGCTCTTGTTCTTCTGAAAATTGTCGTGACCTAATAGTTTAGTATGCGGCGACCAACCCTCAAAGCAATTCCTCGGAGTCTCTCCTCTTTGTATTCTTTGAATACTGAATTCTACAATTTGTTGACCAATGAGGTTTTGTCCAGTGTTACCATCTCTCCCATTATGATAATTTCCAGTGTGTTGGGTGGAGAAGGGATTTTCTTACTCACCGGCCATGTTAATCTCAAGTTGTCGTGGGCTGGAATTGTGAAATGGTTCTTCGTACGTGGGGTTGTTATGATATCCCCACAATGGTGGGTCTCCTAAACTCACTCTTCGTATATCAAACATCTCGAGTCATTGATGAAGACTCATATTTATATAAAAGGGAATCTAAATGACACGATGGAAACTAACTATTGGTGCGCGCTTTTTCTGGGTTCCTCTCGGTCCCCGTTGAATCAGTGGTTCCAATCTTGTCCAAGTGGACTCTAGCGATGTAGCATTTGGAATGTTAGAAATAAAGGGTTTTCTAGGAAGGTTCCTAGTTTGTTGTGATCGCCAGCTGCAGATATTTAATGATGCTGCAACACGCCAATGATCATGCTTTAGAGCGAGTGTGGGTTACTTCTTTACTAAATCGTCCGCCTGCGAACGACAGCAACTATGTCTTTTCCTATAATTTAGATAGTTTAATTTTTCTTCCCTTACCCTGTTATTATTGTTGTTCTAATCAGTTTAGACTTCCCAATTCTGTTGTGAGTTTAGTTATGTGGGAATTTATTATAGTTTATTTAATTTAGTATTCTAATTCTATCAGGAGTCTAATTAATTTTAATTTCCTAGCACTACTAGAATTCTAATTAATATAGTATCCTAATACTACTAAAAGTCCAATTAACATCAGTCTCCTAATTGTACTAGGAATGCAGGTGTATTAATTTTAATGAAACTTTAATTAAATAAAGCATGCTAGTTATACTGAAATTCTAAGTAAAGCACGTATACTAGTTGTACCAGAATTCTAATTGAAATAGAGAACTAGTTTTACTAAAACTCTAATTTAAGCAATGAATTAATTTTATATGAATAAAATAGAAAAAATCTAATTGAGGGAAACAAACTAATTTGATTAAAATTCTGATTAGAGCAATGAATTAACTGTACTTGAAATCTAATTAAAGCAATGAATTAATCATATTAAATTCTAATTTAAAAAAAGGACTGATTTGACTAGAATTATGATCAAAGCAATGAATTAATTATACTAAGATTCTAATTGAAATAAAAGGATTGATTACTGAAACTAGGGTCTAATAAAGTGAGGAATTAACTATGCTAAAATTATCTAATTAAAATAAAGGAACTTATTTTATTGGAGTTCTATTCGAAGTAATTATTCTAAGGATTTAATTAAAATAAAGCATGTAAATAAAATATACTAAAATTCTAAGAAGAAATTATGGAACTAATATTATAACCCTAATTAAAACAACTAAGTAATTCTAAAGAAAGAGGGTTTAGGCCGCTATGCTAAGGTGGATTGGCCTCCTTCCCGAGTACCCTCCGTAAGGTCCCTTGGACAAATTGGATGGCTGAGATTAAAGATAAATTGGATTTAGGATTATAAAATAGCATTTTTGAATTTTCTGAGCCGATTTCGGAGTAATAATTATGAATGAAATTGAGAAATTAGAATTATAGAAACTAAAATTAATATCTAGGATTTTTAGAAATATTAAACTAAGAAATTTAAATTTAAATTTAAATTTCTAGGACTGAATTCGAGTCCGAAATCAGAAAATCAAATCGTATGATTAAAGACTGGTTCTAGAATCCAAGGACTAGAACCAAAAATTAATGATATGACTGGAACTTGAGATTTTAGAACAGCATTAAAGCCTAGGGTCGGTAAATGAGACCGTCAGATTAAGGACTGATTCTAAATTCAGAGAACTAGAACTAGATATAAAAACTTTGCAGTCTAAAAAAGGGTGCTACGGTCTCAGACTGAAAATTAAATCCTATAATTAAAACTAAGAGAAAGATCCTAAGTCTAAAACTAAGATTTTTACCTAGGGTCGGTGCTGTAGAGAGAAACCTCGAAGATTCTACCCTTGAATTTCAAAATCATGGTTAGGTTGCTCTATGTGCTCATTCTCGGAGTTCTCTGGTTTCGAAATCCCAAAAAAGTCCGTTCTCTCTCGTTCTCCTCCCCTTTATTTTGGGTCAAAATTAAAAAAAGCTTTTATAAGTTTTTCTTCAATTAAACACTTTGTTTCAGGCGTTTAATAAAATTGTGCACTGGTCTCCTGGTGCTTAATCGCTTTGAGTTGGTCACTGACTCAGTGAGCGACCGGAGGACTTGCTCAGCGAGTTTCCTAATCCTAATAGCATTAAAACTAATTGCGCGTCCATTTTGGGGGTGTGTAATCCAATTAAGCGCCACTCTCGAAGTGTTTAATCGAGGAAACTTAGGGATCAATTCGATCCCTAAGTTTAATCTCGGACAGTGAGGCTAAGTCGGGCGTAGGCCAATTGTGCGCCGGTGAAAAAGCGCTCAATCTGATCGCCCGTCTCATGATATATGTGTGATCAAGTCTTGGGTTGGTCTGGGGAAAGGAAGTCTGATTTGAGAAGGGACTGATTACATGCTTGTGATTTGGCGTGCAATCGAATTGAGCGCTTGGTTTTAGACGGTTAATTCGGGGTTCTCCAAGTCCAGGTCGGGCTTGAAATGTCAGGCTATTATTTCAGCTTGCATTTCGACTATATACTATTATTTCAGTATATAGTCTCCCTACGTCGAGATCTGAGCCACAAAGTTATTGTTTCAGCCTGTGTTCAGCCATGTACTATTGTTTATGTGCATGGTTCCCACGTCGGGGGTATGGGGCCTGAGCCACAGAATTATTGTTTCAGCCTGTGTCTAGCCATATACTATTGTTTCATCATATGGTCTCATATTAGGGCAACGGGGTTTGAAATGTAAGACTATTATTTCAGCCTGCATTTTGACTATATACTATTGTTTCAGTATATAGTCTCCCTACGTTGGGATCTAAGCCATTGGGCTATTTTTTAGCCTGTGTTTAGCCATGTTCTATTGTTTCAGTGCATGGTTCTCACGTTGGGGGTAAGGGGCTTGAGCCACCGAATTATTATTTTAGCCTGTGTCCAGCCATATGCTATTCTTTCAGCATATAGTCTCATATCAGGGTTATGAGGTCAAAGGTTGATCGAACAAGTTTGTATATTCCGAGAGGGCAAAATAGGGGTATCTACACTTCTAGCCACCTCACATATACCTGTCCAGTTTTGACCAATTGGAGGAGAGTTTCTAGAAGAAAAATCAGCCACATCACCAGCTCAGAATAATAGAATTATTCCCTTGAGATCTGATTGGCTGAAACAGATCTGAGGAAAGAGGGGAAGACTATAAAATCCTGAAAAATTTACAGAGCTACTATCCAGAAATTGAGAGAACCAGAGCCAAATTCGAATTCCCAAAATTCCTTCCCTCTTTCTTCTTTCCCATTCATTCTTTCGACCAACCATGGTTGGCTAAACCCTTTTAGTAGGGAGGGTGAGGTTGAGAGTTGTAAATTAAGAGGTTCAAGGCTTTGTATGGGATTGGATGTTGCACAGATTGCATATCTGAGCTCATTATATTGTAAGTTTGTATTGAATTAGTACATTGTAGATTTTAAAGCTGATTTTGATCTATAGATCTCTTGTTTGCATTTGATTTCCCTAGATTAAATCTCTCTGTGGATGCTTGAGCTTGTAGCCTTGCATCCACAACATCTACAATAGTTTAACTATTTTAATTAAGACTCTTGAATTAGAGGAATCTCTGGGATGATCTGTGACCATTCA
Source organism: Chloranthus sessilifolius (assembly GCA_021018995.1). Taxonomy (NCBI): domain Eukaryota; kingdom Viridiplantae; phylum Streptophyta; class Magnoliopsida; order Chloranthales; family Chloranthaceae; genus Chloranthus; species Chloranthus sessilifolius. The sequence goes on along the minus strand of CM037595.1, from coordinate 17,247,083 downwards.
AGTGGAGAGATCATAGCCTTAGGATCACTCCAATTCTCTGATCTAGGTTAGATTCTTATACCTTGTATCTGAGCTTGTAGCCAGATGAAGGATTGTTGCAAATCAATTCCCTGCCCTGCCTTTGATCTAACCAATTTTCAATAAAAGATTAAAACCCCTAGCTGCTATTCTCCCTCTTTTGATTTTAATCTTTTTCTCCATTTCCTTAAATCTATCTTTGAATCAGTTCTGGATCATTTGCTTTTATCTTTAATTTTCTATAGTTTTAGTAAAGTGACAACCCTCAAAAACCTCTGCTCTTTCCTTTCTTGATTTAGTTTAAATTAGGATAAAGTGCCAGATCTGTCATAGATCGTGAGATTTATCCCATTTTAAAGCCCATTTCCCTATGGACATATCCTTACTTACCTATTAAAGCTTTGTTGCAATAGCCCTAGTTCTTGCAGGACTGATTACTTACCTTGATCCCATTTCTCTGTGATTTGTCCTTTTAATTTTCTATTTTTAATCCTTTAATAATGGCAAGCTAAGCAATTCAATAGTGAGGCATCTCGTAGAGGTGGAGTGTAGAGTTGTTAGAGAGTTTTCCAGAATTATTTATGGGTTGTTGGAAAGTTGTTCGTGGGTGAAGTTGGAGCAGGATGCGTTGAGAGGGAATGTGGTGTTGTAAAGGTAATGAGAGGATAAGGCAGAGGTAGAGTAGGAGAAGGAGACATAAGGGCATAGGGCAAGGTCGACCTTTCTTTCATGTGGGGCGGTTTGGTTTTATTTGATTATGCTTATTTTGTCTGATTCGCACTTTGGATTTATTGTGAGGTTTTTTAAAGTTTTGTTTGTAATTTTCAGAGGAGGTTTAGTGTCGACTGTTCAACATTGCAGTTTCATTGCCAGTTGGTGTTCTATGAAGGTTTTGATTGTGAGGTCTACAGAAATCTCGATCTGGTGGTTAGAATCGGTCTTAGTTATGATGCCGATTTTGTGTTGTGGTGGGATTTGAGAGTTTGGCGATACGCTAATTTGGATGTCGATCAGGGTCGTAGGATTTACGTCCATTTTGATATCAAAAGTGGGAGTGATGATCGGATCCTCGATAGGTTAGTGGTTGGCTCAAAGGTGAGTGGAGTTGGCATTTTAGGAATAGGTTTGGTTTTATTGACGGTTTAGTGTTCGATATCACACTCGAGTTTGACAATAGGTTCGGGTTTGACTTTATTTTCTCCTTTTCTATTAAAACCTTGTTGCACTACCATTAACTATCCATTCGCAAACCTTGCCACACCCCCAAACCTATGAGGAGCAATGTCCTCACTGATTCAAAGATGAAGGGATGTACAGTAGGAGAAAAAAGAACATATACAGATAAGCAAGGAAAGAAAAGCAAATAATTAAACACTCATCTAAACAAAGAACACCAATACACAAACAAAATAGGAATAAGTATTAATCATGGCACACAAAGAAGGAAAAGAAAGCACAGAATAAAATAGGAAGAAAGCAAGAAAATCATAGCAACTAGACTCAAGAGAAATTCCATTAATAACATAAAAAGATGGACAAAAATATAAAAGCATCCTAACTAACTGTAGCAAGATCCTAAAAACAAGTTAAAGCTACTTAGAGTCAGAGGTGAAGATGTGAGTAGGGTCGAATCCTTGTTGAGCAACATAGGCTTTCAACTCAACTTTTCTCTCAGCCATGATCGGCACTTTGTTGGGAACTACCTCCTCAGACTGGGTAGCTTTCTCCTTCCCTTTTTCGGCTTGCTGAGAGGGTGAACTTGCAGGAGGGGCAGGGGCTTGTGTAGGTGTTGTGCTAGTCAGTTTAGCCAATCTTCTCTCGAGGATTTTCACATTTATTTCAGTAAAGAGAACTCTACTTTCATAGAGTTCCCTTGTGGCCTTTGTGGTTTCTCAGGAGGTAGCTAGCCTTTTCTCAAGTTCATCTGCTCTCAGTTTCTCTGTTGTGACCTCTAGCTTTTGAGCTTTAAATTGTAGTAAAATTTGTTGCCAGCCCTTGGAGGGTGGTGGGGAAGTGATGGCTTGTTCAGCTGAAGTGGAAGGGTGGGGGCTTGAGGGTTCAGTAGCTGAGATGGATGGGCTGGGTAATGAAGTTGAGGTAAGGATGGGGTTTATGGTAAGAGGAGTAGATAAAGGTGTGGATGTGGTGATGGTGGAAAGGAAGGCTGAAGTGCTGGGAGGTATGGAAACTATAATGGAGGGCAAAGGAAATGAGATGGATGGTAGAGAGGCTGATGGGATGGAAAAGCTAGGGCTATCAGGCAAAGGCACAAACATGGAGCGAATGGAGGGGATGACTGAAGGTGTTGAGGGAATCAAAGGAGCAACTACAGAGCTGGCCACTTGAGGTGCCTCCCTTTCAGGACTCTCAACAGATTTACTCTTACTTTTTCCAATCAATGTCCTACTAGCAGACCAAGCCCTCTTTCCAAATACTTTGGGCTTCACAATCTCCACTTCCTCATCCTCTTTAAAAACAAATTGACCTCTCTTAAGTAGGGCAGTGATGAGCTTGCTGTGGGGGAGCCCTGGTAGGGCTTGGGCCTTCCTATATTTTTCATTCACATCCACCATTACTTCAAACACCAGTCAAGCAACATTTAAAAACTGGCCCTTAGAGAAAAAATATAGGGCATCCACTATTGGTGTTCTCCTCTCTTGCTGATGACCACTGACATAAATATTTTTTCGAAAAATTGAGTCAAAGAGGAGAATGATGGAATGGAGATTCTCCTCATTATTGACTCCCCAGACCCCACAATGCCCTGAGTGAGGTACTTGGCCATTGCTTTGAAAGGCACAGTCTTGGGCTCTGCGGTCCATAGGAAGCATAAAAAATAGAAGGGACTCAAAGAACCCACCCTATATCTCTGTAAGTGACAACAATCTCTTGGTGATCAATTACAATTTCCAGACAAGGATTAGTTGAACCTAGCCTGGTCTTCTTCCTGAGGTTCTGATACCATAACTTGACCAGCCTTGCAATCCTCCTCTTTAGAAAAATAGGGTGCATCCACAATTGTTTCTGGGAGTAGGCTTAAGGCATCCACAAAGTCATTGGGAAAGGATCTGTCCACAGGGACTTCAGATTCCTCCTCAGGGATAGGCTCAGGCACAATGGTAGGCTCAGGCATGGGGATTTCTATCTCAGGGGCCTCCTCAACAAATACTTCGCTGGTTTGGGCTCTCTTGGATTTCTTAGCTTTCTAGGACTTAACAATTTTCTTGGCTTGGTCCATGACCAGCTTTCTTTTTACAGGTGGGGATTCTGTGGGTTGTGTGGTGAACCTACTAGACTTCCTAGTGGATTTGGTGGTAGATTTAGAAGGTACTTTCAAAAGATTAGCCAAGGTATCCTCATGACCAGCCATTACTCAATCAACATAAATTCAATATCAATCACCACACAGACTTCTTTGATTGCTCAAATTACCCACACAAATTAGAAATTGAAGTGCCAAACATGGAAATCACAAAGTGGAGCTGAAGAAGAACTTACTACTAGAAAACTAGGGTTTTCTCAGATCACGCTGTGCTCGGCACCAAATCAACTCAGATTAGGTGCAAAATGTAACCTTGGAGAAATTAAAGCAATTGGAGTAACAACTAGTTGAGGTAGAGAGAGATAAAGGAAAATTGGAAAATCGGCAGAGAAGATTTAAAGCTCAGAGAGAAGTTGTCGAATGGCAAAAAATGGAGTTGTCGTTAGGTTTAAAACAATGGGAAACAAGTATCAATAGGATTGGGGCAAAGTGTCGACAGGTTGATGCAACCTGTCGAAGAGTAAAAAGTAATTGATCCTCGCGAGAAGTTCATTCCATCCTGTAAACAGGTTCAAGATTACGGAGAAATGCATTTCGAGAGGTTCATAGAACCTCTCAACAGGTTTTTTAAATTCAACTTGTAATCCTCTCGACAGGTTCTAGACACCAGAAAAATTACTTTGAGAGGTTCACAGAACCTCTCGATAGGTATCCTGAACCTGTCGAGAATTCAACCAAAAACCTTCAGAACTTGTCGAAATGTTCCTGGATCCTATCGACAACCATTTTTACACCTTATCAGAACCTGTCGAGATTTAATTCATAACTCTCAACGACTTCTAGATCTTGCCGCAATGTAAACTAGGAACTCTCAGAACCTGTCGACATGTTCATAGAACCTATCGACATGTTATATTTCAGTTTAAAAATTCTTGTACTCAGTTCTCAGTTCATTTCCCAATAGATTTGACATTCGAACTCTATTCACTTCACAACTTTGACTTATTATCCTACATGAGGCCCTAAACACACATAGCAAAATATATTTATAATGCCAAAATAGACATGAAACAAAAACAGAAATAGTATAAAAAATAACCAAGCACATGAGTTATTATACATAGTATACATTGTTGAAACTCAGACAAGTTATGGAGGTTCATGATAGTGAATGGTTAGCACAGGCTCCACTACAATTTCAACAACAAGCTTGAGCCTTTGCCCATTCACTTTCGTGGTCCTTCCATCCTTTGGATCCTTGATTTCAATGACTCCAGATGGGGATACGTGCTCAACTATGTAAGGTCCCTCCCATTTGGATCACAACTTACTTCGGAAAAATTTCAATTTAGAGTTGAATAGCCATACCTTGTTGCCAGTTGTGAACTCTTTCCTTAGTAGATTCTTGTCATAGAAAGCCTTGGCTTTCTCCTTGTATATCCTAGCATTTGAATATGCCTCCAATCTCAGCTCTTTCAACTCTAACAGCTGGAGTTTCCCGTGTATGCCAGCAGAAGTTAAGTTAGTATTCAATGCTTTAATAGCCCAATAAGCCTTGTGCTCAAGCTCTATTGGTAAATGGCATGCCTTGCCATATACTATCCTGAAAGGAGACATCCCTATTGGGGTCTTGTAGGCAGTCCTATAAGCCCACAGAGCATCAGATAACTTCAAGAACCAGTCCTTCCTATCAACTCTCACAGTTGTCTCCAAAATGTGTTTGATTTCTCCATTAGAAATTTCCACCTGCCCACTGGTTTGTGGGTGGTATGGGGTGGCAAATCTGTGTGTCACAAAGTTCTTTCTAAGTAGGTTCTCAAACTGTCTATTGCAAAAGTGGCTCCCCCATCACTAATGATAGCTCTGGGGATACCAAACCTAGAGAAAATGTTATCCTTCAAGAAGTTGAGGACAACCTTGTGATTATTAGTTCTTGTAGCTATGGCCTCAACCCATTTGGACACATAGTCCACAGCTACAAGAATATAGTTATATCCAATGGAAGGAGGGAAAGGACCCATGAAGTCAATTCCCCAAATATCAAAAGTTCAATCACAAGTATGGGCTATAAAGGCATAGAGTTTCTTTTGGATATACATCCCATCTTTTGGCATCTTTCACAAGTATTACAATGAAGCCATGCATCCTTGAAGAGAGTGGGCCAATAAAATTCACTTTAGAGCACCTTGGCAGCAGTTTTGTTTCCACTGAAGTGGCCTCCACAAGCTTGTTCATAACACATAGTACATTATGGAATTCCTCATCAGGGACACATCTCCTCACCACTTGGTCTGCACAATGATTGAATAGGTATGGATCGTCCCACATATAATGCCTGATCTGTGAAAAGAACATATCCTTGTCCATTTTGTTCCAATGTGGGAGAATCTTCCCTACTGCCAAGTAATTTATAATATTTGCAAACCACGATGTAGAGGTGATAATAACAAACAGTTGTTCATCCAGAAAGGAGTCATTAACAGGTAGCCTATCAAACTCCTCTGCTAGGATTCTAGACAAGTGGTCTGCAACCACATTTTCAACCCCTTTCTTGTCCTTGATCTCAAGATCAAACTCCTGTAATAGGAGGATCCATTTGATCAATCTAGGCTTTGCATTATTTTTTGAAAAAAGGTATTTTAGGGCTGAGGGGTCTGTGAAAACCACTATCTTGGATCCCAACACATAAGACCTAAACTTATCTAGAGCAAAGAAAATTGCCAACAGTTCCTTCTTAGTTGTAGTATAATTTAACTGAGTATCAATCATGATTTTGCTTGCATAAGCAACCACACATGGGGCATTATCCTTCCTTTGTCCCAAGCCTGAACAAATTGCAAAGTTTGATGCATCACACATTAGCTCAAAAGGTATAAAAAAATCTGGTGCTTGAAGGATAGGTGCAGAGGTTAGACAACTTTTCAATAGCTCAAACGCCTTAAGGCATCAATCATTGAAATCAAAGGGAACCTCTTGGCACAACAGGTGGCAAAGAGGTTTTGAGATCTTACTGAAATCTTTGGCAAATCGCCTATAGAAGCCAGCATGCGCCAAGAATGATCTGACTTATTTCATAGTTTTTGGTGGGGGTAAATGTGCAATCAGATAGATTTTAGCCCTGGCTACCTTAATGCCTCTGTGAGAAAGCACATGGCCAAGGAAAATGCCTTGAGTGACCATAAAATGGCTCTTTTCCCAACTTAAAACCAAGTTGGTTTCCTCACATCTCTGTAACACCAAGTTGAGATGGTATAGACATTGGCTAAAAATATCCCAAAAATAGAGAAATCATTCATGAAAATCTTTAGAAACTGCTCAATCATGTCAGAAAATATAGCATATATGCACCTTTGGAAAGTTGCAGGTGCATTGTACAATCCAAATGACATCCTTCGATAGGCAAAGGTATCAAATGGACATGTGAAAGTTGTCTTTTCTTGATCTTGTGGATAAATAGGGATTTAGTTATACCCCGAATATCCATCAAGAAAATAATAAAATGACTTTCCTGCTAACTTATCCAAAATTTGGTCAATGAAGGGCAGAGGGAAATGGCCTTTTCTGATTTTCAGATTGAGCTTTCGATAGTCTATGCACACCCTCCAACCTGTGGTTTCCCTAGTTGGAACAAACTCACCAGCATCAATTTTAATCACAGTAATTCCATATTTCTTAGGTACCACCTGAGTAGGTGCCACCCATTTAGAATCTAAAATTGGGTAGATGACTCCAGCATCTAACAATTTGACCACTTCTTTTATCACCACTTCTTGTATGTGGGGATTCAATTTTCTCTGCATTTCTTTAAAGAGTTTGGAACCCTCTTCTAGGTGGATTTTATGCATGCACACAGGAGGGCTGATGCTCCCAAGGTCAGCAATGGTCCAGCCAATTGCTCTCTTATGCTTCTTTAAAACACATAATAACTCTTCCTCTTGCTCATAAGTGAGAGAGGAAGAAATAGTCACTGGAAATAATCATTGACAATTTCTGATTTGCCCCCAAAAAGACATACTTCAAAGTCTTAGGCAGCTGTTTCAACTCCACCTTTGGTGGACATACCAGTGAAGGCAACAAAGGTGCCTTTGATGGTGGTGGAAGAGGCATCACAACAGGTTTCCAAGGAAGACACTTTGTTGCTGGCCACACATCAGAAATTAAGGCTTTCACCTCTTGAACCATGGGTGTGGGGGCCTTCTCTTCCACAATCTCATTCCACACATTCTCAAAAATATCACCAAAAATCATTACAATGCAGCAGCTTGGGCAAAGTCTCTTCCATAAGCTCATCCAATACATCAATTGAAAAATAATCCTCATCATTCAAGTGAGGCTGATTTGCTGTATTATAAACATTCAATTTAACCTTCATGTTACCAAAAGGCACCTCCACTACTCTTAATCTACACTGAATACAAGCATTGGCAGTGGCCAAGAAAGGTATTCCCAAAATCACAGGAATAGAGGTGGTGCACTTGCTTGGCTCCATGTCATGAATCAAAAAATCTGCTGGATAGAAAAATTTATCAACTCCAACTAAAACATCCGCTATCATTCCCACAGGCCTCCTTTCAGATCTGTCTGCTAGTTGTAGCACCACATGTGTGGGCTTCAATTCTCCCAAGTCTAACTTCTCATAAATAGAATATGGGAGTAGGTTTACACTAGCTCCAAGATCTAATAAGGCCTTCTAAATAGTATGATCCCCAATGATGTAGGGGATTGTTGGAACTCTAGGGTCTTGAAGCTTGGTTGGAGTTGCAATAGACAACACTTAGTTCACTTTCTTAGCACAAAAGACCTTAGATAAGTGTATCCTAGACTGTCTTTTGTGAGTGCACAATTCTTTCAAAATTTTTACATAGGCTAGAACTTGCTTGATGGCATCAAATAAAGGCAAGTTGATTTTTACTTGTTTGAAAGTTTCTATTATCTCCTCGACCTTAGCATTCCCCTTGTCAAAAGGAGAAGCTGCTTTCAATACATTGGGAAATGGAAAATGGGGAACTAACCTCCCATTTGTAGCCTTAGCAAGTTCATCAATTTTTTTTTTATTTTTATTTTCAGTTTTCTGTTGGAGCACATCACCCCCCTTATTTTCTATATGCTGCTCCTGTTGCATATTTTCATGGGTTGTTTCTTCATTTTCTACACTTGACTCATCAAGCTTAATACCAACTTGGTTATCCACCAGCCTCCCACTCCTCAAGGTGGTCACAGATTTTACTTCTTCATGGGAAGGAGTCTCACCAGTCATGTACTGCCCCTTTGAATTGTTCATGGGCTCTCTGGGCAGTCTCCTCTCCTCTCTCCCAGTCAAAGAATTAGATAGCTGACCAAGGTGGTCCTCTATCTTCTTGATGCTTTGGCAGTGGGAGTTAACAGTTTGAGATAAAGAGCTCAAATTCTGCAGTGTTGCCAGAGCTTGCTCTTCAAATGTGAGGGACCTAGTGGGTGCTGGGGCTGGTACACTTTGATGCACAGGTTGAATCATTGGCTAGGCCATAGGTTGTTGGTATTAGGGCCTTGGGAAATAATTCTACTGGTATGGCTGGGCATTCTTATAAGGCATGAATTATTGTTGTGGTTGCTGCTGATGCTATTACTTATTTTAGAAGGTATCTTGTCTCCACCTCAAGTTGGGGTGGTTTTTCCAATGATAACCAGCAGTAGGATGTTGTCCATAGGACTGAGCAGCATTCAAATGTTCCATCACAAAGTCTAAAAATTGGGCAGCTGAGGGACATTCCTCAAGGGAGTGAGTGGGGGACTGGCATATGACACATGCCTCCTCCACTTTGGGACACCCACCTTCTCAGGTCTCCTTTGGTTTTCATGGAAATCACAGTACATAAACTGGGCGTATATAATATATATGCCCAGCTTAACTATAGTAACTGCCATCAAATGCTCAAAATTCCTTCATTAGGTTTGACCTTTTGGCCATCCCCTTGGTTGAGGTGGGTGTCCTAAGGTTGGTTGCACCCCCTTTGAGCTTATATGCAACCCTTAAGTCACCTATGGTCTCCCCCCATCAACTGCCATTGAAACTGTTTCCCTAAACCACTAGGACCCTAAAAACCTAGAAAACCTTAGATGGAGGATTACCTAATTGCTAAACCAATTAGCTCTTAAGTAATCCTCTAACCCACCTCTTCTCTATAAATAGAGAGGCACCCCCTCTTCCTAAAAGGGTTAAAAAATTAAGGTTGAAAGTTGAGCTTAAGAGAGAGAACCCTAGTGGGAGAAAGTTCCCTTTTATTTTTGCATTCTTCAACCAGAATTCCAGCATGTTTAGTTCACCCCTTTTAATCAATTTCAACCATTAGACCACCCACTTTTAGTCAAGCTTAGTCCCTAGCTTCATCCTACACTTCCCATCTACCGAATCCTAGCATTAGAATCCATTCCCCTACCATTTAAACCCTTTAAAGCCATTGGAAGCACGCCGAAGCAAAGGTCTTCCATAGTGCAACATGGGCCCGTGAGCTCCGGCTCACCCCTCTCTTCCTCTACCTTCTTGGTGTTTCCTCCGTCCAAGGATTCAAGCCGTTACGCCGCCGAAATTTTGGTTTGGCTCAAAGCTTGATAGGACCGTATTGCCTTCGGGCAAGGGGAAGCTCCGCCCATTTGTTTTTTATTTTGGCCATAGATAGAGACCTCTACGTGCGGGTTGATTGGGTGCCTAAACCCTTCCCGATCGATAATCGAAGCCCCTACCCTAGAGTCTTTGGCAAAAATCGGTAAATTAGAGTCATATTTAGCACTTCAGTGCTCAAAATATTAATTTAAAGGTTTCTCGGGTCACCAAAAGCTCCAGGTGGCGACTCTACATTTATTCCATCGTGAGTGCATCACCGCGATGGGTTCGAGAGAATCCATGGTCACACAGATGGCGACTCTGCTGGGGATATCACCCTAGCGCTTCCCCTCTTGTTGGCTTTTTTTTAATCATTACTAACCATTGCTATTTTTTCTAATTTTCTGCTATTTTTTTCTTTATTTTTGTTGTTCTTACTAACATACTTACCCCTACGATTCGGTCCTTTAAGTGCCTTAGCCGATTGGAGGGCCTACATGCACCTTTAAATTTTAGTTTTTACGGTTTTGTCATTTAAGCCGCCTTAGCCATTTGGCGGGCCTGCTCGCATCTACTTTCCACGTCATTTAAATTTCAGTCATTTACAAGCCTTAGCCGTTTGGCGGGCCTACGTGCGCTCTTTATTTCAGTCATCATATCTCACCATTGAACGCCGGCCCGTTGAGGCAGTATGGGCTTCTCATCCTCGACCCAAACTTGGACTTAAATTCACTCCCCTTTAAAAATTTGTAATTAAAAGTGAACCAACAGTGTGGGGACATAATCAAATTTATTTTTGAGTGTTTTGGGTAGTTTTCGGGGGGTTTAGGCATAGATATAACTTACCTGATTCTCAGTAAGGCGGCAACCCTAGCAGTGATGATCCTGAAAAGAACCACCCCTTCCAGTACCTGAGAAGGCGCTTGCGTCGGAGGTATATCGGTTGGGTTGCCAATTCTGATCAAGCTGTAAAACCCACAATGGTGAGAGCATATACAACCCAAGTTCAGCCGTGTATCCCTAGGAAGCGGAAAGGAGTGACCCGATAACATACACAGCAGTCCTCGGGAGCATCCCTCCCAAGAAACCAGTCAAAAAGACTCATTGTGGGCTTGCTGTTCACTGTCAAAACAAGCTGGAAGAATAGTTTTTGCCAAGTGTATATATTAAATACACCCGGCAACAAATCCCTAGAAATACTCAAGCGTATATAATATATACACCTAGCAAAAATCCCCAGATTTAAGCCCGGCGTATATAATATATACGCCCAGCCAAATCTGCTAGTTTTGGTCAGGCGTATATAATACATACGCCCAGTATAAATTGGGTTCAGGCAGCCCGATCTGAGGCCCAATCCACCACCCAAGTTCCCCGATTAGCAATATTAGTGCCCACAGTAGCCTCCCGCATTCTGTAACGCCCAATATACTCCCGCCCAGTCAAAAGAAGGCGACTTCTCATTGATTTGCACCGGGGGATCGGGTCATTTGCGTGGATTCCCTCACCTTCAATAGAACGAAAGGGTTTCCTCTCACTTCTTCTGAAGTGTGTCAGATCCCGCCGTGGGACCTACTAAAGGTGCATATATCACCCGAGACGGGAATTTTTATAGGGCACCAGATCATCATTCATTTAAATAGGAGAGTTAATTTCCATTTAAAAAATCCAAATATATATATATATATATATATATATATATATAGAAAATCAAAATGATCTGATACATCCCCTCCATCATCCGCATCCCATTCCCATATAGGAGAAGACCCGATCTCCGACACCTTTACCCGATTCGATGTCACGAGTCCATTTGGGGCACCCGTGTTCCCATCCACCCCATCCCCCGCCCTTGCATTTTCCCAACATACCCCCATTTCATCCCCTACTGAAACCCCTCATTTCCCAACTGACCCATTATTGCTGTATTTGCCAACCCTCAAATGAGGGTCTAAAATCATTAATAAAACTAGGCAGACACACTCATACAGACTTGTAAGTATTCAGGATCTGTTGTAACAAGCTTTAAAAGAAGGGCGAGTAAGGGAATGTCCACAAGGAGGTTAGTTAGAAATAGGGTAAATCTCTAGATCTGTGTCAGATCTGGCACCTTAACTATTACTAATTTAGCTAAAAGACAGGGGAGAAGTTTGGAATGGATTGCCACTTAAACTAAGCTACAATTAAACATAAGCTAAATTGGATCGAGTTTAGGAGCTTAGATCTTGCAGGGGAAGAGAGTAAAAAACAAAAAATGGAGAAGAGCATCTTGGAGGTTGGTTTTCACTAAAATCAGATTTGATTAATCATGCTACAGAGGTTCAGAGCACACAATTCCCTCGCTGGCTATAAGCACAGCTGTAGGGTATAAATTCCACTCCAAATCACAGGATCCACCTGGCCTTAAGGCTATTATCTGTCCACTTTAATGGTCACAGACCATCTTATATACTTTATTGAATCCATGGATTACAGCAGATGAATCCAATTGAGGCCTGAGCTTAGATTTATCTTAAGGTTATGATCTATCCACTTTAATGGTCACAGACCATCCTAGGGATCTCCTACAAAGCCAGAGCCTCAATTAGAACAAATAAAACCACTACAGATGCTGCAATTCCCTGGTTGCAGACTCAAGGAATCACAGGAGCATCAGATCCAGGGAGATCAGATGGTATCCAAGAGGTCTACCAGTTAAGTGGGTGAGCTGATCTACAACTCCTCTACATAAATCCGATCGATCACCAAATGGAACCAAAGGAAATTTAAATCTAATTAAAGCATTAAACACATCATTATCATTGCAAACAAGGTCACTTTACAATGGAAACACTCTCAGATCTGTAGTCTGTGCAGCTAGGAACCTACAGTAGCACTCATAACCTTACCCAATTACAGATCTAACTTCGCTCCTCGCTACTCCAAGGGACTTAGCCAACCATGGTTGGGCTAAAGGAGGGAAATGGAATTTCTCTACAAGCTCTAATCTCCAGAATTTTCGCTCAGATCTTGATCCCCCTCAATAGAAATTGGGGATCTCTATATATAGCTCTCTCCTCTATTTATCCCGCCAAAAATACCTTCTAGAAGGTTATCAGAGTTTGTTAGAGTTCTGTTAAAGCACGTGGGTTGGTTAGGGCTTTCTAGGGCATCTTCTGAAATCGTCGTGTCGGTCACCAAGTGCCTCGGGTTGCATGGAACAAGTCACTGAATCACAACATGCGCACAACTGAATTTCTGAGAAGTTCTGCACACAATTTCGACAGGTTCAGGAAGCTTTCGATAGGTTGGAATCGAGCATTTTGGTCCTTTCGCTAGGTTCTTTGATCCGTTTGATAGGTTCCGATAGGATGAATCTTCTCTTAGAGTCCCAGCCTTCTCAGTCCTTGGTTTGGGTATTCGACAGGTTGGAGAAACTCTTTGACAGGTTGGAAAACCATTTCGACAGGTTTCGCTCTGCATTCCGCCATTTTGATAGGTTTAAGAAACCATTCGATAGGTTCCTTTAACACTTCAGGCATGTTTTCGATAGGATGGTTTCTTCTTTCCTTTCAACTGCTCGATAGGTTCTGAGATCCTATCAAACTCCTTAATCCACATGAATTCATCTTTCTTCTGCCTTCAGATCCTATCAAAGACCTATTCAACTGCACGAATTCTTTCTTTCTTTGCTTTCAGCTCCTATCGAAGTCTTCAGGCGACCAATCGATAGGACGTTCTTAGCCTGTTTTCACTTCCTTCACCTTGCCCTACTGTAGTCATGTGCTCCAAGGGTCCAGTGCTGTGCTACCCTCTGGTGTGCTGTTGATGGGTTTTTTCTGTGCTGAGAGATAGCTCATTTTTGGGCATTCTTGAGTGCTTTTCTGCATTAGTATCTTCTTCTATTGCTATCTACAAAATGCACTTGACAAAAGCTTATTAGTGTGCTCACAGGTCTATCAAGGGTCAGGTTATAGGGTGAAAAGTGGCATTTTTCACCACTTAACACACCCCCAAACCTAAGCTTTGCTAGTCCCTGAGCAAAGGAGAATTCAAATAAAAAATAAAAATGCCACTTTCGTAGGGAGCACGGATGCATTTAGCATATGCACCAAGCCTTTTAAACCCCTAGGCGATTCCTAGTGGAGGAGTGAAGTCTCCTAAAGGTTTTCAGTGAAGGTACCCACAGAAAGGGTAAAAGGGGTTCACATAGCTCAAGAGCAGTTACAGTCCTCAAATAGGGCTGTAAGCATGAGCATAGGCATTGCTCTAATTTATGAAATTCTATAACTCTTTTCACCATAGATTAGACAGATCCTTATCTCCACATGACAACTCAATCCATTCCAGATCAGTAAGGTCTTTTCATTGGGTTGTAATGTGGCTTATGGATGAGGTTTGTAAAAGAAAGGGTAAAAGGGATTCAAATTGAGAAATCAGTAAAGGTAAGGAGGAGGTCTAGACAACTCCTTCATTTCAGCACCTTTTTACTTTCTTTTTGAATTTTTAGACTTGAAATTATTAGCCCTCTTATTTCCTTGTAGATTTTCAGATGAGGTGATTTCTCTTTCTCATCCTTTTTGCTCTTTTTTTTTTTTAATTGGAATACCACAACACCACAAAATGTGTTCTCCTTTCTTTCAAATAGATTTAACATCTTCCTCTAATCTCACTTCTCCTTCCTCTTCCTGATTTCTCAGATTGGGGGTGAACTGAAATAGGTCAAAAGGTTTTGGGTTTAACATTTCTGGTTTTCCTCAAAGAAAGTTGGAACTTTTAAGGCTCAAGTGGTGTGCATCAAGGGCAGTTCAAAGGTGGGACATTTTAAGCTCAAACTGACCAAGGGATGGCCTTACTTCATGTCCTCAATGTCATGAGTGTTGTCAAGCAGTTTCACTTTAGAATTGCCTAACTTCTAGTGATTAGAATTAGATCCAATCAGTCCAAAAAGCAGAAAAATTGCCAAGGCACTCTTCAAGGAAACTTTTTCAGGCCCAAATCTCACTGGGTATGGCCTTCCATCTCATTTTCAGGGGTTGTGTCTTCACAATTTTCTCTCATTTCGTGTTCATCTGACATCAGAAATTATTTTTCACAAATTGTTGACATTTGCCTCATGAAAAATGTTAAAACTACAGCTCGTTTCAGTTTTAAAAAGTTGTTTTCTTAATATCCTCTTTTTACAAAAATTCCAGTGAGAATTTACTCTAATTAATTCCAAACACTTCATTTTAGCCTAGCTGTACTAAAAGTAACTATTTATTGGCATACATACATGCCATACCCCCAAACCTAAACTAAACAGTATCCTCACTGTTTACAATATGAAATTATGGGAGAGGTAGGGGGGGAAAAGAGAGATACAGAAAAATTACATGAAGACAACATGTATTACAATGCCAAATATATACATGAGAAAATGAGGAAGAAATAAAAAAAACAAGTTGCCATAGCTATTCGCAGGTGTCATTTGGCCAATCATAGAGGTCAGCCAAGTTTTTCAGCTCGTCCTTGGATAAAGGAGCTTTGCCTTTAGATTTTGCACTCGGTTGCGGATTCTTCGCGGCCTCCTCAGACTGGGCAGCGGGCTGTTTGCCTTTGGGGTCAACAACAACAACGAAATTGAAATCGAAATCGAAATCAAAATCAAAAGGAAAAACGGTAGTGGGGTTCAATCCAAGAGCTGCAGCAGTCTTCCTTCATTCTTCTTTTTTCATTAAGGTGTAAGGGGCAGCAGGATGGGTAGGGGGCTGGGTAGTAGAGGTGGTAGACTGGGCAACATGCCTCTTTCCTTTCTTGGTAGGGGCAGCAGAGGGGGACAGATTTTTTGGCAGTGACTTTCTTCTTGGGGGGAGCCCTTTTGGATTTTAGAGGGCAGTTGAGTGGGGGGTTCTGGGAGGAGGTGTACATCCACAGGGGGGGTGGGAGGAGGTTGAGTTGTAGGGGGGGTTAGCATTGCAAGGTAGGAGGTGCAGGAGGAGGTACGGTGGCGAGAGGGGTGCGTTGGAATGGCTGAGAGGTAAGGGAAGCAACCTTTTTCTCCAATATGTCAATTTGTATGGCATCATAGAGCAGGTTGGCATCAGATAGTTCTTTGGTGGCCTTGAGGATCTCCTGAGCATTGGCTAATTTTTTCTTGAGAAGCTCAGAATTCCTCTTCTCATATTTGGCAATGAGACTCCCAGCAGCTACCACTTGTTTTGCTAACTCATAACGAGTCAGGATTTCAGACCACCCTTGAGAGATATCACGGAGTTGAATTTGGTGTTCCAATTTGATGTTGGCAATCCTCTCCTCATAAGGGGCCTCAATGGAAGCTCGAAGTGCAGTCATACCTCTCAAGACATGCCTGTGGATGTAAGGGTTGTCCCTCATTGCACACAGGAGGGTGAGGTAAGGGGGTATGTACATGGATTGTCTAAGGACAATGGGCAAGGACAAGGGTGTAGGGGATGAAGAAGAGGGGGTGGAAAGAACCAGATCCTCCCATGGATTAGTTTGGGTGGAGGCATCCTAGAAAATAGGTGGGGGGGTGGAGAAGGGTAGGGGGGAGTCAGCAGCTGGGGAGGAGGGTAAAGTGGCCTGTGGTGAGGAAAGTATGGGGAGAGCTGGTGCAGCTACTTCCTCAGGCTGCACAGCTGCGTGGTGTGGAGTAGGTATTGGTGAAATAGGAGGGGATAAGTGAGGAGGTTGAGGACCAGAAGAGGATGGGATAAGGGTGGATTAAATTGATTGGAGACATGAGCTCATAAGGGTTTGGGTGTCGGTGTTGATGGTTAATTGGGACTGAATGGATTGGAGGATGGAAAGTATTTGAGTGAGGGTGTCAGGCATGGTGGGCGTAGAAGGGGCTTGTGCTTGGACATGCTGGAAGGGAGAAGATGGTGCATGGTTAAAATGAGGAGGAGTGGGGCGTGGGGAGTCAGGAAGTGGAGTGTACTCATGAGCGGCATCCTCCACAATTGAGGTCATGAGGGCTGTGAACCCAGTAGTGGTGAACAGGTCCACACCCTGTGGATACAGAGGGGTTGGAGATGGAGGAGAATTAGAAATGGGTTGGGTACTGGGTGGAGAAGGGATGGTAGGGGTAAGCTCAGATAATGTGAGAGGTTCCAGGATGTCAGGGTGGAGGACTTGGGAGGTGGGTGGAGGTAAAATAGGTTCAGAGGTGGATGGGGGGAGGTCTGGTTGAAGAGAGATTGATACAAATGGAAAAAGCAAAGTGGGTGGAGGTGTGGGTAGTGGGACAGGTATGGTGGGTGGGGGGGTGGCTAAGGGTATCTCTGCTGCCACGGAAGTGGTTGTCTTCTCAGCCACCTCCCTTCCAACTGGTTGGCCTTTCTTAATCAATGTGAGGCTGGTTGACCATTCTCGCTTACATACAATTTAAAGGTCAATTTCACCATTGGTTCAAATTGCTTAATCACATATTTTCTAGTCCTGAGCAGACATGTGATGAGTCTGTAAAAAGGTAGGCCACCTCCTTTAGCAAAATCTTACCTCTTCAGCACCTTGTCATTGATGTCCACCATTGTCTCAAAAATATGCTTAGGTGCATTCACAAATTGCCCCTTTGAACAAAAGTATAGTACATCCACTAAAGGGGTCCTTCTCTCTTGCAAATGGCCAGAGATGTAGACATTTTTCCTCAGAATGGTATCAATGAGTCGGAGGGTAGGATGGAGGTCTCTTCTCATCATGGATTCACCAGAGCCCACTATTCCATTAGTAAGTTGTTTAGCCATTTCCTGAAATGTGGCCCCTATAGGTGCTCCCTCAGCTCTGGTAAAGTCAAATTGATATGAGACTCCCAAATCCATCCCAATATCTCTGCAACCGACAGTCAACTGCCAATCATCAATTGTGATTTCCAGTGTATCCTCAGCTCCAGGTACCACCTTCTTTGTCAGGTTCTAGTACCACAATTTCACTAACCTGGGATAGACATTTTCCTTCAAGGGTGAAAGCAGGGGTAGCAGATCTTCTTTTTTCAAATATTCCAATGTCCCCTGGCACTCCCCAATGTTGGCAAAATATGCCAGATCAAAATCTGTCTCAGGAACAAGACTCAATTTTTCTACAAACTCATTGGGGGTAGTTAACCCCGTAGGCAGTTCTACTGGAGGGGCAGCTCTCGCTGAGGTTTCTTCTACTCTAGGTTCCTGGATCTCAATAGCTTTGGATTTCTTAGCTTTAGGGGTCTTTTTGGGTGACATTTCAGTGAGCTTCCTCTTGACAGGTGGTTTGTCAGCTGGCTTCGACTTTTTGGAGGATTTGGGGGTGGAAGTAGTCGTTCTCTGGCGTATGTTCACGAGGGTTTCTTCCGGCTCATCTATTTACTCTTCAAAAATTTAGCACTCACCAACTTGAAGCGGAGTTTGAAGTTTAAAAATCAGAGGAGCGACAGATTGATTGTGGGAAGGCAACTGACCTCGAAATACCTAGGGTTTAACAAAAATCGCACTGCACAACTTCAATTTTTTTAGAATTAGGGGAAAAATGCTCCTATGTGCAAATGACCTATCAACGGGTATATAAAAGGTGAAATACGATTCCGATAGGATGAACTGGATGGTTTCGATAGGTTTGTGCGTCCTGTCAAAAACATAGCAGACAATACTTTGAAAGGGGATGATTCGGTAGGATCTCGATAGGTGGAACCATCCTTTTGATCAGTTTAAACGGTAGCTGAATCTTCATTTCGATAGGTTCCTGATTGGTATCTAGAACCTATTGAAATCTCCGTTTTTCCTATCGAAAAGTTAGTTTTACCTATCGAGAGATTCAGTACCTATCGAAACCATCTAACATCTTGCCGAAATCACTAAGTGACCTATCGAAAGGTGAGCTTGACCTGTCGAAGACTTCTAAAAATCAAATAAAGCTGTATTTCTAGGCATTCGCAGTCTCAGTTCTCAGCAGGCTCTGTTGATGTGGGCCCGATGATTAGATTCACTTATATATAGCTCCCATTACCTCAGGACAGCTGAGAATGACGGTCTAGTATTGAGCATGGCAGTTTTGTTGTTTTCTTTTAATTATTGCAAAGAAATAAAAAGAATCAAATAACAACTAAGTAAACACCTACAAACAAAAATATAGTATGGTACATATGATACATACTGACTATAGGGGTTAATCTGGAGAGTCTGGAAGGTCCATGGTCTCCTCAGGCTCATCAAACTTGGCACTTTTCATAGATATTTTCCTCAGCCAGTGTCCATTCCTTGGGTGCAGTCTTCCAACTGTGAGCCAAGCCTTGTCCTGCACCAGCCAATGTGGATTATCATGTATCATTTTCTTTAGGGTATTAATGGAAAAACAAGCCTCTTCAGGAGAGGATTGATAGCCAATGT
This sequence comes from Chloranthus sessilifolius, assembly GCA_021018995.1. Classification (NCBI taxonomy): domain Eukaryota; kingdom Viridiplantae; phylum Streptophyta; class Magnoliopsida; order Chloranthales; family Chloranthaceae; genus Chloranthus; species Chloranthus sessilifolius. The sequence goes on along the minus strand of CM037595.1, from coordinate 17,227,888 downwards.
TATACACATTCAACTTAACCTTCATGTTTCCAAATGACACTTCCATAATCTCATACCTGCATTGTATGTGGGCATTGGCTGTGGCCAAAAAGGGCCTGCCTAGAATCACAGGTAAGGAAGAAGCACATTTTCTTGGTTCCATGTTCAATACCAAAAAGTTAGCAGGATAAAAGAAATTTTCAACTCCAACCAAAACATCCACGACTATCCCCACTGGTTTCCTTTCAGATCTGTCAGCCAGCTGGAGGATCACATGTGTGGGCTTCAATTTGCCTAAGCCCAGCTTCTCATATACTGAATATGGAAGCAGATTCACACTGGCTCCCAGATCTAATAAGGCTTTGTCAATGATGTGATCCCCAATGATGCAAGGGATTGTGGGGGTTCCAGGGTCTTGGAATTTGGTTGGGGTTACAATTGACAAAATTTGTTTCACTTTCTCTGCTGAAAAGACTTTCTTGGATAGGTGTATCTTGGATTGTCTTTTATGGGTGCATAGTTCTTTTAAAAACTTGGTATAGGCTGGGACTTGTTTGATGGCATCCAGTAAAGGCAGATTGATCTTTACTTGCTTGAAAGTCTCTACCATTTCCTCAATTTTTTCTTGCCCTTTATCAAAAGGGGAAGGCGCTTGTAGTGCCTTAGGAAAAGGCAAGTGTGGGATTGCTCCCTCACTTGCAGCCTTAGCCAATGGGATTTCTTTCTTTTTGATTTTTTTCTTTTCTTGAGGATCCTCATTATCCTCATTATTTACAGGAGCTTGTTGGTGTGTGCTGATAGAAATCTCTTCATTTCCTTCCTCCAAGTTCCTCACAAGCTCACAGCCCACTTGGTTGTCTACTAACTTGCACTTCTCAAAGTTGTAACAGATTTAGCTTCCTCATAAGTGGAGGAAACTTTACCCACTACAAACTGCCTTCGTGGATTATCCTGTGGTTGGTTAGGCAACTTTCCTCCCTCTCTCCTAGTCAGAGCATTAGACAGCTGACCAAGTTGGTCCTCTATCTTTTTGATTCTCTGGTTGTGAGAGTGCACAGTTTGGGTTAAGGTGTTCAAGCTCTGTAATGAAGATAGAACTTGTTCCTCAAAGGATGGTACTCTCATAGCTGGAGGGGGTGCAGATTGCTGCACAGGAGGAGCTACAGGTTGGGCCATGGGTTACTGATACTGAGGTCGTAGGGCATAACCTTCTCGATAGGGCCGAGCATTTCTGTAAGGCATGGGCTGCTAGGGCTGCTGCTGCTGCTGGCTAGGGTATCCATCTTGTCTCCACCTCAGATTAGCGTGGTCCCTCCATTGATCAGCTGTTGTTCATAAGACTGAGCTACAGCCACATGCTCTATTATAAAATCAGGAAATTGGTCAGCAGATGGGCATTCTTCCAAGGGATGAGCAGGGAACTGGCATATGGCACATGCCTCCTCCACTCTGATAGCCACAGGTGACTACATTGCTCCCATCAATCTATCAAATTTCAGAGTTAAGCTGTCCACTTTCCTTTCCAACTCACTTGGCACACTCACTTCATATATCTTTCCCCTTGAGGTGTTCTCCTTCATCAATTTAGGAGGCTCTAGATCTCTTGCTAAGGTTTCCCTTTGCATAGAGTTCTCACTAATGATATCAAAGAGCTCCCATGCTTTCTCAGCAGTTTTATAGAGATAGGTGCCACGACAGGAGGAATCTATCATATTTCTGCTTTTAGCATCAATTCCCTGATAAAAACTTTGAATCAATTGCCATTCAGGGATTTGATGGTGGGGACATTTCTTGAGGAGTTCCTTAAATTTCTCCCAAGATTGATGAAAGTCTTCAGTTGGATCTTGGGTAAAAGAGATGATACCCTTCCTCAACTGGATGGTCTTTGATATTGGAAAGAATTTGGCCAGAAACTGACATTGGAGATCACTCCAGGAGTGAATACTGTTAGGTGGAAGCAAGGACAACCAGGTCCTGGCTCTGTCCTTTAATGAAAAAGGAAAGAGTTTCATCCTGGTGGCCTCCTCCCCTAAACCTGTGATATTAAATGTAGTACACAATCCTAAGAATTCATCAATGTGCTTATAGGGGTCTTCTTTGGTTAGGCCATGAAATGAGGGCAGCATTTGAATGATGGATAATTTTATCTCATAGTTTCCTTGAGTAGCTGGGAATTGAATGCAAAAGGGGGAATTGTAGACCCCTGGTGCATTAAACTCCTTAAGGGTTCTTAACTGCTGTTGCTCACCCATTTCTACAGAATCAAATGCAACAGACATGGGTGTAATTAGTCTGGATCTGAGAAGTCTTTCAACCTCTGGATTTAGTGGGACAATCTAAGATTGCAAAGTTCTCCTACCAAACATACAACACTCAGATTCTGAATGCAGAACAAATCCAAACACACAACAAACAGAATCAACCAAATTTTCTAACTATTCTAACAAAAATTATCAACAGATCTGAAAAATAACAGGGGAGTAGAGGGATACAAACTACAGAGCAATCTCCAGCACGATTCTCCTCTCACTAGTAGCCTTAGATCTGATGAACTACACACAAACATTGAAAAACAATACAACTTACAAATGCAGTTAGTAAAAAAATCAAACAAAAACTACAGATCTATTATCAAAACATAGATCTATCAATTTCTAAACATGCCACCCTGGCAGCGGCGCCAAAAACTTGTTGCTGTGTTTGCCTACCCTCAAATGAGGGTCTAAAATCATCAATAAAACTAGGCAGACACACTCATACAGACCTGCAAGTATTAAGGATCTGTTGTAGCAAGTTTTAAAAGAATGGTGAGTAAGGGAATGTCCACAGGGAGGTTGGTTAGAAATATGATAAATCTCCATATCTATGTCAGATCTGGCACCCTAACTATTACTAATTTAGCTAAAAGACAGGGGAGAAGATTGGAATGGATTGTCACTTAAACTAAGCTCCAATTAAACATAAGCTAAATTGGATCGAGTTTAGGAGTTTAGATCTTGCAGGGGAAGAGAGTAAAAAGCAAAAAATGGAGAAGAGTAGCTTGAAGGTTGGTTTTCACTGAAATCGGATTTTATTAATCATGCTACAGTGGTTCAGAGCACACAATTCCCTCGCTGGTTATAAGCACAACTGCAGGGTATAAATTCCACTCCAAATCACAGGATCCACCTGGCCTTAAGGCTATGATCCGTCTACTTTAATGGTCACAGACCATCCTATAGACTTTACCAAATCCATGGATTGCAGCATATGAATCTAATTGAGGCCTGAGCTTAGAGTTATCTTAAGGTTATGATCTGTCCACTTTAATGGTCACAGACCATCCTAGGGATCTCCTACAAATCCAGAGCCTCAATTAGAACAAATAAAACTACTACAGATGCTACAATTCCTAGGTCACGGACTCAAGGAATCACAGGAGCATCAGATCCTGGGAGATCAGATGGTATCCAAGAGGTCTACCAATTAAGTGGGTGAGCTGATCTACAGCTCCTCTACACAAATCCGATCGATCACCAAATGGAACCAAAGGAAATTAAAATCTAATTAAAGCATTAAACACAACATTATCATTGCACATAAGGTCACTTTAAATTAGAAACACTCTCAGATCTGTAGTCTGTGCAGCTAGGAACCTACAATAGCACTCTTAACCTTACCCAATTACAGATCTAACTTCGCTCCTCGCTACTCCAAGGGACTGCCCAACCATGGTTGGGCTAAAGGAGGGAAATGGAATTTCTCTGCAAGCTCTAATCTCCAAAATTTTGGCTCAGATCTCGATCCCCCCCAATCGCAATTGGGGATCTCTATATATAGCTTTCTCCTTTATTTTTTCTGCCAAAAATCCCTTCTAGAAGGTCATCAGAGTTTGTTAGAGTTCTATTAAAGCATGTGGGTCAGTTAGGGCTTTCTAGGGCATCTTCTGGAATCGTCGTGTTGGTCACCAAATGCCTCGAGTTGTGTGCAATAGGTCACTGAATCACAACATGTGTACAGCTAAATTTCTGAGAAGTTCTACACAAGATTTTGACAGGTTTAGGAATCTTTCGATAGGTTGGAATCGAGCATTTTGGTCCGTTCGCTAGTTTCTCAGATCCGTTCGATAGGTTCCAATAGGTTGAATCTTCGCTTAGAGTCCCAGCCTTCTCAGTCCTTGGTTTGGAGTATTCGACAGGTTGGAGAAACTCTTCTACAGGTTAGAAAACCATTTCGATAGGCTGGAAAACTATTTTGACAGGTTCCGCTTTGCATTCTGCCATTTCGATAGGTTTAAGAAACCATTTGATAGGTTCCTTTGACACTTCAGGCAGGTTTTCGATAGGATGCTTTCTTCTGTCCTTTCAGCTGCTCAATAGGTTCTGATATCCTGTCGAACTCCTTAATCCACATGAATTCATCTTTCTTCTGCCTTCAGATCCTATTGAAGACCTCTTCAACTTCATGAATTCTTCCTTTCTTTGCTTTCAGCTCCTATCGAAGTCTTCAGGCGACCAATCGATAGGATGTTCTCCGCTTGTTTTCACTTCCTTCACCTTCCCTCAGAGCCCTTGCGCTCAAGGGTCGATCTTTGTACACCTGTGTCTTATTCTTTGGGTTTTTCTTGTGCTGAGAAATAGCTCATTTTTGGGCATTCTTGAGTGCACTTCTGCATTAGTATCTTCTTCTATTACTGTCTACAAAATGCACTTAACAAAAAAGCTTATAAGTGTGCTCACAGGTCTATCAAGGGTTAGGTTATAGGGTGAAAAGTGGCATTTTTTACCACTTAACACCCATACATCCCCATCTCCCATCCATACACCCTTACCGCACCCCCTACTCCTAAAGACCCCATTGGGAGCCCCATCCCCCGCCTACCTCCCACGTCCCATCCACCTCATCATCAATGCCCCCTACATCCTATATCTCATCCACCTCATCTCACATGCCATCCACATCACATGGCCCATCCACATCCCAACATACCCCCCCATTTGCTCAGATCATGCCCAACTTTTCCCAGGGTATGACCAGTAGCCCACCATCTTCCATAGCCATACATCCATACCCTCCAAGCATAATCACCCATACCCCCCATACCCGGGTCATGCCCAATTTCACCCGACCCCTTCCATCCTTGAATGGGCCCTCACCCTCCAATCTCACACCTGAATCCATGCCCTCAATGGAGGACATGAGAATGATGTATACCATGTGGGCTGCCTCTCGAAACCCTACATCCCAAACCCGACATCCAGGTCTCCAAAACCTCCATACCCCATTCCCTCATGACCATACCCAACCACCCATCATTCATACCAGCCAAGATCCCCCATGTCAATTCCAGGCCTAGGCCCAAGCCCACTCATCTCAGGCCCAAACCCAGACAAATCCATGGGCCCAAGCCCAAATATCTTTAGAACCATGGGCCCAAATCCACTCCCAAACCCAAGCTTGGGCCCAGGCCCAAGCCCACCAAACCCATCAGACCTAGGCCCAAAATCCTCAAGGGCCATGGGCCCAAGCCCAAACCCATTAGACTCAGGCCCAGGCCCAAAACCCTCAAGGCACATGGGCCTAAGCCCAAACCCACCAGACTCAGGCCCAGGCCCAAACCCATCAGACCCAAGCTCAGGCCCAAAACCCTTAAGGCCGATGGGCCTAAGCCCAAACCCACCAGACTCAGGCCCAAGCCCAACAGACCCAGGCCCAGTTCTAAGCCCCCAGGGCCCTTGGACTCAAACCTATCAAACCCAAGCCCAAGGTCCATCACCCCACACCCAATACCCACATGGCCTATTAGCCCAAACCCAACAGGGCCCATTGGCCCAAAATCATACCAACCCCCACACCCAAGCCCAAGGCCCATCAACCCAAACCTTCCAAATCCATCAAACCCAAGGCCCATCCACCCACACTCATCAAGGCCCATTCACGAACCCCTTACCCCTTCACCAGTACCCTTCATTCACCTATACCCCTATGCCCCCATCCCGCCTCCAACGGAAAATCTGATCCACTCCATTCCTCAAAACCACTCCTACAGCATCCCGCCACATCAACCACACCCCTAGAATGTGCACCCAGCTCAGCACATCATTCATCCACAAAACACTCATCCATTCACTCCTTCCCATCCCCTACAAACCTTGTGGCCCCACCAGGTCATCCAACCCATCACCCCCCAAGTCCAAATAGCGAACCTTGCCCCTCACCAGTACAATGACCAATAGTACGAGGAGGATGAGATCCGCAATAGTGGAGGAGCTGCCAGCTTCGGCCCCCCTAGGCCCACCATCGTCACACCCAGGGCCGAACAAAATTAGGGGGAGGCGGTCCACTGACCTCAAAAAGAATCGAATATGAAAGAGCAGATAAATAGAATCTGAAGCGGTAGCGAAGATGGGAGGGGTAGAACTGCATTCGATAGACTTTTCAGACTTATGTCTGTTCTCGGATGTCCCCCTGCCACAAAAATTTAAGATGCCATCATTCGATAAATATAATGGTACTGGCAACCCCATCACCCACTTCAAATCTTACTATGGGGATATGTGCCAGTACGGCAGAGATGAACGACTCCTCATCAAAGTATTCCAAAAGAGTCTAACGGGCCCATCACTGAGATGGTTCACGTCCCTAGAACCATCCATGACAAAACCTTAGAAAAATCTGACACTTATTCCAAGAACAGTATGTCTATAACATGGACATAGAGCCAAGGAAGTCGGAACTGGCCCATTTAAAGCAAAGACATGATGAAACTTTCAATGCCTACTCAGGAAGGTGGAGGGTATTGGCCACCCAGGTGACCCATCGGATTCCTTATGATGAGCAGATGGAATTGATAACCAACGGAGCTCTCCCAGTCATCGCAGATTTTTTGGCGTATCAGCAACAGTCCAGATTTACTGATTTTGTCTAAAATGCCAACCGTTGTGAAGACGCCATTAGAGAGGGCAGGTTGGGAAAAAGCATGGCCAACGGGGCCACCGGGGTTCAAAAAGCTGCCGAACCAAGAATTGAAAGAAGACCAGGGACAGAGGTACAGAACATAGTTTACCCTCAGGCCAATAGCAATGCCTCCCGATACAGCTCCAAGCCGCACAACCACCCCCGGCCCGTTTTGAGCAAGTGCAAAGGCCAAACAATGGACTGAGAGCCCCATTTACCAAGGAACAGATGAGAGCATGATTCGAACGGATATTCACATCGTTGGGGCAATCTTTAAGTGTCTTATTGCCAGTGTTGCTACAAAAGGGCCTGGTCAATTTACTCCAGCCTCGCCCATTACCCAATCCAATCCTGAGAAACTATGACCCGAACCTGCATTGTAACTTCCACCAGGGACCGGATCACCCTTCGGATCGGTGCTTCCCATTAAAGCATGTGGTCCAAGATTTAATAGAGGCAGGCAAAATTGTTCCCCCGTCGCCTCCCTAAGGGCAGAACCAGAACATCCATCAAGCCCCTCTACCACCGCACCCAAGAGGCCCCAGGCCTAACATCCACTAGGTAGAAGAGAAAGAAGAAGAGTTTGACCCCTCGGATTATATCAGTAATGAAAAGGAGCTCTCATTTTCCCGATTGAATAAGGACGAACCATCTGTGGGGGTGATCGAGCCGTTGTATTTAGCCGATTACTTCCCCACCCCCGCATACCAAGAGGAGCCCTTATATTTAGGACAATATTTTTCCACTTCCGCTCTCCCGCCTATCAAATCCAAACTGGCACAGTCCCGCTGCAATCATACACGTATTTTCCCCACTCCCAATTTATCCCATATACCTCTCCGTCACACCCAAATCACCCCACGCCATACAAAACTCCACCATCCCCATACTACCCTACCTCGTACACACCCTCGAATCTCTCCATTCAATACACCACTCTGCCATCCCCAAATTATCCCATCCCGTACACACCCCCAAATCCCCCCACCCAGTATATCGCCCCGCCATCCCCAAATCATCTTGTCCAATACACAACTCCATCATCCCAAATTTACCCCGTTTCATCCACGAACCCATCATCGCCCCACCATGCCACCCCATATACAAACCCTTCATATCCATAACCCCCTGCTCCATCCGCTATCCCGTCATACCCCAATCACCCCGCTCCATGCACAACTCCATCATCCCTAATTTACCCTGTTTCATCCACAAACCCATCATCACCACACCATGCCACCCCATATACAAACCCTTCATATCCATACCCCCCTGCTCCATCCGCTGCCCCGTCATCTCCTAATCACCCCGCTCCATGCACAACTCCATCATCCCTAATTTACCCTGTTTCATCCACAAACCCATCATCGCCCCACAATACCACCCCATATATAAACCCTTCATATCCTTATCACTCCGCTCCACCCGCACCTCTGACATCTCCCAATCACTCCATCCTAGTCACACCCCCACCATCCCTTCGCTATTTTGCCCCCAATCCAACTCCACCCCCACCCAAATAAACAACCCCTCACCCACTTCCCTTATCACCCGCTTCCAATCACCACTGGTCTTACCATGCCCAGGTAATGCCTGTACAAGCCCCCTCCGAGCCCACAAACCCAACCTCGCCAATTCTCGCCACTACCATTCCGCCCCCTATTGGAGTCAACCTGGTTGGACCCAAGAATCTGACATACCCAGCCCAATCCTCCCTAGAATCACCATGCACACCCTTCCTCATCCCGAAATCTGCCTATGACCCGCATCAAGTGCCGTTAAGCTATGAATAGACGGACATGAATGTTGGTTTCAATCGAGAGGAGACTGTTGAATTCATTACCCGGTCTGGCAAGATTTCTACACAGTCGGAAGCATCGGGGGCCATCAGAGGAGAAGAGAAGAAGAAAGAGCAGACCGTAGGGAACCCCTTTGAGAAAATGGCTAGAGGGCACGTGTTGGAGACACAGCTCAAGAGAACACCTGCACATGTTACTGTGTGGGATTTATTAATCACGTCCTGCTCCACTTTCAAGCCTTAATGGGAGCACTCAAAGATGCACATGTTTCTGCTCACATAACCCCAGATGAGGTGGGAGAAATAATCGGGCAAGTATTGGCCCCAAATGCCATCTCATTCACTGATGCGGATCTGGCGCTCGACGGGAACAACAACTCTAAGCCCCTAAATATAATAGTGGAAACAAGGAACCTGGTGGTGCCATTGGTCTTAATAGACAACGGGTCGGCACTGAACATATGCCCTCTAAGGACGGCAATCAAAATTGGTGCGAACCCCAACACCTTTCGGCCATCCATAACAAGCGCCAGGGAATTTGACAACACCCGGAGAGAGATCATAGGAGAAGTAGACCTCAACCTGATCGTCGGGCCGCAAACCTTCACAGTCCCCCTTCAGGTGATGGACATCAAGTCTACGTTTAATCTATTGTTGGGCCGGCTGTGGCGACATGAGATCGGGGCAATACCATCAACTCTACACCAAAAACTCTGATTCATCTCAGGGGGAAGAATCGTCACCATCGTAGGTGAGAGCAGAGAAGACAGGGAAAGGAGTGCTCTGCATATTGAGAATCTGAAAGTGCTTAACATGCCGCATAGAGCAGATGACACCAATCTCCATCGATTTGAGTATGACTTCTCAGCTGTTACCCTCGGGTCGACTGAAAAAAACTCTGCCAAAATTGAAGTAGGAATGGATGCAGCTGTGTTCATGCTCCATAAATGGGGCCACCAACAAGGGAAAGGGCTGGGCCCGCGCCTTCAAGGAAGAAGAGATCCCGTCAGGGCCAAGGGGCAGCAAATCAAATTTGGCCTGGGCTATAGGCCCATTGAATAAGAAGTCAGAGAGGCCAAGGAAAAGATAAGAGCTGCAGCAGTCGCCAGGGCCAGAGGAATCAACCTAGAAGAAGAAACTCTCGCCTGACCCCACATTTGTCAAACCTTTGTGAGCGCCGGGGTGGTAAAAATTGATCTGAATGGGGAGACGAGGGTAACCCCCACACAAGCCTATTTTCGCCCATCCCACCAACCCTTACATCATCCCCCAGACCTCAAGGTGGACTTAGCCGCCCTCTCCTTATTTGAGGAGGAGATCCCCCGATCCACCCGTCACTCTAGCACCAGCCACGTTGGGCCCATCCTAACCATAGAGGAAGGGTCCCAGAGGATCCCTTCATAAACATGTTAAGGGAGGAACAACAAAAGCCTACCGATGCCACTTCTAAGCAAAGAGGTAAAGGCCAAGCCTCGCAGGTAAGTAACTGGGCATCTTTGCCCCAACTCCTGGGAGCCGCCAAAAGCCATGAATACGACACCGGCTCTAAAAAAAAAAACAACCTGTAAAAAGTGAGGTTATCCTCTGGGACACTCTACCCTGTATATATAGAGATCCACCTCGCCAGGGGCTAACCTCCGAAAAATTGCAAAAAACTATAAAAATAGAAAAAATACAAATTCTAAAAATATTATCTTTTAAAATTCCCAATAAAATTAAAAATGATGTCGTAATACCCATCCCGCGTGAAGCCGACCCCTTTCCTATAGAAATACAAGAAGAGGTAGGAGCTGCGAGTCTGGACGAGGAAGGTCAAATCGATGAGCTCCCTAATGAGCTCCTCAAACAATTTGCCAATTTTGAGCATGGCCCGACCCCGATCTTCGAAGAGACAGAGGACGTCAATTTGGGCACCAAAGAGGCCCCTAGAATCACCAAAATTGGAACATCGCTGTCCCCTGTGGAGAGAAAAGGTATGATAGACTTCCTTCGATCATACCAAGATGTCTTCACATGGTCATATGAAGACATGCTTGGTTTGGATACCGATCTGGTTGAGCATGAGTTGCCACTCTACCCTGATATTAAGCCGATTAAATAGAAGCTGAGATGCCTCCGACCTGAATGGATGTTGAAGGTGAAGGATGAGTCATTAAGCAGTATGACACGGGTTTCCTCATGGTATCCAAGTACCCGCAATGGCTGGCCAATATCATCCCCGTACCAAAGAAGGATGGAAAGGTTTGAATGTGCATTGATTTCTGAAATCTCAACAAGGCAAGCCCTAAGGACGACTTTCCGTTACCACACATCGATATCTTGGTTGATAACACTGCTAAGCACGGAATGGTCTCACTCATGGATGGATTCTTGGGCTACAATTAGATTAAGATGGTAGAGGCCAACCGAGAAAAGACTGCGTCCATCACTCCCTGGGGTACCTTCTGTTACAAGGTGATGCCATTCGGGCTCAAGAATGCTGGGGTAACCTACCAGAGAGTAATGACGACCCTATTCCACGACATGATGCACCGAGAGATAGAAGTGTATGTCGATGACATGATTGCCAAATCGCCGAAAAGTGATGACCCTTTGGTAAACCTTCAGAAGCTGTTCGAGAGGTTGAGAAATTACAGGTTGTGGTTGAATCCCCAAAAGTGTGCGCTCGACTCTCTGTCAGAAAAACTATTAGGCTTTATTGTCAGTAGGAGAGGGATTGAGGTCGATCCGACCAAGATCAAGGCCATCACTAAAATGCCACCACCATCTACAGAGAAGGAGGTCAGAGGATTTTTAGGCAGAATCCAGTACATCAGCCAGTTCATTACACAGTTAACTCTGATATGTGCACCGATTTTCAAACTACTAAGAAAGGATTCACTAGTTGCGTGGAATGATGACTGCCAAGTTGCATTTCACAAGATCAAGGGTTACCTCCTAAATCCTTCAGTATTGGTACCACCTGTATCCGATAGACCCCTGATAATGTACCTGTCCACGATAGAGTTTTCCATGGGCTGTGTGTTAGGGCAGCATGATGAGACAGGAAGAAGAGAGCAGGCCATCTACTACATGAGCAAGAAGTTCACTGATTGTGAGATGCCCTATTCTCATCTGGAGAAGGCATGCTTAGCGCTCATTTGGGCGACTCAAAGACTTCGACACTACCTGCTATCCCAAGTCGTTCTACTTCTAGCACGAATGGATCCGTTGAAGTACCTGCTCGAGAAACCTGCTCTCACTGGCCGAACCGCACGATGGCAACTTTTATTATCTGAATTTGACATCACATACGTCACTCAGAAATCAATCAAGGGCCAGGCGCTCGCTGATCATCTTACTGAGAACCCTCTGTCGGACTACGAGCCTCTAAAGACTGAATTCCCCGATGAGGACATCCTGTTCATGATGAAAGAGGATACGGAGGAAACAGAGGAGGCCTGGGTAATGCACTTTGATGGGGCATCGCATGTTGAAGGCCAAGGAGTTGGTGCCATCCTAATTTCATCAAAAGGATCCCATGTATCAGTCTCTATCAAGCTCAACTTCCCTTGCACTAACAATATGGCTGGGTACGAAGCTTGCGCCACTGGTCTGCAGGCAGCTCTCGATCTGAATGTAACTCACCTTCGAGTATTTGGCGATTCACAGTTAATCATATGTCAGATGAATTATGACTGGAAGATGAAAGACGAGAAACTGATCCCCTATCATGAACACCTCGAGGATCTGATAGCTTGCTTCCAAGATGTGACTTTCTCATACGTCCCCCGGATAAGGAATCACTTTGCGGACGCATTAGCAACTTTAGCGTCAATGATTGAAATCCCCTATGGTGTTGAGATGAAGTCGATCATGATCGAGTAGAGGAATGAGTCAACCTTCTACCTCCAGATTGAGGAACCTACAAAGCCTGATGATGAGCCACCTTGGTTCTTAGATATCAAGAATTTCCTTGAGACCCTAACTTTCCCAGAGGGAACATCCAAGATAGACCGACGAACCATTCAATGTTTAGCAGCAGGTTACGTCATTTACGGGGAATGCCTCTACAAGCGATCATATAACAACATCTTACTTAGGTGCCTCACTGAAAGAGAAGCGGTCAATAATATGAAAGAAATCCATGAGGGAGTATGCGGAGCCCACGTCAACAGTCACATGCTCGCTAAGAAAATCCTACGGCAGGGATACTTTTGGACCACCATGGAATCGAATTGTTGCAAACATGTCAATTATGCTACAAGTGTCAAGAACACTCCAGTCTGATACACGCTCCTGCCATTGATCTTCACTGCATAACCACTCCTTGGCCATTTGCTACCTGGGGCCTTGACGTTGTCGGAATGATTAATCTGAAAGCATCAAACGGACATCGGTTCATCCTCGTCGCCATTGAATACTTTACCAAGTGGGTAGAAGCGGTGTCATATGCCAACATCACAGCCAGTCACGTTGAGAAGTTCATCAAGAACAACATCATTTGTAGATTCGGCATGCCCAAGGATATCATCACCGATAATGGCACTAATTTCACTAATAGGCACATCAAGGCCTTGTGTGAGCAGTTCCAAATCAAGCATCATCGATCATCCCCATATAGGCCTCAGACGAACGGAGCTGTAAAGGCGGCCAACAAAATTTTGATCCGCATTTTGGAGAAGATGGTAGTCACTTAGAGAGATTGGAGTGAGCAGTTACCCTTCACGCTTTGGGCTTATAGAACGTCTATCCGTACCGCTACAGGGGCAACCCCGTTCTCCCTTGTATATGGAACCGAGGTCGTCCTCCCCGTAGAGGTTGAAGTGCCCTCGCTCAGAATCCTCATGGAATTAGGCTTACCCGAAGTAGAGAGAGAGATCTCGCTTTGAACAATTAAACTTATTGGACGAGAAGAGACTCCTAGCCTTGTGTCACACTCAGGTTTACTAGGGGAGAATCGCACTTGCACTACAAAAAAATTGATTTTTTGCGGCCCTCGATAAATGCCGCAAAAAGTTAGATAAATGCCGCAAATACAATTAGCGGCGCTTTATTCAAACATCGGCAATACGTGTGTCGTAATAGCTATTTACAACGTTCATGGCGGCATTTCCAATAAAGCGCCGCTATATTTTTATTATTAGCGGCGTTTAAGGAATGCCACTAAATGATCTTAAACACGTCGTGGTAAACATTCATAAATGTCATCTAAATTATTTCGACGACGCTTATAAACGCCACAAAACACAATTGAAAGGTGTTGCTAATAGACCTATTTGTGACATTTTCTAGAAACGCCACTAATAGTGTACCTAAAAAGATATAACGACGTTTGTAGATGAAGCGCCGCTGTAAGTGACCTATAGCGGCGTGTTTCCAAAAACGCCGCTAAAAATATAAATTTTTTTTTTTAATTCTTTAATTTTATTAATATTTAAAACAGTTACCTATATCATACATGTTTTTAAAAAATCTCATCCTGACGAATAAAATAATTATTCATCCACAATCACACATTAATCATTTATAAAAGAAAAAATACAAGGCTCAATAGAATTTAACACAATGTAATAAGCCTCCCCAAAAAGGCTAAATCATCAAAAGTAATGGCATAAAGAACACAAATCAACAAAAGTAAAGAGTTTCTTTATAAGGCCAAATCATAAAATCCCCATATTCATAGCCCATAGGCTAAGTAACACAAAATAGAGTTAAATAACAAAAATCTCCATTGTTTCTATCTCTGTGAGGTAAATGTTAGCCATTTGAGGTGAGTTAATTCAATTGCACCATTGTTGTAGCATGAAACATAGAAATCCTTTGGCATGGTGTGTTGCATTGTAGTAAATTCAAAAACTGCACAAACAAATCAAAAATCAACATCAGATAGGGAGACATAAATGGCACCATAAATGGATATTTAAAATAATCAATGGATTTGAAGAAAGTAATCTTAAAGACTGAAATTTTAGCAACTTCAATAGACTCAAAATTTCAGCAGCTTACCTAGATAGGCACCTGATAAGATTCTGGTGGAAGGTACACCACTGCTCTTAGCCTACAGAATTGAAACTAAATAATTCATTTAGTTAATAACATGAAAATAAAATAAATTTAAGTGAAACTAAGCTTTTCATTTTAAATTTCTAACGAATATAATATTATAGTTAAAAAAGAAAAACAATGATATATACCTATTTTAGAAATCATCATTCTCATAAAATTATCCATTTCTGTAATCTTCTTCTCCATTATTGTAGTTTTTTTTGGCATTTGTACCTCCATCTTCTCAGTTTTTTTTGCCACTTGTGCTTCCATCATGGCACTTTTTTCTATCATTTGTGCCTCCATTGTGGCAACTCGTTCCGACACTTGGGTCTCTATTACGATATTGTTCTCCACCCTCCGGGTCTTCAATTCTTCTAGCTCAGCTCTCATTGCAGAGAATTCACTAGAGGATGCACAATTGCTAGAGGATGCACAATTGCTAGAGGTTGACCCAAAAATACTAGTAGGGGTTGGGCCTAATCCAATGCCTCGGACATGACCATGTCTCTCTTTTCCCATGGCCCGAGCATACACGTCAGTGCGAGAGATCGAATCTTGTGATCCCTCCGATAGGGCTGAACGGTAATCTTGCATCTCTTTCTAGAATAATTTAAATTTTAATTAATTGTCTAATTTCAAGTGGTAAAAGAGAGTATAAGTGAAATGATATAGTATTAATAGTTAGAATTTTAATCTTACGATCTTTTCTCCAGCAAAAGTGTTGATCGGCGTTCCATCTTTACGACGATGTGTTAAGATAAAAACATCTGCTCGACTCGGCGTTTCTTGTGTCTCGTTCATCATACTATGTGTTAAAGGACAACCACTCATTTTAATTAACTATAAAAATTAGTTGACGACGTATAATTCATTAAAAAAATATTATGAAATAAAATGCTTACTTTGTCGTGGAATACCCTCGCGAAGCTTTTAGATCCAGATGTATGAGGTAATTTTTGTTGAGCTCGAATTAGTTTATTTTTTTCACTTTTTCGCTATAGTACACAAATTATTAGATAATGAGACATTTGTTATATAAAAGATATGTTAGAAACCTTATGAATTTAAAACATACCTTTCCCTCCTCAGTAGACCAAAAGTGGACAAGATTTTCCCATTGTTTTTGAAGTATATTATCAGGGCAATTTGCAATGAAATCATCATCTTCGCTAAGAGTATCAAAGAATTTAATTTTTGAATGACTCTTGTGATCCCTCCATTGTTTGCCGACATATTTCATTATATTTTTCTGCAGCCTTTCTTCAATATCAAAATTTGTCTACCAAGATAGTGCAAAAATGATGAAACAATTATTATTTACTCTACTCCAAGTTTAAATTAGGCAAAAATGAAAAAAAAATATACATACTACAAAAAAAAACACATATTTACCAAAATTTGATTCCATACACGGTCCTTTAATTCGCCTTCCACCTTATGCCAATCCTTTTTATCAAGGGGCAGCATTGCAGGATCTCTTGCTAACTTGCCACAATAGCTAGCTAAATATTTAGCATCATTCCCTACTGGTCGCCCTCCATCGCTTAAAATTTTCACCTTCTTACCTTTTGGTAAGGAATTAAGATAAGCGCATTTTGTTATACCTTGTTTCTTTTTTGAGGATTGCAAAGTACCATCTAAGGATGATGAATCTGGAGGGTCCATCTGCTTAAATTCATAAAAGAACACAAAAAAATTAGTCTAACATTATTCATATTTTGTACATAAATACGAAAAGTAGATCATATATGTGCTCTCCTAGATGACAGCACAACTTCAAACACTTGATTACAAATATTGGAAGACATTGGAGTTGGCTTATACATACCGAAAACAAAAGATTTTAAACTTTGTTAACATATATAAAAAAAGAGTATAACTTGACATGATACTCAAAGATGATATTTATGTTTGAGCAAAAAATATTCTTCTTTTGCATTAAGAAACTATGTTTGTCCTCATAAGATGAAAAACTTATCTAGTGAGAACATAAAAATCATCCAATCCACACACAATAAAGAAAAAAAGTACATATATACAAAAAAAACACATTGAACAAGAAAGGGCCATCATACAATTTGTGTGCACAATTTTTTTTATAAAATCACTCATTTTCAATCTCATCCATTTCTATATCAAACTTTGATTCATCTTCATCACTAACACCGTCAATCGAAGGAGTTTGGGCAGCAGAATGCTTATGAATAGGTACAATAACAGTTGAACCAATAACATCTTCCCTCACCCAACTGACAACATTGGTATAGCATTCTATTGTTTCATTTAGTTGTTGGTTTCCATATGGTTCACTCTCTAATAACTCAACATCTTCTCCACTCATATCGAATAGGTCTCTAGGCTTAATCTTGACAACCATATGCCAATTAGGCTCAGTTAGATCCTCAACATAAAACACCTGCTTAGCTTGAGATGCCAATATGTATGGTTCATCGGTTGCTTGTAGACCAGAGAATAATTTTTTTTTTAATTCACAAGTGTAAACCCCAACTCATCGGTCTTAATTCCCCTTCCTTGTGACGTTACATTGAACCAATCACATTTGAATAGTACAAACTTCAGCTGCTCAAAATGTGTCAACTCAATTATGTCTGTTAATTGACCATAGTAAGTTATCTCTCCTGCAACAGGTCTTCTGTCCTTTTTACTTGCATAACTTGTAGTCGCTGCTGTGACAAAAACACCACTATTTTGGGTCCTGGCACTCTTCTCTTTACCGATTGTTCGAAATTTATATCCACTAACTTTGTAGCTAGTGAACCTCATAACTGAAATTTGTGGACATTGGGAAAGTAGATGAAGACCTTTTGGGAATGGTCCATTAGCTTTTCGCAACTTTGAAACCTATATAAAGTGGAGACGAAGGTTAAATAATATTTTAAATTCTTCTAAAAAATCTATACTAATAAGTGGATTGCCCTTACATGTTCTTTAAACCAACCAGCAAATTGTTCGTTGTGCATTTTTTGGATATCATGGGGAGATGCATTCGAATTCGTCAAAAGCAATAGCTTGTCGTGCTGCCTGTATCATCATAATTTTTTAAAGAGTACTAGACATTAAATAATATTGAAAAATAATATCATTAAGTCTCAAGTTCTTACTCTAGATAACTTCTAACCATCTCCTGATCGAAGAGGATATATCTATGTGCTTGCGTCCATTCTACCTCTTTTAGAATGAATCGTGAGGCACCCTTGAGAGCACTTTCATCATGATTTCGTAGGGGTCGGTTTAACCTTGTTTCAATATTCTGTAAATACCTTGAGCAAAATGTGAGACATTCATTTGCGATATATCCTTCCGCAATGGATCCTTCAGGTTGAGCTCGACTGCACACATATGATTTCAATGTTGAGAGGTATCTATAGGTAAAAAAAATTAGCATCGACAGGTGAAACATCAAACAATTAAAATTTATTTAAAACATTATAAGAAAATACCTTTCGATTGGATACATGCATCGATACTAGATTGGACCACCTAACAGTGCCACTGATGCCAAGTGTATGGGCAAGTGAACCATAATATCGAAGAATGCAGGAGGAAAAATTTTCTCTAAGTAACAAAGAACCAACACAATGCGCTCCTCGAGTCTCTTCAAATCATCAATCACACAAACTTTTGAACATAAATCTCGAAAGAATGCGCTCAATTCTATCAATGTAGACGTTACGTTCTTGGGCAACAATTTTCGAATCGCCAGTGGAAGAAATTGTTGCATAATGACATGCCCGTCATGGCTTTTTAGGCCAAAATTTTTTCGGTCTTTAACATTGACACACCTTGCTATATTAGAGGAATAACCATCCGGAACCTTCAAATTTTTTAACACACTACAAAACTTCTCTTTCTCATTTTTTGTCATAGAATAGCATGCAGGTGGTAGATAAGCTCGATTATTTTCCTTCCATTCCGGGGGAAGCTCTTGTCTTAGCCGCATTGCTTCTAAGTCTTGACGTGCTTTCAAATTATCCTTCGTTTTTCCTTCAATATTCAATAAAGTTCCAAGAATATTGTCACATACATTTTTCTCAATGTGCATCACATTTAAATTGCGCCTTAGTAAATTATGCTCCCAATACGGCAACTCAAAGAATATACTCTTCTTCTTCCAGTTATATGGCAATTCTGTAGTCTCTTTGTTTCTTGATCTTTTCCTCACTTACTCCTTTCCTAAAATATTTGTACTGTTCTCTAGATGGTTTAATACATCAATCCCTAACAGAGGAACTAGAGCTTCTTTAACCTCTACGGTGCCATCGAAAGATTGTTTCTGTTTTCGAAACTTATGATTTGACGGTAGGAATTGCCGATGACCCATATAACAATGCTTCCTATCATTTGACAAGTAGCGACTACATGTATCTTTATGGTATGAAGGACATGCCAATTTCCCTTTCGTGCTCCAACCTAACAATATAGAATTCCTGGAAAATCACTAATGGTCCGAAGCAAGGATGCACGCAATTGAAATGCTTCTTTCTTTGAAGCGTCATAAGTATTGACTCCAAATTCCCATAATTCTTGTAGCTCATCAATCAAAGGCTTTAAGTGTACATCAATGTTATTTTTAGGGCCAGATGGACCAGGTATTAGCAATGACAAGATCATATTGGGTTGTTTCATGCACAACCACGGAGGCAAATTATACGGAATAAGTATCACAAGCCAAGTACTATGCGTAATACTCATTGTTCCAAAACTGTTAAAGCCATCACTTGCCAACCCAAGTCTAACATTGCGAGAGTCTCCAGCAAATGTAGGGTTGATGAGATCGAAGTTTTTCCATGCTTGAGAATCTGCAGGATGCCTTAATATATCATCTTTAGTGCAACCCTCTTCATGCCATCTCATATCGCATGCAGTTTTTGATGACATGTACAACCTTTGAAGTCTAAATTTTAGAGGGAAATGACGTAGAATTTTTGTGGGACTCTTTTTTTTATAGCCTCCTACATGATCCTCTTGGGATTTCCATCGTGACATGCCGCAGACGTTGCATGATTGTTTATTGGCATACTCCTTCCAATACAATATACAATCATTTGGGCATGCATAAATTTTGTTATAATTTAAACCCAAGTTTGTAATAATTTTCTTGCTCTGTGAAAAAGATTTTGGCAACATAGACCCCTCAGGGAAAGCTTCTTGTAACAAATCAAGCAACATACTAAAAGACTTATTGCTCTATCCACCTAAACATTTGATATGCCATAATCTAATAATGAAAGATAATATCGTATGTGATTTACACCCTGGATACAAATTTTTTTCGATATCATGTGCTAATTTGTAGAATTTTGCAGCACTTTCATTGAGTAAATCATTTGTTCTGTCTACTAAATCATCATGGACTTATGTTGGAACTAGAATTCCAAATGCATCATGAACCATAGTCCTCATGTCGTCACCGACGTCATCTTCATTGGATTCATTGCCTATCACATCATCTTCCCTATAATTTGTAGAAATAACATCCTCTCCACGAAAACTCCATATAGTATAATTTTTGATGAACCCATTACATATCAAATGCTCATATAATGCACCCTCATCCTGATAGTGTGCATTACAACATTTCTAGCAGGGACACAAGAAACTTCCATGAATAGGTACAACATGGGATATTGCAAAGTTGATAAATCTTTTCACCCCTTCAATGTACTCTTCGGAAGCCCTATGCTTTTGAATCCAACTCTTATCCATAATGTAAAAGATTGGATGATCCTGACCACTACCTTCTTCGTATAGTGAAAATCCTAAAAAAAAATATGATAATAAAAATGAAGAGTAGTTATTGCTTGTATTGGAAGAAATAACACAATAAGAAAGAAAAAGAAGACAATTGTCAAAAGGAAAATTAAATCACAGATATTATGGGAACCAGAATTTAACCATAAAGTCTTTTCTAGCATAACATCTACCTCTAACATGCATCAAGTTGGACCCTCAACATGGTAATAGTTATGCACAACATAAGGTTTTACTGCAAGGGTGATAATAGACGAGCTGCTCCAAATAAAACTATAAAAACATCAAATACAGTTCTGCACATACCAAGGTAGTCATTTTAAGTTCCTTCTACCAGATCCACAAAGAAGATATACTTCATTTATTAATGGATGTGTTATGATACTAAATGCCAAGTGATTATTTGCCGAGTGAGTGAAATGGGAAACTTTCATTCACCTACCCCCAAATCATCACATATCATCCCGAAACAACATTAGGCAGAACTTTATCGAAAGCTTCCATCCTACTCCTTGAGCAATTAACCTCTCTGCAGTCCTCATTAATGTTTTTGCTTTCGGATAAGGAGGCTCGAGATCTGAATAATTTCCCCTTTTATTAGAAAATAGATACAAGAGATGAAAAAAGAAAGCTAACAGCTGCTTAAGATTTTTCCTTGAGAAATTAGTTGGTAAAGAAATGCCTAAAGCTTGATATAATAGCTAACTCTCTTTGCATTTGTATTAAAAGATGTTAGAATCTAGTACATAAATAGGCGCGCTCGTGCATGTGGAATAGCCAAAAGATTACATAAATTTTTCTGTGCGAAATCAGATATCAAATAAATGTCTAAAGCTGGATTTAAGTGAATCTCAAACCATTTACATTTGTGAGCAATGGCATTGGCATTGGGACTAATGCTCTCAATGAGCAGGTTTGTGCTGCAGCAACAGGCTTGTGCACTAGGGGTGCCCCTAGCAAAATAAATAACCGAGCCCATGCTTGTTTGCAATATCTGGCTCTTAGAAAATCAAGGCTTCCCTAAATCAGAATTCTTGTCTAATAAGACCGTGAAACAACAAATCGAGGCTTCAAAAGACCATATATCAGTAATCTTCCAATCTCAAAAGACAGGAACATATCCAACAGCAATAGAGGCTCAAAAGTCTCGATAACGGAGACTGCAGCCCTGATAATCAAAGAGATAAGAGAGAAGGACGTTGATTGATGACTGCTAATAAAGGACTGTTTATCAGTCCAAAACAGGTCCATTATATAAAAAGTTGAAAAGAGTTGCAGGCCTATTCCACAGAGATATCAAAGTTGCAAGGAAGTTGGGCAGAAACAATGATTAAAATGGAGGTATGACTGCTGCGTATCAACTACGAGAAGAGCTACAAATACAATCTAGAAAATTGAAAGAATGCTACTGGTAATGGGCTGTAACAGAGGTTATATCTGGACCTGTTGTAACCTGTTTTGTTATTCTGGACTGGGCCTTGGTGGGCTGTTAATGGAGGCCATGAGAATGATTAATTCAATGACAAATGCTAAAACAGGGTACCTGAGAGACACCTCATACATTATCTGTGATACTTCCTAAGTCTAGAAATCTATGAGACTTCTCTGGGAAGCTGAGACTATATGTGGCTACGACGGGGTATTCTAATGGAGTTTAACTAGGTTTTAGAAATTGGAATTAATTTATTTACTTGTTGGCTAAATTAGGTTAAAAAAGTAGTGTTCTTTATTTTCATAAAGTTTAGGTATGTTGTATAATAGACATCAGTTTTTATGATTCTGTTGGTTTTGAAAGCTTTGGAGCCTTGCCTAATAGACACACCTTAACTAGTTTCTACTATATGAGTTAGAAATAGGGGTCCTGTGGTCACATAGTTGCATATTGAATGCTACATAAATGACAAGTCTAACAACTACCTCGTCAACATATTTGGAATTGTTACCAAATTGTGGAAAGGAAGTTTGAGAATTCACACTTCACATATGGGGGGATTTTTGCACTATATTAAAGGTCATGGAATTTGAATGTACTTGAGAGGCCACATTCTTCCTATAGTTTCTCATAGCAAAGCAAAATTTTGGATTTTAAGGCCTATTTCCCAAAAGATCTGTGCCTACGGGATGAGTTTCTATCACACTCTTAACCTTTTTGAGAATTTTAACACTCAGCTGACTTTCAATTTGAGTAAAATTTTCAAATCATGTGTAAAAGGCTTTGGCTGTACATGTAGGACCAGCAATGGGTAATAATACACTTTGTTTTCTTTAAACTATCAATGCATGTTAGAGCTAATCTGGTTTTGTAAATGAATGGTATGAATGAAGCCCGTCGGTATGTTGTTGCACAACACTTCAGTTGAAAAGTATGCTAAAGAGAATGATTGCTATTTTGGGTCTCATCCTTTTATTTCTCTATGAAGGAAAATCGAATGGGGATGGAGCTTCTTCAAGAACCAAGTAGCAACGACCTCTAACCAATTTTCAGTAAAAGAAACTGCAGGGAGTAAAGTTGGTCAGAATAAATCTGATCTACTTACCGAGATGGCTACAATGGGTGATTGACAAAATTTGGTTAGGCCTCCGACATTTTACACCTTTTGCCAAGTACTCTTAAATTTAGGCATCTCGAATCTTCATAATAATATTGTCTAATATGGCCTCACCATCAAGAAGTTGTCTTCCTTTTAGTAATCTGCATTCTCCTACACTGGTTGGGCTGGTTGCCCTGGTGATCGCAAATCAACAAGAGGATTCAAGAACTTCATGGATCCGAATATCAGTTGATGGTGGTCAAGAAACAACGGTCAGTTTCTCAGTGTCTCCTATGCACCACCATCAAGAAGTTTTGTTTTTAGTAATCCATTTTCTTCCATGTTGATTGTGCTAGTTGCCCTGAAGATCTCAAATCAGGAGGAGGATTTATGATCTTCAAAGAATCATCGATTAGTTTCCCAATCAAGCACTAAATCACTAACTTGGATCCTATCAATCCTTAGTGAACTCTACATTCCCCAACCTTGTTGCCCCATTTTATGGTGGCATAATGGTGAGGCAACAACATACTTAAGGGCAAATCAAATCTTCCATATTTGTGTGAAGCACACATGAATCAGTTTTCACTTTTTCTGAAATAAGATTGCCCAACTTGACCTTGAAGTCCGCTACACCATGGATCAGATTGCTGATATCATGAAGAAGGGTACTATCAACTGCACAGTTCAAATTCATCATAGACAAATTCAACTTCATCGATGGGATGCTTCATTTGCGAGGGAGTGTTAGAGAAAAACACATTTATTAATTCCATTTTGAGATTATTAAATCATTAATCTAGGAATACAACCGCCGCCTTCTGCTACTCATCAATTCAAACAGTCAAATTTGAATTGATTTAGAGAAGGATAATCTATAAACACTAAGATCTGGATTATCTTAATCACAATGCTATAAGAATCTCCATCAAAGCTCTAATTGGTGTTGTAATTAGCAACTATAAATCGATTATTAATAGAGGGCCCTCTCTTGGTAAAACTACTGAATGGAAGAGTTTAATATTCACAACCTTATCAGGAGTCCTTCGTTATATGCAAACTTAGCTTAATGTATGTTTTTTCAAGGGGTTTCCATCCCATTTTGGGAGTTTGTTTTTGACAAAAATAGAACTCCAAGTGACTGAAATACTTTACTCATCTTTGAGAAAATGGAGCTCCCAAAACCTCATTCCTCTAGCCATCAGATGGGCAGTCGGCTAGTCTCTTGCAACAACCAAACACATGGTATAGATTCACATTTATGTCGGTCTTACGGTAAACGGCTGTGCCGGTAAATCAAACAAAACCTCAAAAATCAAATAAAACCTCAAAAATCAAGTAAACCCCCATCTTCTAAATCAAACAAAACCTAAAAAATCTAATAGAAAAAACAAAGAAAATACCTCAAAAAACTGATCTAGGCAGATTAGCTCCCAACTGAACCGTGGAGATGTGTGCTTTGGAGAAGACGATGGAGCAAGAGGAACCCTCTCTAATTGATGTGCATTCTCTTTGGAGAAGACGATGGACAAGAGGAAAATAGAAAACCCCTCTCTATTGATGTCTATCTAATACCCCTTGGATTTCTCCAATAACCCTTTCTAATTGAGGTGCCCGCCAATATTTCGTTCCCGCCCTCTAAATAACTATGTATATAGCAGCGTTTAATAAAAAAAAATGTCACGCATAGTATTTTAAATAGCGGCGTCTAATAAAAAATGTCGCGCATATTATTTTAAATCGCGGCATTTAATAAAAAATGTCGCACTTAATTTTCTAAACAGTGGCGTTTATAAAATAAAGTGCCGCAAATTATTTTAAATTGCGGCGTCCAATAAAAAATGCCGCGCTTAATTTCATAAATGGTGGCATTTGCAAAATAAAGCGCCACAAAGTATTTTAAATCGCGGCGTCCAATAACAAACGCCGTGCATAATGTTTAAAATCGCGGCGTTTAATAAAAAATGTCGCGCTTAATTTCCTAAATGGTGGCATTTGCAAAATAAAGCGCCGCAAATTATTTTAAATTGCGGCGTCCATAAAAAAAAGTAGTGCTTAATTTCTTAAATGGTGGCGTTTGTAAAATAAAGCGCCGCAAATATTGTTTTAGCGCGTCGTTTCCACGGTAGACGCCACAATAAATGTGACGCGAAATGAAATCATTAAGAATTAGTGGCGCTTTTATCGCAAGCGCTGTGAAAAGGTATTTTTAGTGGCCCTTTTACTCAAATGCCGTTAAATCGGCGTCACTAAAATCCACCTTTTTTGTAGTGGCGCTTACAATAAACGTGTCCGCGGTCGAGATCTAAAGGTTGGAGACACTGTGCTGAAGAAGATCTTCCCATCCCTCTGTGCCGATCCAAGAGGAAAGTTTAAACTAAACTAGGAAGGCCCATACGTCATTCGAGAGGTGCTGTTGGGATACGCCATCCGCCTCACCACCATGGACAGAGATCATCTTCCTGAGCCCATCAACGCTGGATACATCCGACGGTTGTACTCTTAGTCTATCGCGATAAGGTAAGGATTGATGAAACAGATACGTGACTGCTTAAGAACCACCCAAAAGAGGCCATCATTCCAAGCACAGTAGCCCAAAAATATCCCTAAAAATGATGATATCCTTTGCTACCCCATTTGAGCCTGGGTCTTTCTTTTAATAAACCCATTCCCCCAATATATATATATATATATATATACGTGTGCATATACCAAAAAAGGAGAGAGAGAAAATATGCATGTGTATAAAGTTACTATAAAATTCAAAAAATCAAAAAAGCAAAACCTCAAAAAGAGATTGCCTAAAATGGGGGAAAAAGAATAACAAAAAAAAAATATGTATCGAAGAATCACGGGGCATGTACAGTAAAAACCCCCAAGGAAGAAAGTATGTTGAGAAAACGGGGGTGTATTAAGGCCTGAAAAGTACCACTTTTCACCCCTTAACTTAGCCTTTGATTAGACCCTTAGCCATCTAATAAATGCTTGTTAAGTGTTTTCTGTAGGTAATAAAATAGCAAGGCAATAAGGCCATGAATCCTGCTAAGGAGCCTATTTTAGCACCAGAAGTCCCTCAGAAGAATGAACCATGAATCCAAACCATAGAAGAGCCTCGCGCAACTGACAAAGCTCCAGAGGATTCAGAAAAATCCACTTCGCACAGTCCTCGCGAAGTCCCAAGACTTCACAAACAAGTTCTCGTGTAGTAGAGTGACAGAAGAGCTTCAGAAGCCTTGAGTCGCACAGCTCCCGCGAAGTATAGAAGTTAAAGGTCGCGCGGCTCCAGCGCAGCTCAAGAAGACCGCTCTCACCCTCGCGTGGTTTGCTTAGAACAGTTGAGGAGAGAGAGCTTCAGAATCCTGCCTCGCGCAGTAGCCGTGGGATGCAAATATCAAGAGAACCTGTTGCACAGTTCAGAAAAGCCTCAACTCCTCGCGAGGATCCTCGCGAAGTTCCATTAAGAAGTGAACTTCTCGCATAGTTCTCACGATGTTCAGAAAGAAAGCAGTCTCGCGAAAGCCAGAATGAGCCTTGCGAAGTGAAACGGAATGCTCGCACAGTTCCCACACTATTCACAAGTATCAATCCAATTGCGCGAAGCCCAATCCAGTGAGAGCTTGACTGTCTACCTCGCGACTGCTCAAAGCATCAAGAAGCTGAAACTACGCGACGTCTGAAGCTTTAATGTTAAACTCAACCACGCGAAGACTAGAGCTACCACGACAAGTCCGGAATCGACGCAACTGTGGCTGAACTCCAACTTCCATCATTCTACAGAGGATTTTTTAGGGATTTCCAAGGATTAGGGCACACACTCCCACGCTTAAATCTCTGTGCACGCGCCCCGGGGCATCTAAGGATCATTATTCGGCCACATGGCATCATTAAAATTAAGGTTTCCTAACCCTAATGCGCCGCCACACCACTGCTATATAAACCAAGGCCTGGTTTAGGTTTAGGGAATTGAAAGGGAGACTTGGAGTTAGAATTTAGAAGAGGAACTCCTATCTCAGATTTTGTAATTTTTCTTTTCCGTTCTTGTTCTTCCTGTAACTGTAAGTAGTTTTCTTTTTCTTCCTTTTCTTCTCTCCATGGCACAACACTTGCTCGCCATGCCTTTGTATGTCTATTGAGGTTAGATTAATGGAATTTTTGTAATAGGATTTGTACTCTTATGGGATTTGTGTATTTGTGAGCTATTCCGTGCAAGGCTGCTGCCTTGTGATCCGCCATTGCTTTGGCTGTATTTCAAAGCAATGGAGGACTGATTCTAAGGATCCACTCAGATCCAA
Organism: Chloranthus sessilifolius; assembly: GCA_021018995.1. Lineage (NCBI taxonomy): Eukaryota > Viridiplantae > Streptophyta > Magnoliopsida > Chloranthales > Chloranthaceae > Chloranthus > Chloranthus sessilifolius. The sequence goes on along the minus strand of CM037595.1, from coordinate 17,200,550 downwards.
CTGACCTGTGGGTCTGGGCTATCACGATCCTATACAGCCTTAGCCCCACCACAGGACCCACTAGATCTGAAATTCTCATGGGAGCCTGAGCTGGTAGCCTTGTGACCATGGTAGTAGCAGCAATTAACTTGTTTTATCTTGGGCTCTGTGAGGAGGATAGCCTCTGGGATAGTCTGTGACCATTTAAGTGGACAGGCTATAGCCTTAGGGTGAATCCAATCCGCCGACCCAAGATGGATCCTTCTTCCCCGAGCCTGAGCTGTTAAGCCTGGTAGGAGATTGTGCAGAGGCAGACTCCCCATTTATTTGTATAGACCCGCCATCAGATGTTAGATCTGATCTGGTTATGGAGATTGTAGGCTTGTGACTGGACCATTGCAGCCCCACTCAAGCAATGGACAGCTAGATCTAAGGTGGTACTCAATCTCTTCTTTGGTTCTATGTGTCCAGGCTATCATGGTCCTATCATATAGCCCCACACATAGGGCTTTAGAGGTTGAGGTTCCCTATGGATTCCCTGAGCTTGTAGCCTGGATGAAGTAGTGCCTACAATGATTAATTTGTTTTGACCCATCTCTGGACTGTGGTTCCCCTATGGGATAGTCTGTGACCATTTAAGTGGACAGGTTATAACCTTAAGGGATTGGATCATGGCACAGGGATGAGTTGAATTCTTCCTCCTCTCTGGTGATAATGTAGCCATTGGACAGGGTTTCCATAACATCAGATCTGAATCTGAGTTACAAAACTCCTCCGATCTAGACTCAATAACCTACTTCTCACCCTTTTATATTTATTTTTCACAATCCATCCATCTTCTCAACCCTTTCTGTAGTTAACTCATTAGGCTATCTTAGAATACTTAGAATAAGTGACCTTAAACTCCCCTCCTTTTAGGACTGCCAGATTTGTAGTCAGATCTGGAGGGACTACTAGAGATGGCTCCTTTGGAGCTATAGATCACCTTTCCCTGTGGGATAAACTCTTACTTATCAAAACTTGCTACAAATGGACCCTGTATCTTGTAGGTCTAGGATTTCTCAGTTGTGCTGATTCCATCCCCTGTTTTACTCTTTCTTTGATTTTAAATTATTTTTAACACTGAGAGGTCGCAACAAGTTTTTGGCGCCGCTGCAGGGGAAAGTGATCTAATAGTAGCCCCTAGGATTTTTGTATTTTTAGTATTCTTTGTAGCTGTGAATAATCGATACTGCTGATGTAATTTTTTTTAATCGTTCTTGCAGATCTAGACAGCAGCAGAGAAGGATAGTGGACTACATTTGGAGATTAGCTACCTCTGTTTGCAAACTCTCTAACCTTTAAAACTCTGTCTATTTCTCTTAACAAGTTCCATAGCAGTATTTAGGATAGCTGTAAATTTATGTCTACTTAAATAGCTGTAAATTTGTTAGATAAATTCTTTGAGTCAAGTGCAATGTGCCTGCAAGGAGTTGTCCCTGCTGGTGGTGTGTTTGTATGCTAGGTAGGAGATCTCTTAGTCCTACTTTAGAGCCTTTCAACCCTGAGCTAGAAAGGGGTAGAAGACTTAGAAGGAACAGGCACACCACAGTAGAGCCCCCAATTGAATCTAAGACAGTACTCATGGGTGAAGAACAACCCAAAACTCTCAAGGAGTTGAATGCTCCGGATGACTATAACTCTCCATTCAGCATTCAATTCCCTGATGTTCAAGGGAATTATGAGATTAAAACGTCAATCATCCAGATGTTGCCCTCTTTCCATGGGCTCAGCAAGGAGGACCCTTATAAGCATATTGATCAATTTTTGGCCTTGTGCACCACTTTCAATATCGTTGGTTTGGGACCTGAGGCTACTAGGCTCAGGCTCTTTCCCTTCTCTCTGAAGGATAGGGCTAGTACCTGGTTGGCTACTCTTCCCAACAATGGCATCACTACATGGAAAAACCTGCAGACCAAGTTCCTGACAAAGTTCTTCCCTGAGACCAAAACTAGCCAGTTGAGGAAGGAGATTCTTGCTTTTGCCTAATCCCCAACTGAGGACTTTAATCAAGCCTGGGATAGGTTTAAGGAAATGCTCAAACAATGCCCCCACCACAAGATCCCAAACTGGCAGCTTGTACAAAGCTTCTACAATGGGATTGATGAGAAAAATAGAGATATGGTTGATGCCTCTTGTGGTAGAACCTACATGCACAAGACTGCTGATGAGGCATGGGAATTGTTTGAAGTAATCAGTGAAAATGCTTTTCAAAAGTTATCCCAGGCAAGAACTAGTCAGGAGTTTGTGCCAAAAGTGGAACCTGTTGCATCGTCAAGAGGAAAAGTTTATGAGGTGTCTGGGAACAATGACCTGCAGCTACAGATGGCAAACCTCTCTTTGAAGTTTGACAAATTACTGACTGTGATGCAACCCAGAAGGGCTGCTCAAGTGGTGGAGGCATGTCTGATATGCCAGTCCCCACAGCACACAGTAGAGTAATGTCCATCTGCAGGGCAATATCCTGAATTGGTATTGGAACATGCTGCTGCTGCGCAATCTATTGGCCAGCAACAATCTGGTGGCTACAACAGACAGCCATATGGATACCAGCACCAAAATGCTGGTTACCAATGGAGAGACCACCCAAATCTGAGGTGGAGGCAAGACAATTATATGCAGCCACAACAGATGTTGGCTTTACCTCCAAGGCCACAGCAGCAGTTCAACCAAGGATATGCCCCTAGGTCTAATTTCCAACAGTAGCAGTAGCCCCATCAGCAACAAAATCAATTGGTCCTACCCCCATCTCAACCCAAAAATACTTCTTTTGAGGACCAGGTCTTGACATCACTGCAAAACCTGAGGTCCGTGGCTCAGACTGTGAGTTCTCATGGTCAGAGCATAAAGAAGATGGAAGAGAAGATTGGCTAGCTAGCGAATGCCTTAGCTAAAAGAGAGGAGGGGAGGTTCCCCAGTCAACCAGTGGTTAATCCCAAGGGCCAATTTTTGATTGGTGAAGGATCCTCAAACCTTGAGGGGCAAGGGGATCTTTCATTGACTTGATCCACAGAATTGTGCATTATGTATGTTGTGTATTTTAGTATGGTTCATTTTTTTTTTTCTGTTTATAGGAATTTCTAGTGATCTCATCGGAGTCTGAATGTACATGACCTGAGAATTATTCTGCCCGCTTTGGTTCTTATTCCCGTTGAATTGATGCTTGTGAAAGAATGAATGATGATTAGATTGTGTGATAATAAGAATGTTGTTTGAATATGATGTTTTGATTAAATACTTTTAGAGTACTTACATGCTTAAATGTTGGGAACGCCTGAGGGAATCCCTTTTAGAATGACCGTGGGTGTCTCTGGAGCAGAGAATGTGAGAGAATCCACCCACAAAACAAAGGAAAATGACAGACTAATGGGTGTGTGATCCTTGTCACTGTTTTAGCTGTCGCGAGGTTCTGAAAAATAGGCGTGGTTTCTTCTCGCACAGTTCATAAGATATCAGCCTGCTAAACTATCGCGAGATCCAATACAATTATATAGACTCTCTCGCGTAATCTAAATGAAAGTCCAATCTCGCGACCCATTCATTTCTATCCAGTGAGCCGATATTTTCAAAGCGCGCCGAGCCCCGCGATTTATATAATCCAACCCCGCCCTGCTTTCCTTTTTGTTTTCTCTTTCTTCCCCAGCCAGCGAAACCCTAGCTCTGACTCCCATTAATCTCTCTCCTCCAGCATCCTTTCTATAGTCCATCATTCACCTTCAAATTCTGGGGATTTGCTCCTAAAGCGTCTTCCACCAGTTGCCCCCTGCTAAGAGCTCTCACGATCTTTTATGCATCAGATTGAACAGAACCCTAACTTTTAGGGTAAGCCTCAGCTCTCAACTTCTACTTTTCATTTTTCCAAATACACACTCTTAGCGGAGAAGTTCCATGGCCCATAAGAGCGCACCTGTGAAAAGAGCAAGGGATAAGGCTCCCATTGAGCCCACTCCCAAGAAAGCCAAGCCCTTTGAGGCGCCACAAAAAGGGAAGGAAGCGATTCAGGATGTGGCTGCGCTAACACCTGACTACTCTACACCCTCTGAGCTCCTGACTCCCATTCCCTTGGAGCCTGAAGCCGTTTTTGACCTCTCTTTCTTTGAAACGGAGCCTCTGTCAGCCCTGCCATTGAGTTTATCCGTAAAGCTGGTTTGACCCCACTACTGCAAGCTACCCCTGCACTAGCCTACCCCAGACTAGTACAACTCTTTTACCAGCACATTAGGGCTAGACCAGACCATCGTGGATAGTCAGGCCTCCTAGTGTTAGTTGACAATTTTGAAATATTATCAACCCAGAGTTGATTGCTGAAGTAATGGGTATCCCTACTGTCTTTAACCCCAACTGCGGATATGGCCCCCCTCTGTGCGCCCCTATTGATACCATTGCCCAAGCCCTTACCAGAGGGTTGAAGGCCACAGGGGATTCCATCAGGGGAAGAGATCTGGACCCCAAACTCTTGTTCATTGATTAAGTTCTCTGAAAGAACATCTATTGTGTCGGTCATCAACAGGAGAGGAGGACCCCAATTGCTGATGCTCTCTATTCCTTCTCTCGGGGCCACGGATTCCATGTTGCCGGGTTGATGTTTCAGGCCATGAAGGATATTATGGTAAAGATAGGGCACAAAAAGAAGCTCCACACTCCCTCCTACCACTTTTGCAAAGCGACAATGGGGGATCAGCAAAAGTCTGATGGATCCCACCAAGAAGAAGAAAGCTCAGACTGCTTCTGAGAAAGGAGAGGGGACTGCTGCTGCCAAGACCACCCCTGCTCCCAAAAAGGTGGCTAAAGCTCTTGCTCCCAAGAAGGTGGTGCAAGCTCTTGTCGCTACTGATTCTATAGCAAGACCTCCATCCCCCACACCTGCTCATCCATTAGTTTCTTTGCCTATTCCATCTTTCCCTTTTTCCCTTTTATCTGCCTTTTCCATACCCACTCCAGATTTTCCTGTGATTCGTTCCTGGGAGGAAAGTGTTGAACCCCATGCCAGCCCTTTACCCTCACCTACATTACCTCAGTACACACCCCCAATTCCCCCATCATCTGAACTGAACCCTGACAGCCCTCCCCTGATATCCTACTTTAAAAAGAAAACCTCTCACACAACTCCTGCCAGATCCTTACCTAAACCAACCACCCCTATCATCCCCACAGAAACCCCACATATTGACCCAGCCACCATGCCAACCATCCCTACCTCACCTCCACTCACAGACCTTGACTTTAACCTAGCCACTACTTTCGGATATCAGGACTTCATGACTACACTGCTTGACACCCTGCTAACCCATGATATCCCTCTCCCAGATTCCCCACTTCCTTCCCCACATCACTCACCAGAACCTCCATCTCCTCCTCCTACAACCTTCCACCATGCCCCTACTTCCCCTTTCCAACCTGTTCCCTCTTCTTCTCATAGTCCACCCCAACCACACTCAGACACACTTACCCATATCCTTGCCCTAATACATGACATTCAAACCGAACTATCAACCACAACACATACTCAAGATCAAATGCAGACTGACATCACCACCATCAAATCCACCCTTCAAACATTAACAAAACAGCCCATCTTTGCACAACAACCTCCTACACCACAAATCCCGTCCCCTTCCACCTCTGACTCCACAGTGCACCCAGATTTTCCCCCCATTGACACCATACCCCGCCACTCCTTCCCCCCTCTACCTATCCTTCCCTCACTCATTTTACCCCCACCACAATTTACCAATCAATCAACCCAAACAGACCCCATTCCCTTCCCATCCACCTTTCCCATTAACCCCCTCACATTTTTAACCCCACCCTTACCATTCAGACCCTTCACCATTCCCTTTTACCCTTACCCAGAACCACCCACCTTCAGTGACCCCCCTTCATTTACTTTTCCACCCATGCCGTCCATCCCACCTCTTATCCTACCCCCTCCTCAATTCACTGACCAATCAGCACAAACTGACCCAGAACCTTCTACCCCTCCCCCTCAACTAGACTTCCTCACTGCAGTCTCCATTTTACCCCCCCAGGACCAATCACCTTCTACTTCTTCCACCCCATTTGTACCAATCTTACCACGACACTCCTACTACACCCCTCCTTACTTCACCCTCCTCCATGCCAAGAGGGACAATGCCTACATCAAGAGGGATGTTCTCAGGAGAATGGCCTAACTCAGACAATCCATTGAGTACCCGTTGCTGCAGAAGATGAGTGACCTGAAGCTTGCTCACAGGCAGAAGCTGCGAGATGTTTCAAAGGGGTGGGAGTCAAATTTGGAGACCATCAATGAGCATAAGGCTGCGGCAACTTACTACAGAATGACTACGGAGATGGAAACAACCAATGTCGAAATGGAGAAAAAGCGAGCCCGGATGTATGAAAAGAAACTCCACAATGCTGAGGAGATCCATCGACTCATTAAGGGGCTTTTTGATGCCAAACTCATCTATGCTGACAAGCAGATTGAAATTTTGCAAAAGAGGATTGCATCTCTATTAGGCCAAACAATTGAAGCCACCCCTCTTGCTATAGCACTGCCTGAGGCTCCACCATCCACACACCCCAGACCATCTTCTTCCATCCCCCCGGCTCCTACATCTACGTCTCCACCTCCTCCACCTCCTCCACCCCCTACTCAAGAACTTCCACCACCTCCTGCTACAGTGCCTCCCCCTGCCAAATCTCCTGCACCCAAGAGAAAGAGGACTCCTTCTAAGAAACCCACTCCCTCTAAAAGAGCCACTGCTACCCAAAAAGGGAAAAAGCCTGCTCCTCCATCCCCACCACCAATGGCCACCAGAGCTTCTGCTCAGGATGACCCCCATGGTCGATTGCTTTCTAAAGAAGAACGTAGACAGGCAGCTGCAGCCCTTGGATTGGACCCCACTGTTCTCTTTCCCTCTGATTCCGATTCTGACTCTAAACCCCACCTGTGCATCCAAGTTCTAAAAATCCTGTTGCTCCTCCTTCTTCTGACCCTGCTGAGAAAACGTATCCTCGGAGAAGGAAAGCTACAGCTAAGAGGAATACTCACACAGCTGCCTCTATCAAAATTGGAAAAGAACAGTCTGCCCAGTTTAAGGAGGCACCGCCACTGAATGATAAAGGCAAGAGCTCGCTTGTCCCTCCTGAGCCAGAAACAGCTAAATCTCCTCTTATTCCCCCTCAGACTTAGTAAGAGCCACCCTCCAAAGGGAAAAGTCCTAAAGGAAAAGGTCCTATCAAATCACCTGAGCAAACCAAAGACAAATCTTCAATGACCCCCCTTGAACCAAAGACCCGAAAAATAAGGGCCAGGGCACCAACCTTGCCCAAAACTGATGCCCAACAAAAGGAAGAGCGGGCATGAAAGAAGAAAGAGGAAGAGGCTCTCCTTCAAGAGCATGCCAAGAAGATGGGTTGGGGCCGGTTTTGATTTAGGCTCCAATTAGATTGTTCCTAGGATTTTTCCTGTTTCTGCATTTTCTTTTTCTCCTTTTGTTTTTCCTTTTGTACATTTCTCTCTTATATAATAGATCTTCTTTTGTCATTGCTCTTCTTCTGTGTCTTGTGTCTATTTTGCTCCATGCTATTTCCTTTTATTATGCCCTTAATAAATCTGTTGCACCCACACCTTTGATCCAGTGAAGACACTGCCCCTCATAGGTTTGGGGGTGTGGCAGGCAGATCCTGCCAATGGAATAGTTAACCTAAGTGCAACATAATCATGTGAGTAATATGGAAATGGAACCATGTTCACTGGAGAATAAAAAAAATAATGAAATTAAAAATTTTTCCAAACTTTAGACAGTATAAACTTTTAAAATTTCACATCTCCATGATGAGATCACCAAGGACACTCACTTGTATCAACACTTAGTGAATCACTAGAGAGAGAAAAAGGTAAGGACATACTTAAGAATTCAAAGGAAGACCACAACAAATGAGATTTGGGCCTACTATACAAAATTTTTCTTTGAGGAGTGACTAAGGCAATTTTTTTTTTAGCTCTAAGAACTGGCTGAGTCACGGTGCTCACTAGAAGTTAGGCAACTCTAAGTTGAAACAACTGACAGCACTCATGAGACCTAGGAAAGGATCAAGGCCCTCTTGGACAGTTTAAGCCTAAATAGACCAACCTTAAGCAACTGCCCTTGTCCATACCCCCTTTGAGCCTTAAATCCTAAATTTCTTCAAAAATACACCTGAGTACTAGCACCTGAACCTATGTATCTGATTTAACCTTACCCTCACTCTGAGAATTCAGAAGGTAAAGGAACAAGAGTTGAAGATGGACTAGCTATGGTCAACATTAGGTGAAGCAAGAAGAAGTACCTCAAAGTCTGGCAGTATGGTAACTGAGAAAATGGTGGCATTTCAGAAAAGTAAAAGCAAAATAAAAAGAAGAAAAATGCATAAAAAAGAAACAAAAATAATAATGAAGAGGAGTAAGAGAGGAGTCAAGAGGGAACTTTCATTGGAAAAATTGAAATCAAGAAGAGAAACTGATCACTTCAAATCTGAAAACCTTAAAGAAAATGAAAGGAGCTGAATCAAAGAAGGTGAAGTCATGAATCACCTCCTTCACCTACTGATTTCTCAATTTTGAACCCCTTTTCAACCTTCCATTCTTTTTAACCCCACTTCATAAGCCACATTACAGCCCAGTTAAAGCCCTTGTGATCTAAAGTTGAGTGAGCTGTCATGTGGAGACAGAGAGTTGTTCAATCTATGGTGAAGATCTGTCAATGATGCCAGAACTTCAGAGCTATGCCTATGCTCATGCTTACAGACCCATTTGGGGGATGTAACTGCTCTTGAGCTTGAGAGAAAATGAAACCATCAACAGTTCTTTATGAGAGTATGCCCTGGAGAGTTTTAGGTCTGATATTGAATGCATTAAGCATGATCTACAACCTAATTTTTGATCCAGTGATGAGCTCAATGTTGACACACATGTGTAGTGTCTTTGATGTAAACTGATTGGAAATGTTGTGCTTTCATGAGAAGCTTATACTATTTAAATTTTTGTGCAGCCAATGTGTTTGAATTTCTTATATTTTTAATGATTCAAAGGTGAACTAACTCTGTTCCTTGACTTCTCATCTGATAAATGGCACTTTTGTTAACCGCTTCATTGAGAAGTTTGTGGGTGTCTTCACTGAAAACCCTCACGAGACTTCACTCCTCCACTAGGGATCACCTAGGGGTTTAAAAGGCTTGGTACATATGCTAAATGTATCCGTGCTCCCTACGAAAGTGGCATTAAAATTCTATAGTTGATTTAGTGTAGCTTTGCTAAGGGACTAGCAAAGATTAGGTTTGGGGGTGTATTAAGGCCTGAAAAGTACCACTTTTCACCCCTTAACTTAGCCTTTGATTAGACCCTTAGCCATCTAATAAATGCTTGTTAAGTGTTTTCTGTAGGTAATAAAACAGCAGGGCAATAAGGCCATGAATCCTGCTAAGGAGCCTATTTTAGCACCAGAAGTCCCTCAGAAGAATGAACCATGAATCCAAACCATAGAAGAGCCTCGCGCAACTGACAAAGCTCCAGAGGATTCAGAAAAATCCACTTGATCCTCGCGAAGTCCCAAGACTTCACAAACAAGTTCTCGTGCAGTAGAGTGACAGAAGAGCTTCAGAAGCCTTGAGTCGCACAGCTCCCGCGAAGTATAGAAGTTAAAGGTCGCGCGGCTCCAGCGCAGCTCAAGAAGACCGCTCTCACCCTCGCGTGGTTTGCTTAGAACAGTTGAGGAGAGAGAGCTTCAGAATCCTGCCTCGCGCAGTAGCCGTGGGATGCAAATATCAAGAGAACCTGTTGCACAGTTCAGAAAAGCCTCAACTCCTCGCGAGGATCCTCGCGAAGTTCCATTAAGAAGTGAACTTCTCGCATAGTTCTCACGATGTTCAGAAAGAAAGCAGTCTCGCGAAAGCCAGAATGAGCCTTGCGAAGTGAAACGGAATGCTCGCACAGTTCCCACACTATTCACAAGTATCAATCCAATTGCGCGAAGCCCAATCCAGTGAGAGCTTGACTGTCTACCTCGCGACTGCTCAAAGCATCAAGAAGCTGAAACTACGCGACGTCTGAAGCTTTAATGTTAAACTCAACCACGCGAAGACTAGAGCTACCACGCGACAAGTCTGGGAATCGACTGCAACCTGACGAAGCTCTGAACTCCAACTTCCATCATTCTACAGAGGATTTTTTAGGGATTTCCAAGGATTAGGGCACACACTCCCACGCTTAAATCTCTGTGCACGCGCCCCGGGGCATCTAAGGATCATTATTCGGCCACATGGCATCATTAAAATTAAGGTTTCCTAACCCTAATGCGCCGCCACACCACTGCTATATAAACCAAGGCCTGGTTTAGGTTTAGGGAATTGAAAGGGAGACTTGGAGTTAGAATTTAGAAGAGGAACTCCTATCTCAGATTTTGTAATTTTTCTTTTCCGTTCTTGTTCTTCTTGTAACTGTAAGTAGTTTTCTTTTTCTTCCTTTTCTTCTCTCCATGGCACAACACTTGCTCGCCATGCCTTTGTATGTCTATTGAGGTTAGATTAATGGAATTTTTGTAATAGGATTTGTACTCTTATGGGATTTGTGTATTTGTGAGCTGTTCCGTGCAAGGCTACTACCTTGTGATCCGCCATTGCTTTGGCTGTGTTTGAAAGGAATGGAGGACTGATTCTAAGGATCCACTCAGATCCAAGTGACCTGTGTGTCTGGGCTATCACGGTCCTATACAGCCTTAGCCCCACCACAGGACCCACTAGATCTGAAATTCTCATGGGAGCCTGAGCTGGTAGCCTTGTGACCATGGTGGTAGCAGCAATTAACTTGTTTTGTCTTGGGCTCCGTGAGGAGGATAGCCTCTGGGATAGTCTGTGACCATTTAGGTGGATAGGCTATAGCCTTAGGGTGAATCCAATCCGCCGATCCAAGATGGATCTTTCTTCCCCGAGCCTGAGCTGTTAAGCCTGGTAGGAGATTGTGCAGAGGCAGACTCCCCATATATTTGTATAGACCCGCCATCAGATGTTAGATCTGATCTAGTTATGGAGATTGTGGGCTTGTGACAGGACCATTGCAGCCCCACTCAAGCAATGGATAGCTAGATCTAAGGTGGTACTCAATCTCCTGCTGGTTCTATGTGTCTGGGCTATCATGGTCCTATACAGCCTTAGCCCCACACATAGGGCTTTAGAGGTTGAGGTTCTCTATGGATTCCCTGAGCTTGTAGCCTGGATGAAGTAGTCCCTACAATGATTAATTTATTTTCACCCATCTTTGGACTGTGGTTCCCCTATGGGATAGTCTGTGACCATTTAAGTGGACAGGTTATAACCTTAAAGGATTGGATCATGGAACAGGGATGAGTTGAATTCTTCCTCCTCTCTGGTGATAATGTAGCCATTGGACAGGATTTCCATAACATCAGATATGAATCTGAGTTACAAAACTCCTTCGATCTAGACTCAATAACCTACTTCTCACCCTTTTATATTTATTTTTCACAATCCATCCATCTTCTCAACCCTTTCTGTAGTTAACTCATTAGGCTATCTTAGAATACTTATAATAAGTGACCTTAAACTCCCCTCATTTTAGGACTGTCAGATCTGTAGTCAGATCTGGCGGGACTACTAGAGATGGCTCCTTTGGAGCTGTAGATCACCTTTCCCTGTGCGACAAACTCTTACTTATCAAAACTTGCTACAAATGGATCCTGTATCTTGCAGGTCTAGGATTTCTCAGTTGTGCTGATTTCATCCCCTGTTTTGCTCTTTCTTTGATTTTAAATTGTTTTTAACACTGAGAGGTCGCAACAGTTACGTATGAAGTGTCACGTCCTAAAATGATAACAACATGACACACTTTCTATTTTCTGCCTTCTTTACAAGTATATAAAAAAAAAAAAAAAAAAAAAGAAACAACCCAAAAAAAAGGAAAGAGATCTCTGTTAAGGGGCAGGGACCACGCTTCAAAGCACTGATCTCTAGAAGAAGAGAGTCCTCACGGCCATTTTGATCAGACAACCACCTACCATGAAGACTTTTCTGCCACCTCCGCGAAGCATCAGCTGCACTGTGAGACTCAGTCAAAAGCCTAGTCAATCGAAGAACCTCACTCTCGGCCATAGCAGCTCTCACCTCCACAATCTTAGCTCTGGCCCTTTCCTTCTCCAAAGCCTCAGTCAAAGCCAGCCTCTCTGCAGAAAGAGACTCAATCCTAGTTCGGTGTATCATTTCCTTGTATGGCCAGGGTCCCGCCTGTATCACATCTATCAAAATCGGGTTAGGGGCAGGTAAGCCCTTGGATGCTAGCCAAACCTTGTAATCAGAAGAGAGAACGCCCCCCTTGAACTAAGCTACACATGTGCATTGATTGGCGGGTCCCCCAGAGGGCTGCTATGCGGTCTAGGTCACTGAGAGAACCCTGAGAAAATATAAGAGAGCACAAGGGCAGCCTCACAGTGCACGGCACATGTTGGGTATATCCGAATTGACGAAGCACCGAGATGGGAAATAGTAGGTACTACTAGTCAACCCCAAAAGCGTGATACCCTCACAATCCTGAGAGCTGACAATCGGAAAGGTGTCGTCCATCCAGGGAAGTTGCCAAATCAACTCTGCATCAGATAGCCACAGGCTCAATTCCTCAATGCTCCCATGGGGCAGTCTCGAGCACCGGGTCAGAAAGCCCCGAGCCACATCCCCTCTTACCAAGCAAAATCTCGGCACGAGCCCCATGATAGCCAAATCTGAATAAGGAGTGGACTCCCGCTAAGAATCCTGACCTGGCCCAAGCCGAGGCATCCAGGCCCTGATACATCTCGGCTAGGACCAGGTGTACCAGTGATCGACCTCCCTCCAATTCGGTCAAGACATCGCATAACCCGAGGGAAAATGTCTCGCCCCCAGTAAAGAAGAGAACTTCCGACAGCAAATAAAGGGCTAAGGCCTTTACATTGAAAGGATCTCGGATAGATAACTTTCGGAGACTCGAGTCGTCGAAAAGTTCTCTCAGGAATTTCACGAGCACCTAGTGGGCCCCCCGGCGAAGCCCTTCTCATACCCACCCTTTTTCAAACCGAGAACCGCGTGGACCACCTTTGCATACCCCGGTTTGGGCACCACTTTGGCAAGTCCCTAATTCATCCTCAAGCTAATAATAGAGGCTAGCTCCTCCAAGGTTGGGGTGAGCTCCCTGGACCCGAATCTGAAGACATGGGCCCTATGGTCCCACGACGCTAAAGCCGCTTGCAGGAGGTTGGGCAACAATGGAATAGCAAGGAGAGAGGAAAGGCGGGATAACCCGAGGCGATCCAAAACAGCGAGCTCGCCCTCAGCCAAGCTATACCATTTTGCAAAAAACTGGGCTCCGGGTCCAAACAGGGAAGTATACTAGCCCCAGCCCCCGTATGAGAACTTGGGCCTTTCTTAGGAAGCGGGTCCATGGACGTACAAAGATGTTCTTTATAAAAATCAGCCAATGTAGGGCGACGGACCTGCTTGTAAAAAAAAAAAGAGAGAAAAGAAAGAAAAAAAGAGGGGCAAAAAGGACAAGCCCAGATATAAAGAGAGGCAAAGAGGGCCAGGTTCAGGTTATAAAGAACCCGTTGAGCCCAGTTATATGAGGCGTATATATTATATACACCAAGGCAAAATTGTAGATATTCTGTCAGGCGTATATATTATATATGCCAAGGAAAAATTTTAAATATTTTGCCAGGCGTATATAATATATACGCCCAATTAAAAATGCAGGGAAGTGTGGCTCCCCTCACATTGGTCCATTCTTTTTTACTTCCCCCAAGAGAGGGGCGGGTTTCGCTTAGCCTACTTTTTTCTCCCTGGGCAGCCTACAGTCGGGCACGCTTACATACCCATGGGAAACCCTCGGATGACGCGGAATCCATGGGTCATGTACGGAGGATCATATGCGGGCTCAATCCCATCATTGGAGGGGATCTGGCTCGCTTCATGCCAAAGAAAAGGAAACCATAAATGTAGAGAGATAACCAAACAGAGCATTCATATAAACCATAAAAATCATAAAACCATCCAAAAAAAATTATTGTTTATAAAAATTACATATTCCTCCAATAAATAAAAGTCAAAACTGTTTCAATGTTTCAAATTTTCAAGAAATAAACTAGTCTTAAGCAGCCTCCTTCAACTTCTTCCGGCGCCGGATCGCGCTTTGAAAAGTACGAGTCTCCCCCACTCGAGTCCACGCTTGAGAGATGCAGCCAAGCAGAGAGCGCGACTCCTTTTAACGAGCACGCTGCAGGAGCACACCATAGGCCATTAGGTAGGGAAACAAGCAAAAGGCAAATAAGAAAATGATCAGGTTTGGTCAGTATTCACTCACCACCTCAGCCTCTCTAAGCCCGACGATGTTGCGATAATATTCAGCTTGGTTCACGACCGACTCATAATTCTGCACAGCAAGAAAAAGAGGTGTCAGTCACACAGGTCATCCGCATAGTTCAAGAAAAAATAGAAAAAAAGAGAGCAAAGCAACAAGGGAGAGATTACCCCGGGGATCATCTCAGGAGGTTGGATCCGAATAGCTTCAGCGGATATGCGTGCCTTCTCAACCACATCGGCACACATACGTGATAGGAAAGCATCATCCAAGCGCTTAAAGGTCCCCTGGACCTCGGCTGGCGAACTGCCAGAAGCACCAACACCGGAAAGGTCAGAAGGTCCAGCACTTGTAGCCTCATCAGGAGCAGCTATCTCATCCCCCTCATCTGAGTCACCACCCTGCCTAAATTGTCGAGAGAAATGGTTTTTGTTCAAATAGCAGGGCAATCAAGGCAATCACAAGAAGGCTGCTAAATAAAAAGAGGAAAGAACATTACCTGTGACCGCGGACCGCCAAAAGCTAAAAAGTTGGCACCAGGCATGAACCGGGGCAGCAGAGAATGATAGGGTAGGGACTCATACCACATTTGATATCCCCTCAAAAAAAGAAGGTCATCAATGGGGACCCCATGATGGAGGAAGCGAGCGGTAAGCACTTCGGTGGAACCTTCAGGAGCCAACACATCAGCTGGAGGAGCTTGGGGCACAGCGAAAAGAGGACGGTACTGATGAACGACCCTCTCTCCTAGGTAATGGGCTCTAATCCAGGACCCATAGAAGAAAATGATGCATCGGTCTAACAAAAAATGAGAAGGGCCCACTACAGCCAGGTTCCAGAAGGGAGATCCGACGTAGTGATCAAGGATGACCTGCTCAAAAAAATAAGGGAGAGGAGGGATATATATACATTTGGTCAAAACCCACAGCACGAAAGAACTATCAAATTTTTAAAGAGAGAAATTGTTATACCTGCTCAGGGATCAACAGATCAAACTGGGAGCGCAGCCCTAACTCCAGGTGCTTCATGCCTATGTCCCAATGGCGGTTCGCATACCAATTGCTCATAAGGGGGAACGTAGGAACTTCGAATAGAAGCAGAGGGCGACCAGGTTGGAAATGCAGATACCCCCAAACCTAAGAAAGCAAGTAGATAAAAATAGATATGCCATAAAAGGGAAAAGTTGGACAAACTATGACCGAAGGATAAAATACCTTCGCGCACAACGGAGCTGGACTCCCAAAGTACGGCTCGCGCCAGGCTAGACATGAGCACCGCATAGTCGGCACTGCCCCAATCAAACCGATGCACGTTGTCCCAGTTCACCATAAGACTGAGAAGGGATAATGAGACCCACCCTCTGCTGGTATTTGAAAGAAGAGTCTTACCCAAAAGGAACAACAAGGAAATGTGGGCCAGCATCAGTGCACGCTCTGGCTCAAGATAAATGGCTGCATCGGGCTGGCCCAGATCCATTAACTAATGAGTCTCAAACAGACTAACCAGCCAGGATAACTTGATTTCAAAGCCGCGAACATTCCCTGAGGAAGGGTAGGCCCCTATTAGCCGGGTCACCTCCTCCCTATCAAGTGTGCGGGTAGGTGTCACTGCCACCCCTCCAATGTGAACCCTGGTGATCATGGACCAGTCCACAGGTGTAAGGGTCATCAAAGCCACGACCATATGAAACGTCATGGTCTCAGGGCGAAAGCGCTCTATTAGGGCCTTCACATAAGCCGTGTCGGCCCTCAAAGTGGGGCACAAAATAAAATCCCTAAAACTGGCTTGAGCAAGTAGGTCCTTCACCACTGGGGGAAGATAGAGCATGAGGCGCTGGAGATCAAACCAGCCACCCCTGTTAAGACCTGAAAAGTATCACTTTTCACCCCTTAACTTAATCTCTGTTAGACTCTTAGTCATTTAATAAATGACTGTTAAGCCAATTTTGTAGGTAATAAGCAACAGCTACAGATAAGGCCCTAACCATGCCAAGAAGCCTACTGTTGCCCCAGAAGTTCCTCAGAAGAAAGGAGGTTGGACCAAGTAGAGAATTGGCTGTAGCATAGGCACAGCAAAGCAGTAAGAAGTTAAGAAATAAGCCTCACGCAGATGTTGCAAGGTTTAAATGGAATCAGAGAGAATGCTTCGCACAACTGTCGCAGGCTTCTGAAGGCAGCACACCAACTGGTCGGGCCGTTCTCGCAAAGATTGATGACAGAAGGGAGTAAAAAGCATACTTCGTGCAATTCTCCCGAGGCTCAGTCATAAGCTCTCGCGCAGTCTCGCGCAGCTCAAGAAAGGTGCCTTTAATCTTCGCATGATTCACTGAGGAGAGAGAGCTCCAGGCATTCCTGCGCGCAGCTGTCGCGCAGTGTCCGCGGGATACAAACCTTCAGTGAACTGCTCGCGCAATCCATAAGCCCATACGCATTATTTCTTTGCGAGGATCGCTGCGGGATTCATTAAGGAATGAGCCGCGCGCATAATTCTCGCGCCATTCAAATGGAAAGAACAATCTCGCGACGACCAGAGCATCCCCGCGATGACCAAAGTATCAATCCTGTGACTGCAAGAGCTTCAAGTCAATTCAATCTCGTGACACCAATTCTATCATGTGACAAGACCTGGAAAGCCTTTCTACCTAGAGAGGCTCAGGATCTTAACTTCTCCCCACTTCTGTAGGGGAAATTTGGGAACTTCCAGCAACTAGGGCACTCACTCCAATGCTCTAATCTCCGTGCACATGACCCAAGGCATCCAAGGAATAGAAATGGGCCACAATAGCATTGATAAATTAGGGTTTTCCTAACCCTAATTCACACACAACTGACTGCTATATAAGCCTAAGCCTAGTGTAGGATTAGGGGACTTTGAGACTTCTGTACTCCTTGAAACCAACTGTAGAATTGCAGTAGGCTAAGGTTAGGGTTTAGGCAGTTCTTTTTCTCTTTTTCTTCTCTCCATAGTCTAGCATTTGCTGGCTATGCCTTTGTATGTCTATTTGGAATAGTTTTAATGGATTTTTAAAATAGGATCTTATGCATGTATGGGATTGGTGCTTTGAGAGTTGTTCTGTATAAGGCTGCTGCCTTGAGATCCTCCATTGCTAAGTTTTATTGTAAGCAATGGAGAATTGTTTTTAAGGGTTTATTTAGATCCAAGTGACCTGTGTGTCCAGGGTAGGCACATTGTAGGCCTATGCCCCACCACAGGATCCACTAAATCTGAATTTCTATGGGAGCTTGAGCTGGTAGCCTTGTGAGCATGGTGGTGGCAGCAATGTTTCTGTCTTAGAACTCTGTGAGGAGGATAGCCTCTATGGATAGTCTGTGACCATTTAAGCGGAAAGATTATAACCCTAGGGTGAGGCCAATCCACAGATCTAAGACAGATCCTTCTTCTCTGCACTTGTGCTTGCAACCTTGTGAGAGATTGTGCAGAGACAGACTCCCCTGTATTTGTATAGACCCACCATCAGATGGCAGATCTGATCTGGCTATAGAGATTATAGGCTTGGGACTGGATCACTGTTGTCTTTCTAAAGCAGTGAATAGCTAAGCTTAAAATCTAGTACTCAAACTCTTGCTGGTTCTGTGTGTCCAGGCTAGTGCACATTGCAGGCCTAGCCCCACACTCAGAACTTTGGAGGTTGAGGTTCCTATGAATTCTTGAGCTCGTAGCCTGGAAGAAGTAGTGCCTACAATGATAAACTTGTTCCGACCCATCTCTGGATTGTGATTCCCCTATTGGATAGTCTATGACTATTCAAGTGGACAGGTTATCGCCATAAGGGATTGGATCATGGCACAGGGGTGAGTTGGATCCTTTCTCCTCTTTGGTGATAATGTAGCCATTGGACAGGATTTCTATAGCAGCAGATCTGAGTCTGAGTTATAAGACCCATCAGATCTGTATCGAATAGCTTACTTATCACCCTTTTATATTTATTTTTTCACACTCCATCATTCTTCTCAACCATTTCTGTAGTTTAGGCATTAGGTTACCTTAGGATTTAGATAATAGTGACCTTAAATCCCCTTCCATTTAGGATTGCCAGATCTGTAGCCAAATCTGGAGGGCCTACTAAAGATAACTCCCTTGGAGCTTTAGATCAACTTTCCTTGTGGGACAAACTCCTATTAAAACTTGCAACAACAGGCCCTGTATCTTGTAGGACCGTGTATTTTTAGGCTTGCTGCTCTGTAGTTTTCAATCCACCTTTGATTTATTTTCACTAACCCCATTCTTATCACTGTCTCCAATAAAGTCAGTAGCAAGCACAAAAATTATCCTAACAAGTTTTTTGCCCCAAACCTAATCTTTGCTAGTCCCTTAGCAAAGCTTTAACTAATTAAATGCCACTTTCGTAGGGATCACGAGTACATTTAGCATATGTACCAAGCCTTTTAAACCCCTAGGTGATCCCTAGTGGAGGAGTGAAGTCTCCTGAGGGTTTTCAGTGAAGATACCCACAAACTTCACCATTAGAACAGTTAAGTATAGTGCAGTTAATGACAACACAGATTTTAATGTATAAAGCTTTATTCCACACACATTCTCTAACATTTAAAGGGAACTGTAGAAGTATTGCAGGCCATTCAAAACTCAAAAATTAGTAAGTGTTTGCATCACCACCATTCATTTTACATTAGAAATTCAATGTGTAAAAATCAGCACCCAGCTTGCCTTAAATTCAAAATTCAGGTTGGATACAACCCCAATGAAGTCAAAATTTAGACCCAATTCTCACTAGGGCTATCTCTCAACATTGACAGTTTGAGGGTGTTCACATTCAAAATAGCTCAAGAGCAGTTACAGACCCCAAATGGGTCTTCAAGCATGAGCATAGGCAAAGCTTCTCATTTCTGACATCCTCATGGCTTTTCACCATGGATTGGACAACTCCTCATCTCCACATGACAGCTCATTTCACTTTGGATCTACAAGGTCTTTTTAAATGGATTGTAATGTGGCTTATGGGTGAGGGATATAAAGAATCAAGCGGTAAAAAGGGAATCAAAATTAAGAAATCAGCAAGGTAAGGAGTGATTCATGACTTCACAACCTTCATTTTAGTAAAACTTCATCTTACTTGATATATTCCAGAATCAAAGTGGCCAGCTTCTCCTCTTCTTTTCAATTTTTAGATGATGTTCTTCTCTAGAATTCTCTTTCTTTTTCTCTTTTTATTTTTATTTAATATTTTTATGATTTTCATGATGAACTGCCACAGAACTACATACACTGCTGTTCTTAGGTTGCTTTTCTTTGCCTTCCACCAAATGTTGGACTACTCTCACTGCCTTTAACTCCTTCTCCTTTACCTTCTGAATTCTCAGAATGAGGGTGAGGTTGAATCAGGTCATGAGGTTAAGGTGCAAGTACTCTGATGTTTGTCATAGAAAAGTAAGATTTGAAAGGCTCAACTAGTGTATGCAAAAGGGCAATATTTTAAAGGTTAGATTTTCAGGCTCAAACTGTCCAAATGAAGGCCTTGGATTATTTCCTTAGTATCATGAGTGCTCTCAATCAGTTTTGATTTGGAGGTGCCTAACTTTTAGTGAAAAGGTCTCTATTCAATCAATCCTCAGAGCATAAATAATGCCAAAAACACTCTTCAAAAGAAAATGATGGACCCAAATCTCACTAGGTATGGTCCTCAAATTAACCCATGGGGTGTATTTTCACCTGTTTCTCTCCTCTTAGGTTCACTGAGTACTAACTAAAAATTTTTATGATGTTAGCTTCATGGTGGTGTCAAGATTTTAACATTTTCAGTTTTGAAAAGTCTGCAAAAATATATATTTTTTACAAGTTTCCTCTTTGCAGTAAGTTAGGTGGAAATTGACTTTATTCATCCCAGTTACACCACCATTACTGCACAGAAATTAACTATTCTATTGGCAGACCTACCCTGCCACACCCCCAAACCATGAGGAGCAGTGTCCTCACTGGTTCAAAGGTGAGAAAGTGCAGGGTAATAGTCAGGAACAAACAACACACAAAAAATGTAAAATAATAAACAGACTCTGTTAATGCACTCAAATCAATATACCGAAACAAAAAATTCTATTAACTTAGAAAAACAAGTACAATTGTAATTACAATAACTAGAAAAGAAGTACAAAGGCACGAAAAGCCTAATTTATAATCTAGGTTTTAAGAAGAGGAAGAATCTAAATCTGAATCTGTAAACCAGTCCCAGCCCATCTTTTGTACATGTTTCCTAAGTGCAGTTTTGTCCTCTTTCTTGCAGGCTTGCTTCTCAGTTGGACTTGTTTTCTTCTTAGCTTTGTCCGCAGCTGGAGTCTTTTTCTTAGGCTGCCTTGGTTGCTTTGGTTGGGCTGGTAGTTTCTTCATGGTTGGAGCCTTTGGTGCCCTCACTCTCATCTTTCTAGTTTTGGGTTCAGGAGGGACCATAGGGGATTTGCCTTTGTCTTGCTCGGTGAGGGCTACTAGGGACTTCCCTTTTGCTTTGGGCTCAGGCCGATCAGGGGATTTTACCTCCTCAGACTGGACAGCTGGCTCTTTGCCAATTTTAATAGAGGCTGTTGTGTAAGCAGTCCTCTTAGCAGTGACTTTCCTCTGTTTAGGATAAGTTTGCTCAGTTGGAGGTGCCTTTGTAGGAGGTGATGAAGGAGGGGTAGAAGGGGCATTCCCTTTATCTGGTTGGGCAATTGGTTGTGCCTCCTCAGATTGGGAAGCTGGGGTTGGGGTAACTTTAGGCTCAGGTTCTGGCATGCGGGTAGAGAGTGGGGTGGGCTGCTGAGATGCATTTCTGACAGCAGCCAATGCAGCTTCCAATGAAGCTATCTGGATTTTGGCTTTGAGGAGGTTAGCTTCATGTATTTCCTTTTGGAGTCTAAAGATCTCCTGAGCATTGTTGAGCCTCTTTTCAAATATCCTGGCCTTCATCCTCTCTACATTGGTGTTGGCCTTCTCCAGCTCCAAATTCAATTGATGATAAGCAGCCAAAGATTTGGCCTTCTCATAGGCCTCTAAGATGTTAGTCCACCCCAAGGAGATTCCCAGTAGTTGCTTTCTGTGGGTTTCCTCCAAATCAGCAATCTGTTGCAGTAGGGGGGTCTCAATGGACTGCCTAAGTTGGGCCATGCCCCTCAGGACATCCTTCCAAAGGTAGGGATTGTCCCTCATGGCATGGAGGATGGTGAGGTAGGGAGGGATGTAAAAAAAATGTTTAGGTGCGATAGGTAGAGAGGAAGTGGAAAGAGTAAACTGTGATTGGTCCTGGGTGAGGGAAGTGGGGTTGACAGTAAGTAAGTCTAGTTGTTGGGTGAGGGTAATAGGTTTTGGGTCTGTTTGTGTCTGTTTGTCAGTGAATGTTGGAGGGGGTAGGATAAGAGGTGGGATGGAAGGCATGGGGGGGAAAGAAAATGAGGTAGGCTCACTAGGAGTAGGGGGTGATGGGGGAGGAAAAATGGGAATGGTGAAAGGTATGAAAGAGAATGGTTGGGTTGTGGGGTTAAGGATGGGAGGGGAAAGGACCAGGGTGGTTGGAGTGGATTGTTGAGGGATGGGTGGGTTGGTCAATGTGTGTAGGGTGGATTTGATGGATGTGAGTTCAGTCTACATCTAGTCCTGGGTGTGTGTAGTGGTGGATAGTTGGGATTGGATGTCTTGGATGAGGGCCAATATATGCAGGTTAGGAGGTTGAGTTTGTGTAAAAGATGGCATAGGTTGAAAGGGCGAGGAAGGTGCATGATGGAAAGTGGAAGGAGGGGGAGATTGGGGTTCTGGTGAGTGATGTTGTGATGTAATTGGGGAGTCGGGGAGGGGGGTGTAGTGGGTGGGCATTGTGTCAAGGAAACTAGCCATAAAGGCTTGGAATCATGTGGTTGTGTTAAGGTTTAAGTCTATGTCTGGGAATGGGGATGTGGTAGGCATGGCAGGGGTGGTGTCTTCAAAGTGAGGTGTGTTGTGGGGATAAAAGGGATTGTGGGTGGTATCTGGGAGATGGTGGGAGTTGTCTCAGTGGTTTTTCTATTCTTATAGGAAATGAGTGGAGGGCTATCAGGTTTATGGGAAGATGATGGGGATATTGGGGCTGTGTATTGAGGTAGGGTAGGGGATGCTAAGGGTCTGTGGGGAGTGGTCTCCTCCCAAGTACCAATCACAGGAAAAGGGGGTGTGGGGATGGATAATGAAGACAGAGGAGGGTGAGAGAGAGATGGAATAGGGGTAGGGGATGCTGGAGTGAAAGGTGGGGGGGCTGAGGTGGCTGCTGCAGCAGTGGTGGTCACAGGCTCTGGAATCTCCTCTGTAGTAACAGGGGCAGGCCTTGTAATAGCTGCTTCTTCAGATTGCTTGGGAAGGGCCTGAGTCTCAGCCTTCTTTTTCTGCTGTGCTTCCATCAAGCTTCTGCTGAATCCCCATTGCCACTTGGCAAAAGTAGTAGGGGCAAGGGTGGTAGTCTCCTCAGTTTTTGCTATCTTGTACTCCCCTTTTATTAGCAGCTTGGTGATGACTCTGGCATAGGGGAGTGTGTGTGGTTTCTTGTTCTGCCCCAATTTCTCCACTAGGTCCTTCATTGCCTCAAAGATTAACCAGGCTGCATGGAAGCCATGGCCCAGAGAAAACGAATAGACAGCATCAGCAATAGGAGCTCTCCTCTCCTGCTGATGGCCTGAGCAATAGATGTTCTTTCTCAGGACCTGGTCAATGAAAAGGAGTCCAGGCTCCAACTCTCTTCTTCTGATAGAATCTCCTGAGGCATTTAATCCTCTAGTCAAAGCCCTTGCAATTGTATCAATTGAGGCACTCAGGGGGGGCCATATCCACAGCTAGGGTCAAATGCGGCTGGGATGCCCAATACCTTTGCAATCACCTTGGGACTAAATAACATGTCGAAGTCATCAATCAACACCAGTAGACCTGCTTGTCCATCTTTATCCTTGGTGACCCTGATGTGCTGGTAAATGAGTAGCACTAGCCTAGGGTAGGCTAGTGCTGGAATTCCTCTCATCAAGGGTGTCAGGCCAGCCTTACTCATAAACTGTATGGTAGGGGCCGAGAGAGGCTCCTTCTCGAAGAAGGGCAGGCCGAAAGATGTCTCAGGCTCCAAGGGGATTGAAGCCATGAGCTCGAAGGGTGTAGAAAACTCAGGGGTTGGCTCCTCCACCTCCTCAACCACTTCCTTCCCTTTTTTTGGTGCCTTTGAAGTTTTGACCTTCTTAGCAGCGGGCTCAACAGGGGCTTTATCCTTGCCCCTTTTCTTTGGTGCACTTTTAGGGGCCATTCCAAACTCTACTTTTGAATATGAGAAATGGGGACTGAGATTTGAGTGCTTACCCTAAAATTGTAGGGTTTGGTTCGATCTGTCACACAGGGCACCACGAGATCTCTAAGCAGAGGGCAATTGATGGGGATGACATTAGGAAAACTTTGTAGATTCCTGGTGTGAATGATGGGTTGTAGGATGGATCCTGGAGGAGAGAGGGAGAAGAGCGCCGGAAGCTAGGGTTTCACTGGATGAAGAAGGAAGCGAGAGTACTGGAAAGAGAGACAAGCGCAGGGTTTAAATACTTGTCGCTAAGCTTGGCACGCTGTGGAATATCTGGTCACAGGATTGGGAATGAAACCTAGCGAAGGTGCTTATTCAACTTGGATTGTGTGACAATCTCCTAGGTTCACCTTGGAGTGCGTGACAGCATGTGAAGAATTCCATGTGAATTGCGCGAGAGGCTCCTAGGCCTCCTTTTGGATTGTGTGAAAGGCTCTGAGGTTCACTTTGAATCTCGCAACAGCCTTTGAATCTCGCGACAGCTAATGAAGTATTCATTTTGAATTGTGCGAGAGTCTTCCAAGCTTCCTGCTGAACCTCGCGACAGCTAGTGAAATGCTCTATTTGGATCACGCGAGAGGTTCCCAGGTTTATTTAAATCTTGCGACATCTATTGAAGGGTTCTATGTGAACTGCGCGAGAGTCTCTCAGGCCTCCTTTTGAACCCAGGGACAACAAAGTAGTAAACAGAGAGCATGTGCTCTCTATTCTGCCAATTCCATTTGTGTTGTGGCTGGATTCACGACATGACTCTCCACCATTAGTACCCCCAGACACATTAAAATCAACCATTCAAGCAAAGACAACAAAAATCACCCTCCCACATTATGCATTCAAGCAAAAACAATCAATCCAAGAGCAGTAATCATCAGACCAAGCATAAAAAATTCAAACCAGACAGGTCCAGATTCAAGTGGGGCCACTAAAATTTCCTAGGGAATTTAAATAAAAGAAAGAAAGACAAATATAATAAAACCAAAGTACATATGATACAATATTGACACACCTGTGGATCAGTTTAATGAAGGATCCCCTTGAAAGTGAATGGTGTCCATGGGTTCAGCAGGTTTTTCGAAACAAGGCTTAAGCCTCTGACCATTCACCTTCAAGGTTTTCCCAGACTTGGGATCCTTGATTTCCACAGCACCAGATGGGGAAACACTCATGAAAATGTAGGGACCTTCCCATCTGGATTTCAGTTTGCCAGGAAATAATTTAAGTTTGGAGTTAAACAACCAAACCTTGTCACCAGCTATGAAGCTCTTTCTCAACAGACCCTTGTCAAAGAAAGCCTTGGACCTTTCCTTGTAGATCCAGGCATTGGCATATGCATCCATCCTCAGCTCATCCATTGACAACTGAAAGAACTTGTGATGACCAGCAGTTATATTGTTTAATGGCCCAATAGGCCCTGTGTTCTAACTCTTCTGGGAGATGACAAGCCTTGCCATAAACCAGTCTGAAAGGGGACATCCCAATGGGAGTTTTATAGGCAGTCCTATAAGCCCACAGTGCATCATTAAGCTTTTCAGCCCAGTCCTTCCTGTCAGTCCTCACAGTCTTCTCAAGGATGTGCTTGATCTCCCTATTAGAAATTTCAACTTGCCCATTGGTTTGTGGGTGGTAGGGAGTAGCAATCCTATGGGTGACAGCATATTTCTTGAGCAAGCTCTCAAAATTTCTGTTGCGGAAATGGCTACCCCCATCACTGATAATGGCTCTAGGGGTGCCAAATCTTGAGAAGATATTCTGCTTTATAAACTTGAGGACAACCTGATTATCATTGGTTCTTATGGCAATAGCTTTTACCCATTTAGAAACATAATCCACTGCCACTAAGATGAAATGATAACCATTTGAAGGAGGAAAGGGGCCCATGAAGTCAATACCTCATGCATCAAACAGTTCCACAACAAGGATGGGCTGCAAAGGCATTGAGTTTCTTTTGGACAGCCCTCCAAATTTTTGACATCTTTCACAGCTCCTACAGTGTGTATTGGCATCTTTGAATAAAGAAGGCCAATAGAACCCACACTGCAAGATTTTTTCAGCTATTTTTCTTTCACTAAAGTGGCCTCCACAGGCATTTTCATGGCACATGGCCAGAATACTGGGGACATCACTTTCTGGGACACATTTTCGAATGATTTGGTCTGCACAATACTTGTATAAGCAAGGTTCCTCCCAGAAAAAGAATTTGACCTATGAGAAAAATTGGTCTTTGTCCATTTTGGTCCAATGGGCAGAAATCTTGCCTATAACTAGATAATTGACAATGTGTGCATACCAAGGAACCAAGGATTGAATGGTAAACAATTGCTCATCCAGGAAGACATCATTTGTAAGATCATCAATATATTTTTCCAACACAATTCTGGAGAAGTGGTCAGCCACCACATTTTCTATACCCTTTTTATCCTTGATGTTAATGTCAAACTCCTGCAATAGGAGTATCCATCTAATCAGCCTGGGCTTAACATCCTTCTTGGACAAAGGTACTTCAATGTTGAGTGGTCTGTGAAAATTGCAGTTTTAGACCCAAGTAGGTAAGGTCTAAATTTGTCCACAGCAAAAACCACTGCCAAAAGCTCTTTCTCAATTGTTGTGTAATTCAGCTGAGCTTCAGCAAGTGATTTGCTGAGATAGGCAATGACCACTGGCAGCTTATCTTTTCTCTGACCCAAAATAGCACCTATTGCCAAGTCAGATGCATCACACATCAACTCAAAGGGGAGTGTTGTTTGCTTCTAAGTGTGTTTGATTTATTTGTGTTTTGAAAACAGGTTTGCAACTGCTAAGTTATAATGAATTTAGAACATTAAAAAGAGTAAAGAAATATCAGCACAGAGAGAAGTGAATTAGCCTGCAAGATCAAGGCCAATTATAGCAAGTTTTAAATGTAAGTGAGTAAAAGATCTTCCACAAAGAATTTGTTTAAAATGCAAGATAAACCTCCAGATCTGAGCTACCAGATCTGGCCTCTTATCCTATCTAGAAAGCACATAAGATGGGAGGTTGAATTTGTCACATTAACTAAATGATAAAAGTAAAAGTTAAACTAAATGATCCAGATTTGAGTTGGGGGAATTTTGATGTAAACTTATAAAAATGGAGAAATAATATCTAACTTTGATTTGGTCCTTGAAATACAATGAGAATGACTGCAGCTCAATTGAGAGATGATCGAATCTTCATCTAGCTACAAGCACAGATGTAAGAGAAATAAATCTAACTCAAGGATTTGATTTAGGCTTATGGCTATGGTCTGTCCACTTTAATGGCCACAGACCATCCAATAGTCTTTTAATCCAAATCCTTAATTTAGAACAAGAAACATCACTACAAATGCCGTGAGAGATTAGGTTACAAACACTAATTCTCACAGGATTAATGAATCAAGGGAAATTGCATGAAAAATAGTAAATCTAAAGGAGTCTAATGCAATAAGGAGATCAGAGGAAACCCTTAACATGAGTCCAATTGAGAATGTACGGTTTACAGCAACCTTTTCAAATTCACCATTATAATTACAGAGCACAGCTTAAACAGCTCTCAGATTTGTAGTCTTGAATACAACTCTCCTTTGAATTGCAGGAGTATCTCACAGCTCTCAATTGCAAGTAAAAGTGAGGCTATTACAGGGATTTCAGACAAACTATCTAATTTGGAAATGGGGGAATAGGAATGAAACTCAAAATCTGGATACCCAAGTTGGGCAAATGGATCGTCTATTTATAGTTTTTCCTAAGTCCAGCTCAGATGTGTATCAACCAATGGTAGTCGAGCACAAGGATCCAGATCTGCTCTGGCCAATCAGAATTGCTCGATCTGGTTCAGCCAATCAAGTGAAATAAGCATCAATTCTGTTATGCATTTTGAAAATCTGCTAGAGCTTCTAGAAGTTCCCGCCAAGTTATTTCATCTCTGGGTGCTCACATGGGGTGGAATATGCCTTCGCTTCATGCTTAGAATCTTCTGAAATGTCCCTAAGTTTTTAGATGCATTGGGATGCATGAAAAAGATTACTGAATTGCCCTTGCAAAAGCTGGGAATCTCCAGAATACATTTTCGCATAGTTTAGGGGACTTTTCGCAAGGTGTTGTAACTCCTGAAGCTCTTTTCGCAATGTTCTGGTTCTGTTCGAAAGGAGTTCTCTTCTTTTCGAAAAGGTCAATCATCTCTTCGAAGAGTTTAGGTGCTCTTCGAAAGCTAAGCCTGGAGTTTTTAGTTCTTTTCGCAGAGTTCAGGTTCTTTGCGAAAAACACTCTGTAGTGCATTTTTCTGTTCGAATTGCTCCATACTTCTTTTCTGGGTTGAGACCAGGTCTTTGCCTCTTCAGTTCAGACCTTTTAACAGCTAGTGAGGTTGTCCCTTCTCTTTCTTCCTTTGGATCGACATGGATTATCATCTTTTTGGCACTTTTAAGCTGCTTTCATGGTTAAGGCTGTCTTTATTGTTAGCTGAAACACAAGCACTTAGAACACTTATTTAGTTCTCTCAAAGGTCTATCAAGACTCAGGTTGAGGGGTGAAAAATGGTATTTTCCAGTTCTCAACACACCCCCAAACCTAAGCTTTGCTAGTCCCTGAGCAAAGACAAAATTAAAAACAAAGTAAAAAGCCACTTTTGTAGGGAGCACAGTTGCATTTAGCATATGCAACAAGCCTTTTAAACCCTAAGGTGATCCCTAGTGGAGGAGTGAAGTCTCCTGAGGGTTTTCAGTGAAGGTACCCACAAACTTCTTCAATAAATCAGTTAAGATCATTGCAGTTCTGTTATAGCAAAACTTTCATCCAATCTGTTTATTCACACCTGCATCAGTCATGTTGTAAGAAGATTTTCAAGAAAAATATCAGTTCAAAACTAAAATTCTGCTGTAATTCTTGTTACCACTCAGTCAATTTATGTCAAAGGTTATTTACAAGAAAAATTAATGAACAGCTTGCCTTCTATTTAGGAATCCAGCTTTGATGTTACCCCAATGAGTTGATTTCAAACCCAACTCTCACCAGGATTTTCACTCAACATGCAAGTAAGAGGGTTGTACTATTTCACACGGCTCAAGAGCAGTTACAGCCCTCAAATAGGACTGTAAGCATGAGCATAGGCATTGCTTTTAGTTCGAAATTCACTGCTCTTTTCACCATAGATTACACAAATTCTTATCTCCATGTGACAGCTCAATCCATCATTGATCAGTAAGGACTTTACTGGGGTTGTAATGTGGCTTATGGGTGAAATTTCTCAAGAATAAAGGGGTGGAATGGTGTTCAAAATTGAGAAGTCAGTCAAGGTAAGGAGGTGATACACAAACCTTCTTTAATTCAGCATATTTTCATCTTCTTCTTTGAATTTCCAGAGCCAAAGTGGCCATCTTTTTCTCTTTCTTTTTCAAACTTCCAATGAAATGCCTTCTCTCTTTTTCTTTTTCTCTTTTTTTTTTTTTTTTTTTCAAATTAGCATTGACTGGAATGCCACATTTCTTCTGCTGATACATCATTGCCTTCAATTTTTATTCTTCTTTTGTTGTCAAACTGTTACTCAATTCTCCTTTCTTCAGCTTCCTTCCCTTTATCTTCTGACTTCTCAGAGTGAGGGTTAGGATAAATGAAGTTGATGAGGTTATTAGATGAGGTTTCAAAGAAATCTTAGATTTGTAAAGCTCAAATGGTGTGTATCAAGGGCAGTTTCAAAAGGTGGGGCTTTGTAAGGTTCAAACTGTCCAAAAGGAGGCCTTACATCATGTCTTTAATATCACGAGTGCTGTCAAATTATTTCAATTTGGATATGTGTAACTTCTAGTGCAAGTAAGCAGGTTCAATCAGTCCCAAAAGCAGAAAAAATTGCCAATTCATACCTCCAAAGAATACATTTCAGGTCCAAACCTCACTGGGTGTGGGTTTTTTTATCAAATTCCTGAGGTATATCATCACTGTTTTCCCTCTTTTTAGGTTTACTAAAACATCAATTTTCTTTTGGAAATTTCCTGACATTCACTTCATGAAAGTATTAGAATTACACTAGAAATTAATTTCAAAAAGTTTTTAACTTCATTTTTTTCAAAACAGCAGGTGTGAAATTACTTCATTTTCAAAAATTCCACTAATCATAAGATGTACTGATGTTAACTCAATTATTGATTATTGACATTTTTGTCACACCCCCAAACCAAAGGGGAGCAGGGTCCACACTGGTCCAAAGCAAAGAAGAGAAACATGCAAGAAAAAAAATCATGATGACAAGAAGACAGACAGAAATGCATAGTAATTTCACAAGAAAAACCAGACTTTATATTACAAACTCATAACACAGATAAGTACAAAGTGCTTTAATAACTGGGGTCAAAATCTGTATCATAAGTTGGTTCAATGGGATCAGAACTGGAGTCACTGTCAGAGTCAGAACTAGAATCAGTATTGGAGTCTGAACTTGATTTAGCTTTCTCCTGGATTGTGTTTTGCAGCTTAGTGTATTCCTCTGATTTGATCTTTTTGGTGAGGCCAATGTACTTTCCAAGTCTAGTGGTTTTCAGTTTTTCCTGGTCAAGCTGTGCTTGCAACATGGTCACCTTGTGCTGCTCACTCCGAACCATCTGAAAAGTTTGACCCAGCAGGTCCTTCATTTTCTCTCTCTCAAATTTCATGAATAACTCCAATTTCCGAATCTGGTTTTCATAAGGGGTTCTAATGTAGGCTTGTAAATCAGCTACCCCTTTGAGAACATCTCTACAGATATATGGATTTTCTTCCATGGCTCTTCTGAGGGTGGCAAATCTGGGAAGGGGAATGGAATGGTAGGGGATCAAAGGTATCCCAGCTATGGGAGTGGAAGTATCCAGAAGGATGACTTCAGGGTCGGTCTGAGTGGCTTGATCAGAGAAAGTGAGGAGTGGTGAAGGGGACTCAACCAGAGGTACTTCAGGTTCAGTTTGGGTAGCATGGGCAGTAGTGGTGGGGGTGGGCAGATCAACCAATACTACCTCTGGTTTAGTTTGGGTAGCATGGGCATCAACAGTAGGTACAGTGGTAATGGTAGTTGTGAGGGATGTGGAGGCTAAGGTTTGGAGAAGGTCATTGGTCACAGACTGGTTTTCTGTGTTGATTTGTAGTTGGGCTTGGATGGATTGGAGGAAGGCAAGTATTTGGTTTATAGATTCAGGTGTGGGGGAGGTGTGCATAGCAGGGACTGGTACAACTGAAGTGGATGGTGGAGGTGCAATGGGTGAAATGGCTGTAAAGGGAGAAGTGGCAAGTGAGTGAAATGATGAGGGTCAGGTATAGGGACAGGTTCAAGCCCCACATTTTCAAAAATAGATCCCATTAATGAGGAATAAGCCTCTGTAGTGAAAGGCTCAGGTTCAGGTGTATGGGATACTTCAGGTGTGTGGGTTGAGGGGCTTTGGAGCAGAGGAGTGCAGGGAGATTGGGCAATAAAATCTGTAGCCAAAACTTGGGCATTGGTGGGAGAAATTGGTGGTGTGAGTATGGTTGGAGTGGTTGGTGTAGAGGGGGAATCTGCAATTGGGATAATGGTGGGTATGGGAGATGGGACAGCTGGGATAGGTGAAGTGGCAGGAGCTGAACTAGGTGAGGAGGGTAAAAGGCCAACTTCCTCAAGAATTGGTGCAGCTGAAGAGCTGGTCACCATGGGAAGGATAGTTTCTTCAAGAATGGGTGCAGCTAAAGAGCTGGTCACCACAGGGTCTGGCAGAGCTGCTTCAAGAATTGGTGCAGCTAAAGAGCTGGTCACCTCAAGATCTGGCAAAACCGGTTCTAAGGGAGCTGCAGGGGCAGGTTCATTAACAGCTGCAGGTGCAGGTGCAAGTTCACCTTCCTCTCGCAGTCTTTTCAGCATGGCTTGGCTTGTAGTCCAAGCCTTTTTCCCAAAATTGTGAGGAGCTATGACTTCAAATGGCTCCTGGTCATCAATGTCACACTTGGCTCTGAGGAGGGCTGTGATCAATCTACCAAATGGGAGTCCAGCTAATTTCTGCTCCTTTTTCAACTTGGCACTAATATCAGCCATGGCTTCAAAAATTAACTTAGGGGCATTGAAAAACTGCCCCTTAGAAAAATGAAAGAGAGCCTCTAGAATTGGTGTTCTCCTCTCTTGGCTGTGCCCGGTGACATAAAAACTTCCCCTCAAAATGGAATCCATCAATAAAAATTGGAGTGCTAGGTCTCTCCTCATTATGGACTGTCCAGTGCCAACAATTCTTTGGGTTAAATGTGCAGCCATTTCTCTAAAGGAGGCTGCTTCTGGTGCAGCCAATGGACCAGAAGGATCAAATTGGAAGGGTATCCCCAAAGCATTCCCTATGTCTTCATATGTGACAGTTAGATCGCAATCATCAATAAAGATAACCAGGGTAGGGACATCAAAGATCTTTTCAGTGACTTTTACCAGGTTTTAGTACCATAACTTCACCATTCGCGGGTAAATTTTCTCTGGCAGAGGGGTAAGGATATTGCTTAGTGAGGCATCTCTCATGTATCTTAAAGATAGTAGACAGCCCGGTTTGTTGACGAAAACAGTTTCGTCCACAATCAGCTCAGGAATTAGTTTCTGAGCTTCAATGAATGGATTTGGCAGTACCAAATGTATAGGCAGAGGAGGAAGCTTAGGCTCAGGACTAGCAGCTGCAGGGATGGGTTCCTCATGTCTCACTTTCTTCCCTTTCTCAATCCTATCCGCTTTATCCATTGATAGTTTTCTTTTGGCTGAAGTTTTGGTTTTTCCTTTTGGGGTAGGTTTGCTAACTTTCTTAGCAGAGGATTTTGGGAACATAAATGATTTCTCCGCTTTTCCCATTCTAAATTTATGTATGAAAATGCCCTAGCAGATCTTTGACACAAAATCAAAATTTTCAAATGATAAACAGAGGGAATGCGCAGAAAAATACCGAGATCTAGGGTTTTTGATTGAGCGTGTTGCTTGCTTGCTGAAATCCCCCAGACCAAAAGCTAAAATCCTTCTCTGAAAGCTCAAATGATCGAACAAAGGTGAAGAAAAGTGTGGCTAGATTCTCAAACCTTGCAAGGAAAGAAAGAAATAGGGTTTCTGTGGAACAGGACGTTCTCAGAAAGCTTTCGAATATGAAACCCTTACTTCAAAAGGGTTTAAATATGCTCAAGGTTAATTTCGCAAAGTCCTTTTTAAATTTTCGAAAAGTTCCAAAACAGACCTTTTTACAACTGAGAATGGCATCAGTACTATTCGAAAAGCTAATAGCTTCAGAAACATCTTTTCGAAAAGAAAATGGCTTCAGAAACATCTTTTCGAAAATAAAATGGCTTCAGAAACAACTTTTCGAAGAGAAAATGGCTTCAGAAACAACTTTTCGAAGAGCAAATCCTTGCTTTCGAGCAGTTCGTTACAAATCCAAATTCTTTTCGAAAAGTAAATTGAACTTTGCGAAAAGACAATTTTTACTTTACGACTTAACTTTTCACATATTTAAACCATGCGAAAAGAGACAAATCATGAATAAAAATGGAGAAAAAGAAACTAAGCAAAAACTATGAAATAAAAGCATATTGTACAGTTGTATACCATCAGATTTGGGGAGGCTCTTGATGATAGATGGGCTGCACAGGCTCCTGGGTATTTTCAATGCATGGTTTGAGCCTCTGACCATTTACTTTCAAGATTCTTCCATTACTTAGATCTATGATGTCAACAGCTCCAGAAGGAGCTGCCTGAATGACAGTATATGGCCCTTCCCATCTGGATCTCAGCTTTCCAGGAAAAAACTTAAGTTTTGAGTTAAATAACCATACCTTAGAGCCAGCTGTGAACTCTTTTCTCAACAAATTTTTATCATGGAAGGCTTTGACTTTCTCTTTGTAAACTCTTGAATTTGTGTATGCATCCATTCTCAGCTCCTCCAACTCAGCAAGTTGCAGTTTCCTGTGATTACCAGCAGTAGTTAGATCCATGTTCAATATTTTAATGGCCCAAAAGGCTTTATATTCTAACTCCACTGGTAAATGGCATGCTTTGCCATAGACCTACCTGAATGGGGACATGCCAATTGGGGTTTTATAGGTTGTCCTATATGCCCACAATGCATCATTCAACTTAAAGGACCAATCCTTTCTGTCCTTCTTCACAGTCTTTTCCAGTATATGTTTGATTTCTCTATTGGAAATCTCCACTTGTCCACTGGTTTGTGGATGGTATGGAATAGCTACTCTATGAGTCACAGAGTATTTTTTTAATAAAGTTTTAAAATATTTATTACAAAAATGGCTTCCCCCATCACTGATAATGGCTCTGGGAAAACCAAACCTGGAAAAAATGTGATCCTTTAGAAATTTAAGAACCACTTTGTGATCATTTGTTTTAGTGGCTGTGGCTTCAATCCATTTGGATACATAATCCACAGCTACTAAAATAAAATTATACCCATTGGAAGGAGGAAAGGGGCCCATGAAGTCTATCCCCCAAACATCAAATAACTCAACTACCAAAATAGGCTGTAAAGGCATTGAGTTTCTCTTGGAAATGCTGCCTAATTTCTAGCAGTTCTGGCAAGACTTACAGTGCTATAGAGCATCTTTGAAAAGTGTAGGCCAATAAAATCCACACTGCAAAACCTTTGCAGCAGTTTTGTTTCCACTAAAATGGCCTCCACAGGCCTGTTCATGACACATAGAAAGTATTCTATGAAATTCTTGGTCAGGGACACATCTTATTATTTGGTCTGCACAACTCTTAAACAGATAAGGATCTTCCCAGATGAAATGTTTAACCTTTGAGAAGAAAAGATCTTTATCCATTTTATTCCAATGTTGAGGAATTCTTCCAGTAGCCAAAAAGTTGACTATGTTTGCAAACCAAGGAGTGTGTACACTAATAGCAAAAAGTTGCTCATCAAGGAAAGATTCATTGATAGGCAGCCTATCAATCTCAGCACTTAAAATTCTAGACAGGTGATCAGCCACCACATTCTCCACCCCCTTTTTATCTTTGATCTGTAAATCAAATTCCTGTAATAGGAGAATCCACCTGATTAATCTTGGTTTGGTGTCCTTCTTAGACAGAAGATATTTCAAGGCAGAGTGGTCAGTGAACACCACTATTTATGAACCCAAGACATATGACCTGAATTTCTCTAAAGTAAAAATAATTGCCAGCAGCTCCTTCTCAGTTGTTGTGTAATTGAGCTGTGCTTCAATCATTGATCTACTGGCATAAGCTATGACATGAGGTAGCTTTTCCTTTCTCTGTCCAAGGACAGCTCCCAAAGCATAATCTGATGCATCACACATCAGTTCAAAAGGTAGTGAATAATCTGGAGACTGTAATATTGGAGCTGAAATCAAACAGTTTTTTAAGAATTCAAATGCCTTCATGCATTCATTATCGAAAACAAAAGGGACATCTTGGCATAATAAATGACAAAGAGGCTTGGTTATTTTACTGAAGTCCTTAATGAACCTTCTGTAAAATCCATGTAAACTTCTGATTTGTTTAACAGTTTTGGGAGGTGGTAAATGTGCAATTAAATCAATTTTTTCTCTGTCCACCTCAATGCCCTTGTGGGAAACAACATGGCCAAGGACAATTCCTTGGGTGACCATGAAATGGTTCTTTTCCTAGCTCAAAACTAGATTGGTTTCTTCACATCTCTGTAACACCAATTTGAGATGATGTAAACACTGGGAAAAACTGTCTCCGTAGATTGAAAAATCATCCATAAAAATCTCCAGAAATTGGTCAATCATATCAGAGAAAATGGAATACATGCATCTTTGAAAGGTAGCAGGGGCATTACAAAGACCAAAAGGCATTCTCCTATAGGCAAAAGTGCCAAAAGGGCAAGTGAATGTGGTCTTTTCCTGATCTTGTGGGTACACAGGAATCTAGTTATAACCAGAGTAATCATCAAGAAAACAGTAATAAGCTTTTCCTGCTAGCTTATCTAAAATCTGATCAATGAATGGGAGAGGGAAATGGTCTTTTCTGGTCATTGAATTTAATTTTCTGTAATCAATACAGACCCTCCACCCAGTTGTTTGTCTGGTTGACATAAGCTCACCAGAATCTAAGGTTACAACAGTGATCCCAGATTTCTTAGGTACCACCTGTATAGGTGCCACCCAAGCTGAATCTGAAATGGGGTAAATGACCCCTGCATTCAACAACTTAACAACCTCTGTCATGACCACTTCTTGCATATGAGGGTTCAGCCTCCTTTGCATTTCCCTAGAAGGCTTTGCATCTTCTTCCAAATGGATTTTGTGCATGCAAACAGCTGGACTGATTCCTCCCAAATCAGCAATAGTCCAGCCAATTGCCCTTCTATGTTCTTTCAAAACAATCAACAGCTCTTCCTCCTGCTCCTTTGTGAGGGAGGAAGAAATAATCGCAGGCAATGATTTATGATCTCCTAAAAACACATATTTCAAATTTTCTGGCAGCTGCTTCAGTTCTAAATCAGGTGGGCTGAGAAAAGAAGGTAACAAAGGTACCTTAGCTGTTTGTGGAAGGGGAAGAGTAGCAGGTTTCCAAGAAGAGAAACTTGCTGATTGATTATGAGTTCCTTGCACAACATTTACTTCCTCAGACTTTGAGATACAAACTGTTTCTTCCTTAGAATTTCCCCAAGCATCTTTAGCATCTGTGGTGAAATTTTCACACTGCAGAAACTGTTGTAAAGTCCCTTCTACCAGTTCATCCAATAGATCAACATGAAAACATTCCTCATAGCTGAATTGAGGCTGTGTGACTGCATTATAAACATTTAATTTTACCTTCATGTTTCCAAAAGAGACTTCCATAATACCAGACCTGCATTGAATGCAAGCATTTGCTGTAGCCAGGAATGGTCTTCCCAAAATGACAGGTATGGAAGTTTTGCTTTTGGTAGGTTCCATGTCCAAAACTAGAAAATCAGCAGGATAGAAAAATTTATCTACTCCCACCAATACATCTTCAATCATCCCAACTGGCTTCCTTTCAGATCTGTCTGCTAGTTGTAACACCACATGAGTGGGTTTTAATTCTCCCAAACCTAGTTTCTCATATACAGAATATGGAAGTAGGTTGACACTAGCACCCAGATCTAATAAAACCTTTTCAATGGTATGTTCCCCAATAATGCAAGGGATTGTGGGGATTCCAGGATCTTGAAGTTTAGGAGGTGTGGCAATGGACAACACCTGATTAACTCTTTCCACAGCAAAGACCTTCTTGGATAACTGTATCCTAGACTGTCTTTTGCGAGTGCAAACATCTTTCAAAAATTTTGCATATGCTGGAATTTGTTTGATTGCCTCAAGCAAAGACAGATTTATCTTGACTTGCTTGAAAGTCTCCATCATTTTATCTATTTTTATGTTCCCCTTATCAAAAGGGGATACAGATTTCATTGCATGAGGAAATGGAAAATGAGGAACTAGTCCTTCATCTACAGCTTTGGAAGCATTATCAGAATCTTTTTGATTTTTTTGTTTTTCATTTGTTTGATTTTTCTGAGGTACATCAACACCCCCACTGCTATCATTATGCTGCTCTTGCTGCATATCTTTATCATTTTCCTCATCTTTTTCTTCTTCAGTACCCACTTTGTTATTTATAATTCTTCCACTTCTCAAAGTTGTGACAGTTTTTACTTCTTTATGTGAAATAGAAGCTTCTCCAACCATGAACTGTCCTTTGGGATTGTTCAAAGGTTGGCTGGGTAACTTTCCTTCCTCTCTTTTGGCCAAAGTATTTGAAAGCTGTCCTAATGTTTCTTCAATCTTCTTTATGCTTTGACTGTGAAAATTCACAGTCTGAGTTAAAGATCCTAAATTCTGGAGTGAATTTAGGACTTGATCTTCAAAAGAAGGGGACCTGGAAGGGATTTGAACTAGGGCAGATTGCTGCACAGGTTGTTGTGGAATGGGTTGCTGAAAATTTGGCTTGGCATAAAACTTCTGCTGATAAGGCTGTGCAGTTTTGAAACGCATTTGGTTCTTAGGTTGCTGCTGCTATTGTGATTGATAATTTCCTTGGCTCCACCTCAAATTAGGGTGCCCTCTCCATAGATATTCATTTGACTGCATCTGTCCAAATGATTGAGCAGCATGAGCTTGTTCCACCACTAAATCTAGGAACTGTGGTGCAGCAGGACATTGGTCAATTGAATGAGTAGGGACCGCATATCGCATATGCCTCCTCTACTCTTGCAACCATTGGATTTTTAAGTGAGTCCATCAATCTATCAAACTTTGTGGTTAAATTGTCCATCTTTCTTTCCAACTCATTCACCTTATAAATCTTTCCTTTGGTGGTTTGCTGATTGTTCAACCTAGCAGGATTTTAAATATCTCTTGACAGAGATTCCTGTTGAGTTGAGTTTTCACCAATTACTTCAAATAAGTCTTAAACCTCCTCAACTATTTTTTGCAAGTGCCTCCACAGGAGGCATCCACCATATTTTTGCCTTTTTGATCAATTCCTTGATAGAAGCTTTGAACCAGCTGCCATCTGGGAATTTGATGATAAGGACATTGCCTTAAAAGTTCCTTAAATCTTTCCCATGCTTCATGGAAAGTTTCAGTTGAGTTTTGTGAGAAAGAAATGATACTTTGTCTCAATTGGCTTGTTTTAGACATTGGGAAGTATTTGGCTAAAAATTGACACTGCAAATCATTCCAAGAAGTGATACTATTTGGTGCTAACATAGATAACCATGCTCTAGCTTTGTCCTTTAATGAAAAAGGAAAGAGCCTAAGCTTGGTTGCTTCTGGACCAAGTCCAGCTATGTTGAATGTGGTGCAAAGAGCCAAGAATTCATCCACATGTTTGTATGGATCTTCCTTACTCAACCCATGGAAGGAAGGAAGCATTTGGATGGTTGATGATTTGATCTCATAATTTCCTTCAACAGTAGGAAATTGAATGCAAAAGGGAGAATTATAAGCACCAGGTGCGAAGTAATCCCTCAAAAGTCGAGGTTCTTCACCCATAGTAGCAGAATTCTGTGTTGTTTGTTTGGTTCGTAATAGCCTTTCAACTTCTAAATTCAGTGGGACAATCTCAGGGCTGAGAGTCCTCCTACCAAACATACAACTTAGAACAAAAAATCTGATTATTCACAGTAAACCTTCAGACTTCCTTTTTAAGTAGATTCCCTCCTTCAAAAATTGGATATGAATAACTGCACAGGTATAACAATAGAATAGTTTAGTACTGATATAAAAAAAATGAAAACTTAGGTCTACCTATTTTAGAACAAATTCCCTGGCAACGGCGCCAAAAACTTGTTGTTTGCTTCTAAGTGTGCTTGATTTATTTGTGTTTTGAAAACAGGTTTGCAAGTGCTAAGTTATAATGAATCTAGAACATTAAAAAGAGTAAAGAAATATCAGCACAGAGAGAAGTGAATTAGCCTGCAAGATCAGGGCCAATTGTAGCAAGTTTTAAATGTAAGTGAGTAAAAGATCTTCCACAGAGAATTTATTTAAAATGCAAGATAAACCTCCAGATCTGAGCTACCAGATCTGGCCTCTTATCCTATCTAGAAAGCACATAAGATGGGAGGTTGAATTTGTCACATTAACTAAATGATAAAAGTAAAAGTTAAACTAAATGATCCAGATCTGAGTTGGGGGAATTTTGATGTAAACTTATAAAAATGGAGACATAATATCTAACTTTGATTTGGTCCTTGAAATACAATGAGAATGATTGCAGCTCAACTGAGAGATGATCCAATCTTCATCTGGCTACAAGCACAGATGTAAGAGAAATAAATCTAACTCAAGGATTAGATTTCAGCTTATGGCTATGGTCTGTCCACTTTAATGGTCACAGACCATCCAATAGTCTTTTAATCCAAATCCTTAATTTAGAACAAGAAACATCACTACAAATGCCGTGAGAGATTAGGTTACAAACACTAATTCTCACAGGATTAATGAATCAAGGGAAATTGCATGAAAAATAGTAAATCTAAAGGAGTCTAATGCAATAAGGAGATCAGAGGAAACCCTTAACATGAGTCCAATTGAGAATGTACGGTTTACAGCAACCTTTTCAAATTCACCATTACAATTAGAGAGCACAGCTTAAACAGCTCTCAGATTTGTAGTCTTAAATATAACTCTCCTTTCAATTGCAGGAGTATCTCACAGCTCTCAATTGCAAGTAAAAGTGAGGCTATTACAGGGATTTCAGACAAACTATCTGATTTGGAAATGGGGGAATAGGAATGAAACTCAAAATCTGGATACCCAAATTGGGCAAATGGTTCGTCTATTTATAGTTTTCCCTAAGTCCAGCTTAGATGTGTATCAACCAATCAGAAGTGCTCAGATCTGTATCAACCAATGGTAGTCGAGCACAAGGATCCAGATCTGCTCTGGCCAATCAGATTGCTCGATCTGGTTTAGCCAATCAAGCGAAATAAGCATCAATTCTGTTATGCATTTTGAAAATCTGTTAGAGCTTCTAGAAGTTCCCGCCAAGTTATTTCATCTCTGGGTGCTCACATGGGGTGGAATATGCCTTTGCTTCATGCTTAGAATCTTTTGGAATGTCCCTAAGTTTTTAGATGGATTGGGACGTGTGAAAAAGATTACTGAATTGCCCTTGCAAAAGCTGGGAATCTCCAGAATGCCTTTTCGCATAGTTTAGGGGACTTTTCGCAAGGTGTTGTAACTCCTGAAGCTCTTTTCGCAATGTTCTGGTTCTATTCGAAAGGAGTTCTCTTCTTTTCAAAAAGGTCAATCTCTTCGAAGAGTTCAGGTGCTCTTCGAAAGCTAAGCCTGGAGTTTTTAGTTCTTTTAGCAGAGTTCAGGTTCTTTTCGCAGAGTTCAGGTTCTTTTCGAACAGTTCAGGTTCTTTGCGAAAAGTACTCTGTAGAGCATTTTTCTGTTCGAATTGCTCCATACTTCTATTCTGGGTTGAGACCAGGTCTTTGCCTCTTCAGTTCAGACCTTTTAACAGCTAGTGAGGTTGTCCCTTCTCTTTCTTCCTTTGGATCGACATGGATTATCATCTTTTTGGCACTTTTAAGCTGCTTTCATGGTTAAGCCTGTCTTTATTGTTAGCTGAAATACAAGCACTTAGAACACTTATTTAGTTCTCCCAAAGGTCTACCAAGACTCAGGTTGAGGGGTGAAAAATGGTATTTTCCAGTTCTCAACTGGGAGTGCATAGTCAGGTGTTTCGAGTACAGGGGCAGAGGTGAGGCAAATCTTCAAAGTTTCAAAAGCCTCAATACATTCAGCAGAAAAGTCAAAGGGTACATCCTGGCAGAGCAGGTACCACAATGGTTTAGCAATTTTGTTGAAGTCTTTTATGAACCTCCTGTAGAATCCAGCATGTCCAAGGAAAGATCTGATTTGTTTGACTGTTCTTGGAGGGGGAAAATTTGTAATGAGGTCAACTTTGGTCTTATCTACCTCAATCCCATCTTTAGAGACTACATGGCCCAACACAATACCTTGTGTTACCATGGAATGGCTCTTTTCCCAACTTAAGACCAAATTGGTCTCCTCACCTCTTTGCAAGACCAGGTGGAGGTGTTGCAGACATTGGCCAAAACTGTCCCCATATACAAAAAAATCATTCATAAAATTTTTTAAGAATTTGTCAATCATATCAGAGAATATGGTATTCGTACACCTCTGAAAGGTGGCTGGGGCATTACACAACCCAAAAGGCATCCTTCAGTAAGCAAAGGTGCCAAAAGGACAAGTAAATATAGTTTTCTCTTAATCAAGAGGGTGCACATGTATTTGGTTGTACCCTGAGTACCCATCAAGAAAACAGTAAAAAGCTTTTCCAGCCAACTTATCCAGAATTTGATCAATGAATGGGAGAGGGAAGTCGTCTTTTTTGGTCTTAGAGTTGAGATTTCGATAATCGATGCAAACTCTCCAGCCAGTGGTCTCCCTGGCTGGTCTCAGCTCTCCAGACTCAGTTGTGATAACTGTTATGCCAGATTTCTTAGGCACCACTTTGATAGGTGCCACCCATTCAGAATCAGAAATGGGGTAAATTACCCCGACATCTAGCAATTTGATGATTTCTTTTAGGACCACTTCCTGCATGTGAGGATTCAATTTCCTCTGCATTTCCCTGAAGGGTGTTGAGCCCTCCTCTAGATGGATCTCGTGCATACAGATTGATGCATCTATCCCTCCTAGATATGCAATGATCCAGCCAATTGCCTTTTTGTGCTTCCTCAAGACTGTTAGTAATTCTTCCTCTTGCTCATTGGTAAGAGAGTAGGAGATAATTATAAGAAGTTTTTCATCTTTCTTAATGAAAGCATATTTCAATATTTTTGAAAGCTTCTTGAGATCTAGATCAGGGGCTTGTTGGATGGATGGCAGGATTGGTGCTTTGTTGGTTTGAGGAAGAGGCAGCAATGTAGGTTTCCAAATGGAATGCTGCACTAAGCCCACAGAAGACTTCAATGTGGTCATGTTTTCTGGCATTACAGCTGGGCTTCCTTCCTCTACCATGTTCCAAACTTTAGCTAAACTTATGACAATGTTGTCCCGCTCCAGCAGAGTGGGCAATCTCTCTTCAACAACTTCTTCTAGTACATCCACTGCAAAGCTTTCCTCACTATCCAACTGAGGGTACTTTGCACTGTTGTACACATTCAACTCAACCTTCATAAGTTTAAAAGTTATCTCCATGATCCCTGACCTGCATTGAATGCATGCATTGGCTGTGGCAAAGAATGGCCTGCCCAAAATAACAGGTATAGGGGATGTACTCTTGTTGCAGCCCATGTCCAAAACAAGGAAGTCTGTAGGGTAGAAGAACTTGTCCACCCCACCAAGACATCCTCTACCACTACCATAGGTCTCCTTTCAGACCTATCAGCCATTAACAGCACAATGGGGGTGGGTTTTAGCTCCCCCAAACCAAGCTGCTAATACACACTGTATGTCAGCAGGTTAACAATGGCTCCAAGGTCTAGAAGGGCCCTTCCAATTGTGTGGTCTCCAATTATATAGGGAATAGTGGGTATTCCTAGGTCTTGCAACTTCTCAGGCATTGTCATGTTTAATACAGAATTAACTATATTAGTTGCAAAGACCTTTTTGGACAAGCGGCCTCTAGCTTTTCTTTTCTGGGTACAAAGGTCTTTCAGAAATTTTGCATTTGCTGGGACCTGTCGAATTGCATCAAGCAGGGGCAAATTGATTTTTACCTGCTTAAAGGTCTCCATGATTTCCTCTATCTATGCATTTTCCCTTATCAAAAGGGGTAGGGCCACTCAAAGCTTGAGGAAATGGCAACTGAGGTACTGCTGGTTCCTCAGCTGCAAGCCTATGACTGAACTTTTATTTTTTTATTTTTTCATCTTTTATTTCCTACTGAGGCTCAACTACAGCCTCTTTATTTTTCCCTTGTTGCAGGGAAGCAGGCAACTCTTGGCTCTGTTCTCTAACAAAGTCCTCTTCACTTTCACTAGATAGTTCTTTGGGAATGACCTCTCCTTGTTCCTTTCCCACCTGGTTGTCTACCAGCCTACCAGACCTTAGGGTTGTGATGGCATTAGCTCCATTAAAACTTGAGGAGCCTTCTCCAATCGAATATTGGCCCTTAGGGTTGGCCACTGGCTGGCTTGGCAACCAGCCCTCTTCCCTTTTGGCCAAGGCATTGGATATTTGGCCAAGTTGTTATTCTATTTTCTTTATGCTTTGACTGTGAGAAGTCACAGTCTGAGTCAAGACTCCAAGGCTTTGTAATGAGGTCAAAACCTGGTCCTCGAAAGAACTACCAACTGATTTTGCTGTTGGGGCTACTGCTGGAAATTTGACCTTGGGGCATATCCCTGGTTAAATTACTGATGTGGCCTTTGAGGTAAGGCCAACATCTGTTGTGGCTGTATATAATTATCATTTCTCCACCTCAATTTTGGGTGGTCTCTCCACTGGTAACCAGCATTTTGGTGCTGGTATCTAAATGGCTATTTGTTGTAGCCATCAGATTGTTGTTGGCCAAATGATTAGGCAGCAGCAGCTTGTTCCATCACATACTCAGGATATTGCCCTACAGATGGGTACTCTTCCACTATGTGTTGTGGA
Source organism: Chloranthus sessilifolius (assembly GCA_021018995.1). Lineage (NCBI taxonomy): Eukaryota > Viridiplantae > Streptophyta > Magnoliopsida > Chloranthales > Chloranthaceae > Chloranthus > Chloranthus sessilifolius. The sequence goes on along the minus strand of CM037595.1, from coordinate 17,156,821 downwards.
GATTAGCATATCAGACATGCCTCCATCACTTGTGCAGCCAATCTGGGTTGCACCACAGTTAATAGTCTATCAAACTTATCAGAAAGATTGGCCATCTGCATTCTCAGGTCATTGTTTCCACTAATTTCATACATCTTTCCTTTGGAAATTTCAGCAAGCCCCAGCTTAGGAGAAGGCTCTTGAACAAGGACACCTTTTGGAAAGCATTCTCACTGATGACCTCGAACAAGTTCCATGTCTCATCAGCTGTTTTGTGCATGTAAGTTCCACCACAAGAGGCATCTACTACGTCTCTACTTTTCTCATCAATCCCATTATAGAAGCTCTAGACAAGCTGCTAGTCAGGGATCTTGTGGTGGGGACATTATTTGAGTATCTCCTTAAATCTGTTCCATGATTGATTAAAATTCTCAGTTAGGGATTGGGCAAAAGCAAGTATTGCTTTCCTCAACTGGCTGGTTTTTATCTCTGGGAAGAATTTGGTCAAAAATCTTGTCTGGAGGTCTTTCCAAGAAGTCATGCTGTTGTTTGGGAGAGTAGCTAACCAGGTGTTGGCCCTGTCCTTTAGGGAGAAAGTAAAGAGCCTTAATCTAGTGGCTTCTAGTCCCAAACCAGCAATGGAGAATGCTGTGCATAGGGCCAAGAATTGGTCAATGTGCTTATAAGGATCTTCCTTGCTAAGCCCATGGAAAGAGGGAAGCATTTGGATGATTGAGGTTTTAATCTCATAGTCTCCTTGAACATCTAGGAATTGAATGCTGAATGGGAAATTATAATCATCAAGAGCATTCAATTCCTTCAATGTTCTAGGTTGCTCTTCACCCATGACTGTTGTCTCAATTTTAGTAGGGGGCTCAATTGTGGTGTGTCTGGGCGTACTTGGTCTTCTGCCCCTTTCTATGTCATGGTTAGGAGGCTCTAATGTGGGACTGAGGGATCTCCTTCCTAACATGCACACACACCAACAACAAGGAAGACTACTTGCAGACACATTGCAATTAATAAAATTACAACTATCCTAATCAATTGCTATGTAATTTTCAAAGGATAAATAGACTGAGTTTTTGAGGGTTAGAGGAGTGCAAATTGAGGTAGCTAGACTCCCAGTGTAGTTCTACTTTCCTTCTCTGCTGCTGTCCAGATCTGCAAGAAAAATTCCAAATGTAAATCAGTAGTATCAATTATTCACAAGCACAACTATCAAAGAATAACGAATATAAAAATCTAAGGTCTACTAATAGATCAAGATTTCCCGACAGCGGTGCCAAAAACTGATTAGGAAGTAGGTCAAGGCGAAAGAGATCTATTAGGGCCTTCACATAAGCCGTGTCGGCCCTCACAGTGGGGCATGAAATAAAATCCCCAAAACCGGCTTAAGCAAGCAGGTCCTTCACCACTGGGGGAAGATAGAGCATGAGGCGCTAGAGATTGAACCAGCCACCCCGAAACATGATATGAGGTAAAGGCTGCAAACAAAAGGAATCTATTAAACATGAGCGAAATGGTATAACAAAGGCATCGAAGGAAAAGAAAAGGGCTCATCGGTTTAGCTGGCTAGCAATTCCGAAGTTTGAGATATGGATGTGCTGACAATGGAGGAGGCAGACACACCTTCATTTTCATACCGGTTGAGAAGAGCCCGAGAAATGATAAATCATCCATGAGGTCCATAGGCCATCTCTGGCCCCTCTTGTTGACCTTGCCCTTCGTCGTTAGACATCCTGGAAATATGGAATACATCAGTATAAGGGAAGGTTGCTTAAAAAAAAAAAAGAGAAAAAGAAAAGAAAAAAAAAGGGGAAGAAATTCACTAATCCATCATGAAAGAAATATAAGAAAAAAGAAAAAAAATGATGATGACTGATGAATGATGATGATATAATAAAAAAAATGAATGAAAAAAGAGGAGCATAGGAATAAGGAATCACATATACTTGAAAGAAAAGCATTAATCTTTCACCACAAAAAGAAAGAACATCAAGCATTTCAAATAAAAAAAAAGCATTATCAAAATCTAAAGGAGAGATGAAAGAGGGGTGGTGATTCCCTTCAATAGGAGAGGAAAATAGATCTAAAGATCGGCGGAGAGTGAACGCTTTTAATCGGCACAAGCGACTCTCGGTGGTAGAACTCAAGCAAAATCAAACACAAAAACGCTAGGGGGCTGTCCCGGACTTGAGAAGGAAGGAGGGAAGAAAATGGAATTTGAAAGGAGGGCCCCTTTTGTGCTCGGGCTCGAGCAGTTTTAAAACTGCCAGATTTTGGTCAGGCATATATAATATATACACTCGGCCATTTTTGTTGCAAATTTGCCAGGCATATATATTATATATGCCCAACCAAATTTTGGCTTTGATAACCCGACAGGTCCTTTGTATGCCCCAGATCTAGGCCCGGCCCCTCTTAGAAGCCCACATATCACCAGGAGTGGTGCACGCATCCCCAAATGGCCCTTCGAGCTCCCTTCGATTGGCCCAAAGGGACCGTGCTACAATAGGCAGATCTAGATCTATAAGCGCCCACCGAGTGCTCCCATAAAATCATAAAATCATAAAAAAAATTTTGCACAAAACTAAAAAAAAAAGAGATTCACATAAAATAACAAAAAAAAAAGAAAAAGGAAAAATGCCAAAACACAACACTAGTTCTCAAAAGAGCGTCACAACGCCTGTTTGCCCCACTCTGAGAGCCGTGTTAAATCAATTCAGAATGATCGGGTTTACCCGAAAATTCTCAAACCCTATTTTACACAGGGACACCTCATGCCTGATTCGACAGGCAAAACACTAGTCATGTTTACCCCCGGCCATTAGGAACCCACTTCCGAAACCACTTTCCTGAACAAGATATCTGGGTCTAATTTGTTTAAAAATCAAGACCCCGCATCCCTAGGAGTTAGGACATGATCCGACAGGCAGATAACTTTACCCATCCCCAGTCACTATACACTAAACATTCCCCAGGAGTCCTGGCCTGATCCGGCAGGCAAATAAACTCATCCATCACCGGTCGTTCCAAGGAACATACACTTAGCCCAAAATCTTCCCCAGCTAGAGGCGAGACCTGATCCGGCAGGAAAACCAAGGACCTATCACTGGGATGAGCATGTCCTTGAGGTGTATCAACATTGCAAGTTGATCTACCAATACATGCGAAAATAAAAATAGTTGGAGCATACTCAAAGTCTCGAACTGACATGTGCAAAAAAAAGAGACCAAAAAAAGGGGGGAGAAGGAGAAGGTTCGGGATAACAACCTTTTGTTATGTAGTTAAAATCCTGAGTAGGTGGACCCCACCTTCCAAGCTTTGGCTCTGATCATCCACCTTCTTATCTATGTTAACCAAGAGTGCACCCGACTTCAGACCATTCTAAAAGTCTATTGTCAGTTGAAACTGACCCGTCAAAAATGAAATTACGACCAACCAAATTATGTGCAAACATAGACCGAAGGGTTCATTCCCTTTTATTTCCTTTTACACAGGCTTAAAACCTGTATAGGCATGGTGTCCCTGTTGAATGTACGCACTTGCGTCTGGGTATCCGCAGGATGGTCGTTGGTCATCGTAAATTGTACCTTCGGGTCGAGGCTTTTGTTCGCGCCTATTTGCTGCTTATCGCCCCTAATGGGTGTCTGTCTGTGCATAGTTAGTAAGATGTGATTTCATTAGCGATGGAGGTTAGAATTGACCATCTCTTTCGATGGATGTTTGGGTCCTAGTCTGATCTTTTTTAGCTTCGTCTCGAGTTAAGGCACTCCGGTTTGTGTGAATCAGGAGCACCTCACCACCGAAATGTGCACATCCCCAAAGTGTACCTATCCCCGGCAGAGCGCACGCACTCTTAAAGCGTATCAACTGGCATTTGATCCACTTACAGAGTTGTGCAAGAATAAAATTGCCAGAGGCCCTTGAGCTTTGCTTAGAGGCCTCGAAACAAAAGAAAATCCAAAAATAACACACAAAAATTCACTCTGAAAATGGGCACACATTCCTAAGAAGTGTTGCAACATCAATATTCGCTCCACTCGGGTAAATCATGCTAAACCAACCTCAAGGTTGATGGATTTGCCCAGAGACTCCGAGCCTTACCTAAGTAAGGGCACCCGTGGCCAATCCAATGGAGCTGTCGATACCCCATAGGATTGGACATATTGTTTAGGCCTTTGCTTTGTGTACTTCAAGTCGATTCTGAAGCATAGATCGATCACCCCATTTCATGGAGCTGTCTGGTTCAGATTAATACTCAACATCACAAATCTATAATTTCCCTCAGGAAGTGGACGATATCCCAGCTAGCGGGCTTACACTTTTTGTGATCATCGCAGTTATGCCCAGTAATGTCGCAATGCGCTTGGGGACTGTTAGCATTGAGGTACGGATGATATCCCAAAATGAGAGGGCTTACGTACACTCACCATCACCATGAATGTTTGAGAATTGGGTTGAACCAGGCAGACCCATCAAACATGCCTTGGACCTCTTCAGATGTCTCTTATCTTTGGCATCCGATCATTATTGATCGAATACCAAGAGGGGCATCTGTAGACACCCAAATTTGGCCCAAGGCCCGATCAGTCTGTACTCTGAGAGAGATGTACCCATGTGTTTCCGATGGCACCCCTAAACCTTTGGGAATTATCCTGAATCCTTTAGAACCATTCCCCCAACCCTTAGGAATCGCCCTAAACCCTAGGATCCCTTCCCAAACCCAACTTAAACCCTTCTGAGCGTTTGATGGGAGGAGAGCTACAAAATTTTACACAAATCACTACCAAGGATGAGACACATACCATTGGAAGGAGGATTCTCCAGCTTTCCAGCAAGCCAAAGATCACCAAATTTAGAGTTGTGGTTCGAATGATATGGCCGATTGAAGTTTTACATAAAACCATGACTTTTGCTAAGGCGTATGTATTAGATACGCCTAGCAAATTTGGCCCCATTTTGGTCAGGTGTATATATTATATACGCCTGGCATTTTTGGGCCAAATTTGGTCAGGCGTACATAATACATACGCCCAGCATAGGTAGGGCCCACCGCGGACACCCACCTTCTCTGGTCTCCTCTAGTTTTCATGGAAATCATTGTACATAAATTAGGCGTATGTAATATATATGCCCAGCTTAGCTACAGTAACTGCTATCAAATGCCAGAAATTCCTTCATCAAGTTTAACCTTTTGACCATCCCCTTGGTTGATGTGGGTGTCCTAAGGTTTGTTGCACTCCCTTTGAGCTTATATGCAACCCTTAAGCCACCTATGGTCTCCCCCCATCATCTGCCATTGAAACCATTTTCCCAAACCCGTAGGACCCTAAAAACCTAGAAAACCTTAGATGGGGGATTACCTAATTGCTAAACCAATTAGCTCTTAAGTAACCCTCTAACCCACCTCTTCTCTATAAATAGAGAGGCACCCCCTCTTCCCAAAAGGGTTGAAAAATTAAGGTTGAAAGTTGAGCTTAAGAGAGAGAACCCTAGTGAGAGAAAGTTCCCTTTTATTTTTGTATTCTTCAACCAGAATTCCAGCATGCTTAGTTCACCCCTTGTAATCAATTTCAACCATTAGACCACCCCACTTTTAGTCAAGCTTAGTCCCTAGCTTCATCCTACAATTCCCATCTATAGAATCCTAGCATTAGAATCCATTCCCCTACTGTTTAAGCCCTTTAAAGTCATCAGAAGCACGCCGAAGCGAAGGTCTTCCATGGTGCAACAATGGCCCGTGAGCTCCGGCTCACCCCTCTCTTCCTCTACCTTCTTGGTGTTTCCTCCGTCCAAGGATTCAAGCCATTAGGCCGCCAAAATTTTGGTTTGGCTCAAAGCTTGATAGGACCGTATTGTCTTCGGGCAAGGGGAAGCTCCGCCCATTTGTTTTTTATTTTGGCCACAGATAGAGACCGCTACGTGCAGGTTGATCAGGTGCCTAAACCCTTCCCGATCGATAACCGAAGCCCCTACCCTAGAGTCTTTGGCAAAAACTGGAAAATCAGATTCATATTTAGCACTTCTGTGCTCAAAATATTGATTTAAAGGTTTCCCAGCTCACCAAAAGCTTCGGGTGGTGACTCTACATTTATTCCATCATGAGTGCATCATCGCGACGGGTTCGAGAGAATTCATGGTCGAACAATATATAAGGTATTGCCTGCAAAGGGCTTATCTCACTTTTTATAGGTAGTTTTTTATGGGAAATGAGTGCCAAATGTTAGGCCACTCCCCGCTTCTAGGGTTTGGGGCAAATATGCCCAAATGCGTATCTGAGAGGCTGCTCCTTTACCTATTTGGATGGAGGGTGTTGACTGATACGACTCTTTGGAGTCAGCCTCCATCATGTTGATCCCCATTTTATCTGAGATGATATCCTCAAATGTTAACACTGTTTTATGGTGATTCACCATAGAGGGAGTTTGTTCAGGTACGAATCATTGTTCCTCAAAGGGGGATAATGTGGCCAAGTCTATCTCAAGGCTGGGAAGGGTGATGTGAGGATTGGTGGGGTGAACTTGTGTTGTAGGCTTGTGTGGGGTTAATCGGGTTACCCCATTTCGGTCAATCTTCACAACCCTGGCACTTACGAATGAATCTCTAATGTGAGGCCTGGTGTTGATGAGTTCTGGTGTGCTTACATTATTGGTTGGGGGTGAAAGTTATTTAAAAATCAAAGACAGAGTAAAACAGGGGGTGAATCCAGCACAACTTAGAAGTCCTAGACCTGCAAGATACAGGGTCCTTTATAGAAAGTTTTGATAAGTAAGAGTTTATCCCATAGGGAAAGGTGATCTCAAGCTCCAAGGGAGCCATCTCTAGTAGTCCCTCCAGATCTATCTACAGATCTGGCAGTCCTAGAAGGAGGGGAGTTTAAGGTCACTTATTCTAAGTATTTTAATATCTAAACTATAGAAAGGGTTGAGAGGATGGATGGAGTGTGGAAAATAAGTATAAAAAGGGTGAGAAGTATGTTATTGAGCCAAGGTCAGAGAAGTTTTGTAACTCAGATTTAGATCTGATGTTATAGAAATCCTGTCCAGAGGCTACATTATCACCTCTGAGGAGAAAGGATCCAACCCATCACTCTGCCATGATTCCACCCTTAAGGCTATAACCTGTCCACTTAAATGGTCACAGATTATCCCATAGGGGAGCCACTATCCAGGGATGGGTCAAAACATAACAAGTAAATCATTGCAGGCACTATTTCATCCAGGCTACCAGCTCAAGAATCCATAGGGAACCTCAACCTCTAAAGTTCTATATATGGGGCTAAGGCTGTAGGACCATGATAGCCCAGACACATAGAACCAGCAAGAGATTGAGTACAACCTTCGATCCAGCTGTCCATCGCTTGAGCGAGGGTACAATGGTCCAGTCACCAGCCTACAATCTCTATAACCAGATCAGATCCAACATCTGATGGCGGATCTATACAAATATAGGGGAGTCTGCCTCTGTACAATCTCTCACAAGGCTTCTACAAGCTCAGGTGTAAAGAAGAAGGATCCATCTTGGATCGGTGGATTAGAATCACCTTAAGGCTATAATCTGTCCACTTAAATGGTCACAGACTATCCCAGAGGTTATCCTCCTCACGGAGCCCAAAACAAAACAAGAATATCGCTGCTACCACCATGCTCACAAGGCTACCAGCTCAAGCTCCCATGGGGATTTCAGATCTAGTGGGTCCTGTGGTGGGGCTAAGGTTGTAGGACGATGATAGCCTAGAGACACAGGTCACTTGGATCTGAATGGCCCTTAGAATCAGTCCTCCATTGCTTTGAAACATAGCCAAAGTAATGGCGGATCACAAGGCAGCAGCCTTGCACAGAGCATCTCACACATAAACACCAATCCCATAAAGTACAGACCCTATTACAGAACTTCCATTGATCTAATTCAAAAACACATACAAAGGCATAGCCAGCAAGTGCTGGACTATGGAGAGAAGGAAAGAAAAAGAAAATTACTTACTGCTAGAAAGAAAGAGAAAAGAAAAAATGATCTGAGATGAGTTCCCAGATACCTAAACCTAAGCTAGGTATGGGTTTATATAGTAGTGGGGTGGCGGCGCATTAAGGTTAGGAAACCCTAATTTTAATGATGCCACGTGGCCTAATAATGATCCTTGGATGCCTCGGGGCACGTGCACGGAGATTTGAGCGTGGGAGTGCATGCCCTAATCGCTGGAAATACCTAGAAGGTCCTCTACTAAAGAGATGGAAGTTTAGGGTTAGAGCTTCGCTAGGTAGCTGTAGTTTCCCAGACTTGTCGCGTGGTAGCTCTTTGCTCTTCGCTAGGATGATTTGACATTGAAGCTTCAACCGCCGCGAGGTTGCCTTGGTTTGCTCTTCAAGCAGTCGCGCGGTAGAGAATTGCGCTCTCGCTGGATTGGGCTTCGCGAGGTTGAATAGAAAACACAGTCTCAAGTGTCGCGGGGTTGAAATTCATGCAGTCGCGAGGTCACTCGGTCTTTGCTGGGCTAATCTTCGCGAGAGTGAATTTCAGCAGCGTGAGAACTTTGCGAGCACTTCTCTTTACTGGACTTCGCGAGTTACCTTGTGAGGCTCTACTGAGTTCTAAACTGCACGAGGTTCTATGTCTCACTTGATCTTTGCGAGATTGGCTTTGCCTTCGCCAGGATGTTTTCTTTCTTGAATGGCTCGAGAACTGCGCGAGGCATTCTTCTTCTGATAATTGCATCCCTTGGCGATCGCGCATACCGTGAGGAATCTTCTCAAGCTCTCTCCTCGCTCGGAATCACGCGTGAGATTGAGAGAGGTCTGCTTTGAACTGCGTGACACTGCGCGATGTGTTCTACTCTTGAGCTTCACGAGAGCTGCGCAAGTTTGAGTTTCTGAAGCTCTTCAGTCACTCATCTGTGCGAGAGGTTGCTGTAAAGTCTTGGGAAGCTCAGTTGAACTGCGTGAGGCCTATTTCTCCAGAATCCTCTAAAGCTTGGGTCAGCTGTGCGAGGCTCATTTCAGGTATGGATTCAGAGTTCATTCTTATGAGGGATATCTGGTGCCAAAGCAGACTCCTTAACAGGATTCCTGGCCTTATTTCACTGCTGATTATTACCTACACAAAACACTTAACAAGAACTTATTAGGTGGCTAAGGATCTAATCAAAGGTTAAGTTAAGGGGTGCAAAGTGGTACTTTTCAGGTCTTAACACACCCCCAAACCTAATCTTTGCTAGTCCCTTAGCAAAGCTACATTAAATCTACTCTAAAAATTAAATGCCACTTTCGTAGGGAGCACGGATATATTTAGCATATGTACCAAGCCTTTTAAACCCCTAGGTGATCCCTAGTGGAGGAGTGAAGTCTCCTGAGGGTTTTCAATGAAGACACCCACAAACTTCTCAAACGAAATAGTTAACAAAAGTTCAATATCATCGAATGAGCAGTTAAGGAATCAGATTTAGTCTACTCTTGAATCAGTACACATAAGAGAAATTTAATTCATTGGTTGCACAGTAACTTAAACAGCATAAACTCTCATGATTGCACAGCATTTCCAAATAGTTTGCAATCACAGAAAACTGCACAAGTGTGTGTCAGCACTGAGCTTATCCTTATGTCAAAAAATTAGGTTAAGGTCATACATAATGCATTCAAGTTCAGACCCAAAAGAAAACTTTGCAGGGCATACTCTCATAAAGGTTTGTTGAGGGGTTAATTTTCTCACAGGCTCAAGAGCAGTTACATCTCCCAAATGGGTTTGTAAGCATGAGCATAGGCATAGTTCTTAAGTGCTGACATCATTAGCAGTTCCTCACCATAGATTGGATAATTCCTTATCTTCACGTGACAGCTCACTCATCTTTGGATCACAAGGGCTTTTAACTGGGCTGTAATGTGGCTTATGAGATAGGGTTAAAAAGAATGGAAGGTTGAAAAGGGGTTCCAATTTGAGAAATCAGTAGGTCACAGAGGTGGTTCATGACTTCACCTTCCATAATTCAGCTCCTTTCATCTTCTTTGAGATTTTCCGATTTGAAGTGATCAGTTTCTCTTCTTGATTTTGATTTTTCCAATGAAAGTTCCTCTTGACTTCTCCCTTATTCCTCTTCATTATTATTTTTGTTTCTTTTTACTGGAGTTTCCTTCTTTTTATTTTGTTTTTGCTTTTCAGAAATGCCACCATGTTCTCAGTTACCATACTGCCAGATTTTTGAGATCCTTCTTCTCCATTCACCTAATGTTGACCATAGCTAGTCCATCTTCAACTCTTTCTCCTTTACCTTCTGAATTCTCAGAGTGAGGGTAGGTTGAATCAGGTTCATAGGTTCAGGTTCAAGTACTCAGGTGTATTTTGAAGAAATTTAGGATTTAAAGCTCAAAGGGGGTATGGACAAGGGCAGTTGCTTTAGGATTGGTCTTTTTAGGCTCAAACTGTCCAAGAGAAGGCCTTGATCCTTTCCTAGGTCTCATGAGTACTGTCAGTTGTTTCAACTTGGAGTTACCTAACTTCTAGTGAGCACAGTGACTCAGCCAGTCCTTAGAACTAAAAGAAATGCCTTAGTTACTCCTCAAAGAATAGAAAAATTTTGTAGGCCCAATTCTCACTGGTTATGGTCATCCTTTGAACTTTCAAGTATGTCCTCACCTTTTTCTCTCTCTAATGATTCACTAAGTGCTAATACAAGTAGGTTTCCTTGGTGATATTATCATGAAAATGTGGAATATTAGAAGTTTATAATGTCCAAGGTTTGCATAAATTTTAAACTTCTTAATTTCGTGATTCTTAAGTGAACAGAGGTCTATTTCCATATTGCTCAGATGAGTCTGCTGCACTTATGTTAGCTATTCCATTGGCAGGGTCTGCCTGGCACGCCCCCAAACCTATGAGGAGCAGTGTCCTCACTGGTTCAAAGTGAATGTGCAGCAGAACTAATGAGGCTAAAAGAAAAGGAAAGAACAGGGAACAAAACACACACAGGCAAAGCAAGATAGTAAAGACAGGGGAAAAGTCTATGAAAAATTAGAAATGTACAAAATACAAGAAAACAGTTGTAAAAGAAACAGAGAAATTCCTAGGTACAATCTAGTTAGAATCTGTCTCAAAACTTGTCCCATCCCATCTTCTTTGCATGCTCTTGCGGGAGAGCCTCTTCTTCTTTCTTCTTTTGTTCCCTCTCTGCCATTCTTTGCTCGGGAGTTTTGGGTATGGTTGGAGCCCGGACCCTCATTTTTCTCTTCTTGGGTTCAGGAGGGATCTCCGAAGATTTAGCAGTGGTTAGCTCAGGGGGTTTGGTGGGAGATTTTCCTTTGGGGCCCTTACCTTTGGAGGCTTGCCCTTGCTGAGGCAGAGGGGGAATAAGAGGTGATTGGACTGGTGCTGGCTTAGGAGGGGCAACAGGGGATTTAGATTGGGCTTGCACCTGAGACAGGAGAGGACTTTTCCCTTTTTCTGGTTTAGGGGGAGCCACAGGAGATGGATATGGGACTTTGGCTATAGGAATGGCAGGGCTCTTCCCTTTCACGGGCTGGCTTAGTGGTGGTGCCTCCTCAGACTGGGCATATATTTCTTTTCCAATTTTCAAAGGACGACTTGGGGGAGTAGTCCTCTTTGCAGCAACTTTCCTTCGCTGAGGATAGGATTGTACAGCAGGGCCGGATGAAGGAGCAGCAGGTTGTGTATGTGCTGCAGAAGGAACTGCAGTAGGCATTTGAGGAGGAACAGGAGGAGCTACCAGAGTGGGGGCTGTGGGAGTTGGGGGAACAGATTGTGTAGGGGTTGGGGTAGAGGCAGTGGAAGACGATGGGCCTGGTTGTGTGGAAGAAGATGGGGCCTCAGGGGGAGCGGTGGCACTGGGGGTGGCCTGTATAGGTTGGGACAGTAGGAAAGCAACTCTCTGTTCCAAGATTTCAATTTTTTTGTTAGCCCACAGGAGATTGGTATCTGCAAGATCCTTACTGAGTCGGGTGATCTCCTGAGCATTGTTCAATTTTTTCTCTAATAGCCTGTTGTGCTTTTTCACCCTCTCTGCATTGGCCTTTTCAATCTCAATAGTCATTCTGTAATACGTTGCTGTAGCCTTGTTTGCATTTGATGTCTCCAAAATTGCCTCCCACCCTTTGGAAATATCTCTCAGCTGCTCGTGGTGAACAAGCTTTAAGTCACTAAGTTTCTGCAGCAAGGGGTATTCGAGGGCTTGGCAGAGTTGGGCCATGCCATTGAGAACATCCCTCTTGATATAGGGATTGTCCCTCATGGCATGGAGGAGGGTGAAGTAGGGAGGGGTGTAGTTGGAGTGTCTGGGCAAGATTGGTAGAAATGGAGTGGAAGGAGGAGATGGTGATGGATCCTGGGGGAGAAAAGTGGGGGTTGTAGAAATGGTTGGGGTGGTCTAGGTTGAATGGTCAGTGAATTGAGGAGGGGGTGGGAGAAGAGGGGGAATGGAAGGTATGGGTGGAAAGTGAAATGAAGGAAGGGCAGCGGCTGTGGATGGTTCAGGGAAAGGGAAGAAGGGGATGGTGAAGGGTTGAAATGGAAGGGGTGGGGGTGCAAATAGGGGGGTGGAATGGGAAGGGTGGATGGGAATAGAATGGGGTCAGTTTGGGTAGAAGTGTTGGTAAATTGAGGGGGAGGTAGTATTAGAGGGGGTAGGATAGATAGAGAGGGAAATGAGTGGTCGAGTATGGTGTCATGGAGGAGGAAGGGTGGAGGTAAAGCAATGTGGGTGGGGTCAGTTGGAACTGGGGAGTCAGAGGTGGAAGGGGGTTGGGTCAATGGGGTGGTAGGAGGTTGTGTTGGGATTGGTGGGTTTGTCAATGTTTGAAGGGTGGATTGTATGGTGGTTATGTCAGTTTGCATTTGGGCTTAGGTCTATGTGGTGTTGGATAGTTGGGTTTGGATGTCATGTATGAGGGAAAGGATATGAGTAAGGGTATCTGAGGTTGGTTGAGGTCGAGTATGAGGATAAGAAGGAACAGATTGGAAAAGGGAAGTGGGGGCATGATGGAAAGTGGTAGGGGGGGGAAGGTGAAGGGTCTGGCGAATGATGTGGTGAAGGGAGAGGGGACTCAGGGAGAGGGATGTCATGGGTGGGCAAGGTATCAAGCAAGGTGGTCATGAAGGCTTGATACCCTGAAGAGGTGGCTAGGTTAAAGTCTAGGTCATGGAGAGGTGGGACTAAGGGTTGGTCAATAAGGGGTGTGTCTGTGGGAAGGACAGGGGAGGTGGAAGTGGGTAAAGATGAGGCAGGGGTAGTGTGAGAGGTTTTCTTTTTAAGGTAGGTTATCAAGGGAGGGCTGTCAAGGTGTGGATCAGATGATATGGGAGAGACTGGGGCTGTGTATTGAGGTATGGTGGGTGAAGGTGGAGTGTTGTCCTGGGGTTCAACTCTTTCTTCCCAGGTACGGATAATAGTGGGAGGTGGAATGGAAAAAGGAGATAAAAGAGGGAAAGGGAGAGATGGAATGGGTGAAGAAGGTAGTGGAGAGGCAAGTGTGGTGGATGGAGGGATTGCTGCAGAAGCAGAGGTGACAGAAGCTCGCGCCACCTTCTTTGGGGTAGGGGTTTTAGCCTTCTTTTTGGGGGCAGGGGTGGCCTTTGCCATAGCAGCTCCCTCTCCCTGCTCAGAGACATTCTAAGCTTCAGCCTTCTTCTTCTTCTTCTGGGGATCCATTAGACTTCTGCTGATCCCCCATTGTATTTTGGAAAAAGTGGTGGGAGTGAGGTCAGTAGATAACTCCCCCACTGGTATCATGTACCCTCCCCTCAGAAGTAGTCTGGTGATGAGTCTTCCATAGGGGAGAGTGTGGACCTTCTTTTACAGCCCAAGCTTCACTATCATGTCTTTCATGGCTTCAAAAATCAACCATGCAGCATTAAATCCGTGGCCCAGAGAGAGAGTAGAGAGCATCAACAATTGGTGTCCTCCTTTCTTGCTGATTACCGGAGCAGTAGATATTCTTCCTTAGCACTTGATCGATGAATAGCAGCTTGGGATCCAAATCTCTTCTTCTGATGGAGTCCCCTGTGGCCTTCAAGCCTCTGGTAATGGCTTGGGCAATGGTATCGAGAGAGGCACTCACAGGGGCACCATATCCGCAGTTGGGATAAAAAATGGTCGGGATGCCCATGACTTCAGCAATTAACTCTGGGCTAAGCAACATCTCAAAATTATTAACTAACACAAGGAGGCCTGGCTGCCCCCGTGTGTCTGGTCTGACCCTAAGGTGTTGGTAAAAGAGTTGCACTAATCTAGGATAGGCTAGTGCAGGAATCATTTGCATCAAGGGGAACAAACCAGCCTTGTGCAAGAACTCAATGGCAGGTGCTGACAACGGCTCTGATTCAAAGAAAGAGATATTGAAAATGGCTTCAGACTCTAAGGGAATGGAAATGAGGAGCTCAGAGGGTGTAGAATAATCAGGTGTTTGTGCAGCCACCTCAGGAACCACCTCCTTCCCTTTGTGCTGTGCCGTAGAGGACTTGGCTTTCTTAGGGGCAGGCTCCACAGTGGCCTTGTCCCTGGCTCTCTTCACAGGTGTGCTTTTAGGAGTCATCACAACTCTCCTTGGTGAGTGTGCAGTTGAAATTTTGAAAGGAAAGATTAGGAGCTGAGTCTAACCCTAAAAGTTAGGGTTCTATTCAATTGGACGCACGGTGGATCTCAAGAGCTCTTAGCAGGGGGCAACTATTGATGGAAGCTTTAAGAACAAAAATCCAGAATTTCAAAGAGAACAATGAACTGTAGACAGGATGCTGGAGGAGAGAGGTTGAGAGGAGTGGGAGCTAGTGTTTCACTGGTAGGAGAGGAAAGAGAAAGCAGTAAAGAAAAGCAGCGCGGGGTGAGATTTAAATATTGCGAGGCTCGGCGCGCTTTGAAAATGTCCGCTTGCTGGCTAGGAATGAATGGGTCGCGAGATTAGATGTTCCTTTAAACTACGCGAGGCAGCCCACCCAGTTATATCTGAAACTCGCGATAGCAAAACAAAGTAGTTATTTATGAACTGCGCGAGAGGGGACCAAACCCATTATTCAGAACCCCGCGATGGCTTAACCGAGTTAGAATTCACTCACCCATGAGTCAGCTATTTGACCCTGACTTTATGGGTGGATTCTCTCATAGACTCTCTTCCAGGGACACCCCCAAGCATTATAAAGCATTTACAAATTCCCATACTTTCAAGGCATTAAATTCATACATCATGAAAAGCATTCAAATATTACATTATCATCAATCACTTGAAATTATCAAACAAGGGGAGCTGGTATAAAAGTAGGCATTAAAGCACTAAACTCAGATTCTAACAAGATCGCTAACAATTCCTATCAACTGTAGAATACATATCATACAACGGTGCACAGTTCTTAATCATTAATTTAATGAAAGATCCCCCTCAGGGTTGGAGGATCCTTCACCAATCAAAAATTGGCCCTTAGGATTAACCACTGGTTGACTGGGCAACCTTTCCTCTTCTCTTTTGGCTAAGGTGTTCGCTAGTTGTCCAATTTGTTCTTCCATCTTCTTGATGCTCTGACCATGAGAGTTCACAGTCTGAGTCAAGGAACCCAGGTTTTGCAGTGATGTCAAGACCCGGTCCTCGAAAGAAGTATTTCTAGGTTGAGAAGGCGGTAAGACTAATTGATTTTGCTGCTAATGGTGCTGGAAGGTAGACCTAGGGGCATTCCCTTGATTGAACTGCTGCTGTGGCCTTTGTGGTAAGGCCAACATCTACTGGGGTTGCATGTAGTTGTCCTGCTTCCACCTCAGATTTGGGTGGTCTCCCTATTGGTAACCAACATTTTGGTGCTGGTATCCATATGGCTGCCTATTGTAGCCCCCAGGTTGTTGCTGGCCATAAGATTGAGCAGCAGCAACATGTTCTAACATCAATTCAGGAAATTGCCCTGCAGATGGACATTCCTCCACTGTGTGTTGTGGGAACTGGCATATCAGACATGCCTCAGCCACATGAGCAGCCCTTCTAGGTTGTATCACAGTCAATAATTTATCAAACTTCATAGAGAGGTTTGCCATCTATAGCTGCAGGTCATTGTTCCCAGACACCTCATAAACTTTTTATCTTGATCCAGCAGCAGGCACCACCTTTGACTCAGATTCCTGACTAGTTCTTGCCAGGGATGGCTTTTGAAAAGCATTCTCACTAATCACCTCAAACAGTTCCCATGCCTCCTCAGTAGTTTTGTGCATGTAGGATCCACCACAAGAGGCATTGACCATATCCCTATTTTTCTCATCAATCCCATTGTAGAAGCTTTGTACAAGCTACCACTCAGGGACCTTGTGGTGGGGGCATTGTTTGAGCATCTCTTTAAACCTATCCCAAGACTGATTAAAATCCTCAGTTGGGGATTGAGGAAATGCAAGAATCTCCTTCCTCAACTGGCTAGTTTTGGTCTCAGGGAAGAACTTGGTTAGGAATCTCGTCTGCAGGTCTTTCCATGAAGCAATGCTATTGTTGGGAAGAGTGGTCAGCCAGGTACTGGCCCTATCCTTCAGAGAGAAGGGAAAGAGTCTGAGCCTAGTAGCCTCATGTCCCAAACCAGTGATATTAAAAATGGTGCACAAGGCCAAGAACTGGTCAATATGCTTGTAAGGGTCCTCTTTACTAAGCCAATGGAAAGCTTGCAGCATCTGGATGATTGAAGTTTTTATCTCATAGTTCCCCTGAACATCAGGGAATTGAATGCTAAAAGGGGAGTTATAGTCATCCGGAGCATTCAACTCCTTGAGAGTTCTGGGCTGTTCTTCACCCATAATTGCTATCACAGATTCACTTGGGGACTCTCCTGTGGTGTACTTGTCTCTTCTAAGTCTCCTTCCCCTTTCTAACTCAGGGTTAAGAGGCTCTAAAGCAGGGCTGAGGGATCTCCTCCCTAGCATACAAGCACACCAACAGCAAGGAAAGCTTCTTGCAAGCACATCGCAAAAGAATGATTGTACACTAACAAATTTAGCAAACTAGTTTACAACTATTCAAAGAATACATTTAAACTATCCTAGATACTGCTAAAAAAACTTTTTTAAGAAAGATAGACAGAGCTTTAAAAGTCAGAGAGTTTGCAAACAGAGGTAGCTAAGCTCCAATTGCAGTCCAACTATCCTTCACTGCTGTTGTCTAGATCTGCAAGAAAGGTTCAAAATTATGTCAGCAGTATCAATTATTCACATGTGCAAAGAATACTAAGAATACAAAAACTAAGGGTTTACTAATAGATCATCTTTCCCCGGCAACGACGCCAAAAACTTGTTGATGAGTTCTGGTGTGCTTACATTATTGGTTGGTGGTGAAAGTTATTTAAAAATCAAAGACAGAGTAAAACAGGGGGTGAATCCAGCACAACTCAGAAGTCCTAGACCTGTAAGATACAGGGTCCTTTGTAGTAAGTTTTGATAAGAGTTTGTCCCACAAAGAAAGGTGATCTTGAGCTCCAAGGGAGCCATCTCTAGTAGTCCCTCCAGATCTGTCTATAGATCTGGCAGTCCTAGAAGGAGGGGAGTTTAAGGTCACTTATTCTAAGTATTTTAATATCTAAACTATAGAAAGGGTTGAGAGGATGGAAGGAGTGTGGAAAATAAGTATAAAAAGGGTGAGAAGTACGTTATTGAGCCAAGGTCAGAGAAGTTTTGTAACTCAGATTTAGATCTGATGTTATAGAAATCCTATTCAGAGGCTACATTATCACCTCTGAGGTGAAAGGATCATACCCATCACTTTGCCATGATTCCACCCTTAAGGTTATAACCTGTCCACTTAAATGGTCACAGATTATCCCATAGGGGAGCCACTATCCAGGGATGGGTCAAAACATAACAAGTAAATCATTGCAAGCACTATTTCATCCGGGCTACCAGCTCAAGAATCCATAGGGAACATCACCCTCTAAAGTTCTATATGTGGGGCAAGGCTGTAGGACCATGATAGCCCAGACACATAGAACCAGCAAGAGATTAAGTACAACCTTTGATCCAGCTGTCCATTGCTTGAGCGAGGCTACAATGGTCCAGTCACCAGCCTACAATCTCTATAACCAGATCAGATCTAACATCTGATGGCGGATCTATACAAATATAGGGGAGTCTGCCTCTGTGCAATCTCTCACCAGGCTTCTACAAGCTCAGGTGTAAAGAAGAAGGATCCATCTTAGATCGGTGGATTAGAATCACCTTAAGGCTATAATCTGTCCACTTAAATGGTCACAGACTATCCCAGAGGTTATCCTCCTCACGGAGCCCAAAATAAAACAAGAATATCGCTGCTACCACCATGCTCACAAGGCTACCAGCTCAAGCTCCCATAGGGATTTCAGATCTAGTGGGTCCTGTGGTGGGGCTAAGTCTATAGGACCATGATAGCCCAGACACACAGGACACTTGGATTTGAATGGCCCTTAGAATCAGTCCTCCATTGCTTTGAAACACAGCAAAAGCAATGGCAGATCACAAGGCAGCAGCCTTGCACAGAGCATCTCACACATAAACACCAATCCCACAAAGTACAGATCCTATTACAGAACTTCTATTGATCTAATTCAAAAACACATACAAAGGCATAGCCAGCAAGTGCTGGACTATGGAGAGAAGGAAAGAAAAAGAAAATTACTTACTGTTAGAAAGAAAGAGAAAAGAAAAAATGATCTGAGATGGGTTCCCAGATACCTAAACCTAAGCTAGGTATGGGTTTATATAGCAGTGGGGTGGTGGCGCATTAGGGTTAGGAAACCCTAATTTTAACGATGCCACATGGCCTAATAATGATCCTTGGATGCCTCGAGGCGCGTGCACAGAGAGTTGAGCATGGGAGTGTGTGCCCTAATCGCTAGAAATACCCAGAAGGCCCCCTGCTGAAGAGATGAAAGTTTAGGGTCAGAGCTTCGCTAGGTAGCTGTAGTTTCCCAGACTTGTCGCGTGGTAGCTCTTTGCTCTTCACTAGGATGATTTGACAATGAAGCTTCAGCCGTCGCGAGGTTGCCTTGGTTTGCTCTTCAGGCAATCGCGCGGTAGAGAATTGCGCTCTCGCTGGATTGGGCTTCACGAGGTTGAATAGAAAACACAGTCTCAAGTGTCGCGGGGTTGAAATTCATGCAGTCGCGAGGTCGCTCGGTCTTCGC
Source organism: Chloranthus sessilifolius (assembly GCA_021018995.1). Taxonomy (NCBI): domain Eukaryota; kingdom Viridiplantae; phylum Streptophyta; class Magnoliopsida; order Chloranthales; family Chloranthaceae; genus Chloranthus; species Chloranthus sessilifolius. The sequence continues at coordinate 17,137,732 of CM037595.1, read as the reverse complement.
TGGGCTGATCTTCGCGAGTGTGAATTTCAGCAGCGTGAGAACTTCACGAGCACTTCTCTTTACTAGACTTCGTGAGTTACCTCGCGAGGCTCTACTGAGTTCTGAACTGTGCGAGGTTCTATGTCTCACTTGATCTTCGCGAGATTGGCTTTGCCTTCACCAGGATGTTTTCTTTCTTGAATGGCGTGAGAACTGCGCGAGGCATTCTTCTTCTGATAATTGCATCCCAATACGACTGTGCGACAGCTGCGCGAGGAATCTTCTGAAGCTCTCTCTCCTCAGCCATTCTGAGTGAATTGCGTGAGATTGAGAGAGGTCTGCTTTGAACTGCACGACACTGCGCGATGTGTTCTACTCTTGAGCTTCGCGAAACCTATGCGAGTTTCAGTTTCTGAAGCTCTTCAGTCATTCATCTGCGTGAGAGGTTGCTGTAAAGTCTTGGGAAGCTCAGTTGAACTGCGCGAGGCATATTTCTCCTGAATCCTCTAAAGCTTGGGTCAGCTGTGCGAGGCTCATTTCAGGTCTGGATTCAGAGTTCATTCTTCTGAGGGATATTTGGTGCCAAAGAAGGCTCCTTAACAGGATTCCTGGCCGTATTTCACTACTGATTATTACCTACACAAAACACTTAACAAGAACTTATTAGGTGGCTAAGGGTCTAATCAAAGGTTAAGTTAAAGGGTGAAAAGTGATACTTTTTAGGTCTTAACACCTGGTACATTTTTCCTCTATGTGTATCCCCCTAGATTTTGCAGCTGTCATTGTGCGAGATTTTTCTTTAACCTCTCGCACTTCTTCCGTGGGCTTGTAACCTAGCCCAAATCTGACTTTTTGACCCCCCTTAGCTATGACGGGCTCTTTTCTACCTTGCAGTCTGGGCCTCGATGTCTTTTCTTTTTTATAGCCCCACTTTTGGAGCATCGCTACTACTGTTACCATCCCACCTCTGGTTCTTGGAATGATGCCTTCGATGGGCTCTGGGAGTATCGTCGATACCTCGTATTTAAACTATAGAGGTCGACATCCTCAGCGGTGTACGGCACATCCAACACTTTGGGTTTTATGACATTGTTGGTGGCTTTTTCTTTCTCACTGTACCCTTCACCGATGATAGTGATAATCTTATGCTCGGATACAAACTTGAGTTTTTGGTACAACATCGACGGTATTGCTCCAACTTCATGCAGCCACGGGCACCCTACCAATAGATTGAACGAGGATTTGAGTCCATCACTTGAAACAATATGGAGAAGGTCATTGGCTCAATCAATAGCTCAAGATCAACTTCTTCCATTATCTCTCTTCGTGTGTTATCGAAGCCTCTGGCACTAGTTATCGTGGGTCTCAGCATGCAAAGATCTACCCTAATCTTGGTGGCGGTTCTCAGTGGGCATATATTTAATGCAGACCCATTATAGATTAAAACCAAGGGAATTATCATATTTCCAAACTCAACAGTAATGTTTAGGGATTTGGAGTGACTACTCCCTTCATTGGGTAAATCGGCATCCGAAAATGAAATGGCATTTGGAACCATAACCTGACCAATTATTTGCCTGACTTCATCTGGCCTAACTTGAAGCGATACATGCACATTTTTTAACGCCCCCATTAATGCTTGAAAATGGAGCGAGGACATCATTAATAGATCTCATACAGTAATATGGGCAGGCATTCTTCTCAGGTGAGTCTCCAATATATGTTCTCGACTCATTTTCTCAAAAGGATTCATGGCTCTATCTTTCTTTCCCTCTGGTTGGGCTTAAGCTGCTACGGGTGTTTCTGACTGCTTTGAAATCTTTTCGGATCGGGTAACAAAGTCCACTGCCCCTTCTCTATTATTGTTAGTGTTGATATTTGTTTGTTCATAACTCAGCGGGACCTGATGAGGATCGTAGGTTGGTCCCGAAATCTAAAATGGTATAGCTATCAGTATCGAATCCACTTGTACTGCGGGCTCCGAAGGTGTGGGTAACACTTGATTCACTTCGATGATAGAGGGTTGGGTGGCAAAGTTGGGCCAGATGGGGGTGGTGAAGCTTGTGGATGGTTGCATCAGGGGTAAAAGGGTAGGAGTGGGCCATTGGTAGCTGATAGGTGTTGGCGGGGGATTGGGGGCATGATGGGCTATCGGGTAATTGATGGGGATAGTGGTGTATGCACATAATTGATAGGTGTGGGTGATGGGAAATAAGCCCTAAGATTCAAGGGTTTAACTCGGGGTGTTGGGTTGAGAAAATAATCTGACAAATTCAGGGGTTCAATCACCCCAATATTCCTTTCTTCATAATTTCTCGGCAATGGTGCCCCACATAGCTCTCCCGATCATTAATATAATCGGATGAATCAAATTGAAATTCCTCCTCACATTCCTCTACCATCTCGATGGTGGGTTTGGGACCTACTCCTCCGGTAAGATGTGGGGGTAATGGCACCTGATGAATATTCATGTGTTGGTTTACTTGGGAAGGTGCAAGTGAAATGATTTTCTTGGCATCAATTAAATCTTGGATCACATGCTTTAATGGGAAATACCGATCATAATTCTTTAAGATCGCGTGAGGAAGAGGTTACGGTTGACGAATAATAACTAATCCCTTTTCTATTAGCAAAGGCAAAAGTATGCTTAAAGATTGCCCTAGGGGTGAGACTCGGTCATAGCGGGCTCTCCTCTGCTTCAGAGTCATTTGCATCCTTGTCCATTCCCTGCTATCTGCATCTACTTAATTCTGATTGGTGCTGACAGGGCTGCTAGAAATTGGAACGGGATTATATTATTGTTGGGCCTGGTGTTGGCGATGTTCTGGATATCAGCCCCTATTCTCTTCTCGTTCCTCTGCTCTGAAAACCATCTAACCTCACTAGCTCCACTTGGTACATTCTTATTCAAGCGACCTTCCCTGATGGTATCTTCACAGCGGTTGGCATTCCTTACTAGATCAGCAAAGCTGGACTGCTGCTGGTATACTAAAAATTCTAAGATCACTGGTAGAGTATTTTTAGAAATAATTTTGATCTGTTTATCATCAAATATCCTGTTCCTAACCTGAGCTGCCAATGCTCTCCAACGCCCCAAATAATGGCTAAAGGTCTCATTCGGGTTCTGCTTTAAACGGGCCAAATCTGACTTACACGGTTCAATGTCTATATTATAGACATATTGTTCTCAGAACAAGTGCGTCAAGTCCTTCCATGTTTCGTCATGGATGGTTCCAAAGCTGTAAACCATATTAGGGCTGGATCGATCAAACTGTTTTGAAAGACCTTTATCAGTAGTCTTTCATCCCCTCCATATTGGCACATGTCCCCACAGTAGGACTTGAGGTGTGCAATAGGATTGTCGGTGCTGTTGTATTTGTCAAAAGCCTACATTTTAAATTTGGGAGGCAAGGGGACCTCAATGAACAAACATAAATCTGTGAAGTCCGAGGCGTAGATTTCTGCACCACCCATCTTCAACAACTGCTTATGAATTTTGTCCAACTGTTCTTTTAGCTGCTCCGATTCCTTGGATATGGGGGCCGCTTTTTCAGCAATTGGTTGGACTTCACTCTAGGCTACCAGGGGGTGGGCAATTATAAGTGAGGGGTTAAGGCTGGTCAATGCCCTAGCATAGGCTCCACTATTTCTAATCTCGTCCTCTGCATACTGTTGGTCTACACAAGGTGCAGTAAGGGTGGGATTCTCTTGCTGGTGTTGCATGGACTAGATGGGGATGGCATGAATGGGGGTTGGGTGAGTCCATTGGGGATGAGGGAAGGTTTGCTGGATGATGGAATGAGTGAAAGTCAGATTTTGGGGTGAGGCCTGGGGAAAGGCTTGAAACTGACTTTGGGATGTTGGGATATGGGTGAATTGGGGTTGATATAAGGCATGGGTTTGAGCTGGGTATGAGGGTTGTGAGTGGGTGAAATTTTGGAGGAATTGTGAAGGGTATGGGTGTGAGGCTCTAAGGTTTTGCTGGGCTTGGGTTTGGGCTATGAAGCCTTCAGATGGTTAGGCTATGGAGGTTTGGCCCATGGGTCCTTCAAAAGTTTGGGCTACAAAACCTTGGTCATGATGGGTTTGGGCCATGGGCCCCTGGTGGGTCTGGGCCATGGGCCCTTGGTGGGTCTATCCCATTAGGCCTTGGTGAGTCTGGGCCATGGGCCCTTGACGGGTTTGACCCATTTGACCTTGGTGGGCCTGGGCCATGGGCCCTTCATGGGACTGACCCATTAGGCCCATTGGGCATTGGTGGATCTGGTTCATGGGCCCTTGAGGCATGTGGGAAATGGGGGTTTAGGCCATTGGGCCTTGGGGTATGTGGGAAATGGGGGTTTGGGCCATTAGGCCTTGGGACATGTGAGAAATGGGGGTTTGGATGGTGTGCATGATGGGGGGTTAATGGGGGTCATGGGAGAATGAGGCATGGAGGCTTGATAGGGTCTCGGATGGATTCATGGGTGTGTGGTATGGATGAGAGGGGATGTGCTGGGAAGCCTTCCACCTATTGTCTGTTTGGAACATCTCCTCCATCATGGCCATGGAAGGGGGATCAGATGGAGATGGGTTATTTGATGGTTGGAGGGGTATGGATGGGGTGTGTAAAGAGAAAAAATTGGGCATGGCCCCGGTAAAATCGGGCATGACCCAGGTAAGTGGCGGGATATGAGATCGGTTGGAGGAATGAGGTGGGGCATTGGTGGATGGAATGGACATATATGGGGAAGATGTATGGGGCATGGAGGTGGAGAATGAGAGAGGAAAATTGGTCATGGTTCCAAAAAAAATGGGCATGACTTGGGTAAATGAAGGGATGTGTGGGGGATCGGATGTGGCATGGATAGATGTGGGTGGATTGGGTTGGGCGGATGAAAAATAGGGTATATTGGTTAAAGTCGAGGATGGGGCCGGGTTTGGACTGAGTGTGGAAGGAGAGTGAGATGGGTTGGAGATGGCCATGGGTGAAGGCATGGCTTGGGAAAATGATGGGAAATTTGGATTTAGGGTATTTTGGAAAGTGGTGGAAGGGAAAATAGGAGAACTGAATGGGCTGGTTACGGTGAGGGTTGATTGGGTGAGGGGGGTGGAAGGAAAAGCTTCCTCGGTATGGGAATGGATTGGAGAATGTGGCGGGGATGAGTTGGGTTCGGCGTAAGCCGGGTCCACAGCTCACGACATAGCTCGGTATCGGGTCGGGTACGGGTGCCTCGGATGGGGCCTGTAATGCTTCCTCCTTCTTCCCCTATGGGATGTCGGAGGGTACGATGATTTCATTGTGTTGACACCAATCAAGACTCTATTTTAAGGTTTTTTATTTTTAATTTTAAAAAAATTTTATAAGTGACAAAGGTTTTGAAGTGCTTCGAAAGAATCATAGGAAAATCCCCTGATCTATTGAAGGCAGGGAAACCGATGCAAACAACTCGATCCCCCGAAATGAATAAAAAAGAAGTCACCTTCTTTTGACCGACAAGGGCGTATTGGGTGTCGAAAGTTGCGGGACCTAAACAGAGGCACTAAACATATTGATCGGGCAGGACACCAGATTCGAGCTGCTGCTATTTACCCAAAGCTGGTGCAACTATTAGGTGCACCAAACCAAAAAGTCTCCCTTTTTATGCTGGGGCAACTAATAGATGCGCTAGTGTAAATTTGATGATTTTTGGCTTGATGCAACTATTAGTGGCGCCAAGCAAAAACTGGGTTCCAAATTGTTTGACAGCAGCAATTTTAGACCAAAATGAGTCTCCTAATTAGTTTTTTCTGGAAGTTGGGCTTCCGAGGAATGACTATTATAATGATACGTCTCTTTCCTCACCGATCCTAAGGGTTTAGAGGCCAAATTGGGTTCATTATCGCTCTCTTTTTCCTGGGTTTTAAGCTTGATAACGAGAAGGTTACCCACCCGATATACCTCAAGTGCAAGCACTTTTCTCAAGTACTAGGTGGCCTGGGACTTTTTCGGATCATCACCACTAGAGGGTACTGCCGTACTAATACCCGAGAGTTTGTATGTGTGCCTAAATAATCCAACCCTTGAAAATCTACCCTACAAAAATCAATTTAAATCCCCTTTGTTGGTTCAATTTAATTTTTCACTTTTAAGGAAATTTTCTTAAGTTCAAAGACCGGGGGTGATGATCCCATGCCACCTCTACGAGCCAGCGTTCACTAGTGGAACATGATTACGGAATTAAAAGCGCAAGTAGGCCCGCTAAATGGCTATGACACTTGAAATGACAGAAATGTAAGGAATTTAAATGACAATGCACAAGTAGACCCGTCGATCGGCTTAGGTGCTTGAAATGACGGAAACATAAAGAAATTGAATGACAGTGGGTAAGTAGGCCCGCCAAACGGCTAAGGCTCGTAAATGACGTAAAAATAGGGATAAGTAAAATGATGAAATCGGAGGGGTGAGTAAAAAATAAAAATAAATAAATAGTAATAAAAGGGTTAGTAAATCAAAATTAAAGAGGCCAAATTTAAGGGGAAGCTCTACTAGCTACTCCTCAGGAGAGTCACCATCTATGCAACTGTGGGATTTTTGATGATTCTGTTGCGACGATGCGCTCTCTTAAAAAATATAGAGTTGTCACCCAGAGCTTTTGATGTTACGAGAAACCTAGATTAATTTTAGAAGCACCGAAGTGCCACAAATATGACTCTGATTCCGGTCTACTCCAAAGGCTCTTGGGTAGGAGATTTGGTTATCAATCGGGAAGGTGTTAGGCACCCGATCAACCCGCTCGTAAGTGGTCTCTACTATGGCAGTTTTGATGTGTATAATATATATATATATATATATATATATATATATATATATAAGAAAAGAAAATGAGTGACACTTTCCCTTGCTCGAAGGCACACTGATCCTATTGAGCCCTTCCTGCTTGTCAAAATTTGGGCAGCGTAATGGCTCAATTCTAGGATAGAGGAAAAGCAAAGAAGGTAGAGGAATAGAGGGGAGAGTCGGAGCTCTCAGGCCTTGTAGCACCGTTGTGGATCCTTGCGCGAGAGTGTCTTTGATGAGCTTCTGAAAGCAAACAAGTAGCGGGATGGGGTTCTAATCTCTAAGGCTATGGAGGTAAGAGGTAGGAGAAGAAGGCTAGGGGCTTGATCTAGCTAAATCTTAAGAATTTATTATGGAAAATGGGATGTCAAGGATGAACTTGGGTTCTGGAATTATATGGGTTTAGTGGGGGCCAATGGGAAGGGAGCTCACTAAAATTTTCTCTCTTTGAAAATTTTCCAACCCCTAAGCAAGAGGGGTGGCTCTCTATTTATAGAGAAAGGGAGGATTAGTGGGGGGTTAAAGTCCTAATTGGGTTAGCAATCAGGTAATAGGCAATCTAAGATTTTTGGGATTTTCTAAAGCTTGGAGAAGAGGGATTTGGGTTTAATGGTAGATGATAGGGTGGTGACTTGAATGATAAAAGGGTGATAACTCAAGCTAATAGGGTCACTAGGGTCCTAAAGAAACACATCCTAGACTTTGGGATGGTCCACAAGTCAAACCCCCAATGTCAATTTTGGCCATTTTTTAAAGGAAAACCAAGCCCAAACTATTGGGAGTTGAAGATCCACAGGGGCCCAACCCGACTTTTGCAATTTCCTGCACAAATATGCGATCTTCATTTCGCCATAACGTTCGATGTATAACTCTGATTGAGGTGATGTTTAGCTTGTTGGAAAGCTGGAAAGTCCTCATTCTAATAATATATAAATTAGCTTCAGAAGAGGTTTGTGTAAATTTTGGCACTACTCTCTTTAACCACTGTTCAGGAGGGTTCGAAACTTGCTCTATGCGTCCGATTTTGCAATTTCCTTCACAAATCCGTGATCTTTATTTTACCATAACTTTTGATGTACAACTCTAAATTAGGAAATTCTTAGCTCGTTGGAAAGATAAGAAGCTCTAATTTCCAATGATATATGCTTTAGGTTGGGTAACTATCTATAAAAACTTTGACCATCCTCTTTCTAACCGCTATTCATGAGGGTTCAAATCGGGCCCGGGAAGGATTCTAATAGGTCTGGGAAGGCTATGGTTGATTCCTAAGGGTTCAGAATGATTTCTAAGGGTTTGAGAAATGCTTTCAGAAGCTCAAGGGTATGCCTTTCTCGAAGTATGTGTTGATCGGGCCTTGGGCAAAATTTGGGTGTCTACAGAGCCAAAGTAATCAGCTTCTTCTCTTCTTTTCAAATTTACCAATGAAGTACTTTCTTGATGTCTCTTTCTCCTTTTATTTAAATTTTTTTTTTTTTTTTATGGGCTAGACTGTCACAACAATACAACTGACACACAACTGTCATCAAATGTCCTTTGTTCTTCTTGCACCAAACTATAAACCTATCTCTTCTTTCTTCAGCATCTTCTCCTTTAATTTTTAAAATCACATAATGAGGGTCAGGCTACACAGGTCATTGAGGGTTGGGCTCAAGTTTTTTAGTTGTTGTCAAAGAAAAATGGATTGTTAAAGCTCAAATGGTGTGTATCAAGGGTAGTTCAAAGGATAGGGATTTTTAGGCTCAAACTGTCTAAATGAAGGCCTTACATCATGTCTTTAGTGTCATGAGTTTTGTCAAGCTGTTTCAACTTGGAGATACATAACTTCTAGTGAAAAATATGTTGATTCAATCAGTCCTTAAAGTAGAAAAAAAAATTGCCAAAATACTCTTCAAAGAACTTTATTTTTGTAGGCCCAAATCTCACAGGGTAAGGACTTCTTTACAGTCCTATGGCATGTTCTTACCTTTTTATCTCCTTACTGGTTTACTATATATTGATTATGACAAATATTTCTTGATGAACTCCTTCATGGAAGTTTTGAATTTCAAAAGATCCTAACATTAAACAGTCTACTATCCTTTTTCAATTCTTCTTTGTTCAAATTTGCTCAGGTAAAACTTTTTTTTATTTGTTTTGATCCTACTAATCACTACTGCACTTAGCTTAGGTATTTCAAATGTCTACCTTGCCATACCCCCAAACCTATGAGAAATAGTGTCCTCACTGTTTCAATGAAAAGAAGGTAGCAGGGTAGGAATAGGACTGTTGAAGAAGAAAATTTTATGTACAAAAGGAAGAAAGTAGAAGGCACAACTAATAATAGAAAAGAGATATTTGATTTAACAAAAAGTAATGACAGAGAAGTAGGAATATATACAAAAGATGGCACACAAACAAAATCCTAAATACAAAATTTATACAGTACAGAAAATTTGAAGTACAATGTGGTAAAAAGTCTAAAATAATCCTACTCCTAGTCTGAATCTGAGCTTAAAAAAGTAGTTGGGTCCCATCCATATTTTGTAGCACATTCCTGATACTCCTTCATATTTTTGTTTTGGCAGCACCAGCCTTTGTCCTTTTGGCAGCTCGCTTCTGTGGCTTGGTGCTGCTCTTCGGATGAGAGGGCTCTTTGAAGGACACTCCAACAGAAGAGGGTGGGTCAATGACTGGGATGGATTTTTGGAGTGTGTCCATAAGTCTTCCCAACATCTCTGATTTCTGCTTTTGCTCTTCATATAAATTGAGGGTGTCCATCAATAATTGCTCCCACTTCCTCTTCTCCACTCTATGATCCAGCTCCAACTGCTCAATTTCAGTAACAAATGGCTGCTTCACCAAAGTTTGAAGCTCAGTCATCCCTCTTATGACATCTCTGTGGTTATAAGGGTTGGCAGCCATAGTTTTTTTTAGGGTGGCAACTGGGGGCACAGGGTTTGAGGAAGCCAGGACCATGGTTGAAGATGATGGGATAGTTGAAGGGTGTGGAAGGGTTGTTGGCAGCGCCTCCTCTAAAAGCTCAGTTTTGGTGGAGGTAGAGGCCAGAGTGGGTAAAATAAGGGGCAAATCCTCCACCCTAGTGTGGGTGGAGGCAGGAACCAGGGTGGGAGAAAGAATAATGGGTACCTTCTCCTCAAATTTGTCTAGGTGGAGGAGGAGGTGTAGGTAAGGTGGGCAAGGACCAACTCCTCAGAATCAATGTCTATCTGAGTGGTAGCAGTGGTAGTAGCCACATAAATGGAAGGCTGTGGAGAAGATACAAGAACAAGTGAAGGGATAATGGGTTGGGAGGTTGGGGTAGATGGTAGTAGAGTGGATTGAATGGAATGGAGGGAGGTTTGCATGACAGATTGGTTCTAAGTGTTGGTATGGAGCTAAGATTGGATAGATCTGAGGAGGGAAAGGATTTGGTCAAATGAGTTAGGTAGGATTGGGTAACAGGCTGGGTAGGTGAAATCAGAATAAAAGGGGAGGTAGTGGCATGCTGGAAAAGGTCAAGCTGTGGAGAATCAGGAAGAGGAGAGTACTCATACCCAATATCCTCCACAATGGAGTCAATTAGGGTAGAGAACCCCTCAGTAGTAAAGTGCTCCAGGCCCTGTGTATGGATAGGTGACAGAGAGGTAGGTATGTCAGTGGGGATGAGGGGATCAACATCAGATGGGATGTAGGTGAATGGTGAAGGTGGGTCAGGAATTGTAGGTTATGGGCTTGGAATGGATGGGCTAGGTATACTGGTTGTAGGTTTAGGTGGGTGAGGTTTTTTGTGGTATGTGGTCCTAATGGTGGGTGTGGGCAAGATTAATGGATCAATGGTAGGAAGAGCTGACATATGGAAGGTTGTGGTGCTGAGAGATATGGGTGCAAGTATGGGAGGTATGGGAGATGGGGGAATGGATGAGGTGATGGTGGTTGGCACCAGTCCCACAGTAGATTCAACTGAGGAGATTATCAGCACAGGCGCTGAGCTGGTATGTGTAGTTACAATGCTAACATCCACTGTGGTGGCCACAGTGGCTTCCCCTGAAGTACCCTCAACATGTTTCTTCCTCTTTCCAATCAGGGTCATACTGGTTGACCACAACTTCTTCCCAAACTTCAAAGGAGGTAAGCCCTCAGTAGGTTCTCCCTTTTTGAAAACATACTTCCCCTGCCTCAGCAAAGCAGTTATGATTCTGCTGTAGGGTAATCCTGGCACCATTTAACTTTTCTGAATTTTTTCATGAACATCTTGGATTCCTTTGAAAATCAATTCAGGTGCATTCCAAAATTGTCCTTTGGAGAAAAAATAGAGGGCAGCCACTATAGGGGACCTCTCTTGCTAATGCCCACTCACAAAAACATTCTTTCTGAGAATGTTATCCATAAACAACAAACCAGGCTCCAAATCTCTCCTCATCAGAGATTCACCAGATCCAACAATACCCTGAGTCAAATGATTAGCCATATCCCTAAAGGATACACTGTCAGGGGTATCTAACCCTCTAGATGAATCATTTTGAAAAGGAATGCCCATCACTAGTCCTATGTCCTTGACATCCACAACTCCTTCCCAATCATCAATCAACACTACAATCACTGGTTCAGATGACCCAGGATATTCTTTCAACCGAATGTTTTGAAAAAACAATTTCACCAACCTGGGGTATACTCTTTCCTTCAATGGAGTCATCAAGGGATCGAAAGCAACCTTCTCTAAATAATCCATGGTTCTACTCTCTACCGGAGTAAAGTAAGGGATATCAAATGCTGACTCAGGTATCAGATTCAAGGCATCCATAAATTCATTTGGAGTTGTAAGTGGGTTAAATTCAGCCTTGGGCTCAGGAACCACAGGTACTTCCTCATTCATACTCTCACTGGCTTTGGGCTTTTTGAATTTTTTAGACTTCACGGGCTTCTTGGACCCAGATATCTCCCTCAACTTTCTTGTAGCAGGTGGGTCCACTTGCAACAGAGAAGAAGCTAGTCTGCTAGATTTCCTAGTTGATTTTGGGGAGGGTTGAACCAAATTTGATAGAGATTCCTCAAATTGAATAGGGTCGGCCATTTGAACACACAAACTCCTTTACAAATCAACACAGCAAAGTCCTATTCCACTTTAAACCAACTCTTCACCCACAAAGTGCCAAAATCACAAAAATGCAAAATTTAAAAGACAGAATGTGAAGAACTATCCCAAAATCTAGGGTTTCTCTACAAAGTAAGCACAGTGTACCAAACCAACAGCAACTATGTGCAAAATGAAAACTTTTCAATGCTGATCTGACTGGCAAGAGCAAAGAGCAGATGGAAGAGTGACTGGTGAGTTGGACAAGAGAGACAGTGGAATTCGTGAGGAAGAAAAGAGGGATTTCAAGCAGAAGTAAAGAATGCCCCAAAATAAACTTGTCGAAGGGTTTTAAACCCTAAAACACGATTTCGACAGGTTAAAAATTTCAAGAATGTAGTGATCGAGAGGTTCGCGAGTAGTTCAGTTTAACCTGTCAAACGGATGAACCCATCGAAAGCACAGAGAGCTCCAGAATGAAGAGTTCGAGGGGTTTGTCCATCCTCTCAAAAAGTCCAATTCTTCATAAAAGAGGAATGTTGTTGCTTCTTAGTGTGCTTGATTTATGTGTGTTTTGAAAACAGGTTTTCAACTGCTAAATTATAATGAATCTAGAATATTAAAAAGAGTAAAGAAATATCAGCACAGGTAGAAGTGAATTAGCCTGCAAGATCAGGGCCAATTGTAGCAAGTTTTAAATGTAAGTGAGTGAAAGATCGTCCACAGAGAATTTGTCTAAAATGCAAGATAAACCTCCAGATCTGAGCTACCAGATCTGGCCTCTTATCCTATCTAGAAAGCACATAAGATGGGGAGGTTGAATTTGTCACGTTAACTAAATGATAAAAAGTAAAAGTTAAACTAAATGATCCAGATCCGAGTTGGGGGAACGTTTGAGGTAAACTTATAAAAGATGGAGAAGTAATATCTAACTTCGATTTGGTCTTGAAATCTAATGAGAATGACTGCAGCTCAACAGAGAGGTGATCCAATCTTCATCTGGCTACAAGCGCAGGTGTAAGAGAAATAAATCTAATTCAAGGATTAGGCTTACGCTTATGGCTATGGTCTGTCCACTTTAATGGCCACAAACCATCCAATAGTCCTTAATCCAAATCCTTAATTTAGAACAAGAAACATCACTACAAATGCCGTGAGAGACTAGGTTACAAACACTAACTCTCACAGGATTAATGAATCAAGGGAAATTGCATGAAAAACAGTGAATCTAAAGGAGTCTAATGCAATAAGGAGATCAGAGGGAACCCTTAACATGAGTCCAATGGAGAATGCACGGTTTACAGCAACCTTTTCAAATTCACCATTACAATTACAGAGCACAGCTTAAACAGCTCTCAGATTTGTAGTCTTGAATACAACTCTCCTTTGAACTACAGAAGTATCTCACAGCTCTCAATTGCAAGTACAAGGTGAGGCTATTACAGGGATTTCAGACAAACTATCTGATTTGGAAATGGGGGATTAGGAATGAAACTCAAAATCTGGATACCCAAATTTGGCAAATGGTTCGTCTATTTATAGTTTTTCCTAAGTCCAGCTCAGATGTGTATCAACCAATCAGAAGTGCTCAGATCTGTATTAACCAATGGTAGTCGAGCATGAGGATCCAGATCTGTTCTGGCCAATCAAAATTCCTCGATCTGGTTCAGCCAATCAGGTGAAAAAGGCATCAATTCTGTTATGCATTTTGAAAGTCTGTTAGAGTTTCTAGAAGTTCCCGCCAAGTTATTTCATCTCTGGGTGCTCACGTGGGGTGGAATATGCCTTCGCTTCATGCTTAGAATCCTCTGAAATGTCCCTAGGTTTTTAAATGCATTGGGATGCATGAAACAGATTACTGAATTGCCCTTGCAAAAGCTGGGAATCTCCAGAATACCTTTTCGCATAGCTTAGGGGACTTTTCGCAAGGTGTTGTAACTCCTGAAGCTCTTTTCGCAATGTTCGTTACATTGAATTGAGTTTTCTTCTTTTAAAAGGTCAATCATCTCTTCAAGAGTTCGGATGCTCTTGAAAGCTAAGCGAGTTTTAGTTCTTTTCAGCGAGTTCGGGTTCTTTCTTGACGATTCAGTTCTTCTTGAAAAGTACTCTGTAGCGCATTTTTCTGTTCGAATTGCTCCATACTTCTTTTCTGGGTTGAGACCAGGTCTTTGCCTCTTCAATTCAGACCTTTCAACAGCTAGTGAGGTTGTTTCTTCTCTTTCTTCCTTTGGATTGACATGGATTGTCATCTTTTTGGCACTTTTAAGCTGCTTTTATGGTTAAGCCTGTCTTTATTGTTAGCTGCAACACAAGCAGTTAAAACACTTATTTAGTTCTCTCAAAGGTCTATCAAGACTCAAGTTAAGGGGTGAAAAATAGTATTTTTTAGTTCTCAACAAGGAATCGATAGGTTCCTTGAACCTCTCGATAGGTTCTCAAAGCCTGTCGAATTCTCTTGAAATACCATAAGAACCTATCGAATTGTATATTTAACCTATAGATAGGTATCAGTTATGCTTTAATGCATTCCCTTTTACCTTTGTGTTGTTCATCACTCCTCAAAAATCAAAAGTCCACCTCAGTACCGACAAAAGCTCAAGTATTTCTCAGACATTATACAGAGAAAACTACAGAATTATTAAAAGTAAAAAAAATAGCAAAAGCAAGTAAGTGACAGCTATGGTACAAAGTATACAGAGCTGCAGATCACTCATTGGTGGGAGGCTCTTGAATGTTAATGGTTTTAGCAGGCTCCAGTGTAATTTCAACACAAATTTTTAGCCTCTGACCATTCACTTTCATAACCCTTCCATCAGTGGGGGTTCATGATCTCAACAACTCCAGATGGGGATACATGCAGCACAATGCAGGGTCAATCCCATCTGGATTTTAACTTTCGTGGAAAAAATTTAAGTTTGGAATTAAAAAGCCATACCTTGGTATCAACCTCAAAGTTCTTTCTTAGTAGGTTTTTGTCAAAGAAAGCCTTGACTTTCTTTTTATAAATCCTTGAATTTGTATAAGCTTTCATTCTCAGCTCCTTCAATTCTGACAGCTATAATTTCCTGTGCATGTCAGTAGCAGTTAGATCAAAATTTAATACTTTGATGGCCTAGTAGGCCTTATGTTCTAACTCAACTGAAAAATGACAGGCTTTTCCATATACTAACCTGAATGGGGGCATACCAATGGAGGTCTTATAGGCAGTCCTATAAGCCCACAGTGCATCAGTTAACTTCAGTGCCCAATCCTTCCTATCAGTCCTTATAGTTTTCTCTAGGATGTGCTTAATTTCTCTGTTGGAATCTTGACTTGCCCACTGGTCTGTGGGTGGTATAGAGTAGCAACCCTATGTGTAATAGAATACTTTTTTAGTAGATTCTCAAAAGGCCTGTTATAGAAATGACTCCCCCCATCACTAATGATAGCTCTGGGGGTGCCAAATCTAGAGAAAATATTATCCTTCAAAATTTTGAGGACAACTGTGTGGTCATTGGTTCTTGTGGCAATGGCTTCTACCCACTTGGAGACATAATCCACTTCTACAAGAATTAAATTGAAACCAATGGCAGGAGGAAAGGGACGCCATAAAATCTATCCCCTAGATGTCAAACAGTTCCACAATAAGGATGGGCTGCAATGGCATTGAATCTCTCTTAGAAATGCCTCTCATCCTTTAACATCTTGCACAGGCTTTGCAATATGCATGGGCATCTCTAAACAAAGAGGGCCAGTAGAACCCACATTGCAATGCTTTTGTTGTTGTCTTTTCGTCATGAAAGTGACCTCCATAGGCCTGCTCATGGCACATAGAAAGAATGTTGTGGAACTCCCTTTTGGGCACACATCTCCTAACAATTTGATCCGCATAATGCTTGTAAAGGTAAGGGTCCTCCCATAGAAAATGTTTGACCTGAGAGAAAAATAAGGCTTTTTCCATCTTAGACCAATGAGGGGGGATCCTTCTAGTAGTAAGAAAATTCACAATGAATGCAAACCAGGGCACACTCATTGTGATCGCAAAAAGTTACTCATCCGTGAAGGAATCATTCATAGGTATGTCTGCATGATCAACCATTAAAATTCTAGACAAGTGGTCTGCAACCACATTTTCCACACCCTTTCTATCTTGATCTCTAGATCAAACTCCTGTAGTAGGAGGATCCATCTAATCAGCCTAGGCTTAGCATCCTTTTTAGACAATAGGTATTTCAGGGTTGAGTGGTCAGTGAACACAATGATCTTAAACCCTAAGACGTAAGGCCTAAATTTCTCCAAGGCAAAAACAACAGCCAACAGCTCTTTCTCAGTGGTGGTGTAATTGAGTTGAGCATCAACTAGTGTCTTGCTAGCATAATAAGCCACACTAGGTAGTTTATCTTTTCTTTTGCCCCAAAACTGCACTAATGGCTAAATCTGAAGCATCACACATGAGCTCAAAAGGGAGGGAGTAATCAGGGGCTTGCATGATGGGGGCAGAAGTCATACAGTTCCTTAAGACCTCAAAAGTAGTTAAGCACTCAGCAGTTAACACAAAAGGTTTATCCTAACACAGCAAGTTGCACAGAGGTTTTGAAATTTTGTTGAAATCCTTGATGAATCTCCTATAGAAACCAGCATGTCCTAAGAAAGACTTGACTTGCTTGACTATTTTTGGTGGGGAAAAATGTGAAATCAGATCAATTTTTGCTTTATCCACCTCAATCCCCTTATGGAAAACCACATGACCAAAAAAAATTCCTTGAGTTATCATGAAATTGCTCTTTTCCCAACTCAATACTAGGTTGGTTTCCTCACATCTCTGAAGCACAAGGGATAGATAATGCAAACACTGAGCAAAATCATCCTCATACACAGAAAAATCATTCATAAAATCTCTAAATACTTGTCTAACATGTCAGAAAAAATTACAAACATGCATCTCTGCAAAGTAGCAGGAGCATTACATAGTCCAAAAGGCATCCTTCGATAAGCAAAGGTGCCAAAGGGACAAGTAAAAATTGTTTTCTCCTGATGTTGTGGATACACAGGGGTCTGGTTGTAACCAGAGTATCCTTCAAGAAAGAAATAGTAAGCTTTGCCTGCTAACTTATCCAGAATCTGGTCAATGAAGGACAGTGGGAAATGGTCCTTCCTAGTCTTGGAGTTCAGTTTTCTATAGTCAATACAGACCCTCCAACCAGTGATCTCCCTGGATGGTATTAATTCTCCAGACTCATTGGGTACTACAGTGATGCCAAACTTCTTAGGCACCACCTTTGTAGGTGACACCCATTCAGAGTCAGAAATTGGGTATATTACTCCAGCATCAAGTAGTTTTACTACTTCCTTCATCATTACCTCTTGCATATGAGGATTTAACTTCCTCTGCATCTCCCTAGAGGGTTTGGAACCCTCTTTCAAATAAATTTTGTGCATACACACAGTTGGGTTAATTCCTCCCAGATCAGTAATATTCCATATTATTGCTTTCCTATGCATTTTAAGCACACAAAGCATTTTTTCTTCTTATTCCATAGTGAGAGAAGAAGAAATTATCATAGGCAATTTCTAATCCTGCCCCAAAAATGCATATTTGAGAAATTTTGAGAATTGTTTCAACTCCAAATTAGGTTGACTGATGAGTGAAGGCAACAAAGGTGCCTTAGAAGGTGAGGGAAGAGGCAGCACAACAGGTTTCTAATGAGAGTGCTTTGCTGGCCCCACTAAAGAATTCAAGGTTTTCACCTCTTCAGTCAAATGTGTGGGGGCCTCCCCTTCAACTGTCTCAGTCCAAATCTCCTCAAAAACATCAACAACTTCATCCCAATTCAGTAGCTTGGGCCTGGTCTCCTCAACAAGCTCATCAAGTAAATCAATCATGAAACTGTCCCCACTCTCAAAGTGAGGTTGATTTGCTGCATTTTAGACATTGAGCGTTACTTTCATGTTTCCAAAAGATACCTCCATCACCCTAGACCTGCACTGGATGTAGGCATTACCAGTGGCCAAGAATGGCTTGCCCAATGTCACAGGAATAGAGGTAGTACACTTACTAGGCTTCATGTCTAAAAGCAGGAAATTTGCTAGGTAAAAAAATTTATTAACCCCAACTAGCACATCTTCAATAATGCCCGCAGGTCTCCTCTCAGATCTGTCAACTAGTTGCAAGACAACATGTGTGGGTTTTAACTCCCCCAAACCTAACTTCTCATATACATAATATAGAAGTAAGTTAACAGTGGCTCCCCAATCTAACAAAACTTTATCAATGGTATGATCCCCAATAATGCAGGGAATTGTCTGAACTCCAGGATCTTGGAGTTTAGCTGGGGTTGCAATGGATAAAATCTGGTTTACTTTCTCAGCAGAAAAGACTTTCTCGGATAGATGAATCCTAGACTACCTTTTATGGGTACACAAATCCTTTAAAATTTTTGCATAGGCTGAAACTTACTTTATGGCATCAAGCAAAGGTAAATTAATTTTTATCTTCTTCAAAGTCTCCATCATTTCTTGTACTTTAATATTTCCCTTATCAAAAAGAGAAGGTGCTTGAAGGGCATGAGGAAATGACAGATGTGGTACTTGTTTCTCATCTGCAGCCTTTGTACTTTTCTCAATTTTTTCTTTGTTTTGATTTTCATTTTTCTGTTGGGACTCCACAATAGCCCCTTTAGTTTTCATATGCTGCTCCTGCTGCATATTACCATACACTGGTTTCTCGTGTTCTTCATTTCTAGTAGTCTCAATGTCAACTTTTTTATCCACCAACCTGTGACTTCTTAAAGTAGTAAGGCCTTAGCTTCTTCATGAGTTAAAGAAGACTCACCTACCATATATTGTCCTTTAGGATTGTTCATTGGCTGACTTGGCAGTCTGCCTTCTTCCCTCCTAGTCAAAGTATTAGATAGCTGACCAAGATGGTCCTCTATCTTGTTAATGCTTTGGCAATGAGAATTTATAGTTTGGGACAAAGATCTCAGGTTCTATAATGAGGAAAACACTTGCTCCTCAAATGAGAGTGTTCAGGCAGGTGGTGGGGCTGGTACATTTTGATGACTAGACTGTCATTGGCTGTTGATACTTAGGCCTTGGAAAAAAATTCTGCTAGTATGGCTGGGCAGATCTATAAGGCATTACCTGCTACTGCTGGGGTTGAAAATTGTCTTGCCACCACCTAAGATTGGGGTGGTTTCTCCATGGATACCCAATAAGCTGCTGCTGCCCATAAGATTGAGCAGCATTGGCATGCTTCATGACCAGCTCTTGGTACTAACCAGCTGATGGACAGCCTTGAATAGAGTGTGTGGGGGACTGACATATCAGACATGCCTCCTCAATTTATGCAACCATTTTAGGCTGCATCACACTCATCACTTATCAAATTTCAGGCTTAAACTATCCACTTTTCTTTTCAGGTCATTAACACATTGACCTCATACATCCTTCCTCTAGAGGTGGCTTCCCTTACTAGTTTAGCTGGAGTCTCAATATCATTGCAAGATAGAGACTCTTGCTGTATGGAATTTTTACTGATTACATCAAAAAGCTCCTAAGCCTCATTAGCAGTCTTGTGGAGATAAGCTCCCCCACATGAGGCATCCACCATATCCCTGCTCTTGGGATCAATTCCTTAATAGAAGCTTTAAACAAACTGCCACTCAAAAATTTGGTGGTGGGAACATTGCTTCAACAATTCCTTAAACCTCTCCCATGCCTGATGGAAATCCTCAGTTGAGAATTGAGCAAAGGAAACTATGTTCTTCCTAAATTGACTGGTTTTAGACAAGGAAAAATTTAGCCAGGAATTGGCATTGGAGATTATTCCAAGATTGTATGTTATTGGCTGGGAGCATGGAGAGCCAAGTTCTGGCTCTGTCCTTTAGTGAAAAATGAAAGAGCTTGAGTTTGGTGGCTTCTTCTCCCAAGCTAGCAATATTGAATGTGGTGCAAAGAGCAAGGAATTCATCAATATGCCTATAGGGATCCCCCTTGCTTAGCCCATGAAATGAAGGAAGCATCTGGATGATTGATGATTTGATCTCATAATTCCCTTGAATAGCAGGGAATTGAATGCAGAAAGGGGATGTATATGCCCCTTGTGCATTGAATTTCTTCAAGGTTCTTTGTTGCTCCCCCATAACAAATGGCTCACAATTAATAACAGGTGTATGTGGGGGATGCCTAGGTCTAATAAGCCTCTCAACTTCAAGATCTAAAGGGACAAGCTCAGGGTTAAGAGATCTTCTACCAAACAACACACACACTACAAAGATAGAAACGACAATTTATAGCAGATAAACACCATAAACACAGAGTACTGCTGAAAAAAGAAATGATAAAATGACAAAAACTGAAACTATAATAAAGGGAATAGGAAATGCAAACTCAAGCAAGATGTGCTCTAGCTGCAGGCTATGAACTGCTCTCCTGACTACAGCTTCAGATCTGAAATCAAATTCAACAGACTACAAAACTATAGCAGCATTAATTCAAATACTATGACTACAAAAAATTTAACTAAAACTCAAATTTACCAAACTTAGATCTATAGATCCCTTGCATTGACGCCAAAAACTTATTGTGTTTAAATGCTGTGCTGATATATTTATTAAAAGGTGTGATGGAAAATATCAATGGCAAAAAAAATATGGCAGATGGAATGGATTGAATCAACACACAAATAGCATTCTAAACTCAGTCCTACAAGAATCAGGGCTGTTGTAGCAAGTTCTAAAAGTAAAAGTTTGTCCACAGAGAAATGTGATCTAATTTTTTTTTTTAAATCTCCAGATCTGTTATATATCTGGGAATCTATTCCTATTTTAACTAAAAATCAAGGAAAAATAGGAAGAGAGAAAGAGTTTGGTTGTTACTTTAAACTAAGAAAAACAGATTTAAAAACTAAACTAGAGGTGAACAAAAGAATGATTTAAAGAGGAGAACAAAAGTTTTGGTAAAATATAATTCAAATGTGGAGAATTAACAACTTGGGATCAGTCTCACTATGAAATTGATTTGTTAGACAATAGAGCTGAGGATGGATCTACAAGCTAAAATGCAAGGTAAAACAATTCAGATTTGCCCTGAGATATGGATTAGTCCTAGGGGTATACTTTATCCACTAAAATGGTCATAGAGTATCCCATGAATATAGTCCAGTCATGGGGGATAAATTTGGAATAATAAAACCACTACAGATGCTATGGATGCAAGGCTACAAGCTCCGGCATCCATAGGAGCATAAGATCTATGGAAATTTGATGGAAATCAAAAGATATATAGATTAAATGAAACTTTAAAACCAGTAATTAATTGATCTAGCACATCTTACAACAAATTACTCTCGGATCTATAGTCTCTGCATTCTCCAATCCTCATACAATGCTATCTCACCACTCTATTTACAGATCTAACTTCGCCCTAGCTGTTAGAGGAATTTAGCCAACCATGGTTGGGCTAAAGAGAGAATAGAAAAGAGCGAAGAAGACTAGAATTTAGGCAAAAAAACTAATTTGAAATTACTGAAACTCTGGATGCCTTGCCTCTGTTGTATTCCCCCTATTTCTACATATTCGCAAGTGCCACAAATCTGATTTGGCCAATCAGAGAAGTAGGGTATCAATTTTGTTAAAACCCTACTGATGTGTGGCTGGATTTCCACCAAGCATTTCCTCCAATTTGTTAGACTCAGTTGCACCCACATGAGGCAGTTAGATCAGACGTTCCTTTGGAGTTCCAAAAATTCCCGCCAAGGTTGTCAGATTGCTATTGAACCTGTGCATCAAGTGATTGAGGCATCATATATTTCAAGAAACTTCATAAATCGCACCTCAACAGGTTCACAGTACCTCTTGACAGGTCTTCGACCGGTGTAATGCAACATCCCCAAAATCTTGAGCTTTGAATAGTGTCCTCGGGATGAATGCCCAGCTGGTCATAAGTTGGAGCAAGAGAAAGTCAACTTGATGACTTAAGTTAGATTAGGTATGATGTGAATGTGCTTGTGAGTGTGGGTTAGATGTTACTATGAAGTCACATACACTTGTTATAGGTGTGTGTGCTTTGTACCGTATATATGGAATGAGTTAAATAGTTTAATGGATAAAGAGAAGTTATTTCTCTTTGGTAGGTGGTTAAGGATTTATGAAGAGAGAGAGAGAGTGAGGAGGAAGGAGTTAATGCAAGAGGTTTTGTGTGGGATTACAAATTGAAGGAGCTCATGAGCTATTAATCACGATGGGAATGCGTGGGGATTCGGGGAATCGAGATATGAACCCTAGCCTATGACCCAAGCCATTGATCAATCATGAGATTGATTTGAGGTGAGATTTCTTTAAATTATGATGTGTATGTTGTTGTTCATTGATTTAATGATTAAATGGTGAATTAAAGATATAGAAAAGAAAGGAAAATTGAAAGAAAAGAAAGTTTCAAGAAATGCCCGAAGAGGGCTGAGTTCCTGTCAAATCGATTAATCGATTTTGAAAATCGATCAATCGATTTTGAACAGAAAGTAAATCTGAGCATTGATGCTCGAAACTGATTAATCGAAATGAATTCGATTAATCAATTTTTGGTTTTCGATTAATCGATTTGAAATCGATTAATCGTCTGGGTACTCCCAGTGACTGGAAAAGGAGAAGTTTGGGAAAACCAATTAATCGATTTGTTAATCGATTAATCAATTTTGGAATTTCGATTAATTGATTTGGGATCGATTAATCAATTTTGGACCTTGGAGTTATGGGAGGGCTTTGTACCTTCTTTTATGCATCGTTCTTGATGTTTTGCATGTGATGTGATGTAATTTAGGTTGAACAATTGAATGAAAGCATGGGAAGCCACTATGGACCTTGACGCTTGAGAATTCAAACGCGTGAGGTAGGGAATACCTTGAACATGTACTTTAATTACAAGTGCATATATGTAATGAAATGAAAATGAATAGTTATGCGCTGAAGATGTGAAATTAAAGTGTCATGTGTGAACACTAAGGAAATAAGTATGCTATGAGTATATGACATCCCAAGGGGATGTGAATGTTATAAGGGCATCTGAGTGATGCATATGAGTTGGTTACATCCCAGGGATGTATGGAAAATCGTGAACATCCAAATAATGTGAAGTTAATTAAATGATAATTTATCAGGCCTAAAATAATATATTTAACACAATCACATGGTGAATAACTATATCTATTTGCATATTGATTTAAGGCTTGGTGAATACCCCACCGACACGGTGGTATACCCGTGACTGACTCGGTAGGATATCCGTGACTGGTACGGCGGCCAATCCATACGCCAGTATCACATCCCAGGGATGTATGTGAATTTAGTACCCTATCACCTATGAGGAAGGGACCTAGGTAGTATTAGATGAATGAAAAATAAATGAAAAATAGTCTGATTAGACGACAATGGTGGGTATTTCATCGGGGCTCGAGGCTCTAGTGCATCGAGGATTATTTAAGTTATTGATTTAAGTTTTTGAGGCCGATCTTTATCTTTTGTTAACAACTTGAAACAAGAAAACACATGTAGAGTAACAGATGCATTCAGTTCATGCTTTCAATAACTTAAACTATTTTTCAGTTATTTTTATTGATAAATCATATTTCTAAATGTCATGGAATATATGTGAGTAAGATAGATTTATATGTTCATTTAGTTATTTCCCTATTGATCTATAATGTAGCTCACCCTTTAGACTATACGTCATCGGTCCGGTGCTTGTTGCTGCTACTACTTCGGGAGATGTTGATCCCGAGGATTCAGATTACGTGCCTGGGGAGGAGTTAAAGCTCCCTCCTGAGGATTTCTTTTAGAGGACCCTACGTACTGTGATATATTTTTGAGAGAGAAACTATACGGCTTCGTATGTCCAGGCCTTTTGGAGAAAATGTAATATAAAATGAGATATTCCTTTGGTGAACCATCTAGGGTGACTGCTGAGTTGTCACTGATGGTTCTGGTTGGTTCTCTTGCTTATGTAATGGCATGAGATCAGAACTACCTTTTTGAGTTACGTGTTCTGACTTACATTATAGAACTGGAGATTTAGTTTAGCATTAGTTGTTACATAATTATTTTACTTTACTGTTGCTTGGTTATACCAAGTGTTTCGTGTAGGCTTATGGGGCATGGCCTAGAGGGTCGTGCCGATGGCATGAGTTTTGGGGTGCTAAAATCTGAGCTGTCATAGTTGGTATCAAAGTAATTTCTTTTAGAATTTCTGACAAGTCTTAATTTTGTCAAAGCATAAGACCTTCTGCTAATGAAACTGTGGTTTCATGTGCAGAGCGTTATGTCTTCTAGAGGAAGAGGTCGGCCCAAGGGAGGTCATGAAAGAAACTTGCAGAGCAGTGACAGTTTTGTCTCGGCTTCGAATAGAGTGCCGTTAGGGAATAGTAACATCCCAGGAGGCAGTAATCAGGGGAACCAAGACCAAGAAGAGAATTAAGATAGAAATCATCAAGATAGGGATCAACGAGAACAGGAAAAGGTAAGAGAAAGAAAGGAAGAGAGAGAAGAGCGTCAGAGGATGATGCATACCATAGAAACCATGGTAAATGCCATGGCTCAGCCAGCGGCGTCCTTGGTAGCTCATAATGCCAATGACCAGCATCAGCCACCTACACCTCCAGTGGGCACTACATAGACATTGCCCTCTACATTCCCAGAGTTTGGGAGGATGCGTCCTCCTAGTTTTTCAGGGCAAGTAGAGCCAATGTATGCAGAGAATTGGCTGAGTGAGATGGAGAAGTGTTCAGTGTGCTTACATGCACTAAGGATGAAAGTGTCTATTGGGCAGCATATATGCTAGATGGGGAAGCAGGCCCATGGTGGAAGTCTGTGTCTAGGACTAGGGCTCAAGAAACCCCGGAATTGCCATGGACATGGGAGAAATTTGTGAAAGAACTTAACAAATAATACTTCCCTGAAGTAGTACGCAATCAAATGGAAGTTAAATTTCTTCAGATCGAGAAGGGAAGGATGTCGGTAAGGGAATATGGAGTAGAGTTTATGAGGCTTGCTCATTTTGTTCCTAACTTCGTAGTTACGGACTTAATGAAAGGCAAGAGACTACAGCGCGGCTTGAGGTTGGACATCAGGGGAAGGGTAGTGGCATTTGAATTAAAGACCTACGAAGAGGTCATGAGTAAGGCCTTGGTGATAGAAGAAGACAATGAAGATCGGTACCGAAGGAGAGATCAGCAAGGGAGAGGAAGGACGAATCAAAGTAAAGTGGGGAACTACGAGCCGGTGAACAAAAAACCGCAATTCGTAGCACCCATGTAGAGACAATAGTTTCAAACCAGTTATATCACAGCAGCGCAGCAAACAAATTATCAGAGATTACCTGTGCTTGCATCTGGGAGGTCGATCAGATATAAAAACCCTGCTCCCACCACTGGAGTATCAGTTTCTCACGGGCAACATCTACTACTATGGTTGAGACTTGTGCCAAGTGTGGCAAGTCTCATAAAACAACGGATTGTAGAAGGGGTACTCAGGGTTGTTACAAGTGTGGAAATATGGGCCACATAATATGAGATTGCCCTGAGATGAGTAAAGAGAGAATGGCTTCTGCTTCCATGCCAAGACTGATACAAGCAAGGAAGTCGGTCGTACAAGAAAGAGCCTATGTTGTTACTACCTAAGAAGCACAGAATACCAACGACGTTATCCAAGGTGAGATTTTCTTTTAAATAAAGAATTTGAATTACTTAAAGTTTTTAGATAGAGAAGGTGCATCCATGTAGGAAGTAGAGTAGACTCATTCCTGTCCATAAATTATGATGTATAAATATGTTATATATATATATATATGTATTATATAAGAACCTTAGAATTATACGGAAAAGGAAGTGACGTAGCTTATGAAGATAGAGTGTTGATAGACCCAAGTCAACCCACTCATTTACTACTCCTCGATTTGCAAAGAAGATAAAGGTCAACCTAGAGACGTTGGATTTTATCTTAGCGGTATCTATTCCGACTGGGAAATCGATCGATACAGACATGGTTTGTAAATCGGTGATAGTAACCATCAGAGATGGGGACGTCTGTGAACTGGTAGCGAATTTAGTTCTATTAAATATGCAAGGATTCGACGTAATCCTTGGTATAGATTAGTTGTCAGCTCATTGTGCAACGGTAGATTATAAGAACAAAGTTGTCATCTTCAGACCTAATATAAGGAGATTGTTCCAATTTTGGGGAATGAGGTCGACGTATATGTCACTTGTGTCTACAATCAGGGCCGAGCACTTAATCAAAAAGGGGTGCAGTGGTTACTTGGCATTTTTAAAGGAAGATAAGGAAAGAACATTAATTCAGAGATTGTAATTGCGTGTGAATTTGAGGATGTATTTCTGAAAGAATTACTAGGATTATCTCCTCCTTTTTTACTCACAACGCCCAAGGCGGGTTCCTGTGCCCGTTTTGCCCTCTTTTTACCCGTGGCGCCCTTTCAGGTTTTTACCACGTCCATGGGTTTAGCTCTTTTACCCCAAGCGCCTTTTTGGGTTTTCACCTGGTTCGCACAAACTCGTTGTTTTTACCCGTAGCACCCTTTCGGGCTTTTGCCACATCCATCTTGCTTTGAGCTTATATATTGATTTTATTTTTCCTCTTTATTTCTTTCATTTTTTTTTTAAAAGCCACGACATAGATGTCGATTCCGTTATAGCCGGCTAGATGAGGTTCTAGTGTCATCTCTCAACTCGGCTCGTGTAGACAGATATTATGACTGCTTGTGAACCTACGAAGAGGGCTTTCTTCAGGGTGTAACTTGGCCATGGGTTAGGTTTAGGATTTGAAGGTATGCTGGGCTAAAAAGGCTTCCTTGATATGATTTCAGTTTTTTTCACAACATACTTTCTTCCTTGGGGGATTTTAGTGTACATGCCCAATATATTTTTTTCTTTTTGCTTTTGTTTTATTTCAGGCATTTTTGAGGTTTTATTTTTTCGATTTTTTATATGTTTGATAGTAATTCTACTTCCTCTCTTTTTTTTATATATGCACACACTTTTTCTTTTTCAGGGAAGGGGTTTATTGAAAGAAAGACTCAGGCTCAAAATGGGGTAGCAAAGGATATCATCATTTTTTAGGAATGCTTTTTGGCTACTGTGCTTGGAATAATGGCCTCATTTGGGTAGTTCTTAAGCAGTCACGTATCTGTTTCACAAATACTTACCTTATCGCGATAGACTAAGAGTAGAACCGTCAGACGTATCCAGTATTGATGGGCTTAAGAAAATGATCTCTGTCCATGGTGGCAAGGCGGATGGCATATCCTGGTAGCACTTCTTGGACAACATAAGGTCCCTCTCAGTTCGGCTTGAACTTCACTCTCAGATAGGCGTGGAGGGATGGGAAGATCTTCTTTAGCACAGTGTCTGCTACCTTTAGATCTTGACTGCAGACACATTTATTGTAAGCGCGTGCTATTCGCCTTTGGTAAACTTGAGTATGACAAGGCAAGGAGTCTTTTCTCGTCCAGTAGATTCAATTATTCAAAGCGAGATCTCTCTCTGCTTCAGGTAAGCCTGATTCCATGAGGACTCAGAGAGAGGGTACTTCAACCTCTACCGGTAGGACGACCTCGGTTCCATACACAAGGGAGAATGGTGTTGCCCCTGTAGTGGTACAGATCGATGTTCTATAGGCCCACAAAGTAAATGGTAGCATTTCTATCCAATCTCGATAAGTGATGACTATCTTTTCGAGGATGTGGATGACTGTATTATTTATAGCTTCCACGGCTCCATTAGTTTGAGGCCTATAAGATGTTGAGCGATGGTGCTTGATTTTGTATTGCTCGCAGAAGGCTCAGATGCGCTTATTACCAAAGTTCGTGCCGTTGTTCGTGATAATATCCTTGGATACTCCAAATCGGCACACAATATTATTCTTGAGAAACTTCTCAATGTGACTGGCTGTGATGTTGGCATATGATGCTGCTTCTACCATCGTGCGATTCTTCCCGTCAGAGTCAGCTCTCAAACATGTATTTTAATGGGTCCATTCAGGCCAAAACTAGAATGGCTTGAGATAGTAAGTAATGGCGGAGCCTCTGAGTAGCCCACACAAGAGCCAGGCATGCTTTCTCCATATGAGAATAGCATGTCTCATAATCAATAAACTTCTTGCTTAGATAGTAGATGGCCTACTCTCTTCTTCCCATCTCGTCATGTTGCCTTAAGACACATCCCATCGAGACTTTTGTCATGGAGAGATACATCAGGAGTGGTCTCCCCAGCTCAGGTGGTACCAAAATAGGTGGGTTAAGGAGGTAGCTTTTGATTTTATCGAAAGCTGCCTGACAACCATCATTCCATTCAACAGGTGAATTCTTCCTTAGTAGCATGAAGATCAGTGTGCAGATTGGAGTTAGTTGTGCAATGAACTGACTGATATATTATATTCTGCCCAAGAACCCCTAACCTCTTTCTCGATAGATGGTGGTGGCATTTCGGTGATCGCTTTAACTTTGACTAGCTCGACCTCGATCCCTCTCCTGCTAATGATGAATCCCAACAGTTTCTTAGACATGGCACCAAATGCGCACTTCCATGGATTCAAAAATAACCTATACTTTCTCAACCTCTCAAATAGCTTATGGAGGTTTACCAAGTGATCGCTTCGCTCTGATAACTTGACTATCATATCATTGACATATACTTCAATTTCTTGGTGCATTATGTCGTGAAATAGTGCAGTCATAGCTCTCTGGAGTGATGAACACAGTCTTCTCTCGATTTGCCTCTGCCATCTTAATCTTATTGTATCCTGAGAATCCATCCATGGAAGAAAGCATCCCGTGCTTAGCAGTGTCATCGACCAAGATGTCGATGTGTGGCAATGGGAAATCGTCCTTTGGGCTCGCCCTGTTGAAATTTCTAAAATCAATGCACATGTAGATTTTTTCATCCTTCTTCAATACAGGCATAATTTTGGCTAGCCATTGCGGGTACTTATAACCATGAGAAATCTCGCGTCATACTGCTTGATGACCTCGTCTTTGACTTTCAACATCCACTCAAGTCGGAGACGTCTCAACTTCTGCTTAACTGGCTTCATATCACGGTAGAGAGGCAACTCATGCTCGACCAAATCAATGTCCAAACTAGGCATGCCCTTATAAAATCAGGTAAAAACATCTTGGTATAACTGAAGAAAGTCGATCATGCTTTTTCTTTCTTCGAGAGATAGCGATGTTCTGATCTTGGTAATTTGGGGAATCTCTTCAGTCCCCTGATTAACGTCCTCGATTTCTTTTGACAATGGGGGTAGGTGTTAAGACCTGAAAAGTACCACTTTTCACCCCTTAACTTAATCTCTGTTAGATCCTTAGTCATTTAATAAATGACTGTTAAGCCAATTTTGTAGGTAATAAGCAGCAACTGCAGATAAGGCCCTAACCATGCCAAGAAGCCTACTGTTGCCCCAAAAATTCCTCAGAAGAAAGGAGGTTGGACCAAGATAGAGAATTGGCTACAGCCTAGGCATAGCAAAGAGGTAACAAGCTAAGAAATGAGCCTCGCGCAGATGTTGCAAGGTTCAAATGGAATCAGAGAGAATGCTTCGCGTAGCTGTCGCAAGTTTCTAAAGGCCGCGTGCCAACTGCTCGCGCTGTTATCGCACAGATGAATGACAGAAAAGCCCAGAAAGTAGACTTCACATAGTTCTCATGAGGCTCAGACATAAGCTCTCGCGCAGTGTCGCACAGCTCAAGAAAGGCACCTTTAATCTTCGCGCGATTCACTGAGGAGAGAGAGCTCTAGGCATTCCTGCGCGTAGTGGCTGCGGGATACAAACCTTCAGGGAACTGCTCGCGCGATCCAGAAGCCCATGCACATGGCTTCTTTGTGAGGATCCCCGTGAGATTCACCAAGGAACGAATTGCACGCACAACTCCCGTGCCATTCAAATGGAAAGAGCAATCCTGCGACGACCAGAGCATCCCCGCGATGACCAAAGTGTCAATCCCGCGACTGCAAGAGCTTCAAGTCAATTCAATCCTGTGATGCCAATTCTATCATGGAACAAGACTTGGAAAGCCTTTCTACCTAGCAAGGCTCGGGATCTTAACTGCTCCCCACTTTTGCAGGGGCAATCTGGGAACTTTCAGCAACTAGGGCACGCACTCCAATGTTCCAATCTCCGTGCATACGCCCCGAGGCATCCAAGGAACATAAATGGGCCATGATTGCATTAATAAAATTAGGGTTTTCCTAAACCTAATGCACACA
Source organism: Chloranthus sessilifolius (assembly GCA_021018995.1). Lineage (NCBI taxonomy): Eukaryota > Viridiplantae > Streptophyta > Magnoliopsida > Chloranthales > Chloranthaceae > Chloranthus > Chloranthus sessilifolius. The sequence goes on along the minus strand of CM037595.1, from coordinate 17,107,657 downwards.
CAGCTGACTGCTATATAAGCCTAAGCCTAGTTTATGTTTAGGGGACTTTTAGACTACTTCTGTACTCCTTCTTGAACCAACTGTAGAATTACAGTAAGCTAAGGTTAGGATTTAGGCAGTTTCTTTTTCCCTTTTTCTTCTCTCCATAGTCCAGCATTTGCTGGCTATGCCTTTGTATGTCTATTTGGAATAGTTTTAATGGATTTTTATAATAGGATCTTATGCATGTATGGGATTGGTGTTTTGAGAGTTGTTCTGTACAAGGCTGCTGCCTTGAGATCCTCCATTGCTAAGTTGTATTGTAAGCAATGGAGGATTGCTTTTAAGGATTTATTTAGATCCAAGTGACATGTGTGTCCAGGTTAGGCACATTGCAGGCCTATGCCCCACCACAGGATTCACTAAATCTGAATCCCTATTGGAGCTTGAGCTGGTAGCCTTGTGAACATGGTGGTGGCAGCAATGTTTTTATTCTATCTTAGACCTCTGTGAGGAGGATATCCTCTGTGGATAGTCTGTGACCATTTAAGTGGACAGATTATAGCCCTAGGGGGAGGCCAATCTACAGATCTAAGATAGATCCTTCTTCTCTGCACTTGTGCTTGTAACGTTGTGAGAGATTGTGCAGAGACAGACTCCCCTATATTTATATAGACCCATCAACAGATGGCAGATCTGATCTGGCTATAGAGATTGTAGGCTTGTGACTGAATCACTGATGTCTTTCTAAAGCAATGAACAGCTAAGCTTAAAAGCTAGTACTCAAACTCTTGCAGGTTCTGTGTGTCCAAGCTACTGCACATTACAGGATAGCCCCACACTCAGAACTTTAGAGGTTGAGGTTCCTATAGATTCTTGAGCTGGTAGCCTGGAAGAAGTAGTGCCTACAATGATAAACTTGTTCTGACCCATCTATGGATTGTGGTACCCCTATTGAATAGTCTGTGACCATTCAAGTAGACAGGTTATAGCTATAAGGGATGAGATCATGGCACAGGGGTGAGTTTGATCCTTTCTCCTCTTTGGTGATAATGTTGCCATTGGACAGGATTTCTATAGCAGCAGATCTGAGTCTGAGTTATAAGACCCATCAGATCTGTAACGAATAGCTTACTTCTCACCCTTTTATATTTATTTTCTCACACTCCATCATTCTTCTCAACCATTTATGTAGTTTAGGCTCTAGGATACCTTAGGATTTAGACAATAGTGACCTTAAATCCCCTTCCATTTAGGATTGTCAGATCTGTAGCCAGATCTGGAGGGCCTACTAAAGATAGCTCCCTTAGAGCTTTAGATCAACTTTCCCTGTGGGACAAACTCTTACTCATTAAAACTTGCTACAACAAGCCCTGTATCTTGCAGGACTGTGTATTTTTAAGATTGCTGCTTTGTAGTTTTCAATCCACCTCTGATTTATTTTCACTAATTCCATTCTTATCACTGTTTTCAATAAAGTCAGCAGCAAGCACTTAAAATACCCTAACAAGTTTTTAGCGCCGTTGCCGGGGAATCTTGATCTATTAGTAGACCCTAGATTTTTATATTCTTTATTCTTTGGTAGTTGTGCTTGTGAATAATTGATACTGCTAATTTACTTTTGGAATTTTTCTTGCAGATCTGGACAGCAGCAGAGAAGGAAAGTAGAACTGCACTGGGAGTCTAGGTACCTCCGTTTGCACTTCTCTAACCCTCAAAAACTCAGTCTATTTCTCCTTTGAATATTTCATAGCAGTTGATTAGGATAGTTGTAATTTTGTTAATTGCAATGTGTCTGCAAGTAGTCTTCCCTGCTATTGGTGTGTGTGCATGTTAGGAAGGAGATCCCTCAGTCCCACATTAGAGCCTCCTCACCCTGAGATAGAAAGGGGTAGAAGACCAAGAAGGCCTAGCCACACCCCAGTTGAGCCCCCTACTGAAATTGAGACATCAGTCATGGGTGAAGAGCATCCCAGAACATTGAAGGAATTGAATGCTCCTGATGATTATAATTCTCCATTCAGCATTCAATTCCCAGATGTTCAAGGAAACTATGAGATTAAAACCTCAATCATCCAAATGCTTCCCTCTTTCCATGGGCTTATCATGGAAAACCCTTACAAGCACATTGACCAATTCTTGGCCCTGTGCACAACATTCTCCATTGCTAGTTTGGGACCAGAAGCCACCAGATTAAGGCTCTTTCCTTTCTCCCTAAAGGACAGGGCCAGCACCTGGTTAGCTACTCTCCCAAACAATAGCATCACTTCTTGGAAAGACCTCTAGACAAGATTTTTGACCAAATTCTTCCCAGAGATAAAAAACCAGCCAGTTGCGGAAAGCAATGCTTGCTTTTGCCCAATCCCCAACTGAGTATTTTAATCAATCATGGGACAGATTTAAGGAGATGCTCAAACAATGTCTCCACCACAAGATCCCTGACTGGTAGCTTGTCAAGAGCTTCTATAATGGGATTGATGAGAAAAGCAGTGATATGGTAGATGCCTCTTGTGGTGGAACTTACATGCTGTTAAGACCTCAAAAGTACCACTTTTCACCCCTTAACTTAACCTTTGATTAGACCCTTAGCCATCTAATAAGTTCCTGTTAAGTGTTTTATGTAGGTAATAATCAGCACAGAAATAAGGTCAGGAATCCTGCTGAGGAGCCTGTTTTGGCACCAGAAGTCCCTAAGAAGGATGAACCCTGAATCCAGACCTGAAATGAGCCTCGCACAGTCCAACTGAGCTTCCCAAGACTTTACAACAACTTCTCACATAGTTGAGTAACTGAAGAGCTTCAGAAGCACAAACTCGTGCAGCTCTCGCGAAGCTCAAGAGTAGAACACATCGCACAGTCTCACGCAGTTCATAGAAGACCTCTCTCAACCTTGCGCAGTTCGCTCAGAACGGCCAAGGAGAGAGAGCTTCAGAAGACTCCTCGCGCAACTGTCTCGTAGTCGCCGCGGGATGCAATTATCAGAAGAGAACTCCTCGCACAGTTCTCACGCCATTCGAGAAGAAAGCATCCTCGCTAAGGCAGAGCTAGCCTCGCGAAGATCAATTAAGACTTGGAACCTCCTGCTGTTCAGAACTCATTAAAGCCTCGCGAGGTGACTCATGAAGTCCATTGAAGAAAAGTGATCGCGCAGTTCTCGCGCTATTCAAATCCATCCTCACGATGATCAACCCAGCGAATACTCAGCTACCTCGCTACTGCTTGAACTCCAACCCCGTGATATCTAAGGCTTTGATGTCTACTCAACCTCGTGAAGCCCAATCCAGCGAGAGTGCAATTCTCTACCACGCGACTGCCTAAAGAGCAAACCAAGGCAACCTCGCGACAGTTGAAGCTTCAATGTCAAACCATCCTCACGAAGAGCAAGAGCTACCACGCGACAAGTCTGGGAAATAATAGCTACCTAGAGAAGCTCTGAACTTCAACTTCCAGCACTTCAACAGAGGACTTTCTAAGAATTTCCAGAGATTAGGGCACGCACTCCCACGCTTAAATTTCCGTGCATGTGCCCCGAGGCATCCAAGGATCACTATTAGCCCACATGGCATCGTTAAAATTAGGGTTTCCTAACCCTAATGCGCCGCGACACCACTACTATATAAACCCATACTTAGCTTAGGTTTAGACATCCTGGAATAGCTAAGAACACATCTCATTTCTTGGAGACTTGATCTGAGATCGTTTTTCTTTTCTTTTTGTAGCTGTAAGTAGTTTTCTTTTTCTTTTTCCTTCTCTCCATAGTCCAACACTTGTTGGCTATGTCTTTGTATGCATTTTGAACTAGTTTAACGAAAGTTCTGTAATAGGATTTTTTTTACATTATGGGATTTGTGTTTGAATGTGAGATGCTCTGTGCAAGGCTGCTGCCTTGTGATCTGCCATTGCTTTGGCTGTGATTCAAAGCAATGGAGGACTGATTCTAAGGGCCACTCAGATCCAACTGACCTGTGTGTCTGGGCTATCATGGTCCCAAACAGCCTTAGCCCCATCACAGGACCCACTAGGTCTGAAATCCCCATTGGAGCTTGGGCTGGTAGCCTTGTGACCATGGTGGTGGCAGCGATATTCTTGTTTTGTCTTGGGCTCCGTGAGGAGGATAGCCTCTGGGATAATCTGTGACCATTCAAGTGGACAAGTTATAGCCTTAGGGTGATTCTAATCCACCGATCCAAGATGGATCTTTCTTCTTTACACTTGAGCTTGTATTAGCCTGGTGGGAGATTGTATAGAGGCAGACTCCCCTATATTTGTATAGATCCGCTATCAGATGTTAGATCTGATATGGTTATAGAGATTGTAGGCTTGTGACTGGAGCATTATAGCCTCACTCAAGCAATGGGCAGTTAGATCAAAGGTTGTACTCAATCTCTTGTTGGTTCTATGTGTCTGGGCTATCATGGTCCTATACAGCCTTAGCCCCACACGTAGAGCTTTAGAGGTTGAGGTTTCTTATGGATTCTTGAGCTGGTAGCCTGGATGAAATAGTGCCTACAATGATTAACTTGTTTTGACCCATCCCTGGATTGTGGTTCCCCTATGGGATAGTCTGTGACCATTTGAGTGGATAGGTTATAACCTTAAGGGATTGAATCATGGCAGAGAGATGGGCTGGATCCTTTCTCCTCAGTTGTGATAACGTAGCCATTGGATAGGATTTCTATAACATCATATCAGAATCTGAGTTACAAAGCTCCTCTGATCTAAGCTCAATAATATACTTCTCACCCTTTTATATTTATTTTCCACACTCCATACATCCTCTCAACCCTTTCTGTAGTTTAGACATTAGGTTACCTTAGAATACCTAGAATAAGTGACCTTAAACTCCCCTCCTTTTAGGACTGCCAGATCTGTAGTTAGATCTGGAGGGACTACTAGAGATGGCTCCCTTGGAGCTGTAAATCACCTTTCCCTGTGGGACAAACTCTTACTTATCAAAACTTGCCACAATGGACCCTGTATCTTGCAGGTCTAGGACTTCTCGGTTGTGCTGATTCCATCCCCTGTTTTACTCTTTCTTTGATTTTTAAATTACTTTTACCACCAACAAACAAAGAAAGCACAGCTGGGGGAGCAACAAGTTTTTGGCGCCGTTGCCGGGGAAAGATGATCTATTAGTAGACGCTTAGTTTTTGTATTCTTAGTATTGTTTGCAAATGTGAATAATTGATACTGCTGATATAATTTTGAACCTTTCTTACAGATCTAGACAGCAGCAGTGAAGGATAGTTGGACTGCAATAGGAGTTTAGCTACCTCTATTTGCAAACTCTCTAACTTTTAAAACTCTGTCTATCTTTCTTGAAAATTCTTTAGCAATTTCTAGGATAGTTGTAAATGTATTCTTTAAATAGCTGTAAATTAGTTAGATAAATTTGTTAATTGTAAAGTTATTCATTTGCAATGTGCCTGCAAGAAGCTCTCCTTGCTGTTGGTGTGCTTGTATGCTAGGGAGGAGATCTCTCAGCCCTACTTTAGAGCCTCTTAACCCTGAGTTAGAAAGGGGAAGGAGACTTAGAAGAGACAGGCACACCACAGGAGAGCCCCCAAGTGAACCTGTGAGAGCAAATATGGGTGAAGAACAACCCAGAACTCTCAAGGAGTTGAATGCTCCGGATGACTATAACTCCCCTTTTAGCATTCAATTCCCTGATGTTCAGGGGAATTATGAAATAAAAACTTCAATCATCCAGATGCTGCCCTCTTTCCATGGGCTTAGCAAGGAGGACCCGTACAAGCATATTGACCAGTTCTTGGCCTTTTACACCACTTTTAATATCACTGGTTTGGGACCTGAGGCTACTAGGCTCAGACTCTTTCCCTTCTCTCTGAAGGATAGGGCCAGTACTTGGTTGACCACTCTTTCCAACAATAGCATTGCTTCATGGAAAGACTTGCAGACTAAGTTCCTGACCAAGTTCTTCCCTGAGACCAAAACTAGCCAGTTGAGGAAAGAGATTCTTGCTTTTGCTCAATCCCCAACTGAGGATTTTAACCAAGCCTGGGATAGGTTTAAAGAAATGCTCAAACAATGCCCCCACCATAAGATCCTAGAGTGGCAGCTTGTACAAAGCTTTTACAATGGGATTGATGAGAAAAATAGAGATATGGTTGATGCCTCTTGTGGTGGATCCTACATGCACAAGACTGCTAAGGATGCATGGGAATTGTTGGAGGTGATTAGTGAGAATGCTTTTCAAAAGCCATCCCTGGCAAGAACTAGTCAGGAATCTGAGTCAAAGGTGGGGCCTGCTGCTGGATCAAGAGGAAAAGTTTATGAGGTCTCTGGGAACAATGACCTACAGCTGCAGATGGCAAACCTCTCTATGAAGTTTGACAAATTACTGACTGTGATGTAACCCAGAAGGGCTGCTCATGTGGCGGAGGCATGTCTGATATGTCAGTCCCCACAGCACATAGTGGAGGAATGTCCATCTGCAGGGCAATTTCCTAAATTGGTTTTGGAACATGCTGTTGCTACTCAATCTTATGGCCAGCAACAATCTGGGGGCTACAACAGACAGTCATATGGATACCAACACCAAAATACTGGTTACCAATTGAGAGACCACCCAAATCTGAGGTGGAGGCAAGACAACTACATGCAGCCCCAGCAGATGTTGGCCTTACCACAAAGGCCACAGCAGCAGTTCAATCAAGGGAATGCCCCTAGGTCTAACTTCCAGCACCAGCAGCAGCCCCATCAGCAACAAAATCAGTTGGTTGTACCCCACTCTCAGCTAAGAAATGTTTCCTTTGAGGACCAGGTCTTGACTTCATTGCAAAACCTGGGATCCTTGGCTCAGACTGTGGACTCTCATGGTCAGAGCCTCTCGAAAATGGAAGAACAGATAAGCCAAATTTCAAATACCTTGGCTAGGAGAGATGAAGGGAGGTTGCCCTGCCAGCCAGTTGTTAACCCCAAGGGTCAATTTTTAATTGAAGAAGCTTCCTCAAGTTTTGAGGGAACCAATGCTGTGACTACCATAAGGTCTAGCAGGCTGATAGACAACTAGGTGGGTAACAAACCAGCAGAGGTCATTCCCATAGATGATGTAAATGATTAGGATAGAGATGTTGTTGGAACACAAAGCCAAGAATTGCCTGCCACCCTGCAGCAAGAGAAAAATAAAGAGGCTATAGTTGAGCCTCAGCAGGGAGAAAAACATGAAAAAAGAAAGAAACAAAAGTTTAGTCATGGGCTAGCAGCTGAGGAACCAGCAGAACCTCAGCTGCCATTTCCTCAAGCTTTGGATAGCCCTGTCCCTTTTGATAAAGGGAATGCCCAGATGGAGGAAATGATGGAGACCTTCAGGCAGGTGAAAATCAATTTGCCCCTTCTTGAGGCAATTAAACAGGTCCCAGCCTATGCAAAGTTCCTGAAAGACCTCTGCACCTAAAAGAGAAAAGCTAGAGGCTATGTGTCCAAAAAGTTCTTTGCAACTGATACAGTGAATTCTGTATTTAACATATCAATGCCTGAGAAGTTGCAAGATCAATGGATACCCACTATTCCCTGCGTAATTGGAGACCATACAATTGGAAAAGTCCTTTTAGACCTTGGAGCCGCAGTTAACTGTTGCCATAGTGTATATTCAACTAGGTTTGGGGGAGCTGAAAGCTACCCCCATTGTGCTAATGATGGCTGATAGGTCTGAGAGGAGACCTCTGAGAATGGTTGAGGATGTCTTAGTGGGGGTGGATAAGTTTTTCTACCCTGCTGACTTCTTAGTTTTGGACATGGGATGCAGTAATAGCCCAAATCCCATACCTGTTATATTGGGCAGGCCTTTCTTGGCCACTGCTAATGCATGCATTCAGTGCAGGTCTGGAGTAATGGAGGTAACTTTCGGACATATGAAAGTTGAGCGGAATGTGTATAACAGTGCAAAGTACCCTCAGATGGACAATGAGGAGAGCTTTGCAGTGGATGTACTAGAGGAAATTGTAGAAGAAGAATTGCCCACTCTGCTGGAGTGGGGCAACATTGTCAGGAATTTAGTTAAAATTTGGGACATGGTGGAGGAAGAGAGCCCAGATGTGATACCAAAAGACATGACCACATTGAAGTCTTCTGTGGGCTCAGTGCAACATTCTAGAAATATTAAAATATGCCTTCCTTGAGAAAGGTGATAAGCTTCCTGTGATTATCTCTTCCTCTCTTACCAGTGAGCAAGAAGAGGAATTACTAACAGTTTTGAGGAAGCACAAGAAGGCAATTGGTTGGGCCATTGTCGATCTGGGAGGAATAGATGCATCAATCTGCATACACAGGATTCATCTTAAGGAGGGAGCACTACCCTCCAGGGAAATGCAGAGAAAGTTAAATCCTCACATGCAGGAAGTGGTCCTCAAGGAGATCATCAAATTGCTAGATGCAGGGGTGATTTACCCCATCTCTGATTCTAACTGGGTGGCACCTATCCAAGTGGCGCCCAAGAAATCTGGCATAACAGTGATTAAAACTGAAACTGGAGAGTTGAGACCAGCCAGGGAGACCACTGGCTGGAGAGTGTGCATTGATTATAGGAAGCTCAACTCTAAGACCAGAAAGGACCATTTTCCTCTCCCCTTCATTGATCAAATTTTGGACAAATTGGCTGGAAAAGCTTTTTACTATTTTCTTGATGGGTACTCAGGGTACTACCAAATCCCTGTGCATCCTCAAGACCAAGAGAAAACCACCTTTACCTGTCCTTTTGGCACCTTTGCTTATAGAAGGATGCCTTTTGGGCTTTGTAATGCACCAGCCACTTTTCAGAGGTGTATGTATGCCATATTCTCTGATATGATTGAAAAAATTTTGGAGATTTTTATGGATGATTTTCTGTCTATGGGGACAGTTTTGGCCAGTGTCTACAACACCTCAGCCTAGTTTTGCAAAGATGTGAGGAGACCAATCTGGTCTTAAGCTGGGAAAAGAGCCACTTCATGGTAACACAAGGCATTGTGTTGGGCCATGTAGTCTCTAAAGAAGGGCTTGAGGTAGACAAGACCAAAGTTGACCTCATTGCCAATTTGCCCCCTCCAAAAATAGTCAAACAAATCGGATCTTTCCTTGGGCATGCAGGATTTTACAGGAGGTTCATTAAGGACTTCATCAAAATTGCTAAGCCATTGTGCCACCTGCTCTGCCAGGATGTGCCCTTTGACTTTTCTGCTGAATGTCTTAAGGCTTTTGAAACATTGAAAATATGCCTCACCTCTGCCCCTGTACTCCAAACACCAGACTATACCCTACCTTTTGAGTTGATGTGTGATGCATCGGACTTGGCAATAGGTGCTGTTTTGGGCCAAATAAAGGATAAGCCGCCTGTGGTCATTGCTTATGTCAGCAAATCACTTGCTGAAGCTCAGCTGAACTACATCACAACTGAGAAAGAGCTTCTGGCAGTGGTTTATGATGTTGACAAATATAGAGCCTATCTACTAGGATATAAAACTGTAATCTTCACTGACCATTCAGCATTGAAGTACCTATTGTCCAAAAGAGATGCTAACCCTAGGCTGATTAGATGGATACTCCTGCTGCAGGAGTTTGACATCGAAATCAAGGACAAAAAGGGTGTGGAGAAGGTGGTGGTTGACCACTTGTCCAGAATTGTCTTGGAGAAATGCCTTGATGGTCCTACAAATGATGCCTTCCCGGATGAGCAATTATTTTCCATCCAATCCTTGGTCCCTTGGTTTGCACATATTGTTAATTATCTAGTTATAGGAAAGATTCCTGCCCACTGGACCAAAATGGACAAAGATTTGTTTTTCTCGAAGGTCAAATATTTTTTCTGGGAGGAACCTTGCCTATACAAGTACTGTACAGACCAAATCATCCGAAGATGTGTTCCCGAAAGTGATGTCCCCAGTATTCTGGCCATGTGCCATGAAAATGCCTGTGGAGGCCACTTTAGTGGGAGAAAAATAGCTGACAAGGTCTTGCAGTGTGGATTTTACTGGCCTTCTTTATTCAAAGATGCATATACACACTGCAAGGCATGTGAGTGATGTCAAAAATTAGGAGGGTTGCCTAAAAGAAATGCAATGCCTTTGCAGCCCATTCTTGTTGTTGAATTGTTTGATGTATGGGGTATAGACTTCATGGGCCCCTTTCCTCCTTCTAATGGTTATCAGTTCATCTTAGTGGCAGTGGACTATGTTTCCAAATGGGTAGAAGCCATTGCCACAAGATCTAATGACAACTAGGTGGTCCTCAAATTTGTAAGGCAGCACATTTTCTCTAGATTTGGAACCCCTAGAGCTATTATCAGTGATGGGGGTAGCCATTTCTGCAACAGAAATTTCAAGAGCTTGCTCAAGAAATATTCTGTGACCCATAGGATTACTACTCCCTACCACCCACAGATAAGTGGCCAAGTCAAAATTTCCAATAGGGAGATCAAGCACATCCTTGAGAAAACAGTAAGGACTGACAGGAGAGATTGGGCCGATAAACTGAACGATGCATTGTGGGCTGATAGGACTGCCTATAAGAGCCCCATTGGAATGTCCCCATTCAGACTGGTCTATGGCAAGGCTTGCCATCTCCCAGTAGAGTTAGAACACAAGGCCTATTGGGCCATTAAGAATTTAAATATGAACCTAACTTCTGCTGGTCATCACAGGTCATTGCAACTGACTGAATTGGATGAGCTAAGGATGGATGCTTACACCAATGCCAGGATCTACAAGGAACGATCCAGAGCTTTCTTTGATAAGGGCTTGCTAAGAAAAAGCCTCATAACTGGTGGTAATGTTTGGTTGTTCAACTCCAAACTAAAATTCTTTCCTGGCAAATTAAAATCCAGATGGGAAGGTCCCTATGTTGTACTAAATGTTTCCCCATTTGGTGATGTGGAAGTCAAGGATCCCAAATCTGGGAGGACCTTCAAAGTGAATGGTAAGAGGCTTAAGCCTTGTATCGAAAAACCTGCTGACCCTATGAACACTATTCATTTTCATGGGACCCCTACATCTACCTGACCCACAGTTGTGTCCATGTTGTACTATACTACTTTTGTTTCTTTAATAATTTTTAGGAAATTGTAGTGTTTATGTGGAGTCCGAATATGTTGAGCTTGATAGAGTTTCTATGGGATTGGTATGATTTCTTCTTCTTCTTCTGATTTTCGAATTGAATGCATATTGTTTGAATATTTTTTATGAGTATGTTGCACTACCTGTATTGCCCCTGTTTGGTACTAAGCCCCCGCGCATTCCAAATTGAGATTTGGGAAGCTCTCGCGCAATTCACATAAAACATTTATTTCGCTGTCGCGAGCTTGAACAAATGCTGCAGAGTCTCTCACGCACTTCAAGCTCCAACATCCATCATCGCGAGGTTTAGTTATCTCGTGATCCCCTTACCCAGCTGCACGAGTCAAATGCATTTGTCATTTCCCACACTGATTGCTAGGACTTGTCATTTCCCAACTCACTCTCAATTAATTGCGGCGACTTGGATGTTATTCCACCGTTTCATCCTCCACCATCCTCGTCTTTAAATACACAGGGAGCCTCTTTCATATTCATCTCATCCTTTCTCCTCTCACCCTAGCGGTCCTTCCCTAGTCCTAACAATGGCAGGTGACAAGCCTAATGCGCTGCCTAACAAGTTTTACCCGATATGGTTGGAACCGCCCCCACCGAAAGAGCCGGACCCCCTACAACCCCTCTAGGATGAATACGAGGAGGTTCAGCAGATCCTGGCTAAGGAGGAGGAAAAGCTCCAGTCACAGAAGAAAAAGCAAAAGATAGAACCATCCCCTGTCCCCTCCACTCCACCCCTTCCACCACCTTTCCAAACCCCCAATCCTTGATCCCTCTCTCCTCCCTTCCTTCTTTTTGTAATTTTCTTTTTAGGCTTAATGAAATTTTCTTGTTCTGATTATTCTGTCCAGTTCTCTGTTTTAGTAGTTTTCTTTCTTGCTGTTTCCTTTTATTATGCCCTTAATAAATCTGCTGCATAGACACCTTTGAATCAGTGAGGACATTGCTCCTCATAGGTTTGGGGGTGTGGCAGGTAGACACTACCAATAGAATAGTTTACCTAAGTGTAGCAGAGTCATCTGAGTAATATGGAAATGGATCTATGTTCACTTAAGAATCATGACAAATAAGAAATTTAAAATTTTTGCAAACCTTAGACATTATAAACTTTTAATATTCCACATTTCCATGATGATATCACCAAGGAAACTCACTTGTATCAGTACTAAGTGAATCATTAGAGAGAGAAAAAGGTGAGGACATACTTAAAAGTTCAAAGGAAGACCATAACCAGTGAGAATTAGGCCTATACAAATTTTTTCTATTCTTTGAGGAGTAACTAAGGCAATTTTTTCTAGTTCTAAAGACTGGCTGAGTTACTATGCACACTAGAAGTTAGGCAACTCCAAGTTGAAACAACTGACACCACTCATGAGATTTAGGAAAGGATCAAGGCCTTCTCTTGGACAGTTTGAGCCTAATAAGACCAACCCTAAAGCATCTGCCCTTGTCCATACCCCCCTTTGAGCTTTAAATCCTGAATTTCTTCAAAATACACCTGAGTACTTGTACCTGAACCTATGAACCTGATTCAGTCTACCCTCACTCTGAGAATTCAGAAGGTAAAGGAGAAAAAGTTAAAGATGGACTAGCTATGGTCAACATTAGGTGAATGGAGAAGAAGTTTCTCAAAATTCTGGCAGTATGATAATTGAGAACATGGTGGCATTTCAGAAAAGTAAAAACAAAAATAAAAAGAAGAAAATTTCATAAAAAATAAGCAAAAATAATAATGAAGAGGAGTATGAGAGGAGTCAAGAGGAACTTTCTTTTGGAAAATCAAAATCAAGAAGAGAAACTGATCACTTCAAATATGAAAATCTCAAAGAAGAGGAAAGGAGCTAAAATCAAGAAGGTGAAGTCATGAATCACCTCTTTCACCTACTGATTTCTCAATTTTGAACCCCTTTACAACCTTCCATTCTTTTTAAACCCACTCCATAAGCCACATTACAGCCCAATTAAAAGTCCTTGTGATCCAAAGTTGAGTAAGCTGTCATGTGGAGATAAAGAGTGACCCAATCTATGGTGAGGATCTGTCAATGATGTCAGCACTTAAGAACTCTGCCTATTCTCATGCTTACAGACCCATTTGGGGGATGTAACTGCTCTTGAGCCTGAGAGAAAATGAACCCCTCAACAAGACCCTTATTAGAGTATGCCCTGGAAAATTTTTGGGTCTGATCTTGAATGCATTATGTATGACCTATAACCTATTTTTTTTATCTGATGATGAGCTCAGTGCTGGCACACACTTGTGCAGTTTTCTGTGGTTATAAATTGATTGGAAATGCTGCGCATTCATGAGAAGTTTATGCTGTTTAAATTACTGTGCAACCAATGGATTAAATTTCTTTTATGTTTACTGATTCAAGAGTAAACTAAGTATGCTCCTTGACTGCTCACTTGATGATATTGCACTTTTGTTAACTGTTTCATTGAGAAGTTTGTGGGTATCTTCACTGAAAACCCGCAGGAGACTTCACTCCTCCACTAGGGATCACTTAGGGGTTTAAAAGGCTTGGTACATATGCTAAATGTATCCGTGCTCCCTACGAAAGTGGCATTTAATTTTTGTAGTAAATTTAATGTAGCTTTGCTAAGGGACTAGGAAAGATTAGGTTTGGGGGTGTGTTAAGACCTGAAAAGTACCACTTTTCACCCCTTAACTAAACCTTTGATTAGACCCTTAGCCATCTAATAATTTCTTGTTAAGTGTTTTATGTAGGTAATAATTAGCAGTGAAATAAGACCAGGAATCCTGCTAAGGAGCCTGTTTTGGCACCAGAAGTCCCTCAGAAGGATGAACCCTAAATCCAGACCTAAAATGAGCCTCGCGTAGTCCAACTGAGCTTCTTAAGACTTTACAACAACTTCTCGCGCAGTTGAGTAACTGAAGAGCTTTAGAAGCATAAACTCCCGCAGCTCTCATGAAGCTCAAGAGTAGAACACATCGTGCAATCTCGCACAGTTCAAAGCAGACCTCTCTCAACCTCGCGTAGTTCGCTCAGAACGGCAAAGGAGAGAGAGCTTCAGAAGACTCCTCGGGCAACTGTCACGCAGCTATCGCGCAATCACCGCAGGATGTAATTATCAGAAGAGAACTCCTCGTACAGTTCTTGCGCCATTCGAGAAGAAAGCATCCTCGCAAAGGCAGAGCCAGCCTCGCGAAGGTCAATTAAGACTTGGAACCTCGCACAGTTCAGAACTCATTAAAGCCTCGGGAGGTAACTCGCGAAGTCCATTGAAGAAAAGTGATCGCGTAGTTCTCACGCTATTCAAATCCATCCTCGCGAAGATCAACCCAGCGAATGCGCAGCTACCTCACGACTGCTTGAACTCCAACCCCGCGATATCTGAGGCTTTAATGTCTACTCAACCTCGCGAAGCCCAATCCAGCGAGAGCGCAATTCTCTACCGCGCGACTGCCTGAAGAGCAAACCAAGGCAACCTCGTGACGGTTGAAGCTTCAATGTCAAACCATCCTCGCGAAGAGCAAGATCTACCACACGATAAGTCTAGGAAACAATAGCTACCTAGCGAAGCTCTGAACTTCAACTTCCATCGCTTCAGTAGAGGACTTTCTGGGAATTTCTAGCGATTAGGGCACACACTCCCACGCTTAAATCTCCGTGCACGCGCCCTGAGGCATCCAAGGATCACTATTAGGCCACGTGGCATCGTTAAAATTAGGGTTTCCTAACCCTAATGTGCTGCCACACCACTGCTATATAAACTCATACTTAGCTTAGGTTTAGACATCCTGGAATAGCTGGGAACACATCTCATTTCTTGGAGACTTGATCTGAGATCGTTTTTCTTTTCTTTTTGTAGCTGTAAGTAGTTTTCTTTTTCTTTTTCCTTCTCTCCATAGTCCAACACTTGCTGGCTATGTCTTTGTATGCATTTTGAACTAGTTTAACGGAGGTTCTGTAATAGGATTTTTTTTACATTATGGGATTTGTGTTTGAATGTGAGATGCTCTGTGCAAGGCTGCTGCCTTGTGATCCGCCATTGCTTTGGCTGTGATTCAAAGCAATGGAGGACTGATTCTAAGGGCCACTCAGATCCAAGTGACCTGTGTGTCTGGGCTATCATGGTCCCATATAGCCTTAGCCCCACCATAGGACCCACTAGATCTGAAATCCCCATGGGAGCTTGGGCTGGAAGCCTTGTGACCATGGTGGTGGCAGCGATATTCTTATTTTGTCTTGGGCTCCGTGAGGAGGATAGCCTCTGGGATAGTCTGTGACCATTCAAGTGGACAGGTTATAGCCTTAGGATGATTCTAATCCATCGATCCAAGATGGATCTTTCTTCTTTACACTTGAGCTTGTATTAGCCTGGTGGGAGATTGTACAGAGGCAGACTCTCCTATATTTGTATAGATCTGCTATCAGATGTTAGATCTGATATGGTTATAGAGATTGTAGGCTTCTGACTGGACCATTGTAGCCTCACTCAAGCAATGGACAGCTAGATCGAAGGTTGTACTCAATCTCCTATTGGTTCTATGTGTCTGGGCTATCATGGTCCTATACAGCCTTAGCCCCACACGTAGAGCTTTAGAGGTTGAGGTTCCCTATGGATTCTTGAGCTGGTAGCCTGGATGAAATAGTGCCTATAATGATTAACTTGTTTTGACCCATCTCTAGATTGTGGTTCCCCTTTGGGATAGTCTGTGACCATTTGAGTGGATAGGTTATAACCTTAAGGGATTGAATCATGGCAGAGAGATGGGCTGGATCCTTTCTCCTCAGTTGTGATAACGTAGCCATTGGATAGGATTTCTATAACATCATATCTGAATCTGAGTTACAAAGCTCCTCTGATCTAAGCTCAATAATATACTTCTCACCCTTTTATATTTATTTTCCACACTCCATCCATCCTCTCAACCCTTTCTGTAGTTTAGACATTATGTTACCTTAGAATACCTAGAATAAGTGACCTTAAACTCCCCTCCTTTTAGGACTGCCAGATCTGTAGTCAGATCTGGAGGGACTACTAGAGATGGCTCCCTTGGAGCTGTAGATCACCTTTCCCTGTGGGACAAACTCTTACTTATCAAAACTTGCCACAATGGACCCTGTATCTTGCAGGTCTAGGAATTCTTAGTTGTGCTGATTCCATCCCCTGTTTTACTCTTTCTTTGAATTTTAAATTACTTTTACCACCAACAAATAAAGAAAGCATAGCTGGGGGAGCAACACATGCATAAAACAGATTGACTGTGGTGCAGCTCAGATTGATGGAGGCATGTCTGATATGCCAATCTCCACAACACACAGTGGAAGAGTGCCCATCTGCAGGGCAATATCCTGAGTATGTGATGGAACAAGCTGCTGCTACCCAATCATTTCGCCAGCAACAATCTAGTGGCTACAACAAACAGCCATTTGGATACCAGCACCAAAATGCTGGTTACCAATGGAGAGACCACCCAAATTTGAGGTGGAGACAAGACAATTATATACAGCCACAACCAATGTTGGCCTTACCTCAAATGCCACAACAACAATTTAACCAGGGATATGCCCCAAGGTCAAATTTCCAGCGTCAGCAGCAGTCGCAGTAGCAAAATCAGTTGGTAGTTCCCCCACCTCATCCCCGAAATGCTTCTTTTGAGGACCAGGTTTTGACCTCATTGGAAAGCCTTGGAGTCTTGACTCTGACTGTGACTTCTCACAGTCAAAGCATAAAGAAAATAGAAGAACAGCTTGACCAAATATCCAATGCCTTGGCCAAAAGAGAAGAGGGCAGGTTCCCAAGCCAGCCAGTGGCCAACCTTAAGGGCCAATATTCGATTGGAGAAGGCTCCTCAAGTTTTGAGGGAGCTAATGTCATCACAACCCTAAGGTCTGGCAGGCTGGTAGACAACTAGGTGGGAAAGGAACAAGGAGAGGTCATTCCCAAAGAACTGTCGAGTGAAAGTGAAAAGGACTTTGTTAGAGCACAGAGCCAAGAGTTGCCTGCTACCCTGCAATAAGAGAAAAATAAAGAGGCTGTAGTTGAGTCTCAGCAGGAAATAAAAGATGAAAAAAGAAAAAAACAAAAGTTTAGTCTTAGGCTTGCAGCTAAGGAACCAGCAGTACCTCAATTGCCATTTCCTCAAGCTTTGAGTGGCCCTGCCCCTTTTGATAAGGGGAATGCACAGATAGAGGAAATGATGGAGACCTTTAAACAGGTAAAAATCAATTTACCCCTGCTTGATGCAATTCGACAGGTCCCAGCCTATGCCAAATTTCAGAAAGACCTTTGTACCTAGAAAAGAAAAGCTAGAGGCCACTTGTCCAAAAAGGTCTTTGCAACTGATACGGTTAATTCTGTATTAAACATGACAATGCCAGAGAAGTTGCAAGACCCAGGGATACCCAGTATTCCCTGTATAATTGGAGACCACACAATTGGAGTCAGTGTTAACCTGCTGCCATACAGTGTGTATCAGCAGCTAGGTTTGGGGGAGTTAAAACCCACCCCCATTGTGATGTTAATGATTGACAAGTCTGAAAGGATCCCTATGGGAGTGGTAGAGGATGTCTTAGTGGGAGTGGACAAGTTCTTTTACCCTGTAGACTTCCTTGTTTTGGACATGGGCTGCAACAAGAGTACATCCCCTATACCTGTTATTTTGGGCAGGCCATTCTTGGCCACTGTCAATGCTTGTATTCAATGCAAGTCTGGGATCATGGAGGTAACTTTCGGACATATGAAGGTTGAGCTTAATGTGTATAACAGTGTAAAGTACCCTCAGCTGGACAATGAGGAAAGCTTTGTAGTGGATGTACTAGAAGAAGTTGTTGAAGAAGAACTGCCCACTCTGCTGGAGTGGGGCAATATTGTCACAAGTTTAACTAAAGTTTGGGACATGGTAGAGGAAGGAAGCCCAGCTGTAATGCCAGAAGAGATGACCACATTGATGTCTTCTGTGGGCTTAGTGCAGCATTCCATTTGGAAACCTACATTGCAGCCCCTTCCTCAAACCAACAAAACACCAATCCTGCCATCCACCCAACAAGCCCCTGATCTAGATCTCAAGAAGCTTCTAGAAATATTGAAAGATGCTTTCCTTAAGAAAGATGAAAAACTTCCTGTAATTATCTCCTCCTCTCTTACCAATGAGCAAGAGGAAGAATTACTAACAGTCTTGAGGAAGCATAAAAAGACAATTGGCTAGACCATTGCAGATCTAGGAGGGATAGATGCATCAATCTGTATGCACAGGATCCATTTAGAGGAGGGCTCAACACCCTCAAGGGAAATGCAGAGGAAATTAAACCCTCACATGCAGGAAGTGGTCCTCAAAGCAATCATCAAATTGCTAGATGCTGGGGTAATTTACCCCATTTCTGATTCTTAATGGGTGACACCTATCCAAGTGGTGCCCAAGAAATCTGGCATAACAGTTATCACAACTGAGTCTGGAGAGTTGAGACCAGCCAGGGAGACCACTAGCTGGAGGGTCTGCATAGACTATAGGAAGCTCAACTCCAAGACCAGAAAAGACCACTTCCCTCTCCCCTTCATCGATCAAATTCTGGATAAGTTGGCTGGAAAAATATTTTACTGTTTTCTTTATGGGTACTCAGGGTACAACCAGATCCCTGTGTACCCTCATGACCAAGAGAAAACTGCATTTACTTGCCCTTTTGGCACCTTTGCTTACCGAAGGATGCTTTTTGGGCTATGTAATGCCCCAGCCATCTTTCAGAGGTGTATGTATGCCATATTCTCTAATATGATTGACAAATTCTTGGAAATTTTTATGGATGATTTCTCTGTATATGGGGACAGTTTTGGTCAATGCCTGCAACACCTCCACCTGGTCATGCAAAGATGTGAGGAGACCAATCTGGTCTTAAGTTGGGAGAAGAGCCACTTCATGGTAACACAAGGTATTGTGTTGGGCCATATAGTCTCTAAAGATGAGATTGAGGTAGATAAGGCCAAAGTTGACTTCATTGCAAATTTGCCTCCTCCAAGAACAGTCAAACAAATCAAATCTTTCCTTAGACATGCTGGATTCTATAAGAGGTTCATCAAAGACTTCAGCAAAATTACTAAACCATTGTGCCACCTACTCTGCCAGGATGTGCTCTTTGACTTTTCTGTCTTGAGGCTTTTAAAACTTTAAAGATTTGCCTCACCTCTGCCCCTGTACTCCAAACACCTGACTAAACACTACCCTTTGAGTTGATGTGTGATGCATCCGACTTGGCAATAATTGCTATTTTGGGTCAAAGGAAAGATAAGTTGCTAGTGGTCATTGCCTATCTCAGCAAATCACTTGCTGAAGCTCAGCTGAATTACACAACAACTGAGAAAGAGCTTCTAGCAGTGGTTTTTGCTGTGGACAAATTTAGACCTTACCTACTTGGGTCTAAAACTATAATTTTCACAAACCACTCAGCATTGAAGTACCTATTGTCCAAGAAGGATGCTAAGCTCAGGCTGATTAGATGGATACTCCTGTTGTAGGAGTTTAACATTGAAATCAAGGACAAAAAGGGTGTGGAAAATGTGGTGGTTGACCACTTGTCCAGAATTGTGTTGGAAAAATGTGTTGATGACCTTGCAACTGATGTTTTTCCGGATGAGCAACTGTTTGCCATCCAATCCTTGGTTCCTTGGTATGCACACATTGTAAATTATCTAGTTATAGGCAAGATTCCTGCCCATTGGACCAAAATGGATAAAGACTTATTTTTCTCACAGGTCAAATTCTTTTTCTGAGTGGAACCTTTCTTATACAAGTATTGTGCAGACCAAATCATTTGAAAATGTGTTCCAGAATGTGATGTCCCTAGTATTCTGGTCATGTGCCATGAAAAGGCCAATGGAGGCCACTTTAGTGGAAGAAAAACAGTTGACAAAATCTTACAGTGTGGGTTCTATTGGCCTTCTTTATTCAGAGATGCCAATACACACTGCAGGACCTGCGAAAGACGTCAGAAATTAGGAGGGTTATATAAAAGAAACTCATTGCCTTTACAGCCCATCCTTGTTGTGGAACTGTTTGATGTTTAGGGTATTGACTTCATGGGCCCCTTTCCTCCTTTAAATGGTTATCATTTCATCTTAGTGGCAGTGGATTATGTTTCCAAATGGGTAGATGCTATTGCCACAAGAACCAATGATAATCAGGTTGTCCTCAAGTTTATAAAGCAGGATGTCTTCTCAAGATTTGGCACCCCTAGAGCCATTATCAGTGATGGGGGTAGCCATTTTTGCAACAGAAATTTCGAGAGCTTGCTCAAGAAATATGTTGTCACCCATAGGATTGCTACTCCCTACCACCCTCAAACCAGTGGGCAAGCTGAAATTTCTAATAAGGAGATCAGGCATATCCTTGAGAAGACTGTGAAGACTGATAGGAAGGACTGGGCTGAAAAGCTTAATGATGCACTGTGGGCTTATAGGACTGCCTATAAGACTCCCATTGGGATGTCCCCTTATGGCAAGGCTTGTCATCTCCCAGTAGAGTTAGAACACAGGGCCTATTGGGCCATCAAATATTTAAATCTAGACCTAACTTCTGCTGGTCATCACAGGTTGCTGCAGCTGTCAGAACTGGATGAGCTGAGGATGGATGCATATGCCAATGCCCAGATCTACAAGGAAAGGTCCAAGGCTTTCTTTGACAAGGGTCTGTTGAGAAAGAGCTTCATGGTTGATGACAAGGTTTGGTTGTTTAACACCAAACTTAAATTTGTTCCTGGCAAACTGAAATCCAGATGGGAAGGTTCCTACATTGTCATGAGTGTTTCCCCATCTGGTGCTGTGGAAATCAAGGATCCCAAGTCTGAGAAAACCTTGAAGGTGAATGGTCAGAGGCTTAAGCCTTGTTTTGAAAAACCTGCTGAACCCATGGACACCATTCACTTTTAAGGGGGTCCTTCTTTAAATTGACCTGCAGGTGTGTCAATATTATATCATATGTACTTTGGTCTTGTTAGATTTGTCTTACTTTCTTTTGTTCAAATTCTCTAGGAAATTTTAGTGGCCCCACTTGAATCTGGACCTATCTTGTTTGATTTCTTTATGCTAGGTTTGATGATTACTGCTCTTGGATTGATGGCTTTTGCTTGAATGCACAATGTTGGATTGGTGATTTTTGCTATCTTTGCTTGAATGGTTGATCTTAATGTGTCTGGGGGTACTCATGGTCGAGAGTCATGCTGTGAATCCAGCCACAACACAAATGGAATTGGCAGAACAGAGAACACATGCTCTCTGTTTACTACTTTGCTGTCCCTGGGTTCAAAAGGAGGCCTAAGAGATTCTCGTGCAGTTCACATAGAACCCTTCAATAGATGTCGCGAGATTCAAATAAACCTGGGAACCTCTCGTGCGATCCACATAGAGCATTTCACTAGCTGTCACGAGGTTCAACAGGAAGCCTGGGAGACTCTCACGTAATTCAAAAAGAATACTTCATCAGCTACAGTGAGATTCAAAGGCTGTCACAAGATTCAAAGTGGACCTCAGAGCCTTTCGCGCAATCCAAAAGGAGGCCTGAGAGACTCTCGCGCAGTTCACATAGAACCCTTCAATAGATGTCGCAAGATTCAAATAAACCTGGGAACCTCTTGCGCTATCCAAATAGAGCATTTCACTAGTTGTCGCGAGGTTCAGCAGGAAGCCTGAGAGACTCTCGCGCAATTCAAAAAGAATACTTCATTAGCTTCCGTGAGATTCAAAGGCTATCGCGAGATTCAAAGTGGACCATAGAGCCTTTCGCGCAATCCAAATGGAGGCCTGGCAGCCTCTCCCGCAATTCACATGGAATTCTTCACATGCTGTCGTGCACTCCAAGGTCAACCTGAGAGATTGTCGTGCAAACTAAGTTGAACAACACCTTCACTAGGTTTCATTTCCAATCCCACGACCAGATATTTCTAAAGCGCGCCAAGCTTAGAGACAAGTATTTTAACCCCGCGCTTGTCTCCCTTCCCAATACTCTCTCTTCCTTCTCCATCTAGCGAAACCCTAGCTTCCGTCGCTCCTCTACCTCTCTCCTTCAGCGTCCATCCTACAACCCATCATTCACACTAGGAATCTATAGATTTGTTCCTAGCATCATCCCCATCTATTGCCCTTTACTCAGGATCTCGCAGTGCACTGCGTCAGATCGATCCTAACCCTACAATTTTAGGGTAAGCACTCAGATCTTAGTCCCCAATTTGTATTTTTGAAAGTAGAGTTTTGAATGGCCCCTAAGAGTGCACAAAAGAAAAGGGGCAAGGATAAGGCCCCTATTGACACCACTCCTAAGAAGGACAAAACTTTAAAGGCACTGAAAAAAGGGAAGGAAGTGGTTGAGGAGGTGGAGGAGCCAACCCCTGAGTTTTCTACACCCTTCGAGCTCATGGCTTCAATCCCTTTGGAGCCTGAGACAGCTTTTGACCTGCCCTTCTTTGAGAAGGAGCCTCTCTCTGCCCCTGCCGTTCAATTTATGAGCAAGGTCGGCCTAACACCACTGATGAGAGGAATACCAACACTAGCCTACCCTAGGCTAGTGCAACTCTTTTACCAGCACATCAGGGTCACCAAGGACAAAGCTGGACAAGCAGGACTAACGGTGCTGATTGATGATTTTGAAATGCTAGTTTGTCCTAAGGTGATTGTTGAGGTTTTGGGTATCTCAGCTGCATTTCCTAGCTGTGGATATGGCCCCCCCTTGAGTGCCTCAATTGATACAATTGCAAGGGCTTTGACTAGAGGATTAAAGTCCTCAGGGGATTCTACCAGAAGAAGAGAGTTGGTGCCTGGACTCCTCTTCATTGACTAGGTCCTGAGAAAGAATATTTACTGTTCAGGCCATCAGCAGGAGAGGAGAGCTCCTATTGTTGATGTTGTCTACTCGTTCTCTCTAGGCCATGGCTTCCATGCAACCTAGTTAATCTTTGAGGCAATGAAGGACCTGGTGGAGAAATTAGGGCAGAACAAGAAGCCCCACACACTCCCCTATGCTAGAGTCATCACCAAGCTGCTAATAAAGGGGGGGTACAAGATAGCAAAAATAGAGGAGACTACCACCCTTGCCCCGACAACTTTTCCCAAGAGGCAATGGGGAATCAGCAGGAGGTTGATGGAGGCACAGAAGAAGAAGAAGGCTGAGACTCAAGCCCTTTCCAAGCAATCTAAAGAGGCAGTTGTTACAAGGCCCACCCCTATTACTACAGAGGAGATTTCAGAGCCTGTCACCACCACTGCTACAGCAGCCACCACATCACCCCCACATTTTACTCCAACATCCCCTACCCCTATTCCATCTCTCTCTCACCCTCCTTTGTCTTTATTATCCATCCCCACACCCCTTTCTCCCATGATTGGTACCTGGGAAGACACCACCCCCCATGTCAGCCCCTCACCATCCCCTATCCTACCTCAATACATAGCCCCAATACCCTCATCATCTTCACATAAACCTGACAACCCTTCACTCATTTCCTACAAAAAAAGGAAAACTACTGAGATAACCCCCACCATCTCCCAGACACCACCCACAATTCCTTTTATCCCCATTGACACACCTCACAGTGAAGAAGACACCACTCCTGCCATGCCTACCACATCCCCATTCTCAGACATAGACTTAAACCTTAACACAACCACAGGATTCCAAGCCTTTATGGCTAGTTTTCTTGACACAATGCCCACCCACTACACCCCCCTCCCAGACTCCCCAATTACATCACAACATCACTCACCAGAACCCCAATCTCCCCTTCCTTCCACTTTCCCTCATACACCTTCCTCACCTTTTTAACTTGTGCCATCTTCTACACAAAATCAACCTCCCAGTCCAGACACACTGACACTCATCCTCTCCCTCATCCAAGACATCCAATCCCAATTATCCACCACTACACACACCCAGGACCAGATGCAGACTGAACTCACATCCATCAAATCCACCCTACACACATTGACCAACCCACCCATCCCTCAACAATCCACTTCAACCCCTCTAGCCTTTCCCCTCCCAACCCTGTCCCCACAACCCCACCATTCTCTTTCATACCTTTCACCATTCTGATTTTCCCTCCCCCATCACCACTACTCCTAGTGAGCCTACCCCATTTTCTTTCTCCCCCATGCCTTCGATCCCACCTCTTATCCTATCCCCTCTAACATTCACTGACAAACAGACACAAGCAGACCCAGAACATGTTACCCTCACCCAACAACTAGACTTACCCACTGTTAACCCCACTTCCCCCACCCAGGACCAATCACAGTTTGCTCCTTCCACGTCCTCTCTACCTATCGCACTCAAACATTTTTTTTACATCCCTCCCTACCTTCCCATCCTCCATGTCATGAGGGGCAATCCCTACCTTAGGAGGGATGTCCTGAGGGGCATGACCCAACTTAGGCAGTCCATTGAGACCCCCCTGCTGCAGCATATTGCTGAATTGGAGGAAGCCCACAGAAAGCAACTACTGGGAATCTCCCTGGGGTGGACTAACATTTTAGAGGCCAACGAGAAGGCCAAATCTTTGGCTGCTTATCATCAGCTGAATTTGGAGCTGGAGAAGGCCAACACCAATGTAGAGAGGATGAAGGTCCGAATGTTTACAAAGAGGCTCAACAATGCCCAAGAGATCTTCAGACTCCAAAAGGAAATACATGAAACTAACCTCCTCAAAGCCAAAATCCAGATAGCCTCATTGGAAGCTGCATTGGCTGCTGTCAGAAATGCAGCTCAACATCCCACCCCACTCTCTATCCGCATGCAAGAACCTGAGCCTCCAGCTACCCAAACTCTAACTGCCCAGTCTGAGGAGGGACAACCACATGGCAAGCTAGATAAAGGGAAGGCCCTTGCTGCCCCTCCTTCATCACCTCCTACAAAGCAGCCTCCACCCGCCAAGACCACTGTTGCACCTTCAACTGAGCAAACATATCCTAAATAGAGGAAAGTCACTGCTAAAAGGACTGCTTACACAGCAGCCTCTATTAAAATTGGCAAAGAGCCAGCTGCCCAGTTTGAGGAGGCAAAATCCCCTAGCCAGCCTGAGCCTAAAGCAAAAGGAAAGTCCCCAGTAGCCACCACTGAGCAAGACAAAGGCAAATCCCCTATGGTCCCTCCTGAACCCAAAACCAGAAAGATGAGGGTGAGGGCACCAAAGGCTCCAACCAAAGAAACCAAGGCAGCCTAAGAAAAAGACTCCAGCTGTGGGCAAAGCTAAGAAGAAAACAAGTCCAACTGAGAAGCAAGCCCGCAAGAAATAGGACAAAGTTGCACTTAGGAAACATGCACAAAAGATGGGCTGGGACTGGTTTACAGATTCAGATTCAGATTCTTCCTCTTCTTAAAACCTAGATTGTCGATTAGGCTTTTCGTGCCTTTGCACTTCTTTTTAGTTATTCTAATTACAATTGTACATATTTTTCTAAGTTAATAGAATTTTTTATTTCTGTATATTGATTTGAGTGCATTATTAGAGTCTGTTTATTATTATTTTATTTTTTTATTGTTTGTTCCTGACTATTACCCTGCACTTTCTCACCTTTGAACCAGTGAGGACACTGCTCCTCATGGTTTGGGGGTGTGGCAGGGTAGGTCTGCCAATAGAATAGTTAATTTTAGTGTAGTAATGGTGGTGTATCTGGGATGAATAAAGTCAATTTCCACCTAACTTGCTGCAAAGAGGAAACTTGTAAAAAATTAAAATATTTTTATAGACTTTTCAAAACTGAAAATGTTAAAATCTTGACACCACCATGAAGCTAACATCGGAAAATTTTTCAGTTAGTACTCGGTGAACCTAAGAAGGGAGAAACAGGTAAAAATACACCCCATGGGTTAATTTGAGGACCATACCTAGTGAGATTTGAGCCCATCATTTTCTTTGGAAGAGTGCTTTTGGCATTATTTATGCTCTAAGAACTGATTGAGTCAAGATTTTTTGGCTAGAAGTTGGGCACCTCCAAATCAAAACTGATTGACAGCACTCATGACACTAAGGAAATGATCCAGGGCCTTCATTTGGACAGTTTGAGCCTAAAAATCCAACCTTTTAAAAGTTGCCCTTCTGCATACACTAGTTGAGCCTTAAAAATTCTACTTTTCTTTGACAAATATCAGAATACTTGCACCTCAACCTCATGACCTGATTCAACCTCACCCTCACTCTGAGAATTTAGAAGGTAAAGGAGGAGTTAAAGATAGTGAGAGTGGTCCAACATTCTTTGGAAGGTGAAGAAAAGCAACTTATGAAAAATAGTGTATCAATGGTATTTGTGTGGCAGATCATCATAAAAATCATAAAAATATCGAATAAAAATAAAAAGAGAAAGAAAAGAGAAGTCTAGAGAAGAACATCATCTGAAAATTAAAAAGAAGAGGAGAAGCTGGCCACTTTGATTCTGAAATATATCAAGTAAGATGAAGTTTTGCTGAAATGAAGGTTGTGAAGTCATGAATCACTCCTTTCCTTGCTGATTTCTTAATTTTGATTCCCTTTTTACCCCTTGATTCTTTATATCCCTCACCCATAAGCCACATTACAACCCATTTAAAAAGACCTTGTAGATCCAAAGTGAAATGAGCTGTCATGTGGAGATGAGGAGTTGTCCAATCTATGGTGAAAAGCCAAGAGGATGTCAGAAAATAGAAGCTTTACCTATGCTCATGCTTAAAGGCCCATTTGGGGTCTGTAACTGCTCTTGAGCTGTTTTGAATGTGAACACCCTCAGATTGTAAATATTAAGAGATAGCCCTGGTGAGAATTGGGTTTAAATTTTAACCTCATTGGGGTTGTATCCTACCTGAATTTTGAATTAAAGGCAAGCTGGGTACTGATTTTCACACATTGAATTTCTAATGTAAAATGAATGGTGGTGATGCAAACACATGCTAATTTTGAGTTTTAAATGGCTTGCATTACTGCTGCAGTTTCCTCTAAGTGTTAAAGAATGGGTGTGGAATGAAGCTTTATACATTGAAATCTGTGTTATCATTAACTGCACTATACTTAAGTGTTATAATGGTGAAGTTTGTGGGTATCTTAATTGAAAACCCTTAGGAGACTTCACTCCTCCACTAGGGATCACCTAGGGATTTAAAAGGCTTGGTACATATGCTAAATGTACCAGTGATCCCTACGAAAGTGGCATTTAATTAGTTAAAGCTTTGCTAAGGGACTAGCAAAGATTTAGTTTGGGGGTGTGGTAAGACCTGAAAAGTACCACTTTTCACCCCTTAACATAATCTCTGTTAGACCCTTAGTCATTTAATAAATGACTGTTAAGCCAATTTTGTAGGTAATAAGCAGTAGCTGCAGATAAGGCCCTAAACATGCCAAGAAGCCTATTGTTGCCCCAGAAGTTTCTCAGAAGAAAGGAGGTTGGACCAAGCCAGAGAATTGGCTGTAGCCTAGGCACAGCAAAGCAGCAATAAGCAAAGAAATGAGCCTCGCGCAGATGTCGCAAGGTTCAAATGGAATCAGAGAGAATGCTTCGCACAGCTGTCGCGGGTTTCTGAAGGCAGCACGCCAACTGCTCGCGCTATTCTTACGTAGATGAATGACAGAAGAGCCCAGAAAGTAGACTTTGCACAGTTCTCGCAAGGCTTAGACATAAGCTCTCGCACAACTCAAGAAAGGCATATTTAATCTTCGCGCTATTCACTGAGGAGAGAGAGCTCCAGGCATTCCTGTGCACAGCTGTCGCGCAGTGGCCTCGGGATACAAACCTTCAGGGAACTGCTCGTGTGATCCAAAAGTCCATGCGCATGGCTTCTTCATGAGGATCCCCGCGAGATTAACCAAGGAACGAACCACGCGTGCAACTCTCACGCCATTCAAACGGAAAGAGTAATCTCGTGATGACCAGAGCATCCCCGCGATGACCAAAGTGTCAATCCCACGACTGTAAGAGCTTCAAGTTAATTCAATCCCACAATGCCAATTCTATCACACGACAAGACTTGGAAAGCCTTTCTACCAAGCGAGGCTCGGGATCTTAACTTCTCCCCACTTCTATAGGGGTAATCTGGGAACTTTCAGCAACTAGGGCACACACTCTAATGCTCCAATATCCGTGCACACGCCCCGAGGCATCCAAGGAACATAAATGGACCATGATTGCATTGATAAAATTAGGGTTTTCCTAACCCTAATGCACACACAGCTGACTGCTATATAAGCCTAAGCCTAGTTTAGGTTTAGGGGACTTTTAGACTACTTCTGTATTGCTTCTTGAACCAACTGTAGAATTACAGTAGGCTAACATTAGGGCTTAGGCAGTTTCTTTTTCCCTTTTTCTTCTCTCCATAGTCCAGCATTTGCTAGCTATGCCTTTGTATGTCTATTTGGAATAGTTTTAATGAATTTTTATAATAGGATCTTATACATGTATGGGATTGGTGTTTTGAGAGTTGTTCTGTATAAGGCTGCTGCCTTGAGATCCTCCATTGCTAAGTTGTATTGTAAGCAATGGAGGATTATATTTAAGGGTTTATTTGGATCCAAGTGACCTGTGTGTCCAGGTTAGGCACATTGCAGGCCTATGCCCCACCACAAGATCCACTAAATCTAAATCCCCATGGGAGCTTGAGCTGGTAGCCTTGTGAACATGGTGGTGGCAGCAATGTTCTTGTTCTGTCTTAGACCTCTGTGAGGAAGATAGCCTCTATGGATAGTCTGTGACCATTTAAGTGGATAGATTATAGCCCTAGGGTGAGGCCAATCCATAGATCTAAGATAGATCTTTCTTCTCTGCACTTGTGCTTGTAGCCTTGTGAGAGATTGTGCAGAGACAGACTCCCCTGTATTTGTATAGACCCACCATCAGATGGCAGATCTGATCTGGTTGTAGAGATTGTAGGCCTATGACTGGATCACTACTATCTTTCTAAAGCAGTGAACAACTAAGCTTAAAAGCTAGTACTCAAACTCTTACTGGTTTTGTGTGTCCAGGCTAGTGCACATTGCAGGCCTAGCCCCACACTCAAAACTTTAGAGGTTGAGGTTCCTATGGATTCTTGAGCTGGTAGCCTGGAAGAAGTAGTGCCTACAATGATAAACTTGTTCTGACCCATCTCTGGATTGTGGTTCCCCTATTGGATAGTTTGTGACCATTCAAGTGGACAGGTTATAGCCATACAGGATTAGATCATGGCACAGGCGTGAGTTGGATCCTTTCTCCTCTTTGGTGATAATGTAGCCATTGGACAGGATTTCTATAGTAGCAGATCTGAGTCTGAGTTATAAGACCCATCAGATCTGTACCGAATAGCTTACTTCTCACCCTTTTATATTTATTTTCTCACACTCCATCATTCTTCTCAACCATTTCTGTAGTTTAGGCATTAGGTTACCTTAGGATTTAGACAATAGTGACCTTAAATCCCCTTCAATTTACGGTTGCCAGATTTGTAGCCAAATCTGGAGGGCTTACTAAAGATAGCTCCCTTGGAGCTTTAGATCAACTTTCCCTGTGGGACAAACTCTTACTTATTAAAACTTGCTACAACAGGCCCTGTAGCTTGCAGGACTGTGTATTTTTAGGCTTGCTGCTCTATAGTTTTCAATCCACCTCTGATTTATTTTCACTAATTCCATTCTTATCATTGTTTCCAATAAAGTCAGCAACAAGCACTTAAAATACCCTAACAGTAGGGTCATGCTCAAATTCGGGAAATCGGTCAAGGAGCTCATTGGGGAGCTCCTCTGAAGGGATATCCTCGTCCAAACTCATAATGCATACATCTTCTTGTATTTCTATAGGAAAGGGGTTGATTTAATGTGGGACAGGTATTTCGATTAAGGCATCTTTTTATGGGATTTTATTTAGAATTTTAAATAATAATATTTTTAGACTTGGTATTTTTTCAATATTTTTGGGATTTTTATTTTCTTCGGAGACGGACCCTTGGTAGCACGAGTCTGTGTATATACAAGGTATTGCCTGCCAAGGGCTATTCTCTCTTTTTATAGGTTGGTTTTTTATGGGAAACGGGTGCCAAGTGTTAGGCCACTCCCCGCTTTCAGGGTTTGGGGCAAAGATGCCCAGTTGCCTACCTGAGAGGCTGCTCCTTACCTATTTGGATGGAGGATGTTGACTGATACGACTCTTTGGAGTCAGCCTCTATCATGTTGATTCCCATTTTGTCTGAGATGATATCCTCAAATGTTAATACAGTTTTGTGGTGATTCACCACAGGGGGAGTTTGTTCAGGTACGAATCGTCGTTTCTCAAACAAGGATAACACGGCCAAGTCTATCTCGAGGCTGGGAAGGGTGATGTGGGGATTGGTGGGGTGAACCGGTGCTGTAGGCTTGTGTGGGGTTAATCAGGTTATCCCATTCCGGTCATTTTTTATAACCCCGATGCTCACGAATGAACTTCTAATATGAGGCCTGGGACGGGGTTTCTCCTCTATGTGGATCCCCCTAGCTTTTGCCGCTGCAGTTGCGCGGGCTTTCTCCTTAGCCTCTCGCACCTCTTCTTCCGTGGGCTTGTAACCTAGCCCAAATCTGACTTTTTGGCCCCCCTTAGCTGTGACAGGCTCCTTCCTACCTTACAGTTAAGGCCCAAGCCCTCTACCTTTTTTATTGCCCCACTTTTGGAGCATAGCCACTACTGCTACCATTACACCTCCGGTTCTTAGAATGATGTCCTCGATGGGCTCCAGGAGTACTGTTGATACCTCATACTCAAAACTGTGGAGGTCAACATCCTCAACGGTGTGTGGCACATCCAGTACTTTAGGCTTTTCGACGTTGTTGGTGGCCTTTTCCTTCTCACTATGCCCCTCACTGATGATTGTGATGATCTTATGTCCAGATGCAAACTTGAGCTTCTGGAGCAGTGTGGATGGGATTGCTCTGACTTTATGCAACCACGGGCACCCGAATAGCATATTGAACAAGGATTTGATGTCCATCACTTGAAATAATAGCTCAAGGTCAACTTCTCCCATTATCTCTCTTCGTTTGTTATCAAAACCTCTGGCACTGGTTCTCGTGGGTCTCAACATGCACGGATCTACCCCAATCTTGGTGGTAGTTCTCAGTGGGCATATGTTTAATGCATACCCGTTATCAATCAAAACCAAGGGAATATCATATTTCTAGAGTCAATATTAATGTTAAGGGATTTGGAGTGACTGCTCCCTTCATTTGGTAAATCGGCATCTAAAAATGAAATGGCATTTGGAGCTATAACCTGACCAATTATTTGCCCGACTTCATTTGGGCTAACCTGAAGTGACACATGCGCATTCTTTAATGCCCTCATTAATGATTGAAAATGGGGTGGGGATGTCATTAACAGATCTCTTACGATAATATGGGCAGGCATTATTCTTAGTTGAGTCTCCAGTATATGTTCTCGACTCATTTTCTCAAAAGGATTCATGGCATTATCCTTCTTTCCCTCTGGTTGGGCTTGTGTTGCCGCTGCTGCTTTTGGCTGCTTCAAAATCTTCTCGGATCGGGTAACAAAATCCACTGCTCCTTCTCTGTTACTGCCAATGTTGATATCTATTTGTTCATAATCAATGAGACCTGATGAGGATCGTAGGTCGGTCTCGAAATATGAAATGCTATAACTGTCGATATTGGAGGCACTTGTACTACGAACTTCGGAGGTGTGGTTAAAACTTAAATCGCTTCGTGATAGCTGTCTAGGTGGAAAAATTGGGCCAGATGGGAGTGGTGAAACTTAAGGGTGGTGGCACAGGGGGAAAAGGGTTAAGAGCAGGCCATTGGTAGCTGATAGGTGCTGGCAGGTGATTCTGGTCATGATGGGCTATCGGGTAATTGCTGGGGGTGGTGGTGTATGGTTGATATGTATTTATGTGCATATAATTGATGGGTGTGGGTGATGGAAATTAAACCCTGAGATCTAAGGGTTCATCTCGTGGTGTCGGGTTGCGAAAATAATCTGATAAATTCACGGGTTCAATCACCCCAATATTCCTTTCTTCACAGTTTCTTGGCAATGGTGCCACATAGCTCTCCCGATCACTGATGTAATCGGACGGATCAAATTCAAATTCTTCCTCACATTCCTCTGCCATCCTGATGGTGGGTCTGGGACCTGCTCCTCCAATAGGATGTGGGGGTAATGGTACCTGATGAATATTTGCGTGCTGGTTTACTTGAGAAGGTGCAGGTGGGATGATTTTCTCAGCATCGATTAAATCTTGGATCACGTGCTTCAATGGGAAGCAGCCATCAGTCAGGTGACCTATACCCTGATGAAAATTGCAATGGGTGTTAGGGTCATAATTCTTCGCGTTCGGGTGAGGAGGAGGTTGCGGTTGACGAATAGTAACTAATCTCTTTTCTATTAGTAAAGGCAAAAGTACACTCAGAGATTGCCCTAGGGGTGTAAACACTCAGTCATAGCGGGCTCTCCTCTGCTCCGTAGTCATCTGCATTCCTTGTCCATTCCTTGCTCTCTACATCTACTCAGTTCTGACTAGTGCTGGCTGCGCCGCTTGAAATTGGAACGGGGTTATATTATTATTAAGCCTAATATTGGCAATGTTCTGGATATCGGCCCCTGTTCTCTTCTCATTCTTCTGGTCTGAAAACTGTCTAACCCCACTAGCTCCACTTGGTACATTCTTATTCAGGCGACCTTCCCTGATAGCGTCTTTACATCGATTAGTGTTCCTTACCAGATCAGTAAAGCTAGACTGTTGCTGGTACACTATGACGTCAGAGATCAGTGGTAGGATATTTTTGGAAATCATTTCTATTTGTTCATCATCAAGTATCATATTTCTAACTTGAGCTGCCAGTGCTCTCCAACGCCCTAAGTAGTCGCTGAAGGTCTCATTCGGGTTCTTCTTTAACCAGGCGAAGTCTGACTTACATGGTTCAATATCTATATTTATAACATCCCCAAATTTTGGGTGTGAATAGTGTCCTCGAGATGCGTGCCCGACTGATCATAGGTTTGACCAAGTGAAAGTCAACTCAATGACTATGAGTCTAACTTAGGTTGATGATTATAAGTAAGGGTAAGTGTTTATAGTTTAAATACTAAGTAAGAAGTAGCATACACCTATCTTTGGTGTGTATGCCTTACACCAAGCAATAAAAGAGATATAAGGGTTTAATAGATTTAGAGAATTGATTTCTCTTTGTTTTGGTTGGTGAGAAGAGTTAAGGAGAGAGAGAGTGCAAGGAAGGGAGTAGTCGCTAGGGAGTAGTGAGGGCTCCAAATTGAAGATGGATTCGAGCATTTAATACCGGATTCGATGCATTGGAAACCGTTGGAGTCAAAGCTAGGAGCCCTAGCCTTTGAGTCAACCATTGTATCAACCCTTGGTTAAATTGAGGTTAGTTATATTGAAATTATTTTAAACATGTTGTAGTGCATTAAAATGTAGATTAAATGATGAATTAAAGAATAGAAATGAAGGAAAAATGATAAGGAAGAAAACCGGATGAAATGCTCGCGAAGGCGTGAAATTCTGACCAAATCAATTGATCGATTTATAAAATCGATCGATTTTGGCCTGGAAGTTAGTTGGGCAAAGTGACCTAAAATTGATTGATCGATTTGAAAATTGATCAATCAATTTTTGAAATTTGATTAATCGATTGAAAATCGATTAATCGTCTGAGCACTTCTAGTGACTGGAAAATAAGAGCTGGGGAAAATCGATTGATCGATTTGGAAAATTGATCAATCGATTTGGGAATTTTGATTGATCGATTTGGGAATGATTAATCAATTTTGGGATTTTGATTGATTGATTTTGGAGATCGATCAATCGATTTGGACAGTTTCTATTGGCTTTTATTTTGGACTTTGAGGTTTAGGGAGGGTCTTATACCTTCTTTTATGCACCTTTCTTGATGCTTTGCTTGTGCTATGGTGTAGCATAGGTGGTACGTGTGAAGATAAGCATGGAGAACCGTATGGGATCTTGATGCTTGGACATCTAGACACATGAGGTAGGGAACACCTTGAACATGTACTTTAATTGTAAGATCATGTATGTAGTGATAAAGAAAGAGTAACTATACATTGAAAATATGAATCCTAAGTGTGGGTGTGTGTGAAAACAAAGTAAAGTAAATAAGTATGACGTCCCCAGGGGATGTGAATATGATAAAGGCATTTGTGTGATGCATTGACTTTGACTTCCTAGGGATGTAAGTGATCATGTAAAGAAAAGAGAACGAGAATGATAAGGCCTAATTTATTATATTTAGCATAATCACACGGTAAATAACTTTATGTAGTGCACTTGATATTTAAGGTTTGGAGAATGATAAGGCATCTGTGTGGCGGTATACCCACGACTGACGCGGCAAGATACCTATGACTGGTACAGCACCCAATCCGTACACTAGTTGGACATCCCAGGGATGTAGTTGCTTATGTATGAGATATGAACCCCGTCGCCTATGAGAAAGGGACCTGGGTAGCTTTGAAAGATATAAAAATGTCAGATTAGACGATGATGGTGGGTATTCCATCAGGCGCCCAACGCTATAGTAAGTCAGAGAATATTTAAGCTATGATTTAAGTCTTTAGGCCGAATCATTGTGGTAAATAAATAAGTTGAGAACTAATGAAGCAAGTAAAGTAATAGTGATATCCAAATATATCTTTTCAGCTATTTAAACTATTTTATTTTCCAAGAAAACTTATTGACACATCATACTGTTAATTATCATGGAATATATGCGAGAGACTAACTTATATGTTCAATTCAGTTTGTTTCTCTATTGAGCTATGATGTAGCTCACCCTTTAGACTATACGTCGCAGGTCCCATACTGGTGGCTGCTACAGCTTCTGGAGACGTGGATCCGAGAGATTCAGATTACGTACCCGGGGAGGATCAGGAGCCCCCTCCTGAGGACTTCTTCTAGGAGATTCCACTTGGACTTTGATTCAGTTTTTGTGAGATTTCTATACGGCTTGGAATGTCAAGCTTTTTTGAGTAAATGTATTATATTGATATATTTTGGCGAACCATCTGGGGTGACTTTGTTTTGTTCATCGATGGTTCGGGTCGGTTCTTCTGCTCATGCAGTTGCATGGGATTAGAACCATCTTTTGGGTTCTTATTAGAATAATATGTCATTAATGCATAGGAAATCTTGTTCAATTCATTTCTTATGCTTATTTATGCTTGGTTATACTAATGTTTCGTACAGGTTTATGGGGCACAACCTCGAGGGTCGTGCGGATGGCACGGGTTTTGGGTGCCAAAATCCAGGCTGTCACAATTTTGTAGACATATTATTCCTGAAATAAATGCGTCAAGTCCTTCCAAGTTTTCATCATAAATGGTTCTAAAGATGTGAACCATCTCAAGGCCGGACCAATCAAACTTTTCTGAAAGACCTTTATCAATAGTCTTTCATCCACTCCATATTAGCACATGTCCCCATAGTTGGACTTGAGGTTTGCAATAGGATTGTCTGTGTCGTTGTACTTGTCAAAAGCTGATATTTTAAATTTGGGAGGCAAGGGGACCTTAGCGAACAAATATAAATCTGTGAAGTCCGTGGTGTGAATTTCAGCACCACCCATTTTCAACAACTGCTTCTGTATTTTGTCTAACTGTTCTGACTCCTTAGATATGGGGGCCACTTTCTAGGTAGTTGGTTGGACTTCACTTTGGGCTACCAGGGAGTGGGAGATTATAGGAGGAGAGATTAGGCCGGTCAAGGCGCCAGCATAGCCTCCACTATTTCTGATCTCGTCCTCTTCATATTGCTCGTCTATATAAGGCGCAGTGAGGGCGGGATTCTCTTGCTGGTGCTGCATGGACAGGACGAGAATGGTATGGGCGGGGGTTGGGTGAGCCTGTTGGGGATGAGGGAAGGTTTGTTGGGTGATGGGATGAGTGGAAATCAAATTTTGGGGTGGGGTTTGATGAGGCCATTGGGCATGGGGAAAGGCTTGAAACTGACTTTGGGATATCGGGATATGAGTTAATTGGGGTTGATGTGAGACATGGGTTTGAGCTAGGTATGAGGGTTGTGAATGGGTGAAATTTTGGAGGAATTATGAAGAGTATGGGTGTGAGGCTCCAAGGTTTTGCTGGGCGTGGGTTTGGGCCATGAAGCCTTGGGAGGGTTGGGCCACAAAGCCTTGGTCATGATAGGTTTGGGCCATGGGCCATTAATGGGTTTGGGTCATGGGCTCTTGATGGGTTGGGGCCATGGGCCCTTGATGGGTCTGGGTCATGGGCCCTTGGTAGGTCTGGCCAATTGGTCCTTCATGGGTCTTAGCCATTGGGCCTTGATGGGTCTGCCCATTGGGCCCTTGGTGGGTCTTGCTCATGGTCCCTTGGTGGGTTTGGCCCATTGGGTCTTGATGGGTTTGGGCCATGGGGCCTTGGGACATGTGGGGAATGGGGGGGCCATTGGGCCTTGGGCCATGTGGAGAATAGGAATTTGGGCTATTGGGCCTTGGGCCATGTGGGGAATGGGGATTTGGGCTATTGGGCCTTGAGATATGTGGGTAGTGGGGGCTTGAATGCTATGGATGATGGGGGGTTGATGGCGGTCATGGGCGAGTGGGGCATGGAGGCTTGATAGGGTATGGGATGAATCTATAGATGTGTGGTGGGGATGTGAAGAGATGTGTTGGGAGGCCTTCCACCTATTGTAGGTTTGGAAAATCTCATCCATCGTGACCATGGAAGGGGGATCGAATGGGGATGGGCTATTTAATGGTTGGAGTTGTATGGATGGGGTGGGTGAAGAGGAAAAATTGGGGATGGCTCGGGTGAGGCATTGGTGGATTGATTAGGTATGTATGGGGGAGATGTATGGGGCATGGAAGTGAAAAATGAGAGAGGAAAATTAGTCATGGCTTGGGTAAATGGAGGGATGTGTGGGGGATTGGATGTGGTATGGATGGATGTGGGTGGATGAAAAGTAGGGTATGTTGGTTAAGTTAGGGGATGGGGCCAGGTTTTGAACGGATGTGGGAGGAAGGTGAGATGGGTTGGAGATGGCCATGGATGAATGCATGGCTTGGGAGAATGATGGAAAATTTAGATTTTGGGTATTTTGAGAAGAGGTGAAAGGGAAAATAGGGGCACTGAATGGGCCGGTTATGGTGAGGGTTGATTGGGCAAGGAGGGTGGAAGTAAAGGCTTCTTCGGTATGGGATTGGGCTGGAGAATATAGCGGGGATGAGTCAGGATCGACATAAGCCGGGTTCACGGCCCATGACATATCTCGGTATCAGGTTGGGTACGGGTGCCTCGGGTGGGGCCTGTAAAACTTCCTCCTTCTTCCCCTATGAGATGAAAGAGGGTACGATGATGTAGTTGTACCGGCACCAACCAAAACTCTTTTTAATATTTATTTTTAATTTTTTCAAATTTTTGTAAGTGAAAAGAAATGAGGATTCCGAGGCCTTTTGAATTCCCTTCTCGGGTGGCTCTCATACCCTAAATAGGTCCTGCGGCAACGGTTCCAAAGCACTTTGGAAGAATCAAAGGGGAATCCCTTGATCTATTAAAGGCATGAAAACCAATGCAAACAGCCCGATCCCCCGAAACAAATAAAAAAGAAGTTATCTTCTTTTAACCGGCGAGGGTGTATTGGGTGTCAAAAATTGTGGAGCCTAAACAGAGGCACTAAACACACTGATCGGGGAGTCCAAGAGGTAAAATAGGCCACAGATCAGAACTGAAGCTGCTCAGAACCAACCTGGCACAACTATTAGTGGCGCCAAAGAAAAAGTTCCAAATTTAAAGCTAGCACAACTAATAGTTGCTCCAGTGTACTTTTGGGACATTTTGCATTGGCGCAACTATTAGTGGTGCCAAAACAAAGTGGTTCTCCAGATTGTTTGACAACAGCAAACTTAGTCCGAAATGGGTCTCCAAACTGGCTTTCTGTGGAAGCTAGGCTTCCGGGGATTGACAGTTTATATGATCTGCTCTCTTCCTCACCGAAGTTAAGGGTTTAGTGGCCAAATTGGGTTCACTATCGCTCTCTTTTTCCCGAGTTTAAAGCTTGGTAATGAGAAGGTTTCCCATCCGATATACCTCAAGTGCAAGCACTTTTCTTAGGTACTAGGTGGGCTGAGACTTTTTGGGATCATCACCACTAGGGGCTGCCACCGTACTAAGACCCGGGTGGTTGTATGTGTATCTAAATTACCCAACCCTTGAAAATCTACCCCGCAAAAATTAATTTAAATCTCCTTTGTTGGTTCAATTTTATTTTTCACTTTTAAGGAAATTTTTTTAAGTTCAAAGACCGGGGGTGATGATCCCGTGCTGCCTCTACGGGCCGGCGTTCACTAGCGGAATATGATTGCGAAATTGAAAGCGCAAGTAGGCCCGCCAAACGGCTAAGGCACTTGAAATGATGGAAATATAAGGAATTTAAATGACAATGTACAAGTAGACCCGCCGATTGGCTAAGGTGCTTGAAATGACGAAAATGTAAAGAAATTTAAATGATAATGCGCAAGTAGGCCCGCCAAACGGCTAAGGCTCGTAAATGACGTAAAAGTAGGGGTAAGTAAAATGACGTAATCGGAGGATTGAGTAAAAAATAAATAAATAACAGCAATAAAGGTTAGTAAAAATAAAAAATAAAAGACCAAATTCAAGGGGAAGCTCTACTACCTGTCCCCAGCAGAGTCGCCATCTGTGCAATAGTGGGATTTTTGAGCATCCCGTCACGACGATGCGCTCTCTAATAAAATATTTAGAGTCGCCACCCGGAGCTTTTAGTGTCCCAGGAAACCTAGATCATTTTTATAAGCACCGAAGTGCCACAAATATGACTCTGAATCCAATCTACGCTAAAGGCTCTTGGGTAGGGGCTTCGGTTATCGATTGGGAAGGTGTTAGGCACCCAATCAACCTGCTTAATGCGGCGTCTACTTATGGCCAAAATAAAAATAATATGAAAGAAAATAAAAAGGCTTCCTCTTGCCCAAAGGGTCTTAGAATCCTATTTTTATGCCTTCATTCCTACCAAAAATTCGGCGGCATAACAACACAAATGGGAGGATGGATGAATAACCGAGAAGGTAGAGGAATAGAGGGGAGAGCCGGAGCTCTTGGGCCCTTGTTGTACCATGGTGAAGCCTTGCATTGGCTTGCTTCAGTGAGCTTTTAAAGGCTTATATGATGAGAAATGGGGTTCTAACTCCTATAGTTTAATAGCTAAGAGGTAGAGAGGGAAGGCTAAGGTGTAACACACGTCTAACCTAGAGCTTTTGAATGAAATGCTAAGGGGTAACACACGTCTAACCTAGAGCTTTTGAATGAAATGCTAAGGTCTAAAGGGATTTTTAAAGTTCTGAAATTTGTATGAGAATGGTGCACTAAAGGAGAGAGAGAGAAGGGATTCCTTAATCTCTTAATTGTAATTTTTGTCAAGCCATTTGCAAGGGGGTGCCTCTCTATTTATAGGAAAAAGAGAGGTTAGGAGGGTGTTTAAGAGCTAATTTAGGTTAGCAATTAGGTAATGGGAAATTTAAGGTTTTCTAGGGTTTTTGAATCCTTGAAAAATATAAGGAGTTGCTCTAATGGTGGATGATAGGGTGGGGCTTTAAACCACTTAAGAGGTTGCACATAGATAGTAAATGGGTGCAACAGAACTAGCAAAATATACTCCAAACGTCAAGATGGTTAACAAGTCAAACCCTAATCTCAAAATTCGAGGCAAAAACCCTAGGTTATTGTTCATTCACAGTGCCTGGAAGTTGGCTGCCCGTGGGTGGGGTCCACATATAACTGGCGCAACTATTAGTTACACCAAATCCCTAGGGGGCTCAGTTGAATTTACTATTTTGCCCTTCAGTTTCGAAATGCGATATCTTCTTATATATAGCTCTGATTAGGGTGATTCTTAGCCTGTTGGAAAGCTGAGGACTTCTATTTTGATTATAGTAGAAGGTCACAGCTAATCTCGATACACCACTCTTCATCCATTGCTTGGGAAAGCTAGGTTTAGCTTCGGAATGGATTCTAAGGGTCGGGATAGGTTTCTAAGGGTTCAAGAAGGTTCCTAAGGGATCTAGGATGATTCCTAAGGGTTTGGAATGGCTCTTAAGGTTTTAAAAAGGTTCCTAAGGGTTCCATACATGCCATTAAAAGCTCAGAGATGTGTCTCTCCCGAAATGTGTCTCGATCAAGCCTTGGGCCAAATTTGGGTGTCTACATTTAGGATTTTCTATTTTCATATTTTTATGGGTTTTAGGCTTTTCTATTTTTTTGATTTTCGATAATAAGTATGGTATAGGGTCAGTTTCTTGAGGCAGAACTGGCGAGGTTACTTCTTCTAGTTGGGGAAGTGGGACGGCTGCTAGAGCCGTTCGGGCAAGCCTTCGGATGATGTGAACTCGGCCTAAATTTGATTTTTTTTTTAAAGTCCTTATCTAGGATGATCCTACTAATGAGCGATGTTGGCGATGGTTTGTCAGACGGCCCCTCTTCCTCTTTTACCATGTGAAGTGCTTCGTCGTCGAAGAGAGTCTGAAGATGATAGTTATCCAAATTTATATCTTTGGAATCAGATCGGAGGCTAGCTTGTTGCTGAGATTCTTTGCTTCATATTAACCATAGATATGGTTCAATGAACTTAATTACTAAACCTGGGTTGCTTTCGACCATTCTCTATAGTGCAGGAATGGTTGGTCCGACCCTCTCATTAGAAGTCTTCTATTATTATGGTGCAAGTCTGACAATAGGGATGATATGGTCGAACGATGCACAAAAATTCTCGTGGGCACTCCCATGCAGTGAAGAAGTGCTTGAAGGTATTTCATTGAAGTCAGAATCTGAGAATTCCTTCCTCTGGATTTCATGGTAAACGGTGAAAAGTATGCAGGCCTGATAGCGAGGCTGATATGGGTGAGAGATGCAGGGATACTCCCAAGGGAATTCCCATCCTTTATGACTGGAGTTAAGGTTACTATCATCAGGGACAAGACCTTCCTCTTCATCTAATTATGGTTGGAAGCCGTGTTCTACTAACTCCAAGGTAGGTAGATCTATCCAATAGTCTTCATCATCACCCGACGGCGGTTGCCATTCCTCTTCTAGTGAGTTCCAGAATATCTGAAGTTGTGGTGCATCCAGAGACTGGGGAGCGTCGAGCTCTAATTCCTCTTGGATTTCTATAAAGACGATGTGATGATATTTTTCCCTTGTGATCTGTCGTACCTCGCAAGAGATAGCTCTTTCGCACTGCATGAAGACGAATGCACACAAGTTGCAATAGGGTGATTTTGGGTAGGGGCAACGATGTGGACACTGCCAATTATCCAGTAAGGATGGACGATCAAGTTCATCATCAAAGTTTGTTTCTTCACTTCGGGGTTGCTGACCTCCTCGAGGAGCTTCAACCATTCTGCTCTTAGGTGATCTCCAAGTTCTATTTCTGTACAGCTAGTCCAATAGTCTTCTTCCTCACTTATAATTGAGAGTCAGTCATGTTTTTTTTGTTCATGAGGGTGGGGTGCCCCTGACTCTGGTTATTCTTTTCTGCTAATGCGGCAATGTGGAAGTCCTCTTTGTCTGTTGACTCCCAGTCTTCTGTGTGTGGCTTCGGCTCTTCAGGGATTTTGAATAATGGTTTGACTCCCTCAAGTGGCTTGTCCATGTCATCACTATCACAACTTAGGTTTGTCAGGTAGGCGAAGGCCTTAGTCACTTGCTTGATCTCGGTTGCCTGAGATTCAGTGAAAGATGGCTCCTTTCTTCTCTTCGGCACTTTAGCCTTTTCAGTAGTTTCATATATGAAATGGTCATAGAGTGACCACTTTGGTGAAGTGGGTAGGATGTTGGCTTGCTTGCTGTCAGACTAGTAACCAAATCTGATGTGTTTGCATAGTTTCCTTGGGACGACCGATCTTATGCATCCTTGCTTATCTTTGCCGAGTCCAAGATGAGGGACATGCCCTAGCTGATACATCAGGTCCCATCCCTTTACCACCGTCGGGTTTATGTCGTACCGTCGGGCAAGATTAGGCCCTACTTCTCTTCTCACTACTTTCAATTAGTGGGTCGAAAGGGACCGAGGATAGTTAACTTCTGCTATCAAGGCATCATTAGGATCATGCATTTTTTGATGTCATATGCTCAGCATCGAGTTGTGCGCTATTGGAATGCTCGTCGCGTAGTCTGTGTCAATTTCTTTAAGCAATGTATCGGCGTATATCCTGATGATGGAATCTTCATGCAAAAATTTAACGCATTAGTGATACATCGATGCTACTACCTTCATGGATTCTAGCCACTTCCTTACTAATATCTGATTGTATGGGCTTGAGGAATCAAACACATGAAAAGTGACGTCCTTGGTGACTAGCCCAACGCAAACTTGTAACTTGATGGTTCCCTTGACGAAGAGCCGAGAGCCATCATAAGCGATGAGGGAAAAGGATGAAGGCCTTATATCTTGTTCGGTGTATTCAAGGATCTTCAACGTGATTATAGGACAGATGTTAAGTCCTGCTCCGGTGTCGACCAATGTGTGGGGTATCAAAAATCCTCTGATTATGATAGTCAGATAGAGAGGAGCAAAACTTCCACGTAATGATTCTTTATGCATATCAGGTTTAGTGAAGGTAAGTGCAGGAGGTTGAGACATAACTGAGGCGATCTCATGCAGGTGATCTAGAGTTGTATCTTTGTTCACATGTGTCTCATCCAATGTCTCCACGAGTAGTCAGTGATGCTCTGACGATTACTCGATGAGTTCGAGGATCGATATTTGTGCTGGCACCTTTGCGAGGTGTCGGAGAAGATCGCATTCTTGACCTGTTTCCAAGGTAGGTTCTTTATCAGGTTGATGTGCTCTATACCCATTCTGCTGAGTCAATTGAGATTTTGGTGCATGAGGCGAAGGAATTATGTGAGGTGGAGGGGGTATGTTCACCCCTCGTTCCTTGGTTATCCTGTTAGACGGCTGTGCATTGTTGCTCTGCTTTTCCCTAGGGAATGGTGGTGGTGGATAGTTGGTCCCAAATTTTAGGATTGGACATGTCTGTTGCTGACCTTGGGGTGTTAGAGGATTCAGTGCGATGCTTGCGGTGAAAGTAGTGAAATTGGACAAAGGGATGTGTACTGGGGCTATACCATTCCAGGGTGGGAGGTATTGAGTATAGTCTTCCTCTTCAAGGAATGCAGAGATTAGCAGTTCTTCCTTAATGGGCTCTTCCTCCTGCTGTCTTATCTCCACCACTGGTGGGTGTTCTTCAGTTGTCTCCTCACGTTGTTGACTAGTAGTATTCTGGGTGACGCTATCTACCCACGTCACGATCCATTCTGCAGTTTGAAGGACATTTCCCTCGTATTTTGGCTCAGCGTTACTGGGAGCTACGTAAAAGTTTGGGGGTGTAGGAGACTATGGGTTGAGTGATAGGCCTTTGAGCTCAAAAAATTTAGACTCGAACTCGAGTGAGGTTTGGGTAGGGTGGCAGAGTTGGTGGCTCAACTCAGGTAATGAAAGTAGAAGGGTGAGGCGGAATGATGATGGGCCTTGGAGGGATATTTGGACTGGCTGTGGCGTCAGGATGGCTAACTCATGTGATGAGAGTAGATAAATGAAAAGGAGCTCGACCTGGAAGGTCTACCGTGGTGACATGGGTGACCGATCCCTGATTATGGTTTGGCAAAGGGTTAGTGATGATTCTAAGGTTCTGTGGAGGCTGTTGGTAATTTTGGTTAGAATTTCGAAGGGATTTCTAGTCAATTTGATTCCGATCGTTCATGTCGTATATCATATCTCTCAACACCCAGCAGTCTTCCAAGTTATGTCTCGGGTATTGATGAAAAGCATAAAACATGGTGTAATCAAGGTTAGCAGGCCAGGGTTGTCGTCGCTCAGGTGGGAAACGAATGAGATTCTGA
Organism: Chloranthus sessilifolius; assembly: GCA_021018995.1. Taxonomy (NCBI): domain Eukaryota; kingdom Viridiplantae; phylum Streptophyta; class Magnoliopsida; order Chloranthales; family Chloranthaceae; genus Chloranthus; species Chloranthus sessilifolius. The sequence goes on along the minus strand of CM037595.1, from coordinate 17,063,786 downwards.
TCGCTTAGGAGGCAGAAAATGTTGGGGATGGTATTGGGTAATGGAGGATAATGATCTCGTCTAGGCTGATAGGGACCTCGGGTCTGCTGATTAAAATTTTAGGGCAGGGGTACATGGTTGTAGCCCTGGTATTGGCAGGACAGTTTCAGGCAGCATTTTGGTTCTGGTTAGGATACTGGTTTCGGTTAGGATATTGATTCTAATTCTGATTGGCATACCGCTACTAATTCTGGTATTGACCCTGACCCGAGTTCCTTTATTGATTATTCCCATCGCCTTGATTTTGATTAGCGACTGTGTTAACTTGCTCGAGCCTTTCTTATTATTTTGGGGCTTTGAATTGTCGGAAGTTGATGCCTTTGATCGAGAAGGCGAGATCTCCTCCTTTTATGTGTCGTTGAATGCGACTGGTGCGCAGATGCAGAGTAGCAAAGTCTAGGATATCGCTTATGATCAGAGCACTTCAAAGGGGCTCTCTGACGTTATCTATAATGATGTAAATTGCATCCTTTTCTCTCATTTGACTCCCTGTGCGAGCCGCGAGCTTCCTCCAGCATGATACAAAGTCGGTGAAGTCTTCTTCGATTTCGTACTTTGTTGTCATCAAGTCGCTGAGACTGACAACCTCTTGCATCAGATGCTTGTATTGATCTAAGAACTGTCCGACTAATTCTTCAAATATTTCAATTTTATGTAGCGGGAGCCCGGTGAACTAGTCAAGGGCTTCCCCTTTGAGTAACCTCTGAAAGTAATGTATTGGAAGTCCGTGATTGTTGTGAATAGGTCGACAGTCATTGTAGAACAATGGCAGATGATGGTTCAGATTCCCGGTGCCATTATACTTGCTAAGTTTTTAGGGGTTTAAATCTCACAGGTAGATTAAATTCGAGGTCTCGATAGAAATTGTCAAATCCGAATGACAAACTCGAGCGATTTTTTTGAGTCATGTATTCGCCGATCATCTTTGGGAAATCCTCTACCCTTACGACAACATCTTGCCTAGCAGTCTGGGAATGAATTTTGTCTTGATGTCCACTGTTGAAGAGTGTGTGGAGAGTGTGTCTAGGTGGTGACACGTGCGATGACATCGTCGTCAGAGTAAGGGGTGGCCTCTCCTGTCTTTGTCGTTCTCGTTCTTCTGCCTCCTGTCTTTCTTTGATGGTCTCGTATGTTGCGGCTAAACCGTGGAGTAGCTCGTCGGCTTCATCTCCTCCCTTTTGCAATTTCTCGATACTGAGGTCTACAAGTTGTCGAGCTGTGAAGTTCTGCCTGAAGCTACTATCTTGGTGTTCGTCATTATGGTTGGTGCTCAGGGGTGTGAAGGGGGTTTCCTCACCACCGACCATGTTGACTTTCGGGTTGTATTGTGCTGAATCTTTGAGGGATTGCTCGTGGTACAACGAGTTATTAGGTACTCCATAACGGCGGGTCAGCGATTCTAATCCTTCGTATTCCTGACATCTCGAGCCTCTGATTATATGCTCATGTCCTCTCGATAGTAGACTTAAATGCGAAGAAGTAATAAAACTAAAACTAAAAGAACTAACTAAAAGAAAATGAAAATTAACTAAACACGGGTGGCTTTGGCGACAAGAGATCCCATTGCGATCGTCAGTCTGTTGATACGCACTTTTCTGGGTCCCTTTCGGTCCCCTGAAAGAGCGGCCCAATTCGGACCAAGTGTACTCTGGCGAAGGTGATGTTTTTAAAGGTAATTAAGTATTGAGAGTAAATTGGTAAATCTCATAGAAATACATGATTCGTTGTAATCGCCAGCTGCAAATGTTTATTGATGCTGTAACACGTCATTGATCATGCCTTCCGGGGTGGAGATATGGGTTGTTCTCTTTACTAAATCATCGGCCGACCGATGTCAGCAACACTGGTCACCTATATGTTTAGTTAAGCTAGTTTTCCTAATTCTCTTCTAACTATTTTACCTACTCATGCTATGATTATCAGGGATCTAATCGATTTTAATCTTATTAGGGGTCTAATTAATCAAGGGACTTCAAATTCAACTAGGTCTCCTAATCTAACTAGAAGTCTGATTAATTTAAATATTTTAATCTAATTAATTAAGTCTCCTAATCCTACTAGGAATGCAAATACGTTAATTCTAAGAGAATTAGTTAGGAATATACTTCTACTAAAATTCTAATTAATTAAAAACATACTAATTCTATTAAAATTCTAATTAAAGTAAATATACTAATTTTACTAAAAATCTAACAAAGAGTTTTTGGCCCGCTATGCTAAGGAGGATCGACCTCGTTCCCAGGTACCCTATGTAAGCTCCCTTGGGCAAATCGGGTGGCTAGGGATTATTTTAATAATAATATGGATTGAAAAACTAATGTTAAATTTATGAATTATGAATTTACGGATCGAAAATTGATTTAAGAATTGGAACTAAAATTAAAAATTCTAAGACTGAATTTAAGACTGAAATTAAGGACTGATTTCAGAAACTAAGAACTAAAATCAGAAAAACTAGAAATTTAGATTAAAACCTAATATCTAAGATCTAGAACTTAAGAACTAGAGGGTCAGAACCTAAATCTAGAACTAGAATTTAAAATAAAAGGAACTGGTTCTAAAACCTAAGAACTAGAACTAGGGAATAGATAAGAATTAAGTATTAAAGATATTTTAAATCTAAGATCTAGAACTAAAAGCTTAAGAACCTAAGGTCTAGAACTAATGATCTAGAACTAAGAACTAGAACTAGAAGAATTAAAAACTAAATGGAAAGTATACCTGAGGCCAGAGCCACAGAGAGAAGTCTCAAAATCCTAAGCTTGGGAGCAGGAACTCGAAAATTCAATTGCTAACTGCATTGTGATGTGTTTTTGAGATGAGGTGGTGGGTCCTATTTATAGGTATTCGACCAATTGCGCGCCCTGCGGGGTGCGTACAATTGGTCGGTGAATTTCAATTATGCGCCCAATTTGGTGCGCTCAATGGAATTATGCACCCAGTATCCGATGCACAATCACTTTGAGTCGGTGATTGACTCAGTGAGTGACCGGCTGACTAGCTCAGCCAAGTAGCCTAATCCTAGTCTAATTAGCCCAATTGCACGCTCTAAGTAGTGCACTCAATCAATTATGCGCTGGATTAAGAGCACATAATAGGGAATTTTCCAACAGTCTAGGGAATTAGAGACCAGGTTCGCTTAGGAACCAATTATGCGCTTGTGCTGAGGTGCATAATCTGATTATACGCTCTAGAGAGGGCATACAATCGCGTCTCAAGCAATTTCTAGAAGGGTAAAAGGCCAGTCTAAAACGAACTAATTGTGTAATGGTATTAAAGTAACCTACAATATGATTGTGCGCGCCTGGTAGGGCACATAATCAGTCTAGGCGGTCCTCAGAAAGTGAAATCCTGGTCCAAGAGGGACCAATTGCACGTCAGAAGTGGGGCGTGCAATCGAGTTATGTGCATGATACAAGACACATAATTTGGGATTTTCCTGGGTTTGAGCCAGGTCCGAGCCATAGAGCTATTGTTTCAGCCTGGGTTTCAATCATGTACTATTGTTTCAGTGCATGATCCCCATATTATAAAGTCTTTGAAAAAGGTTAGTTCTTTTTCGGAGATCATGGGCATGGGCAAGGTCAAAGGTTGACTAAATAGGTTTGTATATTTCGAGAGGCCAAAATGGAGATGTCTACACATACGTCGTCGATGCACGCACCTATGTCGCTAACCCACGAGACTATACTACCGAAGCGTCTACTTCTCGATCTCGGGGTACTAGAGATCAGGGAGCAGGGCCATCAGGTGACCAGGCAGGTCATTGAGGAGGACTATTGGTAAACTTTTCAATTGTTCTTGTTCAAATGAAACACTTCATGTAATTTTGCAAATTATTGGGTCTTGGTAGCCTATTTCATTTAAAATAGTATGGCATCTTACCTCATTCATGCTTAACTTAGTTTTGGATTCTATAATGGTATTTTGTAGTAAAGATTGAATGTTTCATTCCTAGTTCGATGCGTTGGTTAGTTCTTAGCAATGATTGCTTAATGGATGTGAATTCTTGTGGATAGTTTGGTTTGCTAGTTGTTGTGTGGTAAGATTAGATGTGGATAATGACTGCATGAGATGCATACATGTTGTTAGTTGTCGCTATCATGGACTACTACAAGTTTGTGTGCTTAGTTGTCGCTATCTAGGATTGCTGGAAGTTTGTGTGCTTAGTTATCGCTATCTAGGATTGCTGCAGGTATGGATGTTTTTGTACCTTGCGGTTGTGCGGGTGTTTTCTGTTTTATGAAATTCCTTATGTTTTAGATAAATGCATGGTTACCTGATTGATTGAAATCTTGATGTCCTTGTGAATCATAAAATACCCGCTCACCTTTCTGATGAGTAGATGTTTTCAAATTTTGAATTTAGTTAAAGGATTGGATTCTCTTGAGGTAGAGACTTCTAATACCTTTAGGTATACTCTAGATCTACGACTGCTCAGACTATGTTTTAGTATAAGTATTACCATCTCGACTCAAAGTACGCATTGTGAATTTTCAAGGATGAAAATTTCTAAAGGAGGGGAGAATGTAACGTCCCAAAAAATTTCAGAACCGAATATGACCGATCACGTGTGCATGTCCGGCACAGTGACCAATGTCACCTTAAACTCTTCGACTAAGTAGTTAGTGAGAATCAAATAGGTGTGCGAAGTAGGTATGAACTCTTGGTTGGCTGTTAGGAGTATGTCGCACACTGATAGCTCTTTATATGTGTATCTAATTAAGTCTTAACCTATTGTAAGTGCACAATGGAAATTATAATACTAGCATAGGATCGTTCCCATGAGGATATGATTTATATTATATATATTAATTTTCTGAACACTTATATTTATCTTTTAAGATCCTAAACTTCTATCATAATTCACATATAATGATTAACTTTAAAAAGAAACTATTTTTAAAAACAGAGAAAAGAAAAAATTATGCAAAAACAAAACTAACAAATTGATATACTAATTAACTACTATTATACACAAAAGTTGTGTATCCTCTGAAACTTAATTTGGATAATGCCCTCACTGGCACAAAAATAGGGGACATTAAAAATTTATTTACTTGAATTACTGATATTACTGATTGTATCCAGATGTGAAAAAAAATCTTTAAATAATATCCCTCAAACTTGGGGAAAACACATCCATTTTATTCTCAAAGATATCAATAACAAAAATTGAAAAGAAAAATTAGGAACAATTACACAGTTAGAAAGTTAGTTAAAAGAAAATATCATATGTTATCAAAATATTTACAATGAACATGAAAATAAAACTATAGATTGAAATAAAAAACTAATTACATAAAAGTATAAACCTAGGAAAAATCTAGACACACACTATCTACGACACTGGCAGCAACGTCCGAGAGAAGATGTCTTTGATAAAGATTGGTCCTCGGCTTCTAAATACCATTAATTAGAGTCTCTCATTCCTTCCTATCAAAAGGGTATCCACACCTTGGCAGGGTCGCTACTCCAAGAGCTATCGGAACACTTCTCACTACCCTTTAATATCCCTCCCCAAATAGAGCACATCATAGGTCTTCCTTAGAAGAAATGCACTGCCACAGCAGAAGGTTTTTGAAGAGTGGGGAAGTGAACACATCTCCGGATCACCCTTCACCTATACTACTCCCCTGCGAAGATTCTATGAAAAGATTATAACACAGGCAGGGGGAGAAGATAAGCAATGGAGAGGGGTGGCAAGGGACAACTCAACCCACCATCATCATATAAGAACTCACACTCGGGGTGCGTTGTGATGGGTAGATGGTTAGGAAGTGGGAGAAAATTGGTTCTTCGAATGTGGTGTCTGATTTGAGCTTAGGGTAAAGGATAGTTTCAGTGGACAATTCAACATTTGGTGTAGGTCATTGCTCTTCAAATTTTCAACTCTCTGTATTACAGCCAGGAACTCAGCCTTGTGTATCTCAAGGATTCTATCAATTCTTTTACTTAAATCGCTTTTGTTGGATTCTTTCGCCATAAGGATTAGGGTTTGAAAGGAAGAAGAAAGAGATGAATTTTTGGGAAGGTAAAGGTCTGATTTTATAGGGAAGGGAAGGATTCACTTGTCAAAATATAGGCTTATAGGCTTGGGTAGTTAGCAAGTGGCAAAATTGAATGCAATGCGTGTCCGCTTCCTCTATCAATTAAATGGGTCTGAATTCTAACATAGTCGATAAGACTGATTACTGGAATTGCCTGTTCCCTAGAATTGTCATTTGCAATTTTGTAGAACGAAAATGAGATTCTATGATGCCTCCAATAGTAATCTCTACGATTCGAGCCTTTAAATCACGACAAATCGTAAATCCATATATTCAAAGTGATTATGACAAGACAAGAAGGTCTTTATGATTGAATGCACTGTTATACACTGTAGATCATAAAGTACTTTCTAAAATTATATACATATATTACATGTGTTTACTACAGGTAAGTCAGTAGCTCGACATGTTCTAGAGGAACTCAACATAAACAAAGGGAGTTGATATACCTCCCATAAATCTACGTCCTCTAGGCGTACCAACTGCATGTGAATGAGATAAGTTACTCTCTCTTAAAAAGGGTTAGTTACTCAATTTGAGTTTCTAACTTTGTAACAGATTACTGAAGGGAGTTGAGTAACTATGTCTAGTTACGCCCATGTTGCAGCTAGTTTTCAGCTATTTACAGCAAGACTTCCTCTGCAGTAGTGTGGTTTTGGGCTTCTGTGGGGTAAGGAGAAACAATTGGAGGTTGGAAAACTTCCTGAGTCAGGCCATGGTTAGGACCACAAGCTTCTCCTTTTTGAGATGTTAGGTACGATTTTATACCCAGCAGAGGTTTAATTTTTGCTTTCCACAGCTTCAGCCTGGGAAGACTTTTCATCATTGACTTTAATTTATATAATCCTCCTTGCTTAAGTAGTATAGTTGTTAAAGTCTCTGAATTAATCTCATCCGATGCATAGTGTTGCACCGGTTCCTCGCTAAGAGTCTCAAATAGTTCCCAAACTTCTTCTGTTGTTAATTTATGAAACATACCACCACAAGCCACATCAATCTTGTGTCGGGTTGCATCTTCAAGGCTTTCATAGAAAGTGAGCATGAGTGCAGAAGATCCTTAAGACGGTTCCAACATTCCTGAAGAGGTTCAACCGGGAATTGGTGAATTGTCATAATAAGATTTTGAATTTTATTCATCCTACAAATTGAAAAGAATTTTATAAGAAACATACGTTCCAGTCCTTCCCAATTAGGAATCGAATTATGGGGCAAAGAGTTTATCCACTGCTTTGCTTCATGTCTCAGGGAATATGCAAATAGCCTTAACTATGTGGATGCTTTTGTCAAGTTCTTAATTCGAATGATAGAGCACACTTTTACGAACTCATTTAAATGCAAGTAGGGATCTTCGTCCATTAGCCCATAAAAAGTAGGAAGTATTTGAAGTACATTGGGCATAATTTCAAAAGTCCTATTACCGACTATAGAGGGTAATTGAATACATGGGAGAGGTGTAAGAGGTGTGAATGCATATTATTCCCCCATTGTCTTAGCCATATATTGGTCTTTACCTGTCATAGTGGATGGAGTTAAGACAGAGCAGGGTGGCTAAAACAGTTATTGTAAATGCCTATTTTATTTTCAGTTTTACTAATTTTTATTCTAGAAAGCAGAGAGAAAACAAATCTAAGCCTCTAGCTTCTCTGTTCAAGGGAAGTTGAAACCTTAATTTGTTACTCCGAATAAACCTGCAAAAGCTTAAGAAGTGATTAAAGAAAATTAAAAGTATAAAGAAATATAAAAAGATAAAGATAAATACTTGTTTTCTTAAATTAATATAAACATAATATTCTCTATCCCCGGCAGTAGCGCCAAAAACTTGGTAGCTCTTTATATGTGTATCTAATTAAGTCTTAGCCTATTGCAAGCACACAATGAAAATTATAATACTAGCAAAGGATCGTTCCCACGAGGATATGATTTATATTATATAGATTAATTTTTTGAAAACTTATATTTATCTTTTAAGATCCTCAACTACTTGAGAAATATGAATAAAGAATGGTTTCTTATAATAAATTGTAGAAAATAAATCCTAAATCCTCTTTCTTCGGACTATGGTCGTCAATCACAATCTTCAGCTATCGGATGTTTACAAATTTAAAATACCGTTACACTATATCTTAGTCTTCTAGAATTCGGGCGTCAATCAAAACTAGCATCCTTTAATATAGATTTATAATAATCTTTAATCTATCAGAAATTTGGGCGTCAATCAAACTCCAGAAAATCAAAGATGAAAAATAAAAATCATTACACTAATCTGCAAACCTTAACCTGAGTCATCAATTCAAATAAAACTCTGAAGATAATTACAAAGAAAAAAATTATAATAAATAAATCTAAACTAGAAAGCAATAAAAATTATATCTTTCACTCCTCAATCGCAGTCATCAATTACTTCTGAGAAACTACAGATATCTACTCTAATCTTCTAGCTCTCAATCCCAGTTGTCAATTGTGATCGAGGAACCTTGGATATCTAAACTAAACTACTCTAATGATCGGAAGAAAATACAAACTCAATTGTCAATTGATGCTGAGAATTTCTTCGATGATTAATTCCTATACCAAGCCTCTTATTTATAGATCATAAGGGATCGGTTTACAAAATTCCTAATTCTAATAAAAGAAACTACTAAAACAAAAGTATCATATTATGACTCTAATTTCTAATCTTATCTTCCTTGCTTTGGATAGTTGATATACTTCTGGATTGTTCTCCTTATTTTCAGCAACAGAGTCCTTTAAAAGTCTTCTTCGTCAATCTTCTCAGATCCGTGATTCACCAGACTTCTTCTTTAAGAGATCTTCTAATTTGGTTCATGACGGTGTAAGTTCTTACGTAATCAATAGCAGTAATAGCATTCATTCTGTAAAATCATAAATCATGATTTTCTAGCTTTTACTCTCTGGACGATTTCCCATAACAAATAATCGTAATCCTCTTTATATCACTTCCACTTTGAACGCCTTTTTGAAGAATTGTAAATTACAATCTTCCATTTCTTTCTTCAGCAACAACGCTCAACCGTAGAACACAATTTCTTAGCTTTCAGCTTTTACGAATCGTCTTTCTCGTTCAATCGTCTTTCTTATTGCCTTAAGAGTTCATTTTGATGAATATTAACTTTTTGGTTCTCTTTTGTTATTTTTTTTATCTGCACATCAGTAACTTATTAGTAGCAAACTAAGTCTAGCATCACTAAGTTAAGGGTGATAAAATGGTATATTATGTGACTGATCACACACCGAATTAGAATGTACTTGCCCAACGCCCAAGTAGAACTAAGTTTAAGTGGATAGGATATTTGAGTAAATATCTAGATATTCCTTCTCCTTTTGTTTTGCTTTATAAGAAAGAAGAGAGAAGAGCAAGTCCATCTCATTTAACCCTCTCGTGAGACCAAGATCGCTAAATTGCTCAACTTTCTTCGTCCCCATCGAGAAGGTCGTCAAAGTTTCTAATCACTCTTGGGAACCCAAACACATAGAACCTAGGAGCTTTGATAAAGCTGAGTTCAGAGAAGGTATGAGTGTGTGGGTTGAATAGACATAACCAATCATCGGAGATGCATCATGTGTGAATTTAGAAGGTGAAGAGTAACATGTACTTGTGAGGAGCTTTGATTTGAGTTGCGTTTCGACTCGATCACCGTGATAATCCGAGAGTTGGATTCTGAAACCCTCTATGGCAGAGATCACCTCAAGGCGAGTCAACGGTGTAAAAAGGTGAGAATTTTAGTGTTAAATTGTGAAATTATTATTCCTAAACATAGGGAGATTATCGTGTGTGAAAATTTTGAAATCCCATTGAGATTTAAAGGAAAATGAACCGAGAAGAAGAAGCCCGAATGGGCTACTAAGTCTGTCAAATAGAACGATCGATTTTGGCAGGTCTGAGAGAGACAGGATTGTTGAAGGAATCGAACGATATATTTTCCTAAATTGATCGATCGAGTCTGACAGAACTAAGGTGCCAATTTTCTGTAGGAAATTGAACGATCAATTTCCCCTATTCCAATTTTGTCAATTTTTCTTTGGAAAAACTTTAGGAGACTTGAGCTATTTGCTTTTCGACGTTATTGACAGATAGTACGGTGTTAACTAAATCTAGGTTAAGAATAGGGGACCGTAGATGAGGACATTTGAATCGCTTTGAACGGGTTTGAATCTAACGTCAGGGAATCTCAATATTAATTACATTTTTATCTCAATTGATATGAATAACTTGTTGCAAACATTGTGAAATAAGATAATATGAAATTGTTTTCGAACATGATTAAGAACTCCGCATTTACTTCGAATCCGCCTTAAATTTGTTTAGCATTTGAATTCCGAACTTAGAACTTCGAATCTAGTTATGTATTCAAATACATTGAAATATATATTAGAATCAGAATTTGATTTGAGGTTCACACGAACGAACCCCTCTATGCTTGAACTGTGTCAATGGTAAATCCAAATGGCACAAGTTACCCTCATAACGTAAGGGCTTGTTGTATTTTTTCGAAAAGTGTTCATTGAACGACAATGGTCAAGTAGGAGTTCCCATCGGTAAATTCTCCGGCTTCCAAGCTATAGTTGCTTGGAAGATTGATTTAAGTCATTAATAAAAGAATCATTGCATGAATAAGAATAAAAAATTATTTTGAAATCCCAATCTGTTTGAATTCAGTTCATAGTGCTTTGAATGATATTGTATAGGAAATTGCATGCGATATCAGTCTTTGAAATTTAATGGTATTAATCTGCTTTGAATATCTGTTTTGAAAACTCGTATGTTTTGATTTCAGTCTTTTGAAACTATATTTGTTCTAATAAGAAGTGATTGAAATTGAGCTTCTTCTACTGAGCTTAGACTGTTAGCTCATCCCAACTATATGTCACACGTGTAAACGCATTCCAGGACCAAGGATTTGAGAGTGATCCGGATTACATTCTAAACGAAGAAGAGTCTGACATCCCTCCTGATGAGTTCTTCCCTTAGACGTGGGATTTCAAACTCGGTATAGTTCTATTTATTTTGAGTTAGATGTAGTTTGGATTATGGGCTCTGAGCCCGGTACATTGAAGGTTTTGTATTTAATGAGAGTTTGCATATTGTGTATACATTTTGGGAACCATTGTTTAGGTGTGATTGGTCATCACCGATAGTTCTTCTTGGTTCCTTTTTGGGTTATGTATAGAATTAGAAATTTCTTTTATTTGCCATATTAGATATTAGCTTATTTATAATATCTTCTCTGATTTTTGTATTCGTATGGATGTACCGGTGTTATGGTGAGCCAGCTTTTCCGGTACTTGAGGAACGGGAAAGTCGGGTCGTGTGACAACCCGACTTTTCTCATTTCTGTATATAGGAAAGGTCGCGTCGTCGGATCACCTAACATGATCCTTTTCATACAAGTACAGCGTGTACAAAGTGTTACAATTGCAGAAGCGTAAGATTAACTCTGCTAAAGAGAACATATGGCATCTACCTGATATTCATTTACTGTCTAAATCAAGAAAATAAACAATAAAATATAAATAAAATCTATTATATCTTTCCACCGATAACAGCTACCCATCATCAAAATAGTGGAAAAAAGACCTATACATGAAGTACCGAATATCTCAAATATACTACTGTTGTTATACATGTTTCAAAAAAAAACTCTCTCTCTCAAGCCTATTTAGGAAAGAAGTCTTCAGCAGAATCTTCCTCCTTATCCTCCTCCTCCTCGTCCTCCTCCTCAGGCTGGTAGGTAGGATCAACCTCGTGCTCAAGGTCACCAGTAATATTTGCAGCTAAGACATGAATCGTAGGATGAGCTATCATCGAAGCTCAACAGGAAAAATTTACAATGTTACTTTATATGTTATATTTCCAATTTGACATCTAGCTGCAAAAATTTTAATTGACACACATTATATCTTATCTATTATAGTAACATTAGCATCTAGCATAAACAAGCACTTATATCATGCGAATCTGTACAAGAATTTGATCATGCAAAACATTGATCATGCTGGCAGCTTCACGTTGAACATGTACGAGGAATCATGCTGACAAGGAATCATACTAAATCAAGACATCAAACTGAACAAAGAATCAAGCTTTCGAGATTAAATGTCTAGCCCCTGAGCTATGTTAACAGAGTCACTAGGACCAAGAAGTCAAGTCCCTAAGCTATGTTCACAAGGTCACTTGATACGTGACGAGTCAAGCCCCTAAGCTATGTTAAGCAAGGTCACTTGGTACAAGACGAGTCAAGCCCCTGACTATGTTAGTAAGGTCACTTGGTACAAGACGAGTCAAGCCCCTGAGCTAAGTTAGCAAGGTCACTTGGTACAAGAGGAGTCAAGCTCCTGAGTTAGCGGGATCACTTGTCAAGCTCTTGAGTTAGCAGGATCACTTGATTCAAGATGAAACAAAGACGTGTACATGACATCAAGGATAACAAGACATGAACAATGCATGATACCATGTATGTGAGCACATCGTGAGCAAATATCATATAACAAAATTGATTTGAGTAACTGAACTCACATGATCATATATAACTACAACTAGCATAATCATTGATAATCATGTATCCAAGCTGAACTAACATCATAATCATGCAAAGCATACATCAAATCTGAAGCTCTCTAAATTGATCTAACACCATCAATCATAGTCATATAGCGAAAACTAGTATGTGCATACATTATACTTCCTCTAAACTAATCTAGTATCATCATACATATACATTCATCTACTAATCTATATCAAGTCATCTAAATTGGTTTGACAATATTCCTAACATAATAACATATGTCGAGCTGATCTTATTGAACTGATATGCTCATAATCATATATTATCTTTAAAACTGAATTAGCATACGTTCATACATCAAGCTGATCTGATGATCATAAGCATGCATCAAATTTAACTGAACTAGCATACCCAAGCTGATCTGATCATAAGCATGCAGTCATTGCAGACGCATATATTAAACTTACTAGCATCCTTACAGCAGAACATCAGACGTATAGCCTCACATGTATATCAATATGTCGAATTTAACATTTTCTTAAATGAAGTAAGTATATATAATCATGTACAATCCAAGATGCGAAGAAGAAACTAACTATAAGGTACCAAGGTAAAACTCCCTACCTTAGCTTACACGCTGCTTGTTACATATGCATGCACGCATTCAAACTAGATTCCTCAGTATGAGCTCATCGTGTGCACCAACACCTATCATTTACGTGTACCATTTTAGTATATATATATATATATATATATATATATATATATATATATATGGTTTTCTGGATCACCTATACGTCAAATCTATATCATATATGGGCACTACCCGTAAGATTTAATGTGGTGCACATCAACCCAAACCCAAGACTCAATGAAGCCACAACACAAGCCTGACATAAGCTTGCCTCGGCAAGCCATATGGTTGCAGCGGCAAGCAGCCTAGCTGTGCACCTTGCCACGGCAACCTTGTGAAGTTGCCGCGGCAAGCCATGCTGATTGCCTGGATTTTCCCAACCAAAAATTCCTGAGACATATATTTTTTTTCTTTAACTTTACACTAAAACCAATTGGGAAAACCCGGACTGCCAGATCGTAGATCATAATCTGATATAGAATATACTTGGTACATCCACATACATACGAAAATCAAAGCAAAGCTACATATGTCATAAATAAAAATCTCCAATTCTAATATCAAATATGTACCGAACTAAATCAACACCAGTGATGACCAACCATTGCCAAAATTGGTATACAACAGTATCAATGTACCAAATCTTAACTCACCAAATCCACAAGGTACTAATTCTACTATCCCAAGACAGAGTACAATACCTTATGCGGAAATCCATTCTTCAAGTGCATAGTCTGAGCCCTCCTCAAAGCTACACCTGAAACGTATAGTCGGGGTGAGCTAACATCTAAGCTCAGTAGAGAAAACTCAATAGTAGTTTCATCTTATCAGATAAATTCATAGATTCAATGACAATCTTTAAAGCATTTTCATATCAAAATGGTATTTGAAAAATCCTTTTAGTAATAAATTTCAAGACCAAATTTCAACCAACAATTTGTGTTCACATATTTTCGTGTCAAACGGAAAGCAAAACAAATTTCTTATTTCTTATTTTCTAGGATTTGGACGAATTTATGAATCAAGGTTCACATTCAAATCAAGGTTCAAGTTCATAGCAAGGTTCACATTCAGATTTGCAAACAATGTTGAATTTGCAACAAATAACCAATCTGAGACCAAAGCATCCCATGTCGCGGGAACAGAGCATCCTACATGGAAGGAACAAGGTTAAAACCCTGGGGACTCTACCCCTCTCTGGAGCCTCTACTCCTCTCTATCTCAAGTTCAAGGTTCAAGTTCAAGTTCAGGTTAAAGTAACAAGTTTGAGTTCAAGAACAGATCGAGGTTTCAGATTCAAAGGCGGATTCAGATTCAAGCTCAGAGTTCGAAATCAATGGATTCACAGTTCGAACATAGAGGATGGATTCAAGTTCTAAATTCATGTTCAAGTTCATATGCCAAGTTCATTTTAAGGAGTTCCAAATACATAAATTCAAGTATATTAGTCAATGATGCAAAATTATTCCATTTTCAAATACAATCAAATATCAACTTCTCAAATTCATAAAATTCCAGTTCTAGTTTGAAGGAATTCAAACACTAGTTCAAATAAGGTGAAACTTATAATTTTTCATTTTCATTCAATCGTATCAAGAAGCTATGAACCAAATTCAAAAAATATAAATATACTCTGAGTTTCTCCTACCTTATCCTCGAAGACAAGCGAAGCTCTATCTATGACTTCCCGCCCTCAATCTACATCACAAACATACAATATATAAAAGTCCAACTCTAGTTACTAGAGACTTAGATATCTATTAATGTTTCTCAACACGAGACGGAAACTGACAAGTTCATGCTAATCTGAAATTTGATGTAACGTCCCACAATCTTTTGACCTTTAAACATTTGGATTCAAGATTTGGTCAAAATATAAAAGTTGTAGATCTCGATATCGTCTTTCCAACGCAATAAGAATCACATCAATCGAAATTTGACACAAAATGTTATGCCCAAAACACCAATGTAGTGTTAGCACGCGTAGTCAAATTTAATTGATCGAAATAATTTCAATTGATCGAATTTGAAAGTCGATCGATTGAATCCATTTCGATCGATTGAATTCCAACAGAAATCCTTAAACCTCCTGTTCTATACTTTTCAATTGATCGATTTTTCAATTCGATCGATCAAAACACATTTCGATCGATCAAAATCCTTCAGAAATTGAATTTTAACATTCTCAAGTCAAATTCGATCGATCAAATTCATTTCGATCGATCAAAAATCACAGATTTCGCCTAATCCTTGGTTCTCTCATTCCAAATCCAATTTTTCTCTCTCAAATCTAACCCAAATCTCACATACAATTATACAACCATAAAATAAAGTATTTAAAACTCATCTACCATGGATTTCTCACCTTAAATCGATCGATTAACCCATAGATTGGATCATCTTCCCCACTTACCAAAAAGGGTTTCCAAACCCACATTGGTTTCTTTCAAGCTCCACGATCACAACCAAGCCTTCGCGATTGTCGGTAACTCTTCCACACACACCTCTCACCAACCCACGCTACGATTAGTGGCTCAAATCACACAATCTCTTTGCTCAAAGAAGTCGGTTTCCAAAATCTCCCAAACCACTCAAAACGCACAAAGCAAAGCACAACGTCGAGACCAATGATGATCCTTCCCTTCCACGAGTCCACAAACCTTTTCCTCATAAAACCTATGCTCGGCACACACAGATCCGACATATTTTCCCTTCTTCTTTCTCTCTCTAGAAGCCCGAGAACCCCCAAAATTGCAAACGTTGAAGGGTTCTCAAAGAAGTTTTATTTTTTTTTATAGGTTAAAGGGGCTAGTTTCCATACTAAAAACATACACTCATTTGGGGTGTTAGTCTTATCTAAGAAACTAGACTCCACGTGAAGCAAATACACCTAAGCGAGGTGCTAGCTATTATAGCATTAATCTTTTGGTTCGATGTTGGGCCTCTACACCCAAACCACATATCAATAGGACTCGGTGTTGAGCCAATACACACAATCACGGTGTATGAACTTGGTGCTAAAAATCTTACACGAGCTCAAATGAACCCAAAACGATCCCATTTGAAAAATCCAAACGGTGACATATTTCTTAACAGACATGCACCCAGCCAGGACTTATAGTCGGCTCGATCAGTTGGCCGAACTAGTCAGCCAAATATAGTTGGCCAAATTAGTCATATAAGTTATTTAATCATTAATAAACTTTTATTCCCTCTCTAGAACCCAAAAATCATAAGAGATATGAATTCTCTTAGGCTTCATACACTTTTATTAAGTCTTTGGTTTCGACGTTAAGCACATACACTGTAACTAAGTGTATCAAAATTCATTCAAAGTTTCACACATAACTTTAATCCTTCTTATTTTCACTTAACACAACCTAATATGACTTATCAATTATTTTCATAGGGTCGAGTATGTAACCAGTCGGGCATGCACACCAAGGCGCATTGTTCGAAGGTTAAAATTTTTGGGATGTTATATTCTTCCCACCTTAAAGAATTTTCATCCTCGAAAATTGACATGCCCACTTCAAAAAGGTATGGATATCTCACAGGTCCAAACGGACATAGTGATATTCTCTTCAAGAGGCAGTGACTCAACGTCAACAAAAAATAATTAGGGTCATTACATTCTCCCCTTCTTAAAGAAATTTTCATTCTCGAAAATTGACAATGGAAGTTTCAGATTCAACTAGACCCAAAAATCACCAAAATCCATACAACCCACCATAATAGATCCACACAGTCCCTATGCTAAACCCATACTCATTACTAAGCAATGAAACGATTCACATTCCTAATGTCCATTAAAATCAGTAATCCTACACAACATCATCCACGATAGACTGCAACAAATTAACGTATGTTAATCATGACTTCAAAGATGTTTTTACCTGCAATAATTTACCAATACAAACACGAATCATATTTTATCCAAAACTACTCTATCCAGGCATAGCTCACAACTAAATCATCAATCATCGACGATGATTAAGCAAATCCATCCACCCTGCAAAAGGTAGAGCACTTCCATAACAGGTAGCAATTCAACTTTCTGTAATTATTCCTAAGTGTAAATCTATAACTAACTTAAAAGAAGTCACAATTAGCTGAATAATGACACCTGCAAGCAATATACCTATAAGCATTTGATCAAAAATCAGGTATCCACAACTTATAAACACATCCTCAGATATCCACAAACTTATAAACACATCCTGAGTCAGTCAACATTACAAAGTGTATACAAACTACAAATCCTGCCAATTTGTTCAAGAGGCAATGCCCACAAAATTTTAAAACCATTAACTAACCAAGTTAACCTAGGGCCACTGAATAGCTGCTGAAGTAATTCTTTCCTTTCCTTTGTCGGGGCAGTCTTTGAGCTGATGTCCTTTCTGACCACAACCAAAACATGCACCCGATGCTCGCCTACACTCCTCATCCTTATGATGTTTTCTGCATCTGAAACATAATATAATCAGTACAGACAAAGAGATGTGGGTAGTTAGTTGAACCCATGATGCTCTGACCATAGGAGAATTTGAAAGGTAGAAGGGTCCCATATGCGTAGATGCAGATGGCCTTGAATACATAGTTTGAGCAGGTTGAGTGGGCGCTCGCATCAAGAATCTCTGCCTCTCGTCTGTCGGCTCATAATTGCTTGACCTTCCTTGACCCGCTATGTTATTTTTATTCTACTGCTCTCGTCTCTTGTACATGTTTTCTATGTCTCTCTCAGCAACAATCGCTTTTCCAATCACTTCGGCGTACGTTTCAAGTTCGAACATCTACACCCTATCCTTAATATTCGGTCTAAGGCCTTTTTGAAATCTATTGGCCTTCATTTCTTTAGTAGCCACTAATTCTGGAGCAAACCGTGATAAACATACAAATTCATTACCGTACTCCCATACGGTCATGCTCCCTTGCTCCAAATTCGCAAAATCTTTCTTCATCTGATTCCTCACTTGCTTGAGAATATATTCCTTATTGAACACCCTCACAAATTCGGCCCATATCTACGGGTCATGTAGACCCTCAACTTCCCTCTTTCTTAACACCGACTTCCACCAAGCATCAACGTCACCTTTAAGTTGGAAGGAAGCCCAACCAACCTTCTCATCTTCAGGGCTTTGAAGTCTTTCTAATAGCTTCTCCATCTGGTTCGACTATTTCTCTGCCTCCAGTGGATCCGTCTGCCCGTGGAAACTCGAAGGTCTCAATCCCCTAAAGTCTATGAAAGATGATGGCAATTATGCAAGAGGAGGTGGTGGTGGTGGCTGATGATGATGACCAGCATTATTGGTGGCTAATATCGCAACCTGCTCAGTCAATAATGCCGTCTGCTGAGTCTGCTGAGCCATAGCAATAGCTACGGCCTCCATAGCTCTAGCCATCCAATCTGTGGCCTCATCTCGATGACCCCTCTCCTCCCCAGGAGGTGGTCTCTGATCTCTCCATGATCCAGAAGGGATCTCCTCCCCACTCCTCCTATTCCTTTCACAACCACCTCTAGGTCGACTTCTTGGAGGCATCGCACACTATCATGACGAAAACAAATTTCAATCAAAGTAATCACGAAAGTCTAAAGCAAGTCTCATCACACTCAGACAAAATCTAGAGTCACCCAGAGAAATTAAATTAGGGATGGTGAATCCCCCCCTAAGGCCTGACAGAATCTAACTCCACTCATTCCCTAGAAGACCTAACGCCTAAGCTCCGATACCAACTATGACAGCCCGGATTTTCCCAACCAAAAATTCCTGAGACATTGTTTTTTTCTTTAACTTTAAACCAAAACCAAATGGTAAAACCCAGACAGCCAGATCGTAGATCACAGTCTAATACAGAATATACTTGGTACATCCACATAGTTACTAAAGTCAAAGCAAAGCGACATATGTCATAAATAAAAATCTCCAGTTCTAATATCTAATATGTACCGAACTAAACCAACACCAGTGATGACCAACCATTACCAATAATGGTGTACAACAGTGCCAATGTACTAAACTTTAACTCACCAAATCCACAAGGTACTAATTCTACAATCACAAAACAGAGTATAATACCTTATGCAGAAGCTCCTTTCTTCAAGTGCATAGTCTGAGCCCTCCTCAAAGCTACACCTGTGATGCATAGTCAGGGTGAGCTAACATCTAAGTTCAGTAGAGAAAACTCAATAGCAGTTACATCTTATCAGATAAATTCATAGATTTAATGACAATCTTTAAAGCATTTTCATATTAAAATGGTATTTGAAAAATCCTTTCAGTAATAAATTTCAAAACCAAATTTCAACCAACAATCTGTGTTCACATATTTTCGTGTCAAACGGAAAGCAAAACAAATTTCTTATTTCTTATTTTTTAGGATTTGGACAAATTTACGAATCAAAGTTTCCATTTGAATCAAGGTTCAAGTTCATAGCAAGGTTCACATTCAGATTTGCAAGCAATGTCGAATTTGCAGCAAATAACCAATTTGAGATCAAAGCATCCGATGTCGCGGGAACAGAACGGATCGAGGTTTAGGATTCAAAGACGGATTTAGATTCATGCTCAGAGTTTGAAATCATCAGATTCATAGTTCAAACTTAGAGGATGGAATCAAATTCCAAATTCATGTTCAAGTTCATATGTCAAGTTCATTTTACGGAGTTCTAAATACAGAAATTCAATTATTAGCCAATGATGCAAAGCTATTCCATTTTCAAATACAATCAAATATCAACTTCTCAAATTCATAAAATTCTAATTCTAGTATCAAAGAATTCAAACACTAGTTCAAATAAGGTCAAACTTATAATTTTTAATTTTCATTCAATCGTATTAAGAAGCTATCAACCAAATTCAAAAAATCTAAATATACTCTGAGTTTCCCCTACCTTAACCTCGATGCTGCGCGAAGCCAAGCGAAGCTCTATCTATGACTTTCCGCCCTTAATCTACATCACAAACATACAATGTATCAAAGACTAACTCTAGTTACTAGAAACTTAGATATCTATTAATGTTTCTCAATACGAGGCGAAAACGGACAAGTTCATGCTAATCTGAATTTTGATGTAACTTCCTACAAACTTTTGACCTTTAAAAATTTGGATTCAAGATTTAGTCAAAACATAAAAGTTGTAAATCTCGATATCTTCTTTCTAACACAATAAGAATCATGTCAATCAGAGTTCGGTACAAAAATGTACAGTCAAACCACCAAAGTAGTGTTGGCACGCACAGTCAAATTCGATCGATCGAATCCATGTCAATCGATCGAATTCCAATAGAAATCCTTAAACCACTCGTTCTATACTTTTTGATCGATCAAGTTTTCAACTTGATTGATCAAAACACATTTTGATCGATCGAATTTAATTTCGATCGATCAAAATCCTTCATAAATCAAATTTTAGCATTCTCAAGTCAAATTAGATCGATCGAATCCATTTCGATCGATCCAAAATCACAAATTTTGCCCCCGTCCTTGGTTTTCTCATTCCAAATCCAATTTTTCTTTCTCAAATCTAACCCAAATCTCACATACAATTATACAACCATAAAATAAAGTATTTAAAACTCATCTAGCATGGATTTCTCACCTTAAATCGACCGATTAACCCATAGATCGGATCATCTTCTCCGCTTCCCAAAAAGGGTTTCCAAACCCACATCGGTTTCTTCTAAGTTCCACGATCAGAACCAAGCCTTCGCGATTATCAGTAACCCTTCCACACACTCCTCACACCAACCCACGCTACGATTAGCGGCTCAAATCACACGATCTCTTCGCTCAAAGAAGTGGGTTTCCAAAATCTCCCAAATTGCTCAAAACGCACAAAGCAACGCACAACGTCGAGACCAATGATGATCCTTCTCTTTCATGAGTCCACAAACCTTTTCCTGAAAAAACCTATGATTGGCGCACACGGATCCAGCACATTTTCCTTTCTTCTTCCTCTTTCTCTCTCTAGAAGCCCAAGAACCCCCAAAATTTTAAGCGTTGAAGGCTCCTCAAAGAAGCTTTGTTTTTTTTATAGGTTAAAGGGGCTAGTTTCCATACTAAACACATACACCCATTTTGGGTGTTAGTCTTATCTAAGGAACTAGACTCCACGTGAAGCAAATACACCTAAGCGAGGTGTTAGCTATTATAGAATTAATCTTTTGGTTCGGTGTGGGGCCTGTACACCCAAACCACATCAATCAGACTCGGTGTTGAGCTAATACACACAACCACGGTGTATGAACTTGGTCTTAAAAATCTCACACGAGCTGAAATGAACCGAAAATGATCTCGTTTGAAAAATCAAAATGGTGATGTGTTTCTTAATAGACATGCACCCAATCAGGACTTATAGTCGGCTCGATCAGTTGGCCCAACTAGTCAGCCAAATATAGTTGACCCAATTAGTCAAATAAGTTGTTTAATCATTAATAAACTTTCATTCCCTCTTTAGAACCCAAAAATCATAAGAGATATGAATTCTCTTAGGCTTCATACACTTTTATTAAGTCTTTGGTTTCGGTGTTAAGCACATACACCGCAACTAGGTGTATCAAAACTTATTCAAAGTTTCATGCATAACTTTAATCCTTCTGATTTTTTCTTAACATAACCTAATATGACTTATCAATTATTTTCATAAGGTCGGGTACGTGACTAGTTAGGCACGCACACTGAGGCACAGTGTTCAAAGGTTAAAATTTTTGGGATATTACACATGCTGCAAGGGCCGGTCGTGGTGCCTTTTAGTACTTCTCTGACTCTTTGCTTTTATTGGTCTGCTGGGTCCTTTAGCTGCATAATCTTTACTATATTTCTGGTATATTTTTCACATGAAATCAAGATTTATTTTTGATTAATTTTGCATGAAAGTTCCAGAAATGTTCTATTTGAAATTTAGATTTCGAAACCCTCACACAAAATTTGATTTCTGAACTGTAGATTTGTTCGCGTTAAATCAACACCTCAGATTTATATTATATCTAAATTAATGTAATGAGCCTAGTGTAGTACTTGTTCATTTACGGCATACCTTTTGGTGTGCTTGTGATTATAATGACGCTAACCAAGGTATTGAGTTCACCGAGCTCGTGAGCTTGTCAGAACAAGGCTGCAAGAACTCCTGTTGTTGCTTCTAAGTGTGCTTGATTTATTTGTGTTTTGAAAACAGGTTTGCAACTGCTAAGTTATAATGAATCTAGAATATTAAAAAGAGTAAAGAAATATCAGCACAGAGAGAAGTGAATTAGCCTGCAAGATCAGGGCCAATTGTAGCAAGTTTTAAATGTTAGTGAGTAAAAGATCGTCCACAGAGAATTTGTCTAAAATGCAAGATAAACCTCCAGATCTGAGCTACCAGATCTGACCTCTTATCTTATCTAGAAAGCACATAAGCTGGGAGGTTGAATTTGTCACATTAACTAAATGATAAAAGTAAAAGTTAAACTAAATGATCCAGATCCGAGTTGGGGGAATTTTGAGGTAAACTTATAAAAATGGAGAAGTAATATCTAACTTTGATTTGGTCCTTGAAATCTAATGAGAATGACTGCAGCTCAACTGACAGATGATCCAATCTTTATCTGGCTACAAGCACAGATGTAAGAGAAATAAATCTAATTCAAGGATTAGATTTAAGTTTATGGCTATGGTCTGTCCACTTTAATGGCCACAAACCATCCAATAGTCTTTAATCCAAATCCTTAATTTAGAACAAGAAACATCACTACAAATGCCGTGGGAGATTAGGTTACAAACACTAATTCTCACAGGATTAATGAATCAAGGGAAATTGCATGAAAAACAGTAAATCTAAAGGAGTCTAATGCAATGAGGAGATCAGAGGGAACCCTTAACATGAGTCTAATGGAGAATGTACGGTTTACAGCAACCTTTTCAAATTCACCATTACAATTACAGAGCACAGCTTAAACAGCTCTCAGATTTGTAGTCTTGCATACAACTCTCTTTTGAATTACAGAAGTATCTCACAGCTCTCAATTGCAAGTAAAAGTGAGGCTATTACAGGGATTTCAGACAAACTATCTAATTTGGAAATGGGGGAATAGGAATGAAACTCAAAATCTGGATGCCCAAATTGGGCAAATGGTTCGTCTATTTATAGTTTTCCCTAAGTCCAGCTCAGATGTGTATCAACCAATCAGAAGTGCTCAGATCTGTATCGACCAATGGTAGTCAAGCACAAGGATCCAGATCTGTTCTGGCCAATCAGAATTGCTCGATCTGGTTCAGCCAATCAGGTGATAAAAGCATCAATTCTGTTATGCATTTTGAAAGTCTGTTAGAGTTTCTAGAAGCTCCCGCCAAGTTATTTCATCTCTGGGTGCTCACATGGGGTGGAATATGCCTTCGCATCATGCTTAGAATCCTCTGGAATGTCCCTAGGTTTTTAAATGCATTGGGATGCATGAAAAAGATTACTGAATTGCCCTTGCAAAAGCTGGGAATCTCCAGGATACCTTTTCGCATAGCTTAGGGGACTTTTCGCAAGGTGTTGTAACTCCTAAAGCTCTTTTCGCAATGTTCTGGTTGTATTCGAATTGAGTTTTCTTCTTTTCAAAAAGGTCAATTATCTCTTCGAAGAGTTCAGGTGCTCTTCGAAAGCTAAGCCTAGAGTTTTTAGTTCTTTTCGCAGAGTTCAGGTTCTTTGCGAACAGTTTAGGTTCTTTGCGAAAAGTACTCTGTAGTGCATTTTTCTGTTCAAATTGCTCCATACTTCTTTTCTGGGTTGAGGCCAGGTCTTTGCCTCTTTAGTTCAGACCTTTTAACAGCTAGTGAGGTTGTCCCTTCTCTTTCTTCCTTTGGATCAACATGGATTATCATCTTTTTGGCACTTTTAAGCTGCTTTTATGGTTAAGCCTGTCTTTATTGTTAGCTGCAACAGAAGCACTTAGAACACTTATTTAGTTCTATAAAAGGTCTATCAAGACTCAGGTTGAGGGGTGAAAAATGGTATTTTCCAGTTCTCAGCACACCCCCAAACCTATGCTTTGCTAGTCCCTGAGCAAAGGCAAAATTAAAAACAAAGTAAACAGCCACTTTTGTAGGGAGCATAGTTGCATTTAGCATATGCAACAAGCCTTTTAAACCCCTAGGTGATCCCTAGTGGAGGAGTGAAGTCTCCTGAGGGTTTTCAGTGAAGGTCCCCACAAACTTCTTCAATAAATCAGTTAAGATCACTACAGTTTTGTTATAGCAAACTTTCATCCAATCAGATTATTCACACCTGCATCAGTCATGTTGTAAGAAGATTTTCAAGGAAAACATCAGTTCAAAACTAACATTCTGCTGTAATTCTTGTTACCATTCAGCCAATTTATGTCAAAAGTTATTTACAAGAAAAATGAATGAACAGCTTGCCCTCTATTTAAGAATCCAACTTTGATGTTACCCCAATGAGTTGATTTCAAACCCAACTCTCACCAGGATTTTCACTCAACATGCAAGTAAGAGGGTTGTACTATTTCACACGGCTTAAGAGCAGTTACAACCCTCAAATAGGATTGTAAGCATGAGCAAAGGCATTGCTTTTAGTTCGGAATTCACTGCTCTTTTCACCATAGATTACACAAATTCTTATCTCCATGTGACAGTTCAATCCATCATTGTTCAGTAAGGACTTTACTGGGGTTGTAATGTGGCTTATGGGTAAAATTTCTCAAGAATAGAGGGGTGGAATGGTGTTCAAAATTGAGAAGTCAGTCAAGGTAAGGAGGTGATACACAAACCTTCTTTAATTCAACATATTTTCATCTTCTTCTTTGAATTTCCAGAGCCAAAGTGGCCATCTTTTTCTCTTTCTTTTTCAAACTTCCAATGAAATGTCTTCTATCTTTTTGTTTTTCTCAAAATATATATATTTTTTTTCTTTTTTTTTTCAAATTAGCGTTGACTGGAATGCCACATTTCTTCTGCTGATACATCATTGCCTTCAATTTTTTATTCTTCTCTTGTTGTTACTCAATTCTCCTTTCTTCAGCTTCCTTCCCTTTATCTTCTGACTTCTTAGAGTGAGGGTTAGGCTAAATGAAGTTGATGAGGTTATTAGATGAGGTTTCAAAGAAATCTTAGATTTGTAAAGCTCAAATGGTGTGTATCAAGGGCTGTTTCAAAAGGTGGGGCTTTGCAAGGTTCAAACTGTCCAAAAGGAGGCCTTACATCGTGTCTTTAATATCACGAGTGCTGTCAAATTATTTCAATTTGGATGTGTAACTTCTAATGCAAGTAAGCAGGTTTAATCAGTCCCAAAAGCAGAAAAAATTGCCAATTCATACCTCCAAAGAATACATTTCAGGCCCAAACCTCACTGGGTGTAGTTTTTTATCAAATTCCTGAGGTGTATCATCACTGTTTTTCCTCTTTTTAGGTTTACTAAAACATCAATTTTCTTTTGGAAATTTCCTGACATTCAGTTCATGAAAGTATTAGACTTACACTAGAAATTAATTTCAAAAAGTTTTTAACTTCTTCATTTTTTTCAAAACAGCAGGTGTGAGTGTGAAATTACATCATTTTCAAAAATTCCACTGATCATAAGCTGTACTGATGTTAACTCAATTATTGATTATTGACATTTCTGTCTCACCCCCAAACCAAAGGGGAGCAGGGTCCACACTAGTCCAAAGCAAAGAAGAGACATAAGCAAGAAAAAAAAATCATGATGACAAGAGGACATACAGAAATGCACAGTAATTTCATAAGAAAAACCAGAATTTATATTACAAGCTCATAATACAGATAAGTACAAAGTGCTTTAATAACTGGGGTCAAAATCTGTATCATAAGTTGGTTTAATGGGCTCAGAACTGGAGTCCTTTATCAGTCGAACTAGAATCGATGATTGGAGTCTGAACTTGATTTAGCTTTCTCCTGGATTGTATTTTGCAGCTCAGTGTATTCCTCTGATTTGATCTTTTCGGTGAGGCCAATGTACTTGCCAAGTCTAGTGGTCTTCAGTTTTTCCTGGTCAAGCTGTGCTTGCAACATGGTCACCTTATGCTGCTCACTCCGAACCATCTGGAAAGTTTGCCCCAGCAAGTCCTTCATTTTCTCTCTTTCAAATTTCATAAATAACTCCAATTTTTGAATCTGGTTTTCATAGGGGGTTCTAATGTAGGCTTGTAAATCAGCTAATCCCTTTAGAACATCTCTGCAGATATATGGATTTTCTTCCATGGCTCTTCGGAGGGTGGCAAATCTGGGGAGGGGAATGGAATGGTAGGGGACCAAAGGTATCCCAGCTGTGGGAGTGGGAGAAGAAGTGTCCAGAAGGAGGACTTCAAGGTCGGTCTGAGTGGCTTGCTCAGAGAAAGTGAGGAGTGGTGAAAGGGATGCAACTAGAGGTACTTCAGGTTCAGTTTGGGTAGCATGGGCAGTAGAGGTGGGGGTGGGCAGATCAACCAATACTACCTCTGGTTTAGTTTGGGTAGCATGGGCATCAACAGTAGGTACAGGGGTAATGGTGGTTGTGTGGGATGTGGAGGCTAAAGTTTGGAGAAGGTCATTGGTCACAGACTGGTTTTCTGTGTTGAGTTGTAGTTGGGCTTGGATTGATTGGAGGTAGGCAAGTATTTGGTTAATAGATGTGTGGGGAGAGGTGTGCATAGGTGGTGGTACAGCAGAAGTGGATGGTGGAGGTGCAATGGGTGAAATGGTTGTAAAGGGAGAAGTAGGTAGGTGAGTGAAATGATGAGGGTCAGGTATAGGGATAGGTTCAAGCCCCACGGTTTCAAAAGTAGATCCCATTAATGAGGAATAAGCCTCTATAGTGAAAGGCTCGTGTGTGTGTGGGCTGAATGAGGTGTGAATTTGAAGGGCTTTGAGCAGAGGAGTGCAGGGAGATTGGGCAATAAAGTCTGCAGCCAAAACTTGGGCATTGGTGGGAGAAATTGGTGGTGTGAGTATGGTTGGAGCGGTTGGTGTAGAGGGGGAATCTATAATTGGGATAATGGTGGGTATGGGAGATGGGACAGCTGGGGTAGGTGAAGTGGCAGGGGCTGGACTAGGTGAGGAGGGTAAAAGGCCAATTTCCTCAAGAATGGGTGCAGCTAAAGAGCTGGTCACCACAGGGTCTGGCAGAGCTGCTTCAAGAATTGGTGCAGCTAAAGAGCTGGTCACCTCAGGACCTAGCAAAACTGGTTCTAAGGGAGCTGCAGGGGCAGGTTCATTAGCAGTGCAGTGTGAGTTCACCTTCTTCTCTCAGTCTTTTCAGCATGGCTTGGCTTGTAGTCCAAGCCTTTTTCCCAAAATTGTTAGGGGCTATGACTTCAAATGGCTCCTGGTCATCAATGTCAAACTTGGCTTTGAGGAGGGCTGTGATCAATCTACCAAATGGGAGTCCAGCTAATTTCTGCTCCTTTTTCAACTTGGCACTAATATCAGCCATGGCTTCAAAAATTAACATAGGGGCATTGAAAAACTGCCCCTTAGAAAAATGAAACAGAGCCTCTAGAATTGGTGTTCTCCTCTCTTGGCTGTGCCCGGTGACATAAAAACTTCCCCTCAAAATGGAATCCATCAATAAAAATTGGGGGGCTAGGTCTCTCCTCATGATGGACTGTCCAGTGCCAACAATTCCTTGGGTTAAATGTGCAGCCATTTCTCTAAAGGAGGTCGCTATACAGTGCGCCAATGGACCAGAAGGATCAAATTGGAAGGGTATCCCCAAAGCATTCCCTATGTCTTCAAATGTGACAGTTAGATCGCAATAATCAATAAAGATAACCAGGGTGGGGACATCAGCATCTCTTTCAGTGACTTTTACCAGGTTTTGGTACCATAATTTCACCATACGCGAGTAAATTTTCTCTGACAGAGGGGTAAAGATATTGCTTAGTGAGGCATCTCTCATGTATCTTAGAGATAGCAGACAATCTGGTTTGTTGACGAAAAAAGTTTCGTCCATAATCAGCTCAGGAATTAGCTTCTGAGCTTCAATGAATGGATTTGGCAGTACCAAATGTATAGGCAGAGGAGGAAGCTCAGGCTCAGGACTAGCAGCTGCAGGGATGGGTTCCTCATGTCTCACTTTCTTCCCTTTCTCCACCCTATCCGCTTTATCCATTGATAATTTTCTTTTGGCGGAAGTTTTGGTTTTTCCTTTAGGGGTAGGTTTGCTAACTTTCTTAGCAGAGGATTTTGGGAACATGGCAGCCAATGATTTCTCCGCTTTTCCCATTCTAAATTTATGTATGAAAATGCCCACAACAGATGCTGACACAAAATCAAATTTTGCAAATGATAAACAGAGGGAATGCGTAGAAGAATACCGAGATCTAGGGTTTTTGATTGAGCGTGTTGCTTGCTTGCTTAAATCCCCCAGACCAGAAGCTAAAATCCTTACAAATGATCGAACAAAAGTGAAGAAAAGTGTGGCTAGATTCTAAAATCACGCAAGGAAAGAGAGAAATAGGGTTTCTGTGGAACAGGTCGTTCTCAGAAAGCTTTCGAATATGAAACCCTTACTTCGAAAGGGTTTAAATATGCTCAGAGTTAATTTCGCAAAGTCCTTTTTAAGTTTTCGAAAAGTTCCAAAATAGACCTTTTTACAACTGCGAATGGCATCAGCACCATTCGAAAAGTTAATAGCTTCATAAACATCTTTTCGAAAAGAAAATGGCTTCAAAAACATCATTTCGAAAAGAAAATAGCTACAGAACCAACTATTCGAAAAGCAAATCCTTGCTTTCGAGCAGTTCGTTACAAATCCAGAGTCTTTTCGAAAAGTAAATTGAACTTTGCGAAAAGATAATTTTTACTTTGCGACTTAACTTTTCACATATTTAAACCATGCGAAAAGAGACAAATCATGAATAAAAATAGAGAAAAAGAAACTAAGCAAAAACTATGAACTAAAAGCATATTGTACAGTTGTATACCATCAGATTTGGGGAGGTTCTTGATGATAGATGGGCAGCACGGGCTCCTGGGTATTTTCAATGCATGGTTTGAGCCTCTGACCATTTACTTTCAAGATTCTTCCATTACTTGGATCTAGGATGTCAACAACTGTATGAGCAATGACGAAGATATGGCCCTTCCCATTCGGATCTCAAATTTTCCAGGAAAAAACTTGAGTTTTGAGTTAAATAACCATACCTTAGAGCCAGCTGTGAACTCTTTTCTCAACAAATTTTTATCATGGAAAGCTTTGACTTTCTCTTTGTAAACTCTTGAATTTGTGTATGCATCCATTCTCAGTTCCTCCAACTCAGCAAGTTGCAGTTTCCTGTGATTACCAGTAGCAGTTAGATCCATGTTCAATGTTTTAACGGCCCAAAAGGCTTTATATTCTAACTCCACTGGTAAATGGCATGCTTTGCCATAGACCAACCTGAATGGGGACATGCACATTGGGGTTTTATAGGCTATCCTATATGCCCACAATGCATCATTCAGCTTAAAGGACCAATCCTTTCTGTCCTTCTTCACAGTCTTTTCCAGTATATGTTTGATTTCTCTATTGGAAATCTCCACTTGTCCACTGGTTTGTGGATGATATGGAGTGGCTACTCTATGAGTCACAGAGTATTTTTTCAATAAAGTTTCAAAATGTTTATTACAAAAATGGCTTCCCCCATCACTGATAATGGCTCTGGGAAAACCAAACCTGGGAAAAATGTGCTCCTTTAGAAATTTAAGAACCACTTTGTGATCATTTGTTTTAGTGGTTGTGGCTTCAATCCATTTGGATACATAATCCACAGCTACTAAAATGAAATTATACCCATTGGAAGGAGGAAAGGGACCCATGAAGTCTATCCCCCAAACATCAAACAACTCAACTACCAAAATAAGCTGTAAAGGTATTGAGTTTCTCTTGGAAATGCTGCCCAATTTCTTACAGTTCTGGCAAGACTTAATCTTTGAGCATCTTTGAAAAGTGTAGGCCAATAAAATCCACACTGCAGAACCTTTGCAGCAGTTTTGTTTCCACTAAAATGACCTCCACAGGCCTGCTCATGACACATAGAAAGTATTCTATGAAATTCTTGGTCAGGGACACATCTTATTATTTGGTCTGCACAACTCTTAAACAGATAAGGATCTTCCCAGATGAAATGTTTAACCTTTGAGAAGAAAAGATCTTTATCCATTTTATTCTAATGTTGAGGAATTCTCCCAGTAGCCAAAAAGTTGACTATGTTTGCAAACCAAGGAGTGTGTACACTAATAGCAAAAAGTTGCTCATCAGGGAAAGATTCATTGATAGGCAGCCTATCAATCTCAGCAGTTAAAATTTTAGACAGGTGATCAGCCACCACATTCTCCACCCCCTTTTTATCTTTGATCTGTAAATCAAATTCCTGTAATAGGAGAATCCACCAGATTAATCTTGGTTTGGTGTCCTTTTTAGACAGAAGGCATTTCAAGGCAGAGTGGTCAGTGAACACCACTATTTGTGAACCCAAGACATATGACCTAAATTTCTCTAAAGCAAAAACAATTGCCAGCAGCTCCTTCTCAGTTGTTGTGTAATTGAGTTGTGCATCAATCATTGATCTACTAGCATAAGCTATGACATGAGGCAGCTTTTCCTTTCTCTGTCCAAGGACAGCCCCCAAAGCATAATCTGATGCATCACACATCAGTTCAAAAGGTAGTGAATAATCTGGAGACTGCAATATTGGAGCTGAAATCAAACAGTTTTTTAAGAATTCAAATGCCTTCATGCATTCGTTATTGAAAACAAAAGGGACATCTTGGCACAAGAAATGACAAAGAGGCTTGGTTATTTTACTGAAGTCCTTAATGAACCTTCTGTAAAATTCAGCATGTCCCAGAAAACTTCTGATTTGTGTAACAGTTTTAGGAGGTGGTAAATGTGCAATTAAATCAATTTTTGCTCTGTCCGCCTCAATGCCCTTGTAGGAAACAACATGGCCAAGGACAATGCCTTGGGTGACCATGAAATGGCACTTTTCCCAGCTCAAAACTAGATTGGTTTCTTCACATCTCTGTGACACCAATTTGAGATGATGTAAACACTGGGAAAAACTGTCTCCGTAGATTGAAAAATCATCCATAAAAATCTCCATAAATTGGTCAATCATATCAGAGAAAATGGAATACATGCATCTTTGAAAGTTAGCAGGGGCATTACAAAGACCAAATGGCATTCTCCTATAGGCAAAAGTGCCAAAAGGGCAAGTGAATGTGATCTTTTCCTGATCTTGTGGGTACACAGGAATCTGGTTGTAACCAGAGTAACCATCAAGAAAATAGTAAGAAGCTTTTCCAGCTAGCTTATCTAAAATCTGATCAATGAATGGGAGAGGGAAATGGTCTTTTCTGGTCATTGAATTTAATTTTCTGTAATCAATACAGGCCCTCCACCCAGTTGTTTGTCTGGTTGACATAAGCTCACCAGAATCTGAGGTTACAACAGTGATCCCAAATTTCTTACGTACCACCTGTGTAGGTGCCACCCAAGCTGAATCTGAAATGGGGTAAATGACCCCTGCATCCAACAATTTAACAACCTCTTTCATGACCACTTCTTGCATATGCGGGTTCAGCCTCCTTTGCATTTCCCTAGAAGGCTTTGCATCTTCTTCCAAATGGATTTTGTGCATGCAAACAGCTGGACTGATTCCTCCCAAATCAGCAATAGTCCAGCCAATTGCCCTTCTATGTTCTTTCAAAACAATCAACAGCTCTTCCTCTTGCTCCTTTGTGAAAACTTAGGTCTACCTATTTTAGAACAAATTCCTCGGCAACGGTGCCAAAAACTTGTTGTTGCTTCTAAGTGTGCTTGATTTATTTGTGTTTTGAAAATAGGTTTGCAACTGCTAAGTTATAATGAATCTAGAATATTAAAAAGAGTAAAGAAATATCAGCACAGAGAGAAGTGAATTAGCCTGCAAGATCAGGGCCAATTGTAGCAAGTTTTAAATGTTAGTGAGTAAAAGATCGTCCACAGAGAATTTGTCTAAAATGCAAGATAAACCTCCAGATCTGAGCTACCAAATTTGGCCTCTTATCTTATCTAGAAAGCACATAAGATGGGAGGTTGAATTTGTCACATTAACTAAATGATAAAAGTAAAAGTTAAACTAAATGATCTAGATCCGAGTTGGGGGAATTTTGAGGTAAACTTATAAAAATGGAGAAGTAATATCTAACTTTGATTTGGTCCTTGAAATCTAATGAGAATGACTGCAGCTCAACTGAGAGATGATCCAATCTTTATCTGGCTACAAGCGCAGATGTAAGAGAAATAAATCTAATTCAAGGATTAGATTATGGCTATGGTCTGTCCACTTTAATGGCCACAAACCATCCAATAGTCTTTAATCCAAATCCTTAATTTAGAACAAGAAACATCACTACAAATGCCGTGAGAGATTAGGTTACAAACACTAATTCTCACAGGATTAATGAATCAAGGAAAATTGCATGAAAAACAGTAAATCTAAAGGAGTCTAATGCAATAAGGAGATCAGAGGGAACCCTTAACATGAGTCCAATGGAGAATGTATGGTTTACAGCAACCTTTTCAAATTCACCATTACAATTACAGAGCACAACTTAAACAGCTCTTAGATTTGTAGTCTTGCATACAACTCTCTTTTGAATTATAGAAGTATCTCACAGCTCTCAATTGCAAGTAAAAGTGAGGCTATTATAGGGATTTCAGACAAATTATCTGATTTGGAAATGGGGGAATAGGAATGAAACTCAAAATCTGGATGCCCAAATTGGGCAAATGGTTCGTCTATTTATAGTTTTCTCTAAGTCCAGCTCAGATGTGTATCAACCAATCAGAAGTGCTCAGATCTGTATCGACCAATGGTAGTCGAGCACAAGGATCCAGATTTGTTCTGGCCAATCAGAATTGCTCGATCTGGTTCAGCCAATCAGGTGACAAAAGCATTAATTCTGTTATGCATTTGAAAGTCTGTTAGAGTTTCTAGAAGTTCCCGCCAAATTATTTCATCTCTGGGTGCTCACATGGTGTGGAATATGGCTTCGCATCATGCTTAGAATCCTCTGAAATGTCCCTAGGTTTTTAAATGCATTGGGACGCGTGAAAAAGATTACTGAATTGCCCTTGCAAACGCTTGGAATCTCCAGAATACCTTTTCGCATAGCTTAGGGGACTTTTCGCAAGGTGTTGTAACTCCTGAAGCTCTTTTCGCAATGTTCTGGTTCTGTTCGAATTGAGTTTTCTTCTTTTCGAAAAGGTCAATTATCTCTTCGAAGAGTTCAGGTGCTCTTCGAAAGCTAAGCCTGGAGTTTTTAGTTCTTTTCGCAGAGTTCAGGTTCTTTGCGAACAGTTCAGGTTCTTTGCGAAAAGTACTCTGTAATGCATTTTTCTGTTCGAATTGCTCCATACTTCTTTTCTGGGTTGAGACCAGGTCTTTGCCTCTTCAGTTCAGACCTTTTAACAGCTAGTGAGGTTGTCCCTTCTCTTTCTTCCTTTGGATCGACATGGATTATCATCTTTTTGGCACTTTTAAGCTGCTTTTATGGTTAAGCCTGTCTTTATTGTTAGCTGCAACACAAGCACTTAGAACACTTATTTAGTTCTCTCAAAGGTCTATCAAGACTCAGGTTGAGGAGTGAAAAATGGTATTTTCCAGTTCTCAACAACTCCCCGAGACCAACGTGTGCCTTCGAAATCTTTTTACTCGAATTGCAGGTTACCGTGTAATCTACGATTCTGAATTCATGTGTTTGAAACTAAGGGTTTAAGAAGAACTAAGAGAAAACTAGTTGAAGCTAGAAGAGGCTATGGGTTCGAATTCTAGCAAAGCTGTTACTTAAATGGCCGGCTGTGGTTTTCACAGAAAATGCAAGGTCTGTTTGCTAAGGGTGAAAGGAGGAAGAAGGAAGATGGGTTGGCAAGCTTTGTAGTTGGTTTCTCCCACTTTGCTTGCATGGAGTCAAAATGTTACTCATGCATGCGTGGAGGAAAAAGGGGAACAAAATAGCTTATACGCTGTTTGGGGCTAGAATTTTATGTAAAGCATATAATTGCTTTTAAGTGTAGATGGATATAAGCCAAAAGAGGCTTTGGCTAGCATATAAAACTAGTACATGAGGTGAGTGTATAAGTCAAAAATTTAGTTTTAAAATAATGCCAACACATTTATCTTAGATCTATTAGGTGATAACCATATTTAAATGTGTATATTTTTATACACATAATTCATGAGTGTATATGCTTGCCTCATGTGCTAAGGCAACATACACTGCTTGCCTCAAGTGGCTGAGGCAAGGTGCTTGCTTCACATTGCTGAGGCAACCACACGTGCTTGCCTCAGGTGCCGAGGCAACCTTTTTGTTTACCGGGTTTTGGGTCAAAATGGTTAACACCCTTATGTGTCAAACATGCCGATGCATCATTACCAAATTGTGTGTTGAGCTATTTTATTATTTCAAAAAAAAATTCCAATTATTTGTGTGACAGATATAGTGTGACTTATCAAGTGAAGCACAGTTTTGTCAACTGTTACAGGTCGTCACACCTGCAAGTCCACACACTCAGTAGGAAAATCTCAGTACCAATCGTATCTTATACATTCAACACATAGTTATTCAATGATCATTCAGTGTTAATAACTGAGATGCCAAATTATCAAAAGTCAAAGTGTCATTTGAGTTTGAATTGTCTGATCTATAGTGGAGTCTTAATATCAATTTCAGAAATTCCAAAAATTCCACTTCATATAAGTGTCCCATTTCAGAAATTTCCATTTTCATGCAGAAGTCCATTTATGGTGTCTTCCGTTATATTTTCATTTCATATGCATCTTCATAGTTTCATGCATGACTTAAAGATATATAACTTAAAAATCTCTAACGCGAATATAGCCCTAGAGCCGATGTCAATGCCGATGGGAATCCTAACCATCATTGTTCAATGAGCAATTTTTCAGAGTGCCCAAATTCCTACATTGTGATGAATACTTGTGTGGTTCGATAGGCTATCGTCACGGTTCAATATGTGTAATAGCATGATTTGATCTGTGTCGAAGCATGGTTCGATATGTGTGTCGTCGCACAGGATTCGTTCAAATGAATCACCTCAAGTCACATGCAAAATTCTAAAACATAGTATAGTATTCATATTCATAGATAATTCATAATTTCAATTCAAATCTCCAATATTCAATGAGAGTCAATATTCAATGAGTTTTCAGATATTTGATCAGAGTACGATATTCGATGAGTTTCAATATTCAATGTGAGTATAATGTTCAATTAGTTTTCAGGGGTTCAATGTGTACAATAATGAATGAATTTTTCAATTGTTCAATGGGGGTACGATGTTCAATGAGTTTGAATATTCAATGAATTCCAATCATTCAATGATAGTGCAATATTCAATGGGTTTCAATGTTCTAATTCTAGAAATGAAAAGATAATTTACTAATTCGTTAACTCATTAAATGCCTATGAATCAAAGTATAACATACAAGTGTGTATTGAAATTCCCCTATCTCGAGTTCCCACGTTGCAAGAAGGAAGAGAGATGATTTCTATCAATAGTGACCGATTCCTTCTTCTACAATGCGCACATAAGTGATATATCAATAGTCTATGGTAATTACGAAAAATTTAAAACTACTTATTACCATCAACAAGAAGAAAGCTAGGACAAAAGGGCTTAAAAAGACAACAGTCGATATGACTCGCTCGAGTGACTTACTCTAGAGAGAATTTATGTGCATTCTTCAACATTACTTGCTCGAGCGACAAGCGATGCTTACGTGAGCGACTTACTCTAGAGAGAATTTCTGGGCATTCTTTGACCCCTCGCTCGAGTGACAACCAATCTTGCTCGAGCGACTTTTGGCTGAAAGTTTGGCCTTATTTCTGAAGCGTCCTCGCTCAAGCGACTTTGTACGAGTATGAGGATAAACTCCTCTTTCTAGTTTGAAATCAAAGTTTCAAATTAATAATTAAAGTTTAACAATTATGAAACTACGATCTGAAAATTAGAAAATAGAATCTAAAATGAGGGATGATGATATTCACCTTTTGAAATGTTATCGACAATTCTACGATGATCTAGGCCTGAGGAGGTTAACGATCAATGCTATCGTTTATCTATTGTTCCTATCTTCTCCTTCCTTGATCTTTATGGTAGAAAAGATTAGGGTGACTCTTGTGAAGAAACACCCAAAAGTTTTAGGGTGAAGTAAAGAAGAAGATTGAGGGAAAAGAGTGGTGACGGTTAGGATTTTCTTAAGAAGAAGGATGAAAAGAGACGGCTAGGGTTTTCTCACGGCTCTATTCTTAAGAAGAATTCTTAAGGAGGTTATGATTAGGTTTCTCCGTAACATATTTTTTTATAATTTAATAGAGATTATCTAGTATTAGGCTAACACACCACAGAAGGTGTATAGGCTTTTACTTCAAAGTCCAAAATAAGGGTTCAAAACTTGCATATCAAGTTTTGAACCTCTGACCTCTTGCCTATAGCTCAAGCCTTTAACCAACAAGCTATCTCATAGCTTGTGTCAAGTAATGGCAGGAATAATTATAAGAGCCTTGAAGACTAACATAGGTATCCTTTGGCCAAAATGTTTTGAAAAGTCAAAACATGCGCTGTATTTGTTATTGAGCACATATAGATAATTTGGGTGTATCATTGACATGAAAATCTAAGTCGTTACACAAACTCTCCAGTCATGGCGAAAGAACCCAGTTGGTCAAAACTCAACGACGCCTTTGAGCATCTCATCCTGAGGGAGCAGGAGGAGATCCTCAAGCTCCTGAAGGAGAAATAGAAGTTGATGCGCCTCCTTCTATCCCTCTTCCCCGAAGCTGAATCTTCCACTTCCACCCCCCCCCCCTTCCAGCTTATTGTTCTACTACCAAGGCGGCAAGTTGAGGACTTCCTGGAGTTGAGAGATGGCGATCTTTTTGGTGAGATAAATTTTAAGGACTCTAAGACCATATCACTGTGCACATCTTCATGTCTCAGGGGGCTACTGTCGGTGTCTATGTAGATTTTTCCTAGGTTTTCTTTGTGCTTGTACAGTGTCTTGTTGTAATTGGTTTCCAATTATATATATACAATTTTCTTTTGTTCACTTTTTTTATCTTGTTAGTTTTGGTTAGTTTTCTTGATGACATTTTTGTTTCTTACCTTCTGTACATGACGCTGTTTCCTCCAAGTTTGGGAGAGATATTTTTCACTGTTGTGCTCCGTACACATTACCCATATTTTTGAATGTTTACAATGAGGAAATTGTCCGATTTAAGTTTGAGGGTACACACTTCTATGTATATATTAAAAAAAAAAGTTATTTTCTTTTCGTCTAAGTTTAATGTTTATTTCTGATTTTAAGTTTGTTTTAAACTTTTTTGTTCTAGTTAACCATTATATGTGAGTAATTTTTAGATAGAATTTGATTACAATCATTGTACCATCATCCTAAAAGAATTTTAAAATCAATGATAGGATGCAGTCAATATTCATGTTTAGTTCAACTGCACACTTGTATCAAAACTGAATTTTTGAAATTATATATTGCTTTGAATTGCAGAATTTAGATTATAGTTTCAAAATTAATTTACCCAGTGAGCTTTTGGAGCCTTATCCTTTCATTGAGAGAGAATGCAATGCCTAATATTTCCAATTTTTCTATGAAATTCTTGATTGCTTAAACTGAAATCTCATTTTAGTTATTTTGAATCCATGACTGCAATTATGTTATTTGCATTCTAGAACTATTTATTATAAATATTAACACAATATGGCAGCATTACTAGTGAACTTGGAAATGAGCAGAGGCTATATTTTGGGAAGTCTAAGCCAAAAAGTCAAAATCCCTAACATTATACCTCTCGAACCCATATTAGAAGCTTCAAACCAAAAATTTCTTTATACCAAATTATATAACCCCTAACCTAATGTACATCCTAAAAATCTTGGTCTTTTACCCTTGCACTTATGAGAATTTAGAAATAAGGGAAAATAGAAGAGTAGAAGGTGTATAAAAAAAAAACTGAAAAAGGGAATGTTCAAAAAAGGGTACTTCTGAAAAAGAAATAAAATATGAAAAGGAAAGTATGGGAAAATAGAAAGAAAAAAAAAAGAAAAAGAGAAGAAGAAAGGCTTCCAACTATTGAAAAAGAAACTGAGAGAGTGAAGTAAAAAGAAAGAAAAAGGGATATACATGAGAAATTGGTAAGAAGTGATCCAACTTTTCTGATCCTTACTGAAGAAAAAGAAAAAGATGAAGAAGAATAGGTTAGAGATGAACTGAATTCTTGGAAACTTTGAATTCTCTTACCCCTTCTTTGGAACCTTTAACCCAAGCCCCATTACAAGCCAAATAAAGACCTCTTTGATCTAAGAATCACATAGTAAGAGCCTAGTAGAGATGCTCCTGATAAGCCCTATGGAATTCTAATAGCATAATAGTGGAATAGATGGATTATCTTTCCATGAAATTTACATTTTATATCCTTCAAATATTCATCATATATATTATTTCGAGAGAACCCAACAGGTTCAATATCTTTTGAGAGTGTATGCCACAGTGAGATTTGATTGTAGACACCCAAATTTGGCCCAAGGCCCGATTGAGACATAGTTCGAGAGAGGCGAATCCTCGAGCTTTTGATAGCATTTTCAAAACTATTACAAATTATCCTAAAACCCTTAGGAATCATCCCAAACCCTTAGGAATCAACCCCAACCTTCTCGGATCTCCTAAAACTCATCCCGGACAAGTTTATGATCCTGAGCAGTAGTTGGAAAGAGGAGTGCTAAAAATTTATACAAACCTCTGCTAGAGCTGAGTTATATATTATTGGAAAGAGAACTTCTCCATGTTTCCAACGGGCTAAGAATTACCTCAATCAAAGTTATATATAAGAAGTTATGGCAATTTGAAAATTGGACAGTTTTGACTCGATCTTGCTTGGCGCAACTATTAGTTGCGCAAGGTATAGGTGGGATCCACATCGGGCTCTGAACTTTTAGACACTATAGCTTTTCCTGGTGCATCTAATACATGTGCCAGGCTTAGCGACAATAACTGATAGTTTTTTACTTGAAAATGGCTTTTAGAGTTTGACTTGTTGACCATCTCAAAGTTTGGGATGGGTTTCATTAGGACTGTTGCACCCATGTTTACCCTATTTGCAACCCTTTAGTCATTTGAAACCTCACCCTATCATCCACCATTAAACCTAACCTTCACACTTTCCTAAGCTCTTGAAAACCTAGGAAACCTTAGATGCTAGATTACCTAATTGCTAAACCCAATTAGCATCTAAGTAGCCTCCTAACCTCCCCTTTTCCTATAAATAGAGAGGCACCCCTCCCTTTACAAAGGCTTGAAAATTTTTCTAAAAGTGAGAAAAGATTAAGAGAGACCTTTTCCTCCTTTGGTGCCCCAATCCCATATAAATTTCATAATTGATTTTTGCCCTTTAAACCTCATTTTTCACCATCTTTGAGATTTAGTTAGAACTACCCCCTAGCCTTCTTCCTCTACCTCTTAGCTACCAAGCCTTAGAGATTAGAACCCTTCTCCTAACACCGTTTGCTATCGGAAGCTCATCGGCGACGCTCTCGCACGAAGGGCCACATCGGTGCTACAAGGGCTCAAGAACTCCAGCTCTCCCCTCTATTTCTCAATTTCTTTGACTTTTCCTCTATCCTAGAATTGAGCCGTTACACTGCCCAAATTTCAGCAAGCGGGAAGGGCTCAATAGGATCGGTGTGCCTTCCGACAAGGGAAAGTGCCACTCACTTTGTGTTGGTCTTCTCGGATTGCTGTCTTGTTATTGGTGAGAAAATAATAGAAGAAATATAAATAAAAAAGTGAAGGAATAAAAATTGGTTAAAACAACAAATCTGAAATGCACAGCCTGTAAGATACAGAGTTGTTGTAGCAAGTTTTGAGTAAGTAAGAGTTTGTCCCACAGAGAAATTGATCTAGAACCCAAAATGGGTTATGTTAGTAGGCCTCTAGACCTGGCTACAGATTTGACAATCCTAGAGAAAGAGAGTTGGGTGTCACAACTATACTAACTTAACACTAAAAGAAGAGAAATAAAGTGCAGTCCTATCCTAAAGAAAGGGTTATAAAGAAGGTGGTGATAGTGTGTGTGAAAATAAAGATAAAATGATAGGAAATAGGCAATTAAGCTAAGGTTAATTCAGTTATGTAAGTCTGATTTAGGGCTGTCTCTACAGCAAATCCTTCAGATGGCTACAAGCACATCTACAAGGAGGAAGTATCTAACTTAACTCTTATAGTTTTTACCTTGTCTCTTAAGGTTATAACCTATCCACTTAAATGGTCACAGGCTATCCAATAGAGAGGATCAAACCACATGAATTAAATCAGAAAATCAATCTGATCTAATAGAATCAATTGGTCTTAAGGCTATAACTTGTACACTTAAATGGTCACAGATTATCCAATAGATGTCCTCCACTCAATGCATCAAATCAGAACATTAACATCATTACAGACACCATGTTTGTCGGGCTACAAGCTTAGGCATCCATGAGAGTAAATAGTTCTTAAAAAACCAGTGGAAATCACAGTAGTTCAAAAGCTATTTGGGGACTTTAAATGCAGCTAGTCATTGCTACAAAAGGCTTGCAATGACTTAGCTCACAAGTCTGCAATCTCTACAAAGAATTCAGATCTAATATCCAATGTTGGTCAAGTAAAACAAAGGGGAGCTTGTTCTTGCAACAACCCCTCATAGGGCTACAAGATCAACTACAGAGGAAAAGAATTTTTCTCAGATCTATGGCTTGGAATCACCCTAGGGCTATAGTCTGTCCACTTAAATGGTCACAGGCTATCCACAGAGGTTATCCACACCACAAAGGACTGAGATGGAACATGTAAATTACTGCTGCCACCATGGTCCCAG
Source organism: Chloranthus sessilifolius (assembly GCA_021018995.1). Taxonomy (NCBI): domain Eukaryota; kingdom Viridiplantae; phylum Streptophyta; class Magnoliopsida; order Chloranthales; family Chloranthaceae; genus Chloranthus; species Chloranthus sessilifolius. Next base: position 17,022,651 of record CM037595.1, on the reverse strand, counting down.
GGCTATAAGCTCAATCTTCCATGGGTATTTCAAATTATTTCAAATCCTAAGTGCATGGCATCGATTGAACAAAATGATAGGCAACTAGAAAAATAACAGATTGAATAAACATTAAAATGGACATTCATTAATTGATTAAACCAATACTTACAATGAGATGTCTTCAAGGCAGCAGCCTTATGCATAACAGCTCTCACAAAATCCCAAAGGTTACAAGACCCATTACAAAAGTTGAATAAAACTAAACCTAATTGCTTACAGAGGATATAGCCGACACATGCTTGGCTAAGTGAGAAGAAAAAATGAAAAAAGAGGTGATCAAACCCTAACCCTAATCTACTCAAGCTCACATTTGACAGAAGTTGAAGTAGAGATATTTTCTAAGTTAAAATTATAGCTTTTATACTCAGTCCTTGATGCCTTAGCTAAGAGAATATTAAACCCTAATTTTAAGGTAGATGTGGCTTTGCTACAACCCTTAGATGCCTTGAGATGTGTGCCTCGAGATCAGGGCCTCAGGATGTGTGCCTTGGACTTAGGGAAATCACAAAAGGTCTTTGGATATGAAATGAGGAGTGGAGAGCCTGAGCTTCGCGGGGCTGACTCATGCTCATTAATTCTTTCATACAGCTTGCAGAGTGCTCACGAGGTAGCATTTGGCTTTGCAAGTTCCTAGCTCACACAGGTGGACTTTGAATTGTCGTGCGACTACTTTGCATTGGAATGCTGTCGCGAGGATGAGTTGCATTGATTTGGCTTTGCTCGCATAGCAAAGCTTCAAGTACTTTCTGTCGTGAAGTTCTCCCGAAAGAGACTTTTAATCTCACTTGGCTTCATATTAATTGAGTAACACAGCTAGCTAGGTAGAGGGTTAAGCTGTCAAGCGCACGAGAGCTGCATAAGAAAATTTCTGGAGCTCTCTCTCCTCTTGAGCCATGCGAGGACTTTGTGAGTTTGCTTGTGTTCTCTGTGTACATTCGCCTCACAAGATTAGGTGCGCGGTTGATATGAGATTTGTTCCTCGCGAGAGCTTCACGAGTTGGATTCTGAAGGCTTAGTGCGCGAGTGCTTCACGAGGATCTTAAGTATTGATTGCAGCTGAAGTGTGTGACTGGTGCGCGAGAGAGTGCACTAGGATAATCCCTTCACTGAGCTTCACGAGTTCCGTTGTGCTACATTGCAACATCTGCCCGAGGAGCTCTGTTACAGACTTAAATAGCGCGAGGCAACATTTCTACTGTGCGAGATAACATGTTGTCACATCTCTCAACTCACATCCACACTTCTCTCATCTGTTGAACTTCCTTGGTCCATCATGACATGCAAAATAGTTACCATGGTGTGTACCACCATCGTGTTCCATCATTCTCTGGCTCAACAATCACCCTTGACTTGTATTCTCTCTCATTTTGGCACCAAAGGCATGGACTTTGTATTAAACTATACCAATTATTACTAACTACAAAACAAGCTAAATAGAGAGTTATTAGTCAGCTTCAAGGTGTAGTAAAGGGTAGGTTAAGAGGTGAAAAGTGCTACTTTTCAGTGAATAACAGACCCCCAAACCTAATCTTTGCTAGTCCTCGAGCAAAGCAAAATTTAAACAACTATTCTAAGAATTTAAATACCACTATCATAGGGAGTACGGATGCATTTAGCTTATGCATCAAGCCTTTTAAACCCCTAGGTGATCCCTAGTGGAGGAGTGAAGTCTCCTGAGGGTTTTCAGTGATGGTACCCACAAACTTCGCAATGAAAATAGTTGACAAAAGTGCAACATCACCAAATCAGTATTCAAGAGTCAGAGCATCAGTCCACCCTTGATTCTTTTCAAAATGTGAGGATTTTAATAAATGAAATGCACAGACCTTTTAACAAAAAAACTCTTACATGTATGCACATCATTTTCAATAAGCTTGCACAAAGAAGAACAACAAATGCATGCCAGTAATGAGCTCACCCTCAATTCAAAAATTAAGTTTAGGCTATGCCCAATACGTTCAATGTCAGACCCAATGCTTACCAAGGTAGTCTCTCACAAAGAACTTTGAGGGTTTTCATTTTCACTCAGGCTCAAGAGCAATTGCAGTCCCCAAATGGGTCTGCAAGCATGATCATAGGCAAGGCTTTTAAATTCTGGCATCATTGACTATTTCTCCCCATAGATTGGACACCTCCTCATCTCCACATAATAGCTCATTCAACTTAGGATCACAAGGTCTTATGACTGGGTTGTAATGTGACTTATGGGTGTAGGTTACAAAGAATGGAAGGGTGAAAAGGATGCAAAATTGAGAAATCAGCAGGTGAAGGAGGTGATTCATGACTTCACCTTCTTTCAATTTCATCATATTTCATCTTCTTTGACACGTTTCAGACTTGAAGTGGCTAGCTTCTCCTCTTATTTTTACTTTTTTCGATGAAATTACCTCTTGACTCCTCTCTATTCCTTTTCATTAATTTGTTTTTCTATTTTTCTTTTGAATACATTTTTTTTTTCCTGAAATGCCACCCTCTTCTTCCCAGCTGCTACATTTTTTTTCTCCTTGTGTGTTTCTTCTCCATTCACCAAATGTTGACCCTAGCTTGTCCATCTTCAACTCCTTCTCCTTTACCTTCTGAATTCTTAGAGTGGGGGTAGGTTTGAATCAGGTTTATAAGTTTAGGTGCAAATACTCTGGTGCATTTTTAAGAAAATTGGAAATTAAGGATCAAAAGGTGTATGCAGAACGGCAGTTTAAAGGGTTCAGTATCTTTAAGCTCAAACTGTCCGAGAGAAGGCCTTGATCCGTTCCTAAATGTCATGGGTACTGTTAGCTGTTTCAACTTGGAGATGCCTAACTTTTAGTGAGGGAATAGACTCAACCAGTCCTTTGAGAAAAAAGAATTGCCTAAGACACTCCTCAGAGAGAAAGAAAATTTGTAGGCCCAAATCTCACTAGGTATGGTCTTCCATTGAACTCATAGGCATGTCCTCACCTTTTTCTTTCTTTGACGGTTCACTAAGTGCTGACACAAATTAGTTTTCTTGATGTTCACCTGATGTTTAATGTCTACAGGTCTGCAGAATTTTAACATCCTTTATTTTCAAAGTTTCATAGGTGACTCAACTCTATTTCTATCTTACTTCTTTGGTTCTGCTGCACTTAAGTTAACTATCTCATTGGAAAACCTTGCCACACCCCCAAACCTATGAGGAACAGTGTCCTCACTAATTCAAAGATAAAGGACATGTGCAGCAGCGTATTTTGGTAAAAATCAGACACAAAATAAGGCAAGTAATAAAAGCAAATAAAACTCATACAAACAACCAAAACAAACAAACGCACAAATAACATAAATAAGGTAGACCAAATAAACTTCAGACAAAAGCTAACAAAAAGATTTTTATTTATAGAATTGGGAATTGTATAATGTAAGTGAAAATAACTACAAAAGCATCCTAGCTAAATACATGTACACAATCTAATCATTTGAATTTGCCTTTTGCTTTCTCGAGAGCAGCAACAGTAGACTGGGATCTCTTTGAAGTAGGCCTCCTCTGCTTGGTGCTACTCCTCTTCTTAGGGGTTGGCTCTGGCTTTGAAGCAGGCTCCTTTATGCATATCCCAAGTTTGATCTTTTTGGGCTCTTGGGGTTTAGGAGCAGTTGCCCTTGGAGGGACTTTAATAGTGAAGAGTTTGGCAACTGCCTCTGCTAAATCTCTATTACCAATATCTGATAAGGTCTACTGCAGTAGTCCTAGCATACTCATTTGCCCTATCCTCCACCAATCTCAGGGCAGTCTATAGATTTTTGATCACATCCTCTATCCCATCAGCTCTATTCTTTTCTTCATTGTATTTGAGCAAGGTCTCCCTCCATCCATGCTTGATTCTCTTCTTCTCCATCTTGTGAGTGAGTTCTAAGAATTTGATTTGATCAAGGAGGGGATGCCTAACTGTGGTTCTCAGGTCAGCCATGCCTCTAACCACATCCCTTTTGATGTATGTATTTTCCTTCATGGCTCTAAGGAGGGTGTAATATGGGGGCATGGGGTTGAAAGAAGATGGTGTGAAGAATGGCCCTTCTTCATATCCTAAATAGCTCATACTATCATCCTAAGGTGATAGTATGGGCTATTTAGGATGTGAAGAAGGGCCAACCAGCAATGATGCAGGGATGGATGATGGCATGGGTGGGGTGGAAATAGAGGGTATAGGCTGGGGGTGTGCAGGATCAGGAATTGTGAGGTCTATCACCTTAGGGACAATTTGGGTTGGAATGGAGGAGGTGTGGAACAGGTTTTCCACATCTGTGGCAGCATCAGATGTTTCTACTACAGGTGGGGCTGCAAGTTGGGGTTCAGGTTCAGGCTCAAGGTCAGTTTGGGTTGAGGCAATGGTGAATGTTTTTGTAGGGGTTTCTGTTGCTGGTACGGTTAAGGGTTGGGGAGATGGGGGTGATGTAGTTTTATGGATAGGTGGAGGGTAAATGATTGTTGGGAAGGTTGAGTGGATGGCTTGTAAAGTGGTTTGAATTGAGGCCTGATTTGGAGGGTGGAGTTCATGGCATGAAGGGTGGTCTCAATGGATGTTTGGGATTGGGTATTGGCCAGCACTTGGGTTTGAAGGGAGAGGGGGAGGTTAAGGATTTTGGGTCGAGGATCAGGTATGATAGGGGTTGTGGGTTGGGTGCTTGGAACTGGTTGAAATGGGTAAGTGGGTGCATGATGAAAGTTTGTTGGCTCTGGGGAAGTAGGGGGAGGGGTAATGTGATGGGGTTGCGGTGACTTTGAGAGAGGAGTAAATTCATAGTTGATTTCTCCTATAATAGAGGTCATCATAGGTGAGTATCTCTCAGCTGAAAAGGGGTCTTGTTCATGTTTAGGGGAATAGGGAATGGATTGGCCTAAAGCTCCAAGGGTATCAGGTTCAATGGTGATAGAGGGTTCAGTGGGGTGAGGTGAGGCTAGTGGGGAGTTGTGTGGGATGTCAAGAATTTGGGTCACTCTCAACATGGGGTACTGAAGTGGCTTGAGCTGGTGAGGATGATTGTATGTCAATGGTTGGGTCTGGGATGGATGTTATTGTAGGGGTAGTGATGGGTTGGGAGACATAGGTAGGTTGGGGTTGAGTTGGGGCTTTGGCTTGTCTTCTCTTCCTATATGTGACCTTGACAAGGGGGCTGGGATGGGTCATGTATGTAAGTGCAGACTGAGTAGGTGGATGTACTGGTATGGGCACATCAGATGTGGTGTGGATGAATGAGCTAGTTGTGGCTGAGGAAATGAGTAAAGGAACAGGTATAGTTGATGTAACTATAGATGGTTATGGGGTTGGAATGATAATGGAGCTGGTTATGGGTGGTGAGGTAATGGGTAAAATTGGCTAAGATAAAAATGAGGTCACTATAGAGGGTTGTGAGGTTGGTGTGATGGTAGTAAGTACAGAGGTTGGGATTGTTGAGGTTGCAATGGTGGGTTCTGTGATAATGGGGGTGGCTATAGGTGAGAGTATGGTAGGGCTGGCTGGCACAGTTGGGGTGGCTGCTTGAGAGTTAGCAACAGCAGCATCAATAGACGCAGTAGCTGCTTATCAGCTAGCAGCTCCTCTTTCTTCTTCTTCTTCTTCTTTTCAATCATGGTATCGCTTATCTCCCACTGCTTCTTGCCACATTTGCTGGGGGCCAGGGCTATAGTTCCCTCATTCATCTGAAAATGGTAGCCACCTAGCTGCAACAAGGCTATAATGAGCCTACAATAGGGCAATGAGTAAGGCTTCTGCTCCTTCACCTTCTCATGTATATCTTTCATACCCTCAAAGATGAGTTTTGCAACATCAATATTATTGTTGCAGTGGAAGGAGTAGAGGGCATCAGCAATGGGTGACCTCCTCTCCTGCTGGTGCCCAGAACAATATACATTCTTTCTGAGCACCCCATCCAAAAACCTCAAGCCTGGGTGCAGGTCTCTTTTCCTAATTCATAGCCCTGAGGTTCTGATCACTCCAGTGAGTTCCTTGGCAATTTCAGAGATTGTGGCTGTCAAAGGGGGACCCAAGCCACACTCTGGGCTGTACTTGGCTGGTATCCCAAGTATCTCAGCAATTGTTGCTTGATTGAATAACATCTTAAATTATCTATCGGCACTAGCAATGTAGGGTTTCCATCATCCCCTGTCTTCACCCTTATGTTTTGGTAAAATAATTGCACTAGTCTAGGAAAGACTAGCTGCAGAGGGGGCCTTAATAGGGGTAGCAGGGTGGCCTTGGTTAAATATGCAATAGAAGCAGCTATCTCATGCAGTTCTTCAAAGAATGCCTTGTCAAAGGCAGTCTCTATCTCGAGCTTAATTGCAAACTCAGAGGGCACTCTGAGGTATTTATTATCTTCCTCCTCATGAGCAATTTCAGGGGCCATCTCCTTGCCCTTTTTCTGCTTTTTCTTAGAATTTTCAAGGCTCTTAGCACATGGGTGGTCTCTAGCCCTCTTTTTAGATGCAGACTTCTTCTTGGCAACTGGGGCATCAGAGGCTACAACCTTGGCCTTCTTGATAGAGGTAACACTCTTCTGAATTTGTTCCACTTGGGGCTCCACAACTTGTGTAGGTACCTCAGAGGTCTCCATAGTGGAGACCTCTGTAATCCTCACTGATTTTCGTGTTGCCACAGGGCTGCCAGTAGGTGAAGGGTTGAGCATGGCAGCCAAGGTGATAATAAATTTAGAACTTTTGGCCATGGCTACTCCAATTCTAAAAATTAGGGCTTTGAATCCAAAGTCTGGGTAGTTCACTATTCTTTGGAGTTAATGCCCACAAATTCTTCTCTACTGAACACTGAAAAAGCCTACAAATACAAACCACAGGGGAGAGTGAGACAACTTACCAAATGAGAGATAGGGTTCCAGTTCAAACGTGGCACAGTGGATCAAATCACCCCAAACTGAGTTTGAAGTAACCGGGAGTTGCTGTGGAACACAATGGTGGGAGAAAGGTAGCTGAGTTGCAGTGGTTTTAGTTGTAGAGAAGAAAGAAGGGAGAAAGAAAATAGGAAGTGTGCAATGGAGGCTAGGGCAAAGAGAAGTGAATGAGGAAATGACAAAATTTGCAGGGTATAAGTGCTAAACCCGTGCCTCGCACGGTTCTCGCCAAGTACTCGAGGGGCATAGTCTGCTCTCACAGCTGAAAAGGGATCTCGCGAGAAACGTAGTTGCTGAGAAGAACAAAGCCTCGCAAGGTATTTGCGGGGCTGATTTGGGGTTTGAGTGCAGGAGAGAACATTTGTGTATTTTGCGCAGCTGAGCTTTAACACTCACGAGCCTCATAAATTCAGATCCTCAAGGGCCTCGCGAGGTAGGTATAAGTGTAGGCTTTAGAAATTCTCTCGTGAGGCTCTCGCGAAGCACAAAATACATGACTTACAAATATCACGTAGCTCAATGTCACATAGAAGAGATAGCCTCGTGAGGTTCATTTGCAGGCGTTCTTCAGATCTTTAGCTTGCGAGGCTCTCGCAAAGTAACACAGCTTGTTATAGAGCCCCGCGAGAAAGCCCAAAAATGGCGCGCGAGTGTGAAATTAAGTTCAATAACCCTCGCGAGGAACCAAGTTCCTTCCTTCTCAGTGTTTGGACACTAGCCTGGGCATGTACACTGGCATGCACTATACCCATATGTACTAACACCACATTTCTTCATTATGCAACTAATTCACCATGATAATCACAATGCCCAATACCAACATGTTCACAAAGTAAAAATTCAGCATGCAGATGATTTTCAAGTATACCAGATTCATGAACATCTACATGACAGTAGGTCAACCACTTAATCAGCAACAAAACATGCATATAAATAGCATGTCCATGCACATTAAATTTAGATGACAAAACATACATATCACATCAACCACAACACAACTCTAAACAAGCATGTATATAAACACACAAACAACACATGACAGATTTGTAAACAAAACAACCCACAAATTCAACAAATATGGTACACAGTGTACAGAGCTGTGGATCACTAAATAGTGGAAGGTTCATGCAGGTGAATGGTCTGAGGAGGCTCCACTAAATTTTCTATATAAATTATTAGCCTTTGACCATTCACTTTCATGATCTTTCCAAACATAGAATCCAAGGTCTCCACAACACCAGATGGGGAGGCATGGATGATAGTATAAGGTCCATCCCATCTGAATTGTAACTTCCCTAGAAAGAATTTTAATTTGGAGTTGAAAAGCCAAACCTTGGTACCAACATTGAAATCCTTTCTCCTTAGTTTCTTGTCAAAGAATGCCTTGGATTTCTCCTTGTAAATTTTGTCATTTGTATATGTTTCCAGTCTCAGCTCATCAAGCTCTAATAGTTATAATTTCCTATGAGAACCAATAGTAGTTAAGTCAAACTTCAGTGTTTTAATAGCCCAATAGGCTCTATGCTCTAACTCCACTGGTACATGGCAGGCCTTGCCATAGACCAGCCTAAAAGGGGACATACCAATAGGGGTCTTATAGGTAGTCCTATAAGTCCACAAAGCATCATTCAGCTTTTATGCCCAGTCCTTTCTATCTGTCCTCACAGTCTTCTGTAAGATGTGCTTAATTTTTCTATTAGAAATTTCAACTTGCCCACTAGTCTATGGGTGGTAGGGAGTTGCAATTATGTGTATAATAACATACTTTTTGAGTAGCTTCTCAAAAGGCCTGTTATAGAAATGACTCTCCCCATCACCAATGATAGCTCTGAGGGTGCCAAATCTAGAGAAAATATTATCCTTTAAAATTTTAAGGACAACTGTGTGGTCATTTGTCCTCGTGGCAATGGCTTCCACCCATTTGGACACATAGTCTACTGCCACAAGTATAAAATTGAAGCCCATAGAAGGAAGAAAGGGGCCCATAAAATCAATCCCCCAGATGTCAAACAGTACTACCACAAGGATTGGTTGTAATGGTATTGAATCTCTCTTGGAAATTCCTCCCAACCTTTGACATCTTTCATAGGCTTTGCAATCTATGTATGCATCGTTGAACAAAGAGGGCCAATAAAACCCACATTACAAAACTTTTACAGCTGTCTTTTTGCCACTAAAGTGACCTCTACAAGCCTGCTCATGGCACATAAACAGAATGTTGTGAAAGTCACTTTCAGGCACACATCTCCTAACAATTTGATCTGCACAATGCTTATATAGGTATGGATCCTACCACAGAAGTTGTTTGACCTTAGAGGAAAATAGGTCCTTGTCCATCTTAGACCAGTGAGGGGGAATCCTACCAATAGCAAGAAAATTTATAATGTGTGCAAACCATGACACACTAGACTGCATAGCAAATAACTGCTCATCAGGGAATAATTCATTGACAGGTGCTGCTGCACATTCTTCCAAAAAACTTCTAGAGAGGTGGTCAGCCACCACATTCTCAACTCCCTTTTTATCCTTGATCTCAAGATAAAACTCTTGCAATAAGAGGATCCATCTGATCAGCCTTAGTTTGGCATCCTTCTTAGCCAACAGGTTTTTTAGGGCTGAGTGATCATAAAAATAATAATTTTAGACCCAAGCAACTAGGATCTAAACTTATCCACAGCAAACACCACAGTAAGCAGCTCCTTCTTAGTGGTGGTGTAGTTGAGCTGAGCTTCAGCTAGTATTTTGCTTACATAATAAATCACTACAGGTAATTTATCTTTTCTTTGTCCTAGGATAGCTATTGCGACCCCAGATGTGCTTACTTTATTTGTTGGTGGTAAAAAAAATTTAAAATCAAAGTAAAATAGGGGATGGAATCAGCACAACTGAGAAATCCTAGACCTGCAAGATACAAGGTCCATTTGTAGCAAGTTTTGATAAGTAAGTTTGTCCCACAGGGAAAAGTGATCTACGGCTTCAAGGGAGCCATCTCTAGTAGTCCCTCCAGATCTGACTACAGATCTAGCAGTCCTAAAAGGAGGGGAGTTTAGGGTCACTTATTCTAAGTATCCTAAGGTAGCCTAATGAATTCACTACAGAAAGGGTTGAGAAGATGAATGGAGTGTGGGAAAATAAATATAAAAGGGTGAGAAGTATGCTATTGGGTTCAGATCTGCTGGAATTTATGACTCAGATTCAGGTCTGCTGGTATAGAAATCCTGTCCAATGGCTACATTATCACCAAAGAGGAGAAAGAATCCAACTCATCCCTATGCCATGATCCAATCCCATAAGGTTATAACATGTCCACTTAAATGGTCACAGACTATCCCATAGGGGAACCACAATCCAGAGATGGGTCAAAACAAGTTTATCATTGTAGGCACTACTTCATCCAGGCTACAAGCTCAAGAATCCATAGGGAACCTCAACCTCTAAAGCTCTATGTGTGGGGCTAAGGCTATATAGGACCATGATAGCCCAGACACATAGACCCAGCAAGAGATTGAGTACCACCTTAGATCTAGCTGTCCATTGCTTGAGTGGGACTACAATGGTCTAGTCACAAGCGTACAATCTCCATACCCAGATCTGATCTGCCATCTGATGGCGGGTCTATACTAATATAGGGGAGTCTGCCTCTGTACAATCTCCTACCAGGCTACAAGCTCAGCCTCGGAGAAGAAGGATCCATTTTGGATCGGCGGATTGGATTCGCCCTAAGGCTATAACCTGTCCACTTGAATGGTCACAGACTATCCCAGAGGTTATCCTCCTCACGGAGCCCAAAACAAAATAAGAATATTGCTGCCACAACCATGGTCACAAGGCTACCAGCTCAGGCTTCCATGGGGATTTCAGATCTAGTGGGTCCTGTGGTGGGGCTAAGGCTGTATGTATCGGACCATGATAGCCCAGACACACAGGTCACTTGGATCTGAATGGGTCCTTCGAATCAGTCCTCCATTGCTTTGAATCACAGCCAAAGCAATGGCAGATCACAAGGCAGCAGCCTTGCACAGAGCAACTCACAAACACACGAATCCCATAAAAGTACAACACCCAATCACAAATTCCATTAATCTAATCTCAATAGACATACATAGGCATGACCAGCAAGTGCTGGGACATGGAGAGAAGAAAATGAAAAGGGAAAACTACTTACAACTATAAAAAAATAGAAAAGAAAATGATCTCAGATCTCGTATCAGTGACACAGTCTGAGCTTCCTTCGGTGTCTAAGTCTCAAAGCTTTTTTAAGTCCCCTAAACCTAAACCAGGTTAGGTTTATATAGAAGTGGGTGTGGCAGCGCATTAGGGTTAGGAAACCCTAATTTTAGCGATGCCACATGGCCGAATACTATTCCTTGAATGCCTCGAAGCACATGCACAAAGATTTGAGCATGGGAGTGAGTGCCCTAATCCTTAGAAATTATCAAAATGTCCTCTATAGAATGATGGAAGTTGGAGTTCAGAGCTTCGCCAGGTTGCAGTCGATTCCCAGACTTGTCCTGTGGTAGCACTGACTTCGCGAGGATGAGTTTGCATTAAAACTTTAGACGTCGCGGGGTTGCAGCTTCTTGATGCTTTGAGTAGTCGCGAGATAGATAGTTAAGCTCTTGCTGGATTGAGCTTCGTGAGGTTGGATTACTACTTGTGAATAACGCGGGAACTGTGCGAGCATTCCATTTCACAATAGATCTTCGCGAGGCTAACTTTGGCTTCACAAGGCTGCTTTCTTCCTGAATAGCGTGAGAACTGCACGAGAAGTTCACTTCTTAATGGAACTTCACGAGGATCCTCGCGAGGATTTGAGGCTTTTCTGAACTGCGCGATAGGTTCTCTTGACATTTGCATCTCGCGACTACTGCGCGATAGGTTCTCTTGAACTATGCGAGACTGCGCGACCTTTAACTTCTGAACTTTGAGAGAGCTGTGCGACTCAAGGCTTCTGAAGCTCTTCTATCACTCAACCGCGCGAGAAGTTGTTGTGAAGTCTTGGGAATTCGCGAGGACTATATGAAGCATATTTTTCTAAATCCTTTGGAGCTTTGTCAGCTGCGCGAGGCTTACCTCAGGTCTGGATTCATGGCTCATCCTTCTGAGAGATTTCTGGTGCCAATACAGGCTCCTTAACATGATTTATGGCCTTATTGCACTACTGTTTATTATCTACAGAAAACACTTAACAAACCTTTATTAGATGGCTAAGGGTCTAATCAAAGGCTAAGTTAAGCGGTAAAAAGTGGTACTTTTCAGGTCTTAACAATAGCACCTATGGCAAAGTCTGATGCATCAAACATCAGTTTAAAGGGGAGCGAGTAATCTGGGGCCTGGATTACAAGAGCAGTGGTAAGGCACTTTTTTAAGACCTCAAAGGCCTCAAGGCACTCAGTAGAAAATTCAAATGGTACATCCTGACACAGTAGGTGGCATAATGGCTTTGCAATTTTGCTGAAGTCCTTAATGAACCTCCTGTAAAATTTAGCATATCTTAAGATGGATCTGATTTGCTTGATAGTCCTAGGTGGGGACAGGTGTGAGATCAGGTCCACTTTAGCCTTGTCAACCTCTATTTATCTGTGAGAGACCACATGGCCTAACACAATTATTTGTGTTACCATAAAGTGACTCTTTTTCCAGCTTAAGACCAAATTGGTCTCTTCACATCTTTGTAAAACCAGGTCAAGGTGACTCAAGCACTGGCTAAAGCTGTCTCCATAAATTGATAAATCATCCATGAAGATTTCTAGGAACTTGTCGATCATATCAGAAAAAATTACTTGCATGCACCTCTAAAATGTGGCTGGGGCATTGCACAGTCTAAAAGGCATCCTCTTGTAGGCAAAGGTGCCAAAGGGACATGTGAAAGTAGTTTTTTCTTAATCTTGAGGGTACACAGGGATTTGGTTATACCCTGAATTTCCATCAAGAAAGCAGTAAAATGCTTTTCCAGCCAATTTATCTAGAATTTGGTCAATGAAGGGGAGAGGGAACTGGTCTTTCCTGGTCTTGGAGTTGAGTTTTCTATAATCAATGTAAACTCTCCGGCCAGTGGTCTCCCTGATTGGCATCAACTCCCCAGAATCAATAGTAATAATTGTTATGCCTGACTTTTTGGGTACCATCTGGATAGGTGACACCCATTCTGAATCTAAAATGGGGTAAATCACCCCTACATCCAACAGTTTTACTATCTCCTTCAAGACCACTTCTTGCATGTGAGGAGTAAGTTTCCTCTGCATCTCCCTAGAGGGTTTTGCACCCTCTTCCAAGTGAATTTTGTGCAAGCAAACTGAGGCATCAATGCCCCCTAAATAAGCAATTGTCCACCCCATTGCCTTTGTGTGCTTCTTGAGAACACTCAATAATTCCTCCTCAGAGGAAGAGATAACCACTAAAAGCTATTTATTTTGCCCCAAGAAGGCATACTTTAATGTGTTTGGGAGCTACTTAAGGTCCATATCAGGGGGACTTTCAATGGAAGGCAGTAAAGGTGTTTTGGTGGTTTGAGGAAGGGGTAGCAATGTAGGTTTCAAGCTGGAATGCTGAACTAGGCCTACAGAAGACTCTATTTTGGTGTTGTCTTCTATCATGAGAACTTGGGCCTCCTCAACCATGCTCCAAATATTTTTTAGGTTTTCAGCGACATCATCACAATCCAGCAGATTGGATAACTCTTCTTCCACACGGCCATCTAGTACATCTATTACACATCAATTCTCAATGTCCATCTGAGGTTGCCTAGCAGCATTGTATATTTAATTGGGCCTTCATGTTCCTAAAGGTCACCTCCATCACCCCTAACTTGCATTGAATGCAAGCATTGGCAGTAGCCAAGAATGGCCTGCCAAGGATGACAAGAATTGAAGTTTTACTTTTGCAAGGGTCCATATCCAAAACTAGGAAATCAGCAGGATAGTAGAACTTATCCACCCCCACCAAAACATCCTCCACCACACACACAGGTTTCCTCTTAGACCTATCAGCGAGCTCGAGCACAACTTATGTGAATTTTAACTCCCCCAAACCTAGCTCCTCATATACAGAATATGAAAGCAAGTTCACACTAGCCCCTAAGTCCAAGAGGGCTCTACCAATGGTGTGGTTTCCAATTATGTAGGAGATAGTAGGTACCCCTGGGTCCTGTAATTTCTTAGGTGTGGCAATGGATAGAACTGACTCAACATGCTCAACAGTAAAAACCTTTTTGGACAGTTGCACCCTTGCCTTTCTTTTCTGTGTGCAGAGGTCCTTCAAGAATTTAGCATAAGTAGAGACCTGCTTTATAACATCAAGTAAGGACAAATTAATCTTGACCTGATTGAAGGTCTCCATCATTTCCTCCATCTGAGCATTCCCCTTATCAAAAGGAGATGGGCCAGCAAGTGCATGAGGAAATGACAGTTGTGGGACTGCTGGTGCCACAATTGCATGCCTAACCACATCATGGTAAAATTTTTATTTTTTTCTTTTTTCTTCATTTATTAATTACTATTGGGACTCAACATTAGCCCTTTATTTTACCCTTACTGCTCCACAGTAAGGGATGAATTTCTTGGTTCTTCAACATTCACATTTCTTTCAATTTCACTCTCCATGACTTCCTCATTTGTCCTACCCACTAAATTATCAACCATCATGCCACTCCTTGGGGTAGTGATTGCATTAGCCTCCTCATGGGTAGAGGTGCCTTCTCCAATCATATACTTCCCTTTAGGGTTGGCCAAGGGCTGACTAGGCAACTTGCCCTCCTCTCTCTTGTTTAAAGCATTGTAAATTTGACCCAACTGGTCCTCTATTTTTTTAATGCTTTGCCCATGAGAGTTCATAGTTTGTACCAAGTTTCCCAGATTTTACATTGATGCCAGCATTTGCTCTTCAAAGGAAGAGGATCTGGGCTGCTGTGGGGACAAGATCAACTGATTGGGCTGTTGGGTAGGCAACTAAAAATTTTGCCTTGGTACATATCTTTGGTTGAACTGATGTGAGGTCTGTATGGGGCTGCCAACTATTAGTGTTAGGGCTGTTGGTATGTGTCTTGTCTCCACCTCAAATTTGGGTTGTTTCTCTATGTGTACTCAGCAGGTTGCTGCCATATGATTGGGTAGTATTGGCATGTTCTAAAACTAACTCAGGAAATTGATTAGCTGATGAACATTCTTGTAGTGAATGTGTGAGAGATTGGCATACAGACATGCCTCTTCCACTTGTGCAGCCATCCTAGGCTGCATCACATTCATCAATTTATCAAACTTTAGACTCAGATTGTCCACCTTTCTTTCTAATTCACTTTGCACCTTAACCTCATGCATTCCACCTCTAGGGGTGAATTCTTTCACCATCTGGATTCTTTCACCAACTTAGCTGGGGTCTAGCTGCCATTGTGAGACAGTGACTCCTATTGCACGAAATTCTCCCCTATAATGTCAAACAACTCTCATGCCTCATCAGCTGTCCTATGGAGGTAACTACCCCCACATGAGACATCCACCATATCCCTACTCTTAGGATTAATTCCTTGGTAAAATACTTACATAAGTTGCCACTGTGGAATTTGGTGGTGGGGACATTATTTTAACATTTCTTGAAACCTCTCCCATGCCTCATAAAAATATTCAGTTGAGGACTAAGTAAATGACAATATGTTTGTCCTCATCTAACTAGTTTTATTCATGGGAAAGAATTTAGCCAGAATTGGCTTTGGAGGTCACTCCATGTCTGGATGCTATTGGCTGGGAGCTTAGAGAGCCAGGGACTGACTTTGTTATTTAGGGAGAAACGAAAAAGCCTCAGTTTGGTGGCTTCAGGTCCCAAGCCAGCAATGTTAAATGTAGTGCAAAGGACTAAGAATTGATCAATGTGCTTGTAAGGATCTTCCTTACTGAGCCCATAAAAAAATGGTAGCATGTTAATGGTGGAGGACTTGATTTCATAATTTCCCTCAACTTAAGGGAATTGTATGCAAAAGGGAGATGTGTAATCCCTAGGTGCATTGTATTCCTTCAGAGTTCTTTGCCTCTCAGCCATGACAGCTGGCTCAGCTTCAATAGTAGGGGCTGGTGTGGTGCTTCTCAGTCTAAAGACCCTTTCAACCTTAGGATTTGGAGGTTCCAACTCAGGGTTTAAGAACCTTCTACCAAGCATACACACAGAATCAGCAGGCAAAGAAGATGCTCACAGCACACAAAAAATTTGCAAAAAAAAATCACAACTAGATAGATTTACAACTAAACTATTGATAGGGAATTCAACACAAATGGACTGAGTTTTAGGGTAAAAAAAGTGCAAATAGAGCTAGCTAAACTCCAGCTGCATCTCTAGCTTTTCCCTACTGTTGTTCAAGTATGCAAAAATTCTAACAAAAATCGGTAGTATTTTTTATTCTATTTAAGGCACAGCTACAAAGAATTTTTTTTCTAAATTATAATACAACTCAGGTCTACTAAAAAGATCAATATCCCCGACAGTGGCGCCAAAAACTTGTTGGTCTTCTTGGATTGCTGTCTTATAATTGGTGAGAAAACAGTGGAAGAAATATAAATTAAAAAGTGAAGGAATAAAAATTAGTTAAAACATCAAATCTGAAATACACAGCCTACAAGATACATGGTTGTTATAGCAAGTTTTGAGTAAGTAAGAGTTTGTCCCACAGAGAAATTGATCTAGAACCTAAAATGGGTTATGTTAGTAGGCCTCCAGACTTGGCTACAAATCTGACAATCCTAGAGAAAGGGAGTTGGGTGTCACAACTATATTAACTTAACACTAAAAGAAGAGAAATAAAGTGCAGTCCTATCCTAAAAAAAGGGTTATGAAGAAGGTGGTGATGGTGTGTGTGAAAATAAAGATAAAATGATGGGAAGTAGGTAATTAAGCTAAGGTTAATTCAGTTATGTAACTCAGATTTAGGGCTGTCTCTACAGCAAATCCCTCAGATTGCTACAAGCACATCTGCAAGGAGGAAGTATCTAACTTAACTCTTATGGTTTAACCTGGTCTCTTAAGGCTATAACCTGTGTAGTTAAATGGTCACAGGCTATCCAATAGAGAGGATCAAACCATATGAATTAAATCAGAAAACCAATCTGACCCAATAGAATAAATTGATCTTAAGGCTATAACCTGTCCACTTAAATGGTCACAGATTATCCAATAGATGTCTTCCACCCAATGCATCAAATCAGAATATTAACATCATTGCAGACACCATGTTTGCCAGGATACAAGCTCAGGCATCCATGAGAGTAAATAGTTATTGAAAAACTAGTGGAAACCATAGTATTCAAAAGCTATTTAGGGACTTTAAATACAGCTAGTTATTACTATAAAAGTCTTGCAATGACTTAGCTCACAAGTCTGCATTTGATGTTGGTCAAGTAAAACAAAGGGGAGCTTATTCCTGCAACATCCCCTCACAATGCTACAAGCTCAAGTGTAGAGGAGAAGAATCCTTCTTAGATCTGTGGCTTGGAATCACCCTAGGGCTATAGTCTGTCCACTTAAATGGTCACAGGATATCCACAGAGGTTATCCACACCATAGAGGACTGAGATGGAACATATAAATTGCAGCTGCCACCATGGACCCAAGGCTATAAGCTCATGCTCCCTTCAAATCAGCTCAAATTCTAAGTGCATGGCATAGATTGAACAAAACTATGGACAACTAGAAAAATAACAGATTGAATAAACATTAAAATAGACATTCATTGGTTAAACTAATACTTAAAATGAGATGTCCTCAAGGCAGCAACCTTGTGCATAACAGCTCTCACAAAATCCCAAAGGTTACAAGACCCATTATAAAAGTTGAATAAAACTAAACATAATTGCTCACAAAGGATATAGCCAACAAGTGTTCGGCTAAGGGAGAAGAAAAAATAGAAAAAGAGGTGATCAAACCCTAACCCAAGTCTGCTCGAGCTCACAGCTGACAGAGGTTGAAGGAGAGATATTTTCTAAGTTAAAATTATAGCTTTTATACTCAGTCCTTAATGTCTTGGCTAAGAGAATATTAAACCCTAATTTTAAGGCAAATGTGGCTTTCCTACAACCCTTGGATGCCTTGGGATGTGTGCCTCAAGATCAGAGCCTCGAGATGTGTGCCTTGGACTTGGAGAAATCCCTAAAAGGTCCTTGGATATGAAATGAGGAGTGGAGAGCCCGAGCTTCGCAGGGCTGACTCATGCTCATTAATTCTTTTATGAGGCTTGCAAAGTGCTCGCAACGTAGCATTTGGCTTTGCAAGTTCCAAGCTCGCACAGGTTGTCTTTGAATTGTCATGTGGCTGCTTTGCACTGGAATGCTATCGCGAGGATGAGTTGCATGTATTTGGCTTTGCATGCGCAGCAAAGCTTCAGGTTCTTTCTATCGCAAGGTTCTCGCGAAGGAAATTTTCAATCTCGCTTGGCTTCATATGAATTGAGTAACACAGCTCACTAGGTAGAGAGTTAAGCTGTCAAGCACGCGAGAGCTGCACGAGAAAATTTTTAGAGCTCTCTCTCCTCTTGAGCCATGCGAGGACTTCGCGAGTTTGCTTGTGTTCTCTGTGCACATTGGCCTCACAAGATTAGGCGTGCGGTTGATATGAGATTTATTCCTCGTGAGAGCTTCACAAGTTGGATTCTGAAGGCTTAGTGTGCGAGAGCTTCACGAGGATCTTAAGTTTTAATTGTAGCTGATGCGTGTGACTGCTGTGCGAGAGAGTGCTCTGGGATAATCCCTTCACTGAGCTACGCGGGGACTTCATGAGTTCCCTTGTGCTGCAAGTAACATCTGCGTGAGGAAGCTCTGCTGTAGACTTAAATAGCGTGAGGTAGCATTTATACTGTGTGAGATAATATCTTGTATGCTTCTCTGCTATGCAGCTGCTGCTATTGCACATCTCTCCACTCACATCCACACTTCTCTCATCTGCTGGACTTCCTTGGCCCATCATGACATGCTAAATAGTTATCATGGTGTGTACCATCATGGTGTTCCATCATTCTATAGCTCAGCACTCACTCTTGACTTGAATTCTCTCTCATTTTGGCACCAAAGGCATGGACTTTGTATTAAACTGCACCAATTATTACTAGCTACAATACAAGCTAAACAGAGAGTTATTAGTGAGCTTCAAGGTGTAGTAAAGGCTAGGTTAAGAGGTGAAAAGTGGTACTTTTCAATGAATAACATTTTGCTTCTTTTTTTTATATATATAATTATATATATATATTATAAACCAGCCTCACATTGACCCGACCATAGTAGAGACCGCTTATGAGTGGGTTGATCGGGTGCCTAACCCATTCCCGATCGATAATCAAAGCTCCTACCCAAGAGCCTTTGGTGTAGACCGGTGAATCAGAGTCATATTTAGCACTTCGGTGCATTTAATATTGATTTGAATTTCCCAAGACACCAAAAGCTCTGGGTGGCGACTCTTTATCTTTCATACGAGCGTATCATCGCGACGGATTGTCAAAAATCTACGGTTGCACGGATGGCAACTCTGCTGGGGATGCCTTAGAGCTTCTACTTGAAGTTGGCCCCTTTTTTTCATGTTTTTACTAACTTTTATTGCTTCTTTTTCATTTTTGTACTCACCCCTACGATTTCATTATTTTTTACTTACCCTTATTTTTTTCGTCATTTATACGCCTTAGCCGATTGGCGGACCTACTTGAGCTTTGTCTTTACTTTCATTTATTTTCCATCATTTATGTGCCTTAGTCAATTGGCGAGCCTACTTAAGTATTGTCTTTACTTTCTTTTATTTTCAGTCATTTATATGCCTTAGCCGATTGGTGGGCTTACTTGCGCATTTACACGCCTTAGCCGATTGGCGGGCCTACTTGAGCTCTTTACAACCTTAGCCGATTAGTGGGTTTTTTGATAGTTTAGCTTCATTTTTGTCATTTAAGCGCCTTAGATATTTGGCGGGCTTACTTGAGCATTTACGTTTCTATCAGTCACACCCCTTAGCCGTTTGGCGGGCTACTTGTTAAATTAGCGTCATATACAAACAGTGGATGCCGGCCCGTAGAGGCAACACGGGATTGTCACAACCCATTTTTGAACATTAAGAAAGCTCTCCTTTTAAAATTGAATTTAAAAGTGAACTAAGGGACTTAATTAATTTTTGCATGGGTAGATTTTAAAGGGTGGGAATTTAGGCAGCAATACAAACGTCTCAGTTCTTAGTACGGCGGCAGCCCTAGTGGTGATGATCCCGAAAAAGAACCACCCCATCCAATATCTGAGAAGGCATTCGTGCCGGAGGTTTATTGGGTGGGTGACCGAAATTATTACTATGCCTAAAACCTTGGGGAGAGTGTTAGCGGAATAAAAAAAGCCTTGTATCCTTTAGGCACGGAAAGGAGGGACCCGAAAAGTGAAGAAAAAGTTCCAAGGGGCATTGTCCGACCCCTCGCTTAGTGGTTTTTAGACACCCGATAAATCCTACACCCTTGACACCCAAAATGCCCTTGCTGGTCAAGAGAGGTTGCCCTCTTATTGACTCTTCCGAAGGATCGGGTAGTCGCGTGGATTTCCGTGCCTCCATGTAGATCAAAGGATTCCCCTTGATTCTTTAAGAGTGCATTGGGATCCCGCCATGGGAGGCATTAGGAGTGTTCACACCATCCGAAAAGGGGGTTCTCATCATCATCATTCAAAAATTACTACCAAAAGAAAATATCAGGAAAATCAAAAATCCAAAAAAGGAGAGCTTGTGGTGTCGGAACAACGACATCGCCTTATCCTCCATCATCCCATAGGGGAAGGGGAAGACGGATTTTTTGTCCTCACCCGAGGAATCCATACCCAACCCGCCAACAAACTATGTCATGGGCGGTTGATCCAGCCTACGCCACCCCCGATTCATCCCCACCTTCTTCCCCATCACATTCCCATATGGAGGAAATACCCCTCTCCAATCCTTCCACCCAATCTCAATTCAATGTCATCAGACCATTCGGTCCACCCATCTTTCCATCTACCACCACTCAAAATTCACCCCATTTTTCATCCACAACTATCCAAAATCCATCCACATCCACCCCACATTTTCTCAATTTTTCCTCCAATCCAAATACCCCCAATTTCCCCCCATCCTTATCCACTCAAGACACCTCCACATTTCCATCCACATACACCCCATTTCCCCACATCCACTCCAAGTACACCCATACCCAACCCATCCACCATGCAGAATTTTCCCCCATTCACATCCAATATACCCCATCATTCCTCCACTTCCACCATACCCAATTTTCCACATCCATCCACACAACACACATCCCAATTCTCCACATCAACCCAAAATTTACCCCATTTTCCATCCACTTCCCCCATGCACAATCTTCCCCAATCCCCTCCAAATACACTCAGTCTTCCCTCCACATTAAACCAACATACACCACATATTCCCCCAACTACCCAAGCAATGCCCCATTTCCCTTCCACATCCACTCAAAATCTCCCCATCTTACCTCCACATCCATCCATATCATTCCCGATTCTCCCACATCAATCCAACAAGCCCCTAACTTTCCCGCATCCGTCCAACAAACACCCCATACACCCCAACTTCCCTCCACATCCAATCAAAAATTTTCCCCAACATTCAATCCTAATAACCCCCATTTTCCCACTTACATCCAAACAATGCCCAATGTATCCCAATCCCCTCCGAATATACCCAATTTCCCTTCATTTACCTAAAATCTACCACAACTCCCTCCATCTTCCCGAGTCATGCCCAATTTTCTCCATTCCATCCAAACAATGCCCAACTTTTCGTCATCAATCATGCATAATTTTCTCACCTCTACCCAGGTCATACCCAGTTTCTCTCATACATCCCCCTCATTAGGTGAGCCATCCACTTCCAACTCCATACCCGACCCCATGGCCATGATGGATGAGATGGTCTGGGCTTACACTAGTTGGAAAGCTTCCCACAACATCCCCCCTCATTCTCACCACACATCTTCCAACCCATCATACATACTCTCAAGTCTCCATGCTTCATTACCTCAAACCCACCAAGGCCCAATGGCCCAAACCCCCATCATCCACACCCACCAAGGCCTAATGGCCCAAACCCCCATCATTCACACCCATCAAGGCCCAATGGGCCATACCCACCAAGGCCCAATGGGCCAAACCCACCAAAGCCTAATGGGCCAGACCCACCAAGATCCAACGGGCCAGACCTATCAAGGTCCAATGGGTCAAGCCCATCAAGGCCTAATAGGCCATAGCCACTAAGGCCCAATGGGCTAGTCCCAACAAAGCCCAATAGGCCGAGATTCCCAAGGCCTTATGGCCCAAACCCCCCCAAGTTCCTTACCCTATACCCAAGCTTAGTAAGGCCCAAAACTTGGGTCGTCATACCCATACCCTCTATAATTCCCTCAATATCTCCCTCACACAGAAACCTTCCACTTGACCCAAGGCTGGAGCCTGGCACCTATCCTCCATCAATCTTAATTTACCCATACCCCTACACCCCAAAACCATCTTCAAGCTTTTCCCCATACCCAAAGGCCCCATTAGGCCCCACCCCAAAGTCTAACTTCCACTTATCCCGTCACTCTATAAAATTTCCCTCACATTCAATGGTCTCACCTGACCCCCATTCAATCCATGCAGCCACAACAGGAGAATCCTGCCCTCACTGCACCATATGTAAGCCAGCAGTATGAAGAGGACGAGATTAGAATAGTGGGGCTATGCTGGGGTAGTGGCCAACATTAATCCTCCACCCATGATCACCAATCCCCAAGTAGCACAGAGTGAAGCAAGATCTACTACTGAGAAGATGGTCCCCCATGTCCAAGGAATCAGAGTAGTTGAAGGAGCAGCTAGATAAAATTTAAAAGCAGTTATTAAAAATGGGTGGTGCTGAAATCCATGCCACAGACTTCTCAGATTTGTGTTTATTTGCTGAGGCCCCCTTACTCCCAAAATTTAAAATGCCGGTTTTTAATAAGTATAACGGCATTGGCAATCCTATTGCACACCTCAAGTCCTACTGTGGGGACATGTGCCAATATGAAGGGGACAAAAGTCTACTGATAAAAGTCTTTCAGAAGAGTTTAACTGGTTCGGCCTTGAGGTGGTTCACATCCTTAGAACCATCTATGATAAAGACTTGGAAAGACTTGACTCACTTATTTCAAGAGCAGTATGTCTATAACATAGACATTGAACCCTGCAAGTCATATCTAGCCTAACTAAAGCAGAAGTCCGACGAAGCATTCAGTGACTACCTTGGGTGGTGGAGGGCATTGGCAGCTCAAGTCCAAAATAGAATACCCGATGATGAGCAAATCGAGATGATCTTAAAAAATATTCTACCAGTCATCTCAGACTTCTTGGTATACCAACAGTAGTCTAGCATTACTAATTTGGTAAGGAATGCCAACCGTTGCGAGGATGCAATAAGAGAGGGACGACTGAGCAAGAATGTAGTCAGTGGGGCTAGTGGGGTCCACACATTTCTGAAACAGAGAACCGAGAGAGGAGTACGGACAGAAGTCCAAGCCGTAATGACCACACAGCCTAATACTAACATAGTACCATTCTGGTTTGGACAGCACTGCAGGCCCCAATACCAACAAGTCAGGCTTCGAGGCAGAACAATGTCCCCTGGGGGTAGCAAACCTCCGAGCAGAGAAGGGCTCACCTTAACCGAGTATTCACTCCCTTGGGACAATCCCCAAATGTCCTCTTGCCATTGCTAATCGAGAAGGGTTTAGTTACTCAACTAAAACCAAGACCCCCACCAAATTCAATTCTAAAAAATTATGATCCTAGCACACACTGTAATTTCCATCAAGAGTCGGGACATCCAACTGATCGGTGCTTTTCTTTGAAACACGCGAAAGAGGATTTGATAGAGGCAGGAAAACTCATACCCCCAGTACCGCCCCAAGCAAGCCTGCACACTAATATCATACAGGCGCCATTACCACCACACCCACAGGGAGAAATGGGCCCAAAGGCCACGATCAATATGTTGGAGGAAGGGATGGAGGAGTTCAATCCCTCATAATACATCAATATGGAAGAGAGTGTAGAGTCGCCAGGGCAATGGAACCAGGGGAATGAGATCATAGGGGTGATCGAGCCATTGAATTTAACCAATTATATGCTAATTCCCCCTCGGGTAAGCAGGAAAGGTATGGTGTCATTGGGGAAATTTGTCTCATTCATTAGCCACAAGGCGCATCACCATGATCGAATTGTGTCGAGTCGATTAATATGTTGAGCAGCCCTTGGCAGGCGTAATTGTTCAAATGTCTTAAATCCTACCAAGGGCTGAAGAAAATGGCTTAAAGAATTTCAAATTTTCAAAAAAAAAAGAGAAAATAACAAAAAAAAGAGGTGCGATTAGCCCTTGGTAGGCAATATCATGAGTATATAGAGGCCCGCTTTGCCAAGGGCCCATTTCCAAAAAAAGGAAACTCTAAAAAAATAAAAGAAATATAAAATAAACAAAAAAAAAAATTTATTGTTCTTTAAAAATCCTGATAAAATCAAGAAAAATGATGCCTTAATTAAAAAACCCATCCCAAGTGAAATCGACCCCTTTCCTATAAAAATACAAGAAGATGTAGGAATTACGAGTCTAGATGAGGAAATCCCTAATGAGGGGCTCCCCAATGAGCTTCTTGACCAATTTACCAATTTTGAGCATGGCCCTACCCCGATTGTTGAAGAAAAAGAGGACATCAATCTAAGGACCTAGGAGATTCCTAGAATTACCAAGATTGGAATGTCACTGTCTCCCAAGGAAAGAAAAAGCATGATTGATTTTCTTCGGTCATACCAGGACGTCCTCGCATGGTCATACAAGGACATGCCTGGTCTGCATACCGATTTGGTCGAGCATGAGCTGCCGCTATATCCAGATGTTACGTCGGTCAAGCAGAAGATGAGATGCCCCAGGCCAGAATGGATGATGAAAGAGAAGGATGAGGTCATCAAATAGTACGATACAAGGTTCCCTCACTCTGCATTCTTGTTGAATCTAATCTATCGAAAGCCGAAAGAGAGAGGTCCCACTTTGAGCAATTGAACCTGCTAGATGAGAAAAGGCTCCTAGCCTTGTTGTTAAGTGGTGAAAAATACCACTTTTCACCCTTTAACCTGACCATTGATAGACCTGTGAGCACACTAATAAGCCTCTGTCAAGTGCATTTTGCAGACAGCAATAAAAGAGGACACTAATGTAGAAAACCACTCAAGAATGCCCAAAAAGGGGTCATCTCTCAGCACAAGATAAACCCAGCAACAGCACACCAGAGGGTAGCACATCAATAAACCATTGGAGTGCGTGGCTACAATAGGGCAAGGCGAAGGAAGTGAGAACAAGCTGAGAACATCCTATCGATTGGTCACCTGAAGACTTCGATAGGAGCCGAAAGCAAAGAAAGGAAGAGTTCGTGCAGTTGAAGAAGTTTCAACAGGATCTGAAGGCAAAAGAAGGGTGAATTCATGTGGATTGAGGAGTTCGAGAGGATCTCAGATTCTATCGAGCAGCTGAAAGGAAAGAAGAAACCATCCTATCGAAAACCTGCCTGAGGCGTCGAGGGAACCTATCGAATGGTTTCTTAAAACCTATTGAGATAAAGACGCTGGACAGAACCTATCGAAGGGTACTTGGGCTTGTCGATAGGAGTGAGAGCAACCCTATCGAAATGATGGCATGTAAAGTGGAACCTGTCGAAATGGGTCTCCAACCTGTCGAAGTGTCCCTCCAACCTGTCGAATACTCCAGACCAAGGACTGAGAATGCTGAAACTCTAAGAGAAGGCTCATCCTATCGGAACCTATCGAAGAGATCTGAGAACCTAGCGAAAGGACCAAAAAGCTCTATTTGAACCTGTCGAAATCATGTGCAGAACTTCTCAGAAATTCAACTGTGCATACATTGTGATTTGGTGACCTGTCACACGCAACTCGAGGCACTTGGTGACTGACACGATGATTCTAGAAGATGCCCTAGGAAACCCTAACCGACCCACGTGCTCAAACAGAACTCTAACAAACTCTGAGGACCGTCTAGAAGGGATTTTTGGCGGGAAAAATAAAGGAGAAAGCTATATATAGAGACCCCCAATTGCAATTGGGGAAGTTCAAGATCTTAGCCAAATTCTGGATATTAAAGCTTGTAGAGAAATTCTATTTTCTCTCCTTTAGCCCAACCATGGTTGGCTAATTCCCTTGGAGTAGCGAGGAGAGAAGTTAGATCTGTAATTGGGTAAGGTTAAGAGTGCTATTGTAGGTTCCTAGCTGCACAAACTACAGATCTGAGAGTATTTCCATTGTAGAGTAACGTTGATTGCAATGTTAATGTTGTTTTTAATGCTTTAATTAGATCTAAAATTCCTTTGGTTCCATTTGGTGATCGATCAGATTTGTGTAGAGGAGTCTGTAGATCAGCTCACCAACTTAACTGGTATGCCTCTTGGATACCACCCGATCTCCCTGGATCTGATACTCTTGTGATTCCTTGAGTCTGTGACTTGGGAATTGCAGCATCTGTAGTAGTTTTAATTGCTCTAATTGAGTCCTTAGCTTTGGAGGAGATCCCTAGGATGGTCTGTGACTATTAAAGTAGATAGATCATAACCTTAAGATTAGTCGAAGCTCAGGCTCCAATTGGATTCATCTGCTGCAAATCCATTGATTCAATAAAGTCTATAGGATGGCATGTGACTATTAAAGTGGATAGATCATAGCCTTAAGACCAGGTGGATCCTGTGATTTGAAGTGGAGTTTATACCCTGCAGCTGTGCTTATGGCCAGTTGAGGGAATTGTGTGCTCTGAACCTCTGTAGCATAATTAATTGAATCCAATTTCAGTGAAAACTAATCTCCAAGCTACTCTTCTCCATTTTTTGCTTTTTACCTCTTTCCCCTGCAAGATCTAAGATCCTAAAGTCGATCCAAGTTAGTCTATGTTTAAGTTTAGCTTAGCTTAAGTGACAATCCATTTTAAACCTCTCCCTTGTCTTTTAGCTAACATAGCACTAGTTAGGGTGCCAGATTTAATACAGATCTGGAGATTTATCATATTTTTAAGCCAACCTCCCTGTGGATATTCCCTTACTCACCATCTTTGTAAAACTTGCTACAACAAACCCTGATTACTTGCAGGTCTGTGTGAGTGTGTTCTGCCTAGTTTTATTGATGATTTTAGACCCTCATTTGAGGGAAGGCAAACACTCCAACACTTGTGTCACACCAAGGCCTATCAAGGGCGAATCACATGCTCTTACAACAAAGGTGTTCACATTTGAGATCTGAAAGTGGGTGACACAGTACTCAAGAAAATCTTCCCTTCTCTCCATGTCGATCTGAGAGGGAAATTCGAGCCCAACTGGGAAGGACCCTTTGTCATCCGAGAAGTACTCCCGAGGTACGCGCTCCGCCTCGCCACTATGGACGGAGATCACTTTCCTGAGCCCATCAACACTAGATACATCCAACAATTATACTCATTGTTTCCCCCGATAAGGTAAGTATTGATAAAATAGATACATGACTGCTCAAAGACCCAGTAAAAGAGGTCGTCATTTTAAAAGAGCTCATACCCTTTGCTACCCAATTTGAGCCAAAGCCCTCTCTTTCATAAACCCCTCCAAAAAATTGTGTGCATATAATACCAACAAAAAAGGAGAAAAAGAGTCACCCTAAAAAATCCAAAAAAAAATGGAAAAGCAAAACCCAAAAAAAAAGAGATTGTCTGAAAAAGCAAAAAGAACAAAAAAATTAGAAAAAGTGGGGCATGTATAGTCAAAATTTCTCAAGGAAGAAATGTATTACGGCAACTGGAACCTTATCAAGGAAATCTTCTTAAACCAATACCTTCAAGAATTCCTAACCTATCCCATGGCCAAGTTACATCCTTGAAGAAAGCCCTCTTTAAGGTCTACGAGCAGTCACAGTATCCATTAAAGTCAGCATGAGCTGAGCTATGAGACAACAAAAGAATTCCATCCAACCGGTTATGACGAAATCGACGTCCATGTCATGGCCTTTAAAAAAATAAAGAAAAAGAAAAAGAAAATTAAAATATACAAGCTCAAAGCAAAATGGACGTGGTGAAAACCTGTAAGGGCGCCACGGGTAAAAACAGCCAGCTTGTGCCGACTAGGTGAAATCTTGAAAGGGCACCTGAGGTAAAAATGCATACCCATGAACGTAGTGAAAACTCGAAAGGGCGCTACAAGTAAAAAAGAGGGAAACAACGGGCATGGTGAAAACCTGTCTTGAGCGCTGTGAATAAAAGTGTTCAGAAAAAAAAAAAATCATTCAGTTACTTCCTTCGGTTACATCTCTGTGTTATCGGATCACCAACTGGGTCGCTCATGTTAGCTCAAATCAAGTTTTGATTAGGAATATCTTCAAGCTGCATCGTCAAACGTATGACCTAAGGTAAGGAAAAAAGGTTAATTCGTTCCAAAGGGATGGACTTTCTGACCTTAGAAAATTCTGAACCTCACTCAGGTTCGACCACATGAACGAGTTTGGTTATGCTCAAGAGGGGACCCGTTACTTCGTCTCACTAATAAGGCATCAAACATGAAAAAGAAGAAAAGCCACAAAAAGAAAAAAAATCAAGAAAATTCTTAATACAAAAAAATTCTATATTTCTACTCTTTTCCATGTACATATGTACATCATCATACTTCCATCTCAAAGATTGAAGAAAAAGAATGAAATGTGTCTCGATCGGGCCTTGGGCCAAATTTAGGCTCTTCCAGTAAATCAAAATAAAAAAATAATAAGAAAGCCTTAGGAACCGAATAGGTCAACACCGTTGTCAACCAAGGACAAAACTCTGGGAACGAAAATTTTAAAAAAATCTCTTAAAACAAAAATCCAAAAAATATGTATATATAAATCTTGAAAAATGAAAAACAATACAGGTAAAAGTTGGCTTCTCTTTCTGTTTATTAGGATGCATTTTATATATATATATAAACAAAAAAGGGACTGACATTTTCTCAAGAATGTGCAGGAACATTAAATAGTCCAAAGCCTCAAAGTAGGCAACCTCTCGGCGATGAAAAAATCTGATGCAACATCTCACCACCAACGTCTAGTTCTATTCGAAAAAGAAAAAAAAGAGAAGAAAGAAAATTATTTCAAAAGAAAAAAAAGAAGAAGAAATATGTGTTTTCATTGAACTTTTCTCGCACAGCTACGCGCATGCGTGCTCCAATGTGGTAACATGTCAATATTTTATCGGCATCGCAGCTATGCTATATTAACGTTCTAAGTCTAAGGCTCGCCTTAGATCTTTGGATCCTACTTTAAAGTAGGAGCAACGGTGTCAATCCCTGTCAAACGGTCAATGTTTCGATCGGGTCAACTCCACTACCAAATCTTTGCGATGAGCGCTCTGTTTGTGGATTCATAGGAACGTAAGTGTCTAACTTCAGATTTATCATGAACCATTTCAGAGGAGTGGACTCTTGGTCTACGCTGTCCGGGCGTGCGCCCTACATGGTTTGAGGTCTGGGTAACTTCATTATGAAAAAGGTCAATCGTCCTGTTAAAAATGAAACTACATATCAATCAACTATGTGTAAACATGCATGCAGAAGGGTTCATTTCCCTTATTTCCACAAGCATAAAACATCTATTGGCGCAGTATCCCTATAAAGTATATGCCATGTGTTTGGGTATCTGTAGTATGGTCGTTTGTTCTCATAAATTATATCCGGATGAAATTTGGGTCAAGACTTCCATCGCCTTTGTTGCTTATCGCTCCTAATGGATGTATGTTTATGCATAGTTAAATGATTTGTATGATCATTGTCGGCAGAGACCAGGATAGATGTCTCCTTCGGTACACACCCAATTTTGGTCGGATCTGTTCAGTGTTATTTGAAGTTGGATGCTCTAGGTCATATTGATCCGGGGCACATTATCAAAAAATGGCACACTCTCAAAGAGCGTTGCGACATCAATATTCGCTCCGCTCGGGTAGTTGTGCTAAATTAACTTCGAGATCGATGGGTTTTCCCAAAGACCTTGAACCTTGCTCTACGTAGGGGCACCTGTGACCGATCAAATGGGGCAATCAATGCCTTGTATGATTGGATACAAGCCGTGGACCTTCGCGCATTTGTCTCACGCCTATCTTTAAGTATGGGTCGATCACCCTCTCACTTATGGAGCTGTTATATTCAAAATGAAACTTGAATATTAAACATCTTCAATCATCTTGAGAAGCGGATGTTTTTCCTAGCATATTGGGCTTTCACAACTCGCTCCATCTCGGTTATGCCCAGTAATGCCGCTAAGCGCTTGGGGACCGATAGTCTTAAGGAACAGACATTTTTCTTGACATACAGGGCTTCTATTTACTCACCATGTTACCCACCTGCCGTTTAAGGTTCATTTTGAATACAGCAGACCCATCAAGTGTTGCCTTGGGCCTCTTCAGATGTCTCTTTCCTTTGGCATATGATCATTAGTGATCAAATACCAAAGAGGGGCATCTGTAGACACCCATATTTGGCCCAATGCCCGATCGAGACAGTCTTCGAGAGAGGTGCACCCCTGAGCTTCCAATAGCATTTCCAAAACCATTAGGAATCATCCTAAAACCCTTAGGAATCATCTCGAACCCTTAGGAATCAACCCCAACCTTCCCGAAACCCTTAGAACTCGTCCCAAAAAAGTTTTTGAACCCACCTGAGCAATAGTTGGAAAGAGGAGTGCTTAAATTTACATAGACCTCTGCTAGATTTTAGTTAGATACCATTGGAAAGAGAACTACTCCATATTTCCAACAGGCTAAGAATTGCCTTAATCGGAGTTATATATAAGAAGTTATGGCTATTTGAAAATCAGGCAATTTGGACTCGATGTTGCTTGGTGTAACTATTAGTTGCTCCAAGCCATTTTTTACCCAAAAATGGCTTGGCACAACTAATAGTTGCACCAGGTATAGCTAGGACCCACGTCGAGCTCTAAACTTCTAGACACTGTAGCTTTACCTGGCACATCTAATACATGCGCCAGGCTTAGCTATAGTAACTGATGGTTTTTTGCTCGAAAATCGCTTTTAGGGTTTGACTTGTTGACCATCTCAAAGTTTGGGATGGGTTTTATTAGGACTGTTGCACTCATGTTTACCCTATTTACAACCCTTTGGTCATTTGAAACCTCACCCTATCATCCACCATTAAACCTAACCTTCACACTTTTCCAATCTCTTAAAAACATAGGAAACCTTAGATGCTAGATTACCTAATTGCTAAACCCAATCAGTATCTAAATAGCCTCCTAACATCCCCTTTTCCTATAAATAGAGAGGCACCCCTTCCTTTACAAAGGCTTGAAAACTTTCCCAAAAGTGAGAAAACATTAAGAGAGACCTTTTCCTCCATTGGTGCCCCAATCCCATATAAATTCCAGAATTGATCTTTGCCCTTTAAACCTCATTTCCATCATCAATTTTTGAGATTTAGCTAGAACTACCCCCTAGCCTTCTTCCTCTACCTCTTAGCTACCAAGCCTTAGAGATTAGAGCCCTTCTCCTAACCCGTTTGCTATCGGAAGCTCACCGGCGATGCTCTCGCGCGAAGGACCACATCGGTGTTACAAGGGCCCGAGAGCTCCGGCTCTCCCCTCTATTCCTCTTCCTTCTTTAGCTTTTCCTCTATCCTAGAATTGAGCCGTTATGCTGCCCAAATTCGACAAGCCGAAAGGGCTCAATAGGATCGGTGTGCCTTCGAGTAAGGGGAAGTACCGCTCATTTTGTTTTATATATATATACATATATATATATATATATATATATTAAATAAACCATCCCCACATAGACCCGGCCATAGTAAAGGCTGCTTACGAGCGAGTTGATTGGGTGCCTAACACCTTCCTGATCGATAACCGAAGCCCCTACCAAAGAGCCTTTGGCGTAGACCGGTGAATCAGAGTCATATTTGGCACTTCGGTGCATTTAATATTGATTTGGGTTTCCCGGGACACCAAAAGCTTCGGGTGGCGACTCTTTATTTTTCGTACGAGCGTATCATGGCGACGAATCGTCAAAAATTCATAGTTGCACATTGATGAAAATATTTTCTAAATCTGAAGTTTAAAAAAAACTATAATGAATAGAGTTCTGTCATTGGTATGCTCACGCTACACCCTTTGCATGAATTGAGACTGTTGAAAATCTGACAAATGATAACTGCTAGGATGGGAAGTAACTCTTGGATGGAATCATATTTTTGAAATAAATTTACAACCATGTAATGATTGACTAGTGCACTATTGTAGTTTAGTGTTTTGAAAAAGTTTTGAAAAATCTAAAAATATTTTAAGTTTATAGGTATCTTCACTGTAAAGCTTTAGGAGACAACTCCTCCATTAGGGATCTCCTAGTTGCATCTGCTAAATACAATCATACTCCCGACGTAAGTGGTATTTAATTTATTAGTTAGAAATATATATCTTTATCATGTTTACTAGGGACTAGCAAAACTTAACTTTGGGGGTGTGATCAGTCACATATTTTTCCACTTTAATACCCTCAACTAAGTGTTGTTAGTCTATAGTTTACTACTACCAATATTGTGGTAGTGGATATTTAGATCTGCAGATAGAAGAAGAAAGTGAAAATTTGTGCTAAAAAGAACTTTGAAAGCACGAAAGCAGAGATCGCAAGGAAAGAAGAGTAAAATCGTAGCTGAAATGTAAGTTTATGAGAGGACGAGAAGAAATCGTAAGTCCTACGATCCAGTCGAAGTAAAGAAAACACAATCAAGAGTTAGAACTAGAGAAAGAATAAAATTACAGTCTTGCGATTGAGCAAAAGAGAAATCGCAACCATACGATTGGCTCACGATTGTTGTACGAAATCTTGCAAAGCAAACAATAGAAGACTATGAGAGATCAAGGAAGCTTACGAGTGATCGAATGAAGAATCGAACGAAGAAACAAAGAAAGATGCAAAATCATATTCACGATTTTATCCATTAAAGCTATATGATTAAAGCCTAAAGACTCACATGAGAGTGCAGAGCCATGCAAAATCATAAAACCACAAGAAGAATCCATGCACTCCATGATTCAAGGAAGCTCTGCGAGATCTACTATTGAATATTAGGAAAGAAGATTCTCCACAAGTCTAGAAGTTTTAAATGCAGAAGGATATGTATTAGGTAGTTTAGTTTTAGGAAGTTTACTTAGAATAGAGTCTTACAAGTTGGTAACTGACCTCGTATGAATCTATAAATAAGAGAGCTTGCGTTTAAGAATAAACATCCAAGGTATTTGCAATCATAGTTGACAACTAGGATTGGAAGGCCGGAAGATCAAAGTAATTTATCTTTATTTTAAGTTTGTAATACATTCAAGGGTCTTTGATCTTAATTGACAACTAAGATTGAAGAGGCCAGAAGATCATCATAGTTTAAATTTATTTTCTGCAACTTAAATTTTTGTCTTTTATTGTAGTTTAAATTTAATTTTTGTCTTCTTAATTACTGCAAATTTAATTTCTGTCTTTTATTTTCTACAATTTAATTTTTTTCTTTAATTCATCTGAGGATTTCTCGATTTTAATTGACGACTAAGATCTGGAAGACTGAAGATTTGTGATTATTTTTCAATTTAATAGAATAATAAGCAGCTAATTTCTTTTATAAGTTTAGGAACCTGATATCAAAGATTGAGTATGAATAGTTAAGAATTTCTGAGTTTCTGAATTCAAAATTGTAATCGATTAACAAATATGAGTTTTAAAACTTGTCTATGAGTTTTGAAAGGTTCTCACGATTTCTATAGTCTGTTTCTCTTTGTTGTCGTTGTTGCCCTAGAATTGAGATTATTAAACTTTCATCACCTGACTATGTTGTCGTTGTTGCCTTATTTTTGTTAACGATATTCATGCTAGAGAAGTTTATATTGCCGTTGTGTCTTTGTGCAACCGTGGATTTTCTCAATCTGTCACGATGATGCGCTTAATGATGGAGTCTCCACCCAGAGCTTTTGGTGACCCGGGATACCTCAAAATCAATATACAAGTACCAAAGTGTCAAAATATGATTCCGATATACCGGTCTTTGCCAAAGGCTCTTGGGTAGGGGCTTTGGTTATCAATCGGGAAGATGTTAGGCACACGATCGACCCGCTCGTAAGCGGTCTCTACTATGACCGGGACTATGTGTTGGCTATTTTATATAATATAAAAAGAAATAAAATGGGCGGCACTTCCTCTTGCCAGAAGGCACACTAATCCTATTAAACCCTTCCCGCCTACCGAAATTTGGGCAGCGTAACGGCTTAATTCTAGGATAGAGGAAAAGCAAAGAAGATAGAGGAGTAGAGGGGAGAGTCGGAGCTCTCGGGCCCTTGTAGCACCATTATAAACCTTTGCATTGATGCACTTCTGGTGTGCTTCCAATAGCAAATGGGTTGAGAAATAGGTTTGAACCTCCAAGGCTAGGGAGCTAGAGGGTAGGAGAGGTAGGTTAAAAGGTAGTTCTAGCTAACTCTCAAGGTTTGGTGATGGAAGATGCATGGGATCTAAAAGACAAAACTCAAATATAAAATTTGTATGGAGTAATAGTGTTTGAAAATGGAGAGGGAGCACTCTAGGTTTTTCTCTCTTTTAGAAATTTTTCAAGCCCTTAAGCAAGGGGGGTAACTCTCTATTTATAGAGGTTGAGGTGATTAGTGAAGGGTTAAGTCACTAATGGATTTAGAAATTAGGTAATGGGAAATCTAAGGTGTTTAGGGTTTTCTAGAGCTTGGAGAAGATGGATTAGGATTTAATGGTAGATGATAGGGTGGTGACTTGAGTGGCAAAAGGGTAATAACTTAAGCTAATAAGGTCACTAGGGTCCTAAAGAAATACACCCCAGACTTTGGGATGGTCTGCAAGTCAAACCCCCAATGTCAATTTTGACCATTTTTTAAAGGAAAACCAGGCCCGAACTGTTGGAGGTTGAAGACCCGCTGTGACCGAGCCTGATTTTGCAATTTCCTGCACAAATCTGCGATGTTCATTTTGCCATAACTTTTGATGTACAACTCCAAATTAGGTGATTCTTAGCTCATTGGAAAGCTGAGAACCTCTACTTTCCAATGGATAGGCCATAAGTTAGGAAACTGTCTATGAAAACTTTGGCACTTCTCTTTTCATCAACAATTTTGGTTAATTTGAAACTGGCTCTATGGGTCTGATTTTGTAATTTTTTGCACAAATCCCCGATCTTCATTTCGCTATAACTTTTGATGTACCACTCTGAATTAGAAAATTCTTAGCTCGTTGGAAAAATAAAAACCTCTAATTTCTAATGGTATAGGCCTCAAGTTGGGAAACTCTCTATGCAAACTTTGGCACTCCTCTTTTCATCGCTATTTTGATTGATTCAAAACTGACTCTATGGGTCCGATTTTACTTTCTAAGGGTTTGGGAATGGTTCTAAAGGTTTAGATTAAGTTCTAGGGTTTGGGAGGTGCTTTCAGAAGCTCGAGAGTTTTCCTTTCTCGAAGTACGGGTCGATCAAGCCTTGGGCCAAATTTTGGTGTCTACAGATACCCCTCTTTGGTATCCAGTCACTAATGATCGAATGCCAAAGAAAGAGATGTCGGAAGAGGCCCAAGGCATGTTAATGGGTCTGCCATTTTCAAAATGAACCTTAAACATCAAACAAGTAAAAGAAAATTAATTAAATGGAGAGTAACGTAAGCCCAACACTTGGGAAAATGTGCGTCACTCGAGAGTAGCGGAAGCCCAACACTTGGAAAAATGTCTGTTCCTTAAGGCTACCGGTCCCCATGCACTTAGCGACATTATTGAGAAAAATCATGATGGTGTAATTAAAAATGCACGATGTTTGAGATTCATTTCGAACAAGACTGCCCCATGCGTGAGAAAGTGATCGACCCATACTTAAAGATTGGCGTAAAGCAATGACAAGAAGATCTATAGTTTGGGCCTAATCTCATGAGGCATTGATTGCCCCATTTGATCGGCCAGGGGTACCCATACACGAGGTAGGGTTCGAGATCTTTAGGCGAACCCATCAATCTCAAGGATAATTTAGCACACTTACTCGAACGGAGCGAATATTGATGTCGCAATGCTTTTTGGAAGTGTGTGCCACTTTTGATGATGATCTTACAACAGACCAACTATGCAAAAATATGGACCCATTAGGGGCAAAATAGAAATAAGGCGATGGAAGTCCCAACCTAGATCCCGTCCAGGTATAATTTATGGGAACAAATGACCATCAAATGGATACTCAGATGCCTGGTGCCTATCTAAAGGATACCATATAGGTTTTAAGCCTGCAACTAAGAAAAAATCAAGGAAAAAAGATCCCTTATGTTTCCATGTTTGAACATAGTTGTTTGATCTGTAATCTCATTTAGCAGTGGAATCAAACCAATCGAAACATTGACTATTTGACTGAGATTGACATTATTGCTCCTACTTTGAAGTAGGATCCAATGATTTAAGGTAGACCTTAGATTTAGGACATTAATTTACCACAACTGCGTTGTCGATAAAATATTGATATTTTATCGCATTGAAGCACACATGTGCGTAGCTGTGCGTGACGAAAAAGTGATTTTTTCTTTTTCCAAATAATTTTCTTTCTTTTTTCAAATAGAATGAACGTCGACGGTGAGATGCTTCATCTGATCTGTCCATCGCTAAGAGGTTGCCTGCTTCGAGGCTTTGGACCATTTTATGTTCCTGCACATTCTCAACAAAACTTCAGTCCTTTTTTTGTTTATATAGGTAACTAATATGCATCCTAATTAACAAAAGAAGTAAATTTTTACCTACATTTTTTCATTTTTCAAGGTTTATCTACGTTTTGGATTTTTTTTTATTATATTGTGTTCTTTTTCATCATTTTGAGATGGAAGTACAATATTGTAAATATATACATGGACGGAGTATACATTTTTTAAATTTTTTTTAGATTTCTTGCTTTTTTTTTTTTTTCTTTTCTTTTTCTTCTTCTTTTTCTTTGTTTGATGCCTTGACAATGAGGCCAAATAACGGGTCCCATTTTAAGCATAGTCAAACTCATTCATGCGGTCAGACCTGAGTGAGGTTCAAAATTTTTACCAAGGTCGGAATGTCCATCCCTTTAGAATGAATCAACCTTTTATCCTTACCTCGAGTCATGCATTTGATGGTGTGGTCTAAAGGTCTACCTGATCAGGATCCGATTTGAGCAAACATGAGCGGCCCAAATGGCGACCAGATAATTCAGAATTATAACCAAGGGAATAACCGATGACTTTCTCTTTGTCTTTTTCAACCTTTTTTACTCACAACACCCAAGACGAGTTTTCGTCATGCCCGTTGTTGCCCTATTTTTTACTCGTAGTACCCTTTCAAGTTTTTACTACGTCCGTGGGTATGCATTTTTACCTCAGGTGCCTTTTCAGGTTTTCACCTGGTCCGCACAAGCTAGTTGTTTTTACCCAAGGCACCCTTGCGGGTTTTCACCACGTCCATTTTGCTTTGAGCTTGTTTGTTCTTTTTCTTTTATTCACTTTCTCAAATACCACGACATGGACGTTGATTCTGTCATAGCCGGATGGGTGGAATTCTTTTGTTGTCACTCAGCTTGGCTCATGCAGACTCAACAGATATTGTGACTGCTCGTAGACCTTAAAGAGGGCTTTCTTCAGGGATGTATCTTGGCCATGAGTTTGAAAGGGATAGGTTAGGAATTTTGAAGGTATTCTCAGGTTAAAAGGTTTCCTTGATTGGGTTTCAGCTGTCATAATACACTTCTTCCTTGGAGGATTTTTATTGTACATTCCCCATGATATTTCTATCTCTTTTCTTTTCTATATATGTTTTTAGACATCCTCTTTTTGGGATTTTGCTTTATGATATTTTGGGATTTAATGGTAACTCTTTTTTACCCTTTTTTTATTTAGTATATACACTTTTTCGTCTTCTTTTTTGGGGAGGTATTTATGAAAGAAAGGACAATGGCTCAATGGGTGTAGCAAAGGGTATGATCATTTAGGGACACTTTTTGGCTACATGGCTTTGAAATGATGGCCTCTTTTTAAAGGAATATTAAGCAGTCAAGTATCTATTTTTATCAGTACTTACCTTATCGCTGAGACTAGGAGTAGAATCAGTGTACGTATCCAGTGTTGATCAGCTCCGGAAAGTGATCCCTATCCATGGTGGCGAGGTGGAGGGCGTACCCTGAGAGTACCTCTCGGATGATGTAAGGTCCTTCCTAGTTAGGCTTAAATTTCCCTCTTGGATCGGCATGGAGAGAAGGGAGAATTTTCTTGAGTACAGTGTCACCCACTTTCAAATCTCGAATGCGGACATGTTTTTTATAAGCGCATGCGATTCACCCTTGATAGACCTAAGTATGACACAACGCTTGAAGCATTTTCTCATCGATTAGCCTCAACTGCTCAAAGCAAGACCTCTCTCTTTCAATTTCTGGTAAATCTATTTTGATGAGAATGAGGAGGGAGGGTACCTCGACCTCAACTGGTATCACGACCTCAGTTCCATACACAAGGGAGAACGGTGTTGCCCCTGTAGCGGTACGGATCGATGTTCGGTAGGCCCATAATGCGAATGGTAACATTTCACTCTAATCTCGATAGATGATGACCATTTTCCTAAGGATGGGTATAAGTGTCTTGTTAGCGGCTTCAACAGATCCATTAGTTGCAATCGATATGGTGATGAACGGTGATATTTGATCTTATACTGATCGCATAAGGCTCTAACGTGCTTGTTCGCAAAGTTGGTGCTGTTATCCATGATGATGTCCTTAGGCATGCTGAATTAATAGACGAAGTTGTTCTTGATAAATTTTTCATCATGACTGGTTGTAATGCTCATGTAACATGCGGCATCTACCCATTCAGTGAAGTACTTGATGGCGACGAGGATGAACTAATACCCATTGGAAACTTTCAGCTTGATCTTTCCGACGACGTCGAGGCCCCATGTGGCAAATGGCCATGGAGTGGTCATGTGTTATGCACTGAAAAGTATCACTTTTCACCTCTTAACCTAGCCTTTGATGGACCTTAAAGCCCACTAATAATAATTTATTAAATATGTTTTACAGTTAGTAATAAAATGTGCAGCTTAATACAAAATCGTGGCTTTTTGGCCCAAGGAAGAGAGAGAA
Organism: Chloranthus sessilifolius; assembly: GCA_021018995.1. NCBI lineage: Eukaryota > Viridiplantae > Streptophyta > Magnoliopsida > Chloranthales > Chloranthaceae > Chloranthus > Chloranthus sessilifolius. The sequence goes on along the minus strand of CM037595.1, from coordinate 16,983,575 downwards.
TACAAGCAAAGATGACAGTTGAGCCAAAGCCTAATGGAACACCTTTGTAGTGCTCACCATGGTGACTCACTGTTGCTGATCATCATTGACCTAAAGTCTAATAGATGACTGAAGTCAGCTAAGAAGGAAGGATGCTGCAACAGCAGCAAGTGCAGTATAGCAGAGTATTAAGAAACAGACCTCGCAGAGTTGAGGAACCTCCTCGCGAAGCTAAAGATGCAATAGAAGAAGCTCTCACACAGATAGGTTGCGCAGTCAAGAGGAGAGCAGTAAAGACATCACGAAGATCTCACGGTGTAAAACCTTCAGAATTCGTGGTCACGAAGTTCTCACGGAGATCTAGCCTCAAAGTTGCCGTGCGAGGAACACAGCGAGCCCATATGCATAGAGAATAAAAAGTCATTTCGCGGAGTTCTCACGTGGCCTTAGAAGAGAGAGATGCCCAGAATTCCCCTCGCACAGGTCTCGCGCACTCTGGAGCCTTACAAGTTACTATGCGAGCGTAGGAGCCAACCTGCGCAAGTACTTAGCAGGAGAGAGCTCCTGAAGCTCTACTGCACGAAACACCCTGGCACTCCAGATCATCTCCGCGACAGCACTGTGATGCAAAGCAACTGCACAATTCACGAAAGGTTTACTATGCGAATGAGGCCTTCCCATCAGCCAAAGGCAACTCTACGAAAGCAAAGCAACTACATGAGTAAACTAAAATAGCTGCCAGCCTCGTAAAGCGCAGGCTCTCTACTTCTTAGTTTTAACTCAGGGACCTTTTAGGAATTTCCCAAAGCTAGGGCACACTTCTCAAGGCATAGATTTTGAAGTGCACATCTCAAGGCATTCAAGGGTTGTAACAATGCCACATCTATTGAAAAAATTAGGGTTAATCTCTTTAGAGCCAAGGCTATTTTGACAGAGTATATAAGCTGTACTTAGAGTTTATTATTTTCATCTTTCCTTCATCCTTTATCGGTTGAGAGCTCTAGCAGGCTAGGGTTAGGGTTTGATCACCTCTTTTTCCTATTTTTCTTCTCTCTTAGCCCAGCACTTGTTGGCTAATCCCCCTGTAAGCAGTTAGGTTTAGTTTTGTTTCAGTCTTGTAATAGATTTTGTATACATTGGGATTATAGATGAGCAGTTGTGTATAGGCTGCATCCAGGAGACAGTTCATTATAAGTTTTGCTGTTATCAATGAACTATTGTTTTAATGCTTAATCAAATCTATAGATCTTATGATTTCTTTAGATGTCTATAGGATCCATGTATTTGGGACTAGCCCATTCAGTTTCTAGTAGATCTATTATTTATCATCTGATTTCCCTTGGTTTGATAGACACATGGAAAGAAATACTGGATCTGTAGTGAGATCTGGGGAGCTCGGAGGCCTACGGACCATGGTGGTTGCAGCAGTTTACATGTTCTTGCTCAGACCTCTGTGGGATGGACAGACTAATGGGATACCCTGTGACCATTCAAGTGGACAGAGTATAGCCCTAAGGTTGTGTCCATGCACATGTTTGAGAAGGATTCTTCTCCTCTGCACATAAGCTTCTAGAGCCTTGTGAGGAGGTTTGTACAGTAGCTGACTCCCCTCTGTCTTATCTAATCGACATCAGATGTTAGATCTGGTCTCTTTGTAGTAATTGCAATTTGAGGTTGAGTCATTGCAGGCCTTTTGTAGCAATGACCAACTGAATCTAAAACCTTATTCAACCTATTGCATGGTCCTTTTTGTGGGCACTAGTGAGTAGTTAGCCTTAGCAAAGCACTTAGGATCTTATGGGTTAGAATACCTATGGATGTCAGTCAGGTCTGTGGGCAGATCTGGGGAGCTTGTAGCACTGGCATTACATAGTGCTATAATAGTATTCATGGCTAGAGCTGGTTCAGTGGCTGTGGAAATGATCAGTCCACTCTTCTAGATTAGACTAGCAAATTTCTGGTTTAACTAATGGGATTTGACAGACTCTATCGGATACTTTGTGACCATTATAGTGGACAGAGTATAGCCCTAAGAGCGCCCCAAATGGCATGGGTTAAATTGGGAGCTTATACCTTGTTCAGGCTATTAATAGCATCTCAGCAAGGAGCACTACAGAGACAAACTAAATCTGAGTTACATTACTGTATCATTAACTCTAGCTCAACCTGCTTACTTCTCATAATTTTTATATTTTATTTTGGCACACACTACTACCATCTTCTTCTTGACCCTTTCTTTAGGATAGAGCTACATTTTATTTCTCTATTTTTAGAATTAATTTAGTATAGTCGTGACACCCAACTCCCTTTCTTTAGGATTGTCAGATCTATAGCCAGATCTGGAGGCCTACTATTATAGCCCATTTTGGGTTATAGATCAATTTCTCTGTGGGACAAACTCTTACTTATCAAAACTTGCTATAATGGACCCTGTATCTTGTAGGACTGTGTTTATTTCAAACTTGTGCTGACCCATCTCTCATTCTCCACTCTTGATTTATTCTCTCCATTGTTCTTAATAAAATAGCAGTAAGTGTCTCAAAGTAAATGACCAACATCATGCTATGTAGATCTATAGTAGGAGCATATATCAGACTGGAGTGCTCTTGGCATTTGTAACACTTCTGAACGTGCTTACAATAGTCAGTTTCCATGGTAGTCTAAAAATACCTTTGTCATGGGATCTTCTTGGCGAGCATGTGCCCATTGACGTGGGCTCCGCATACTCCTTCATGGATTTCTTTCATAATGTTAGCTGCCTCACTTTTAGTTAGGTATCTGAGCAGGATATTGTTATATGACCACTTGTAGAGGCACTCGCCATAGATGATGTAATTCGCTTTTAATATTTGGATGGTCCGTCTGTCCATCTTGGACGTACCATCCGAGAAAGCATATGTTTTGAGGAAATTCTTGATATCTGAGAACCATGGAGGCTCATCGTCTGAGTTTTTGGATCGCTCAATCTGAAGGCAGAAGGCAGGCTCGTTCCTCTATTCGATCATGATTGGTTTCATTTTGATGCCATATGAAATTTCAACCATTGATGCCAATGTTGCTAGTGCATCAGCAAAGTGATTTCTTAGTCACGGGACATAGGAGAAGGTAACATCATTGAAGCATGCGATCATATCTTCGAGGTGCTCGTAGTATGGGATCAGCTTTTCATCCTTTGTCTTCCAGTCTCTGTTAGTTTCATAAATGATCAGCTATGAATCGCCAAACACCCTAAGATGAGTTACGTTCAGGTCAAGTGCTGCTTGTAAGTTGGCATTTGCTATCCCATCGAATAGTGCCAACTCCTTGACCTTAGCCATTTGCTGCCCCGTCGAAGTGCATTACCCAGGACTCCTCTATCTCCTCTGTGTCATCCTCTGTCATAAACAAGATGTCTTCATCTGGGAATTCAATTTTCAAAGGCTTGTAGTCAGGAAAGGGATTCTCGGTCAGATGATCAGCCAGTGTTTGCCCCTTTATTGACTTCTGAGTGACATACGTGATGTCGAATTCAGATAAGAGAAGTTGTCAGTGTGTAGTTCGACCAGTGAGGGCTAGCTTTCTAAACAAGTACTTCAATGGATCCATTCGTGCTAGCAGGAGAATGGCTTGGTATAGCCAATAATGACGGAGCCTCTCTGTAGCCCAAATGAGATCTAGGCATGCTTTTTCCATATGAGAATAGTGTGTCTCATAGTCGGTGAATTTCTTGCTCAAGTAGTAAATGGCCTGCTCACTTCTTCCAGTCTCATTATGCTGCCCTAGGGCACATCCCATCGAGAATTTCATCATGGAGAGGTACATTAATAGCGGTCTCTTGGGTACTGGGTGTACCAAAGTAGGCAGGTTAAGAAGATAACCTTTGATCTTATCAAATGCCGCTTGACAATCATCATTCCATTCAACGGGCGAATATTTTCTTAGTAGCTTGAAAATCGGCATGTAGATATGAGTTAGCTATGCAATTAACTGACTAATGTACTGTATCTTGGCCAAGAAGGCTCTGACCTCTTTCTCTATAGATGGCAGTGGCATTTCGACGATAGCTTTTACTTTAATCAGGTCAACCTCGATGTCTCTTCTGCTGACAATGAAGCCCAGTAGTTTTCCTGACATGGTGTCAAATGCGTATTTCTGAGGGTTCAGACGCAACCTGTATTTTCTCAGCCCCTCAAATAGCTTTTGGAGGTTTATCAGATGATGACCTCTTTCGTGACTTGGTGATCATGTCGTCGACGTATACCTCAATTTCTTAGTGCATCATGTCATGGAACAATGCTATCTTCACTCTCTGATATGCTGCCCCACCATTTTTCAATTCGAACAGCATTACTCGATAGCAAAATGTTCCCCATTAAGTGATAAATGTTGTCTTCTCTCGGTCCACTTCTGCCATTTTGATCTGATTGTAATCGGAGAATCTGTCCATGAATGAGAGCATTCCATGCCTGGCATTTTTATCGACCAAGATGTTGATGTGTGGCAAAGGGAAGTCATCTTTTGGGCTCGCCTTGTTGGGGTTTCAGAAATTGATGTACATGCGAACCTTTCCATCTTCTGGTGGTACCGGGACAATGTTGGCTAGCCATTGCAGGTATTTCGAGATCATCATACTACTTGATGACCTCATCCTTTACTTTCAGCATCCATTTTAGCCGGAGACGTCTCAACTTCTACTTGATTGGCTTTACATCGTGATACAGTGGTAACTCATGCTCGACCAAATCGGTATCTAAACTAGGCATATCCTCGTATGACCATGCGAAGATGTCTTCGTATGACCAAAGGAAGTCGATCATGCTTTTTCTTTCCTCGAGAGATAGCGATATTTCAATCTTAGTGATCCTAGGAACCTCATCGGTGCCCAGATTGACATCTTCAGTCTCTTCAACGATCGGGATAGGGCCATGCTCAAAATCGGCAAATTGGTCAAGAAGCTCATTGGAAAACTCATCATTAGGGATCTTCTCGTCCAGACTCGTGACTCCTACCTCTTCTTGTATTTCTATAGAACAAGAGTCAATTTCACATGGGACGATGTTCTCAATTAAGGCATCATTTTTCTTTTTCTCGAGAATTTTAAAAGATAATATTTTTAGAGTTTTTTATATTTTTTCTATCTTTTTATGGTTTTCCTTTTCTTCGGAGATGAGCTCACAGCAAGGCGAGTCTCTATATACACAAAGTATTTCCCGCCAAGGGCTAATCTCACTTTTTATAGCTTGTATTTTTTGGAAAGTTGGTGCCATATTTATGGCTATTTGATGCTTCCAGAGTTAGGGGCATTGAAGCCCAGTTCCTTACCCGAGGTACCGCACTCTTACCTGATTTGATGGAGGGGGCTAATTAAGATGGCTTTTGAGAATCAGCCTCCATCCTACTTATCATTGGTTCGTCTGGGACCCGGTTCTCAAACTTTAATAAGGGCTCGTGGTAGTCTATGCCTGAGGTTTGCATTGGTGGGGGTACCTCTTCCTCAAAAAGGGATAGGGATGCAAGGTCTATTTCAATATCTTGGGTGATGATTCAGGGATTGGTTCCATGGATAGCCACTAGTTTGTGTGGGCTCAGTTGTGTCACCCCATTCTGGTCATTTTTAATGATCCCAACACTTACAAACATGCTCTTGATATCCGGTCATGGACGGGACTCATCTTCCAGGTCTATCCCCTTGGATTTGGCTATGGCAATGGCTCAAGCCATTTCCTTCGCTTCCTAGACCTTCTCTTCGGTATGCTTGTAGCCTAAGCTGAATCTGATCTATTGTCCGCCCTTAGCTCTAACCGGGTCTCTCCTGCCTTGCAAGCGAGGGCCTAAGCCTTTTCCTTTCTGGTAGCCCCACTTCTGAAGCATGGCTACTGCTGCATCTATTCTTCCTCCGATTTTTTCAGTTTCCCTTTCAAGGGATTCTGGTGCCACCGCCGTTGACACCTCATATTGAAAGTTTTGGAGATCTGTGCCTTTGGCTGTGTGCAGCGCATTTAGCACTTTCAGATTCTCAATGTTGTGGGTCAGTTTCTCTCTTTCCTCTTACCCTTCTCCCATAATGGATACAACTCTATCTTTAAAGATGAATTTGAGTTGTTGGTGTAGAGTAGACGGCACTGCCCCAATTTCATGCAGCCATGGGCGTCCTAGTAGTAGGTTAAAGGAGGACTTAATATCCATGACTTGGAATGGGATTCAAAAGGTCATTGGCCCAATGGTGAGCTTAAGATCGACTTCTCCTATCACCTCCCTCCTGGTATTATCAAACCATCTTGCACTTATTCTGGTTGGCCTGAATGTGGAGGGATCAACCTATCTTGGTTGAAGTTCTGAGGGGGCATACATTTAGTGTCAATCCGTTGTCTACCAACACCAAAGGCATCACCAATTTTGCCATCTCTACTGTGATATTGAGGGGTTTAGAATGATTGTTTCCTTCATTTCGAAGATAGGCGTCTGAGAAAGAGACAACGTTGGGAGCTAATACCTACCCGATCTTTTGCCCCACTTCATCTAGCGAGACTTTGTCGGATACGTGCGCGCCTTTCAATGCCCCCATTAGAGCTTGGAAATGGATCAGGGATGTAATCAATAGGTCCTAAATGGTGATGTGAGTTGGCATTCTTGTGAGCTATATTTCTAATGCGTATTCTCAGCTCATTTTTTCCATATGGTGCACCACTGTAGGTTCCCTTCTCTCTTCTGCTTGGACTGATATCGATACCTCAGGCTGTTTGGATATTCTGCCTGACCGGGTTATGAACTCAACTACCCCTCCCTTATTTCTGCTAGCATTAATATTCGTCTGATTGTAATTGAGCGGGACCTGATGGGGATCATATGTTGGTCAGGGAATTTGAAATGGAACGGATGGGGATGTTGGGTATGATTGAACTGGCAGTGGGGCTAGTGTGACAGTTCTGAACCAAATGTGGTTGACTGGTATAGGAGGTGGCTAGACTAATGATGACATGGCAAAATTGGGCCAACCGTATTAAGTTGGTGCTTGAGGTAAATTGATTGGGGGTGAGGTGAAGTTGGACCAATTTTAGGAGGTTGGAGCTGATTTTGAAGGTGGGGTAAAATTGGGCACCATGTAATTTATAGGGTTTGGTGCCGGATATGATTAGTACTGCGGAGGTGGGGTAAAATTAGGCTGCATATGGTAAACGGGCACGGGTGTCAGAAAATACAACCTCAAATCTAGAGGTGTTGCTTGAGGTGTTGGGCATGGGAAATAATCTACTCAGTTCAAAGGCTCAACTACCCTGATGGTATCGCCTCCTTGATTCCACTACCCTGGTATTTCGTAGCTTTCCTCTGTGCCGATATATTATGAGGGGTCAACCTCTTCCATTGCTTCCTCTAGCATATTGATGGTGGCCCTCAGGCCCATTCCTCCTTGCGGGTGTGGCGGTAGTGGCGGCTGATGAATGTTAGTGTGCAGATTGACTTGAGAAGGTGTTGGGGGAATGAGCTTCCCCGCCTCAATCAGGTCTTGGATTTCATCCTTTAACTGAAAGAATTGATTGGTTGGGTGACTTGGTCCCTGGTGAAAACTACAGTGCGTATTGGGGTCATAATTTCTTGGGATTGAACTTGGCAGAGGTCATGGCTGGAGTACGGTGACCAAACCCTTTTCGACCAGTAAGGGTAAAAGGGCATTTAGGGACTGCCCCATGGAAGTGAACACTCGATTATATTGGGTCCTTCTCTACTCTGGGCCTGCTACCCCCAAAGGATATTATTTTGCCTTGGAGCCTAATTTGTTGGTGTTTGTGTTGGTTGTGCTGTCACGAACCGAAAGGGGACCATACTAATGTTGGGTTGTGTGCTCATTATATTTTTATACCTTTGCCCCTACTCTTCTCTTAGTTCTTTGTTTGACAAATTTACGGACCCCACTGGCTGCATTTTTGGTCAACCGTCCTTCTCTCAATGCGTCTTCGCAACGGTTGGTATTCCTTATCAGGTGAACGAAATTGGCTTGTTGCTAGTAGACCAACAAATCAGAGATAACGGGTAGAGCAGTTTTCGAGATCATCTTGATTTGCTCCTCCCCCGAGATACAGTTCTTTACTTGGGTTGCTAAGGCCCTCCATCTTCCAAGGTACTCATTAAAGGTCTCATCAGGTTTTTTTTTTAATTGAGCCAGATCTAATTTATGCGCTTCTATGTCTATGTTATAGACATATTTCTCTTGAAACAAATAGGTGAGGTCTTTCCATATTTTCAACATAGATGGTTCAATGGAGTGAACCACCATAGAGCTGGACCCGTGAGGCTTTTTGGAATACTTTGATGAGGAGTCGTCCATCACCGTCGTATTGGCACATGTCCTCACAGTAAGACTTGAGGTGGGCGATCGGGTTGCTTGTGCCATCGTATTTATCAAAAGTGGGTACTTTAAATTTGTGGAGTAATGGTACTTCAAAAAATCGGCATAAATCAGCAAATTCTGTAGCATGTATTTCAATGCCGCCCAGCCTCATCAGTAATTTTTGGATTTTATCCATCTACACCTTCAACAGTTCTGACTCCCTGGACTATAGAGCTGGGGCTGCTCCCCCACTAGGTTGCCTTGATTCATTTTAGGTAGCTTATTGGTTGGTGAGTTTGGGCTGTGGGAGATTAAAGTTGGCAAATGCCCCACTATTTCTGATCTCATCCTCCTCATATTAGGGATCAACATATGATGGTGGAAGGGTGAGATTAGCCTGTGAGTTTTGGATGTGTTGTGTAGGTGCCTGATGAGGCCATTGGGGTTGATAAGGGTTTTGGTGGGTTATTTGTGGTGTAAGGGGGTGAGTGAATGGAGAATTTTGGAGGGGTTGAGTAAGTGTCGGATGGGACCATTATGTATTTTGGGAGTTTTGGGGATAATTGATGTTTTGAGTGGGTGTCGGATGGGGCCATTGCATTTGGAGGAAATTTTGGGGATTGGGTTGAGGATGTAAAAATTGGGGATTTTGGATGGTTGGAGATGGGTTCCCATGTTGGGTTGGGTATGAAGGGTATGGATGGGTTGGGTTCATGTCAGGTTAGGGGGTTGGGAAAAATGGATTTGTCATTTGTGGGAGAATGGAGGCTTGTTGGGTATAGTGAATGTGAGGAATTGGAGAATTTGTGGAGGGTTGGAGAATGTGACCCTTGGGTTTGGGCCTTGATGGGCTTGGGGTTGATTATTAGGCCTTGATGGGCTTGGGGTTGAGCCTCGATGGCCCCATGGTTGTTGTTGGATGTTTTGGGTGTAGATTATGGGTGGTTGATTGGGATTTTGAGGGAATGGGATGTGGAGGTTTTGGAGGGTTTGATGGGGATTTGGAATTTGGGATGGATGAGGAAGGCTTTGGGAAGCCTTCCAGGCTGTGTAAGCCTTAACCATGTCTTTCATAATGGCCATGGGATTGGTTGGGGGGATGGATGTGGATAGAGAAGTGGGTATATGTTGGGTGAAAGTGAAAAAATTGGGCATGACCTGGGTAGATGTGTGGGAAAAATTGGACATGACTTGGGTAGATGGGGGGAAATGTAGTGGATTTGGATTGGATGGGGATGTGGAAAAATTGGGCATGGTTTGGGTAAATGACAAAGAATAAGGAAAATGCAGGGTCAGTCAAGCAACTAGGGGAGAAAAGTAAATTGCATCAAATAGGTCTGGCTCACCAATCGGCTATGGTGGTAAATGACAAAATCGTTGGGGTAAGTAAAAAAAGTTGCTCAAGTAGGCCCGTCAATCGACTAAGGCATGTAAATGACGGAATTATAGGGGTAAGTAAAAAATTGCTCAAGTAGGCCCGCCAATCGTCTAAGGCTTGTAAATGACCAAATCGTAGGGGTAAGTATAAAAGGTGCGAAATCGTAGGGGTAAGTATGCAAAAAAATGAAAAGTTAGTAAACAAAGGAAAGGAAAATAAAGCACATATGCAAAATAAAGGCTAAAACTTTAAGGAGAAGCTTGATCGGCTTACTTATGTGTGTATCTAATTAAGTCTTAACCTATTGCAAGCGCCCAATGGAAATTATAGAACTAGTATAGGATCGTTCCCACGAAGAAGTATTTATCTTATCTATATTTCTATCTCTATTTCAAAGTTTATATTTATCTTTTAAGGTCCTAAACTACTTGAGAAATATGAATAAAGAATTGTTTCTTAATCTAAAGTATATAAAATAAATCATAATCCTCCTTCTTCAGATTGAGGTCATCAATCACAATCTTTAGCCATCGGATATTTATAAAAATAAATAGTAAAGTTACACAATATTGCAGTCTTCTAGAATTTGGTCGTCAATCAAAAACTAAAATTCCTAGTCACAGATTTAATCTAATCAACAATTTCCTAAAATCTGGTCGTCAGTCAAATTCGAGAAAATTGAAGATGGAAAAGTAAAAACCGTTACACTAATCTACAAATTCTAACCTAAGTCGTCAATTCAAATTAAAACTTGAAGATGTTTATAAAGTAGTAAATAAAGCTAATAAAATCTAAACTAGAAAGCAAAATAAATATATCTTTCACCCCTCAGCCGCAATCGTCAAGTGCTTCTGAGAAATTAGGATATTTACACTAATCTTCAGCACCCAATAGCAGTCGTCAATTGCTCTTGAGAAACCTTTGATATCTAATCTACAAAGCAATAAAAATTTACTCTAATGATCAAAAGAAAACCCAACCTCAGTCGTCAATTGATGCTGAAAATTTTTTTCATGGTTTATTCCTACACCAGGCTCTCTTATTTATAGATCATAAGGAGTCGGTTTACAAAGTTCTAATAAAAGAAACTACTAAAGTAAAAGTATTCTAATATAACTCTAATTCCTAATTTTATTTTTCCTTACTTTCAAACCATCGATGTGCTTCTAGAGTGTTCTCTGATTTTCAACAACAAAGTCCTTTTAAGAGTATTCTTCGTCAATTTCTCAAATCCATGGTTGGTTAAACTTCTAATTGAACAAGGCTGCTAAAAATATGCATGGCGGAGTATCTTCTCTCATTCAGTAGCAGTGGAAAGCTTCTATTTTTGAAAATTCATAAATTATGATTTCTTCCTTCTATTCTTTCTGGAAAATCATAAATCTTGATTTTCTATTTTCAGTAGACTTCCAGCTAACGATTCTTCATTACGATTTTTTGCTTTCTCTTGCATCGTCTTTACTTAATACGACTTTTCTTTAGAGAATCGTAAATTACAATTTTCTCTTTTCTCAGGATATTATTCCTTACAATCGTAAAACACGAATCTTTATTTCTTTTTAGGCAAAGATTTGTCTTTTATACTCAATCATCTTTTTACTGCATTTTAAGTTTATTTTGATAAAGATTAATACTTTAGCTCTATTTTGCTATTTTTCCTTAATATCTGCACATCGTTAACTTATTAGTAGCAAACTAAGTCTTAGCATCACTAAGTTAAGGGTTATAAAATGGTAAATTATGTGAAACTTACATTTTACTTGTCCCTAGTAAACAAGGAAACATAAAATATCTAAAACTATGAATTTAAATGCCACTTTCGTAGGAAGCATGATTGCATTTAGCAAATGTAACAAGCCTTTAAACCCCTAGGTGATTCCTAGAGGAGGAGTTATAGCCTCCTGAAGGTTTTCAGTGAAGTTACCTACAAACTTTCAAATATATTTTTATATTTTTCAGGAATTTTCAAAATATTTTTCAGAAATTAATCATCATATGTTTGGTATGATTTTCAAAATTCTAAATCTTTCATCTTTACTTTCCATCATAGTAACTATCCTTAATTAGAACTCAGCAATTTCAATTCTATACAGCGTGGAGTGTGTGCATATCAGTAAAAAGTTTATTCATTATAGATTTTTCTAAACTGTAGATTTAGAAAATATTTTCATCCAAATTCTCACTATTGGCATACTCTCAAAAGGATATCAAAATTTTAGATTCTCACATATGATATGTACATGATAAATTTAAAGGACAATAATGTTGGTGTGCACTTTTTCTGGGTTCCTCTCGGTCCCTGTTGAATCAATGGCCCAATTCTGTCCAAGTGGACTCTAGCGATGCGACGTTTGGAATGGTAGAAGTAAAATAAAAAAGGGGGGTTTTCTAGAAAGACTCCTAGTTTGTTGTGATCACCACTACAGATATTTAACGACGCTGCAATACGTCTATGATTACGCTTTAGAGTGGGTGTGGGTTACTTTTATACTGAATCGTCTGCCTGTGAACGTCAGCAGTTATGGCTCTTCCTTATAATTTAGATAGTTCGGTTTTTCTTTTCTTTCATGTTATTATTATAATTCGGATCGGTTGAGATTCCCTAATTCTATCATGAGTCTAGTGATGTAGGTTTATTATGGTGATTTAATCTAATGTTATGATTCTATTAGGTGTCTAATTAATTTAGTTTCCTAATCCTATAAAAATTCTAATTAATTTAGTGTCCTAATACTGCTATGAGTCCAATTAATATCAGTCTCCTGATTGAACTAGGAATGCAAGCATATTAATTCTGATAAAACTCTAATTAAATCAAGTATACTGATCGTACTAGAATTCTAAGTAAGGCAATTATAATAATTCTACTGCAATTCTAATTGAAATAGAGAACTAAGTTTACTATGACTCTAATTTGAGCAAGGAATTAATTTTATTAAAATCTAATTAAAACAAATAAACTAATCTTATTAAGAAAAACTAATTAAAACAAGTAAACTAACTATACTAAAAATCTAATTAAAATAAAGGCACTAATTTTCTTAGAATTAGAATTAGAATTAGATCAATTATTCTAAGGATCTAATCAAAATAAAGCATGTAAATTACTCATACTAAGAATCTAAGAAATTTATGGACTTGATTTTCTAATCCTAATTAAAGCAATAAAACAATCCTAAAAAAAAGGGTTTTGGGCCTACCATGCTCAGGAGGATTGGCCTCATTTCTGAGTACCCTCCGTAAGCTCCCTTGGGCAAATCGGGTGGCTGAGGTTAAGAATAAATTAGATTTTGAATTGTAAAATAATATTTTTAGATTTTCGGAGGCATTTTTGGGATTATAATTAAGAATTAAATTATAAAAATAGGACTATGGAAGACTAAATTGCTATTTGGGATTTTAGAAATACTAAACTAATTGATTAAAACTAGAATTTATTAGTTTAAGGACTGAATTCGGGTCAGAAATCGAAAAATCAGGTCGTATGATTAGGGACTGGTTCTAGAAACTATGAACTAGAACCAGAAATTAATGATAGGACTAGAGATTGAGATTTTAGAACAGAAGTAAGTCTATGGTCAGTGAATTGGGCCGTCAAATTAAGAACTAGTTCTAGAAACGAAGAACTATAACCAGATATTAAAACTACGGTTCGAAAAAGGGTGCTACGGTCTAAGACTGAATTAATATTAATAATTTAAACTAAGAAAAACTAATTAAAACAAGTAAACTAACTATACTAAAAATCTAATTAAAATAAAGGCACTAATTTTATTAGAATTAGAATCAGATCAATTATTCTAAGGATCTAATCAAAATAAAGTATGTAAATTACTCATACTAAGAATCTAAGAAATTTATGGACTTGATTTTCTAATCCTAATTAAAGCAATAAAACATTCTTAAAAAAAAGGGTTTTGGGCCTACTATGCTAAGGAGGATTGGCCTCATTTCTGAGTACCCTCCGTAAGCTCCCTTGGGCAAATCGGGTGGCTGAGGTTAAGAATAAATTAGATTTTGAATTATAAAATAATATTTTTAGATTTTTGGAGGCATTTTTAGGATTATAATTAAGAATTAAATTATAAAAATAGGACTATAGAAGACTAAATTGCTATTTGGGATTTTAGAAATACTAAACTAATGAATTAATACTAGAATTTAAAAGTTTAAGGACTGAATTCGGGTCCGAAATCGAAAAATCGGGTCGTATGATTAAGGACTGGTTCTAGAGACTATGAACTAGAACCAGAAATTAATGATAGGACTGGAGATTGAGATTTTAGAACAGAATTAAGTCTATGGTCAGTGAATTGGGCCGCCAGATTAAGGACTGGTTCTAGAAATGAAGAACTAGAACCAGATATTAAAACTACGGTCCGAAAAAGGGTGCTACGGTCTAAGACTGAATTAATATTAATAATTTAAACTAAGAAAATCCTAAGTCTAAGGACTAAGAACTACGGTCGAAAATAAAAAATTACCTAAGGTCGAGGCTGCGGAGAGAAATATCGACGATTCGAAGTTTGAATCTCAAAATCATGGCTAGGTTGCTCTATGGGTTCGTCCTCGGAGGTCTCTGGTTTCAAAAATCCCAAAAAAATCCATTCTCTTGCTGTGTTTCTCTTTCAAAATAAAAAAAATCTTTTTTATAGGTTTTTCTTCAATTACGCACCATTTTTCAAGTTTTTAACTGAATTACATGCCGGTCTCTCGGTGCTTAATCGCTTTGAGTCGGTCACCAACTCAGTGAGCGACTGGCTGACTTGCTCAGCAAGTTTCCTAGTTCTAATCACATTAGAACTAATTGCACCCCCAGTGTGGAGTGCGCGAACCGATTAAATGTCTCATCTGAAGCGCTTAATCGAGGAAGCTTAGGGTCAAGGACGGTATGACTAGGTTGGGCATAGGCCAATTGCGCTCCGGTGGTGGGGCACTTAATCCGATCGCGCGTCTCATGTCAGGCGCGTGTCGAGTCTCAAGATGGTCTAGGAAAAGAAGGATGGTCTGAAAAGGGGACTGATTGCACGCTTATGGTTCTGCGTGTAATGGAATTGCCCATGTGGTTTTGGGCATGTAATTCGGGGCTATCCGGGTTCGAGTCAGTTTTAAAATGTGAGACTATTATTTCAGCCTGCATTTCAACTATATACTATTATTTCAGTATATAGTCTCCCTATGTTGGGACCTAAGCCACAGAGCTATTGTTTCAGCCTGCGTTCAGTCATGTACTATTGTTTTAGTGTATGATTCCCAAGTCAGGGTCAGGGGGTTTGAAATGTCAGACTATTATTTTAGTTTGTATTTCGACTGTACACTATTGTTTTAATATATAGTCTCCCTACATTGGGATCTGAGCCACAGAGCTATTGTTTCAGCCTGTGTCCAGCCATATACTATTATTTCAGTGCATGGTTCCCAAGTTTGTGTTATGGGGCCTGAGCCACAGAGTTATTATTTCAGCCAGTGTCTAGCCATATATTATTATTTCAGTATATGGTCCCAATTAGGGTTATGAAGTCAAAGGTTGATTGAATAGATTTATATATTCTGAGAGGGCAAAATGGGGGTGTCTACAGATTCCCCTCTTCGACGCGCTCTTGCGAAGTAAGAACGTGTCGAAGAAGTAGGCACCCCTCATTTGAGGTGTCTTCTCGTTTCTCTTGGGAAATCCCAAATGCGAACTGGGGATGCTAACATGACATACTTGGCTTTCCTATCTATCAACGCAAGCTAAAATGGGACATTCGAGGGCCCAGTGATAGATGTCGAAAGGCGCGTTCCATGACGTGGATGCCTAGGGGCGATCCCGTCGTGTATCTCAACCCGCTGGCATAGACAATCAATGGAGGAAGTCAGTGTATCCTATTCTGCGAGTGCAAGGGGCATCCCATCACGTGGTGCGACCTACTGTGAGTGACAGTCAAACGGAAAGGAGAATCACCATATCCTAATCTGTGGGTGCAAGGGACATCCCGCTGCATGTCACGACCTACTGCAAGGGGCAGCCAAACAGAGGGATATGACACAGTCGAGTTACCTGGGGGAGTCATACAAATGTCCATAAATAAGGTCAAGGGACCAATAATAATATAATGTAATATAATGTCAAAGGCTTTTGCAAGTCATGTCAGACCGGGCACGTTATTGCTCACACCAATATGTGTTAGGCGTTCCTTTTCCAATAGGTATTTGTAACTTCTTAGATTCAATATACTCATTGTTTGGCTTCCCAAGGGAATGGCCGATTTGGGCTAGTAATTGGGTTGGTAGTTGAAGTAAAATTTGGTGAATTTTGGTAAGTGAGTCTCTTTGTTTATTATTTTTTTGTTTTTTTTCTTTTTTTTGCTTTTGGTTTTGGGAATAAGAGATTTGGTTTTGGAATAAGATTTTTGGTTTTGGAATAAGTGGTAAGAGTTTTTTTTTTGTTTCTTCTTTTTTTTCTTCAAAAGTAAAAGATTTTTGGTTCGGGAGTAAGTAAGGGGTTTTGAAAATTTGAAATTTTAGAGAATTTAACTTAAGATCAATTCGGTTGTAAACCGATGAAAAATGTAGCTTCCGAGACGTCACTGAGCAAATCCACCGGTACGGGATTTGTGGACTGGATTGTTTATGTAATTGTCAAGACGACACTTGGCATGTCGCATACCCCATCTAACCTTCTCGGCGAATACTGATGATTGTCTCTTATGGGAGAACTATAGTGATTTGTGAGTCGAGAGAGATGGGTTTTGAAAATATTTGACTTAATCATAGCTAATTATATATTTTGGAATAAATATCGAGTAATTGAAGAAGTGGGTAGTACTTACCTGGGGGTGACACTTACCTGGATTGTGCATAGCTTGTGCGGTCTAGTGATGGCATAGTGTCGCGAAGGGACTTTGAAGGTTTCTTCTCTTTTCTTCAGGTCTACTGTGGTAGAACTTGGCGGTTGCCCATGTGATGTAATGTCTTGGAGAAGTGATGTTGCGATGGGACTTGGGGAATTTTTCTTTCTTTGGCTACGTGCTGGGTGGGTCCTGGCGGGACTGTGGGGATCAATTCGGGAGAGAGAGCTCCTTGCTTTAGCGATGGGACATGATCGAGCTTTCTTCCTTTTCATCATATGGTGTGACAGGTATTTTCTATGCCTTTTTTTATTTAGTGATGTTTGCAATAGGATATTGGCTGAACGTAGTTAGCAATGGGACGCTGGTAGGATACTTGCGTGATAGGTGTGTCCCGTTTCTTTCTTTAGCAGATCTTGGGTTGTGTGAGAAAATCACGTTGTGGTTGCATAGTGATTGGCCTCATCTTTAGGCGGTGTGCCGGCATTTTTGGGGGATTTGCTTTTGGCTTTTCGCAATGGGCCATAAGGGCATGGCTAATTTATTGTGATGAGACTAGATATTGAGGTGGTATCATGTGTGCGCCTTATCGTGATAGGACGTGAGTGACAGGGTTATGCGATGGGTTTCTCCCTCTCTGGTGGGCTCGTGAGAGTGTTACGGTAAGGGATGTATGTCTTGTCCCAATGGGACTAGGGGGCAATCAATGCTCCTCGTAGGGTTGCGTGATGGGAGAAGGGTACGTGGCTGTGTCATTCTTTTTTTTTTTAACAACGTGTGAGACCACGCAATGGGACAGGAGAATTTTGGTCAAGATGGGGTGAAAAGGTGTGAGGGTCAACTAGTTCGGGTATTTCGCGCTTGGCACATACCGCATAATATGATTGCGCGTGCCTATTTTTGGGCATGCAATCATAGGTTCAAAGGGTTGTTTACACGTGTATGAGTGTGCGTGTGATTGTATTACGTGCTCTCATCAAGGTGCATAATTAAAGAGACTCCAGGTCACTATGCAGGCGACCTTTCGTATTGCGCTGCGTGTGTGGGTCGTTTGATAGGTTTGCACGGCCTGTAACGAGCGCGTGATCAGAGCATTGCGCCGTTGGTACAGGCGATAGCTTATTTGCGCGCTTCGTTTAAGGCGTGTGTTTTGAATTGTGCGCTATATGTGCCGCGCGTGATCAAGTTAAGCGTGCATTTTTAGGTGTGTGATTAGGTCCATACTCTATTTAAGCGAGGGAGCCTTCATTTGATTTTCATTCTTTGGTTTAGTCTCGAGTTTTACTTTTTCTGAATCTCTTAGGTTCTAAAATCTGTGTTTTAGCGATATGGAATGATCTAACCATCCGATTGAGATGTCGTTTCTTTCTATGTTCATTATTTCGTATGATCTTTGCCCTGAGGTGATGCTCGGGAGCATCATTATTCTGGGAATGGGCGATATTGAGAATGAGGGCGCTAGTTTTCACATCAATCCTTTTTAGGAGGCAATGAAGGCAGTGTAGAGGACACGACAGTGGAGGAGATGAAGATGGCGGAAGAGGAGTAAAAAGTGGAGGGATGTGTTTCCCAATCAATCCTTCTTGAAGCCTTCGATTGGATGCTCCAAGTCGGGCGCTGCTCCTCGCTTGGTCTCCAGTTTTCATTTTAGGTTATAAGTTAGGTTCTAGGTTTTCTTTTTGGGTTATAAGTTCAGGAGGTATGCCTCTGGTGATACTTGTAAAGATTTTTTAGTTTTAAATGAAGAGATGATGCTTTTTTTATCTATTGTGCTTAGTTTAACTTGTGTAATGGATTAATCATGCATATTTGGTTTGTTTGACTTAGTTTTAAAATTTAATTTAGAGTTTTAGGATGCACTCCGACGTTATTCGGGGCTTATCCCGAGGTTAATTTGCTTTGTCGGGTTTTGTTTAGAGAGTTTACTTGATTCTGTTTGTGTGCAACCATGGGATTTGTGACGATCCCGTCGCGGCGATACGCTCGCTTGCCAAAAAATATAGAGTCACCACCCAGAGCTTTTGGTGTCCCGGGATACCTATATCATTTTTCTAATCACCAATGTGCCACAAATATAACTCTGAATTTGATCACACCAAAGGCTCTTGGGTAGGGGCTTCGGTTATCGATCGGGAAGGTGTTAGGCACACGATCAACCTGCTTATCGCGGTCTCTACTAACTGCCAAAATAAAGTAAAAGAAAAGAAAATGGTTTCCTCTTGCCCAAGTGGGCCTTAAATCCTATTTGTGCCCCTCCGTTCCTACCAAAAATTCGGCTGCGTAACGGCATAAATGGGAGGATAGGAAATGCTAAAAAGAGATAGGAGAAGAATGGGGAGAGCTGGAGCCCTCGAGCCCTTGTAGCACTGTAGGTGAGCCTTGCGTGACTTTCATTGATGAGCTTTTGAAGGCCTCGTATGGTATGGAATGAGATTCTAACTCCTAAGGCTTAAAGCTAAGAGGTAGAGTGAGGGGTCTAGGGGGTAGCACACACCTAGGCTAAGGGTTTTGGATGCAAGAATGAGCTTGGGATGAGGTTGGGAGATTTTGGAATTTATGTGAAAATGGGGCACAAAAGGGAGGAAGAACTTCTCACTTTGAGCTCTTTCTCTCTTAAGCAAATTTCTCAACCCTTAAAACCAAGGGAGGGGGGCTCTATTTATATGAAATGGGTGGATTAGGAGACCACTTAGATGCTAATTAGTGTTAGCAATTAGGTAATCTTACATCTATGGATTCCTAGGGTTTTTGGAGCCTTGGAAGGTGTGAAAAGGTCCTCCAATGGTGGATGATAGGGAGGAGCTTTAAGTAACCTAATGGGTTATAAATAGGGTGCAAAAGGGTGTAACAGATATATCAAAACACACCCCAAAGACCCAGGTGGTCAACAAGTCAAACCCTAAACACGAAATTCGAAGCAAAACCAAAGGGTACTGTTCATATACCTAGCACACCTATTAGTTGCGCCAGGCAAATGTATAGTAAAATAGTGCCGAACAGTAGCCTAGAAGTTGGCTTCGCGAGGGTGGGGTCCACTTTAATGCTGGCGCAACTAATAGTTGCACCATGTAAAAATATAACTGGCGCAACTATTAGTTGCACCAAGCCATTTTTGGGGAGAAATGGCCTGGCGCAACTATTAGTTGCTCCAAATCCCTAGGGGGCCAATTGAAATTACTCTTTTGCCCTCCGAGTTTGAATCGCCATATTTTTTTATGTATAACTCCGATTGGGGCGATTCTTGGCTTGTTGGAAAGCTGATGACTTTTACTTTTTAATTATATGAGATTCAATCATAGTAAAAGGTCATAGCTAGTCTTGGTGCACCACTCCTCTTCCACTACTCGGAAGGGTTAGGTCTAGACTCGGAACGGGTTTTAAGGGTCAAGATTGGTTTCTAAGGGTTTGGGAAAGTTCTTAAGGGATCTAGGATGATTCCTTAGGATTTAGAAGGGTTCCTAAGGGTTTTAGGGTGGTTCCTAAGGGTTCCATACATGCCATTAACAGCTCGGAAGCGCGCCTCTCTCGAAATATTTCTCAATTAGGCCTTGGGCCAAATTTGGGTGTCTATAGATGCCCCTCTTTGGTATCTTATCACCAATGATCGAATGCTAAAGAAAAGAGACATTCGAAGAGGCCCAAGGCATCACTGACGAGTCCGCCGCATTCATAACGAACTTCAAACATCAGATGAGTAACATGGTGAGAAAATGAAAGCCCTGAATGTCAGGCTAAACATTCGTTTCTCAAGGTAATCGGTCCCCAAGCGCTTAGCGACATTACTAGGCATAATCGAGGTGGAACGAGTTGTGAAAGCCCTATATGCCAGGCCAAATATTCACTTCTCGAGATGATTTTGAAGGTATTTGATGTTTAAGATTCATTCTGAATGCAACAGCTTCGTGAGTAAGAGGGGTGATCAACCCACATTCAAAGAAGGCATGAAGTAAACATACGCAAGGCTCCATAGTTTGTGTCCAATCCTACGAGGCATTTGATTGTCCCATCTGACTATTCGTGGGTGCCCCTGCTAAAAGCAAGGTTCTAGGTCTTTGGGCGAACCCATAGATCTCAAAGTTTATTTAGCACGACTGCCCAAGCAAAGTGAATAGATGTCACAACACTTTTGAGGGAGGACATGCCATTTTCGAAAGCGTGCCATGGATCAACATGACCTAGAGCATCCAGCTTCAACTACCTTGAACAGATCCAACCAAACATTGGGCACCTCTTAAAAGGGACATCCAATCCTGGTTTCTGCCAACAATAATTATAAACATCATTTAACTATGTATAAACATGCACCCATTAAGGGCGATAAGCAGCAAAGGCGATGGAAGCCCCAACCCAGACCTGCCCGGGTACAATTTATGAGAACAAACGATCATCATACAGATACCCAGACGCATGGTGTACACTTTACAGAGATACCACTGCCAATACAAGTTTTAAGCCTACAGAAAATAAAGGAGAAATGAACCCTTTTGGATGCATGGTTGCAGATAGTTTGATTGATACGTAATCTCATCCTCAACAGGTTGGTCTCAACTAACGATTGACCTTTTCCAATGGAGAATCTGAAGCTTAAGACACTTAAGTTCATATGAATCCCAAACAGAGTGCTTATCGTAAAGATTTAGCAATGGAGTTGACTTGATCGAAATATTGACTGTTTGACCGGGACTGAAACCGTTGCTCCTACCTTAAAGTTGGATCTAGAATCCAAGGCGTGCCTTGGACTTAGGACGTTACTATAATACAGTGGTGTTGCTGATAAAATATTGATATTTTACCGCATCAGAGCACACATGTGCGTAGCTCTGTGGGGAAACACAGATTTATTCTTCTTCTCTTTTTTCTTTTTTCAAAGATTACTTTTTCCATTTTTCTTAAAAACAAGCATTATCTGGACCTTGAACCCTGGGAAGCACACGCCCAGACAACGCATACCAAGAGCCCGTGCCTTCGCAATAGTTTGCGACGAAACTGAAGCCAACATGCTCAAGTTCATGTGATATCGAAAAGATCGGCTCAGAATTGGGTATCCACCGAAGGATACTCAATCTTAGCCTCCGTCATCAATGAAGTTACAAATGAAGAACTATGCATAAACATGCACCCATTAGAGGCGATAAGCAGTAATGGTGATGGAAGCCCTGACCTGAACTTGCCTGGGTACAATTTACGAGAACAAATGACCATCATGGAATACCCAGACATATGGCGTACACTTTACAGGGATACCACTACCAATACAGGTTTTAAGCCTGTAGAAAAATAAAGGAAATGAGCCCTTTTGCATGCATATTTGCACATAGTTGTCTGACGTAGTTTCATATCTAACAGGTTGGAATCAATCCAATAATGGATCTTTTAGAGGACGGAGTTATCCGAACCTCAAACCTCATAGGGCGCTCTCCTAGATAGTGCAGACCAAG
Organism: Chloranthus sessilifolius; assembly: GCA_021018995.1. Classification (NCBI taxonomy): domain Eukaryota; kingdom Viridiplantae; phylum Streptophyta; class Magnoliopsida; order Chloranthales; family Chloranthaceae; genus Chloranthus; species Chloranthus sessilifolius. The sequence goes on along the minus strand of CM037595.1, from coordinate 16,961,645 downwards.
AGTTTACACCTCCAAGAATATCACGTGACGAACTTGAAGTACAAGGCACTCAAGTTTACCTAAAACCAAAATATGGAGCGATCAGGGTGAAGATATAGAAATGGAATCAATCCGATCCAAGCATTGACCGTTTGATCGGGATTGATACCGTCGCGCCTACTTTGAAATAGGATCCATGGATCCAAGGCAAACCTTAGACCTAGGACATTAATTTTGCACAGCTACGTTGCCGATAAAATATTGACATTTTACTGCATCGAAAATACGCGAGTACATAGCTGTGCGTAAAAAGTTCACAGATTTATAATTTTATTTATTTATTTATTTTTATTTTTTCACAATGATTTTCTTTTTTTTTCTCCCTTTTTTTTTAATAGACCTGACGTCGGTGGTGAGGTACTTTATCTAATTTGTCCATCGCCAAGAGGTTGTCGGCTTCGAGGCTTCGAACCGTTTTGATCTTCCTGCACATTCTTAAGAAAATGCCAGTCTCATTTTTTTTGTTTATACATATATAAAGAAAATGCATCCTAAATAATAGAAGGAGATGTAAATTTTTACCTATACTTTTTTAATTTCAAGATATTTTTTAGATTTTTGTTTTCAGAGATTTTTTATTATTTTTCTTCCTTTTTGAGATTGAAATATGATGCTGGAACTATGTACAGGGAAATGAGTAGACATATATGCACATTTTTTGGTATTTCGATTTTTCTTGATTTTTTTTTTTTGGTTTTTTTTTTTTTTTTTGGATGTCTTGACGGTGAGGAAGGAGTAACGGGTCCCATTTTGAGCATAGTCGAACTCTTTTATGCAGTTGAACCTGAGTGAGTTTTCAGATTTTACCAAGGCCAGAATGTTAATCCCTTTAGATTGAGTCAAACCTTTCTCCTTACCTTGAGTCATGCGTTTGACAAAGAAATTTCACAAAGACAATTCTAGTTGGGACCCGTCTTGAACTAACATAAGCGGCCCAGTCGAAAAAAGGGTATCAAAGAGAGTAACCAAGAGGGCTCCTCAAGCATCAGTCTTCTCAATCAGTGCAAACCTTTCTTTTCTTTTTTTTTCTTCTTTTCTTTTAATTTATCTCCTTTTTTACTTGTGGCGCCCTTTCGGGTTTTTACCACATCCATGGGTTTAGCTCTCTTATTCCAAACGCCCTTTCGAGTTTTCACCTGGTCCGCACAAACTCGTTGTTTTTACCCGTAGCGCCATTTTGGGTTTTCACCACGTCCATCTTGCTTTGAGCTTGTATTTTTATTTATTTTTTCTTTTTTTTTTTTTTTTTTTTTTTTCAAAAAAGCCACGACATAAACGTCAATTCCGTCATAGCCGGTTGGACGGGGTCTTGGTGTCGTCTCACAACTTGGCTTGTGTTGACTTAATAGATATTATGACTGCTTATGAACCTAAAAAGAGGGCTTTCTTCAGGGTGTAACTTGGCCATGGGTTAGGTTAGGATTTGAAGGTATGCTAGGCTAAAAGGGTTCCTTGATACGGCTTCAATTTTCTCATCATACTTCCTTTCTTAGGGGTTTTACTGTACATGCCCCATGATTCTTTTATTTTTTTCTTTTTTCTTTATCTTATTTCAGGCAAACTCTTTTTTGAGGTTTTGCTTTTCCGATTTTTTTAGATTTTGATGGTAACTTTACTTCCTTTTTTGTATATGTACGCACAAATTTTTTTGGGAAGGGGGTTTACTTTGAAGAAAGGCCTAGGCTCAAATGGGGAAGTAAAGGATATCATCATTTTTAGGGATGCTTTTTGGCTACTGTATTTGGAATGATGGCCTCTTTTTAGTAGTTCTTAAGCAGTCACGTATCTGTTTCACCAATACTTACCTTATCGCGATAGACTAAGAGTAGAACCGTCGGACGTATCCAGTGTTGATGGGCTCAGGAAGATGATCTCCATCCATGGTAGCGAGGAGGATGCTGTATCCCGATAGCACCTGTCAAACGAAATAGGTCCTTCCCAGTTGGGCTTCAACTTCCCTCTCGAATCGACATGGAGGGATGGGAAGATCCTCTTCAATACAATGTCTCCTACCTTTAGATCTCGACCAAAGACACGTTTATTGTAAGCGTGTGCGATTCGCCCCTGGTAAACTTTAGTGTGAGACAAGGCTAGGAGTCTCTTCTTGTCTAATATGTTCAATTGTTCAAAGAGGGATCTCTCTCTCTGCTTTGGGTAAGCCGGATTCCATGAGAATTCAGAGCGAGGGTACTTCAACCTCAACCGGTAGGACGGCCTCAGTTCCATACACAAGGGAGAATGGTGTTTCCCTTGTAGCAGTATGGATCGATGTTTTGTAGGCCAACAAAGTAAACGGTAGCATTTTGCTCCAATCTCGGTAAGTGACGACCATTTTCTCGAGGATGCGGACGATTATCTTGTTCGCAGCTTCCATGGCTCCATTAGTTTGAGACCGATAAGGTGACGAGCAATGGTGCTTAATTTTGTATTGCTCGCAGAAGGCTCAGATGCGCTTATTCACAAAGTTTATGCCGTTGTCTGTGATAATATCCTTGGGTACTCCAAATCGGCATATAATATTATTTTTGAGAAACTTCTCGACGTGACTGGCCGTAATGTTGGCATATGACGTAGCTTCTACCCACTTGGTGAAGTACTCAATGGTGACGATGATGAACTGATGTCCATTTGATGCTTTTGAATTAATCATTCCGACGATGTCAAGTCCCCAGGTAGCAAATGGCCAAGGAGTGGTCATGCAGTGAAGATCGATGGCAATAGTGTGTATCAGACCAGAGTGTTCCTGACACTTGTAGCATTTCTGGACATGTTTGTAGCAATCTGATTCTCTCATGGATCTCCTTCATGATATTGATCACTTCACTTTCTGTAAGACACCTTAGCAAAACATTATTGTAGGATCGCTTGTAAAGGCACTCCCCACAAATGACGTAGCCTGCTGCTAGACGTTGAATGGCTTGTCGGTTCGTCTTGGACGTACCATCAGGGAAAGTTAGCATCTCGAGGATATTTTTGATATCTGAGAACCAAGGTGGCTCATCATCAGGCTTTGTAAGTTCCTCAATCTAGAGGCAGAAGGTCGGCTCATTCAGCTGCTCGATCATGATCGGCTTCATCTCAGCGCCATATGGGATTTCTATCATTGATGCCAACGTCACTAATGCATCGGCGAAGCGATTACTTATTTGAGGGACATATGAGAATGTCACATCTTGAAAGCAGGCGATCAGATCCTCAAGGTGCTCATGGTAAGGGATCAGTTTCACATATTTCATCTTTCAGTCTCTATTTGTCTGGCATATGATCAACTGTGAATCGCCAAACACTCGAAGGTGAGTTACATTTAGATCTAGAGCCACCTGCAGACCAGCGGCACAAGCTTCGTATTCAGCCATGTTGTTAATGTAATGGAAATTGAGCTTGATAGAGACGGGTACGTGGGATCCTTTCGGCAAAATCAGAATGGCACCAACTCCCTGACCCTCGACATTTGTTGCCTCGTCAAAGTGCATTACCCAAGAATCTTTTGCTTTTTTTATATTGTCTTCTGTCATGAACAGAATGTCCTCATCAGGGAATTTGGTTCTCAAAGGCTCATAATTTGGCAAAGGATTATCGGCAAGATGATTGGCGAGTGCCTGCCCCTTAATCGACTTCTGAGTGACATATGTGATGTCGAACTCAGACAATAAAAGTTGCCATCGTGTAGTTCGCCCAGTGAGAGCTGGCTTTTTGAACAAGTATTTCAACGAGTCCATGCAGGCCAAAAGTAGAACGGCTTGGGATAGCACGTAATGACGGAGCCTCTAAGTAGCCCATACAAGAGCTAGGCATTCTTTCTCTAGATGAGAATAGCGTGTTTCATAATCAATAAACTTCTTGCTCAGATAGTAAATGGCCTCCTCTCTTCTTCCCCTCTCATCATGCTGCCCTAAGACACATCCCATCGAAGCTTTCATCATAGAGAGATATATCAAGAGTGGTCTCCCTGACTCGGGTGGTACCAACCCAAGTGGGTTAAGGAGGTAGCCTTTGATTTTATCGAACGCTGCCTGACAATAGTCATTCCATTCGACGGGCGAGTTCTTCCTTAGTAGCTTGAAGATCGGTGTGCAGATTGGAGTTAGTTGTGCAATAAACTGACTGATATACTGTATTTTGCCACCCTCTAACTTCTTTCTCAGTAGATGGTAGTGGCATTTCTGTAATAGCTTTGACTTTGACTGGGTTGACCTCGATTCCTCTCCTACTGACGATGAACCCCAACAACTTCCCGGACATAGCGCCAAATGTCCACTTTTGTGGATTCAGACGTAACCTATATTTTCTCAGTCTCTCAAACAATTTCTGGAGGTTTACCAGATGGTCGCCTTGCTCCGGTGACTTGGCGATCATGTCATCGATGTACACTTTAATCTCTCGATGCATCATGTCGTGAAACAACGTAGTCATATCTCTTTGATATGTTGCACCGACATTCTTCAACCCAAACGGCATGACTCGGTAGCAAAAGGTTCTCCATGGAGTGATGAACGTAGTCTTCTCTCGATCTGCCTCTACCATCTTTATCTGATTGTATCCAGAGAATCCGTCCATAAAAGAAAGCATCCCGTGCTTGGCAGTATTATCGACCAAGATGTCGATGTGCGACAAGGGGAAATCATCCTTCGAGCTCGACCTGTTCAAATTATGGAAATCGATGCACATGCAGACCTTTCCGTCTTTCTTTAGTACTGGCATAATATTGGCTAGCCACTATGGGTATTTGGATACCATGAGAAACCTCGCATCATACTATTTGATGACCTCATCCTTGACTTTCAGCATCCACTCTGGTCGGATACGTCTCAGCTTCTGTTTAACTGGCTTCATATCAAGGTTGAGAGGCAACTCATGCTCGACCAAATCGGTGTCCAGACCTGGCATGTCCTCGTACGACCAGGCAAAAACATCTTGGTATGATCTAAGGAAGTTAATCATGATTTTCCTTTCTTCGGGAGATAGTGACATTTTGATCTAGGTAATTCAGGGAATCTCCTCGGTCCCTAAATTGACGTCTTCAGTTTCCTCGACAATGGGGGTATGGCCATGCTCAAAGTCAACAAACCGGTCAAGGAGTTCATTGGGGAGCTCCTCCAAAGGACTCCTCGTCCAGACTCGTAACTCCTACCTTTTCTTGTATTTCTACAGGAAAGGGGTCGATTTTATGTGGGACGGGCATTTAAATTAAGGTATATTTTTGTGAGACTTTATTTAGAATTTTAAAAGACAATATTTCTAGGTTTTGTATTTTTTCAACTGTTTTGGGATTTTATGCTTTTTCAATGTTTTTGAGATTTTTGTTTTCTTCAGAGACGGTCCCTTGGCAAAGTCGGTTGCTATATATACAAGGTATTGTCTGCTAAGGACTTATCTTACTTTTTATAGGTTTTTTTTTGTTTGAGAAATAGGTGCCAAATTGTAGGCCCCTCCCTGCTTCCAGAGTTTGGGGCAAAGATGTCCAATTGCATACCTGACTTACTACCCCTTTACCTTTATAGGATGGAGGGTGTTGACTGATATGGCTTTTTGGAGTCAGCCTCCATCATATTGATCCACATTTCATCTGAGATGATGTCCTCAAACGTCAATATCGTTTTGTGGTGATTTACCATAGGGGGAGTCTGTTCATGTACTGGCCATCGTTCTTCGAAAAGGGACAATGCCGCCAAATCTATCTCCAAGCTAGGAAGGGTAATGTGGGGATTGATGGGATGGACAGGGGCTATAGGTTTGTGTGGGTCAAATGGGTTACTCCATTTCGATCGATCTTTACGACCCCAACATTGACAAAGGAATCCCTGATGTGCAGCCTAGGGTGAGGTTTCTCTTCAACGTTGATTCCTCGAGCTCTCACTGCTGCGGTGACCCTGGCTTTCTCTTTAGCCTCTTGGACCTCTTCCTCCGTGGGCGTGTAACCTAACCCGAATCGAACCTTCTGCCCCTTAGCAATGACTGGCTCTTTCCTTCCTTGTAATCTGGGCCCCAGACCCCTTCCTTTTTGATAGCCCCACTTTTGGAGCATAGTCACCACTGCCACCATTCCACCTCCAGTTTTAGGCATGATGCCCTCAATGGGCTCCGGGAGTATCGTCGACACCTCATATTCAAAACTGTGGAGGTTGACATCCTCAGCGGTGTGCGGTACATCTAGTATATTCGGTTTCTCAATGCTATTGGTGGCCTTTTCTTTCTCACTGTGCCCCTCTTCGATGATTGTAATAATCTTATGCCTAGATACAATTTGAGTTTTTGGTGTAACGTGGAAGGTATGGCTCCGACTTCGTGCAACCACGGGCACCCCGATAATAGATTAAATGAGGATTTAATGTCCATTACTTGAAACAAAATGGAAAAGGTCATTGTCTGGATTAGCAACTCAAGATCAACTTCTCCTATTATTTCTCTCCTGGTATTGTCAAAACCTCTAGCACTGGTTCTTGTGAGCCTCAACATGTATGGATCTACTCCAATCTTTATGGTGGTTCTTAATGGGCATATATTCAATGCGAGCCCATTATCGATTAGAACCAACGGGATTACCATATTTTCAGACTCAACGGTTATATTCAAATATTTTGAGTGACTACCTCCTTCCTCTGGTAAGTCAGCATGAAAAAATGAAATAGCATTCGGAGCCATCACTTAACCAATTATCTGTCTGACCTCATTTGGGCTAACTTGGAGCGACACATGCGCATTTTTTAATGCCCCTATTAATTCTTGGAAATGGAGTGGTGACGTCATCAACAGATCCCATACGGTTATATGGGCGGGCATTCTTTTCATTTGAGTCTCTAGTATATATTGTCGATTCATTTTCTTGAATGGGTTCACTGTGCTATCTTTCTTCCCCTCTGGCTGGGCTTGTACTACTGTCGGTGTTTCTAGCTGCTTAAAGATCTTCCCTAACCTAGTTATAAAGTCCACGGCTCCCTCTCTGCTGCTGCCACTGGCGTTAGCATTGGTTTGCTCGTAGCTCAGCGGGACGTGATGTGGATCATAGGTTGGTCCTGAGAGCTGAAATTGTATGGTTGTCGGTACTTGAGGTGCATGTACAGATGGCTCAGGAGGTATGGGCAACACTTGGTTTACCTCGATGGTAGCAGATTGGGTGGCTAGATTGGGCCAAATGGGGGTGGTGGAGTTTGAGGGTGGTGGTACTGGGGGAAAAGGGGTAAAGGTAGGCCATTGGTAGTTGATGGGTTGTGGAGGATTGGGGGTTTGATGGGCCATTAGGTGATTGACGGGGGTGGTGGAGTTTACAGGTGGTTGAACTGGGGATAATGGGGTGGGTGCAGGCCATTGGTAGTTTATCGGTGGGGGAGGACTAGGGGCCGGTTGGTTTATTGGGTAATTGATGGGAGTGGTGGTGTATGGTTGATATGCATTTATGTGAACATAATTGATGGGTGTGGGTGATGAAAAGTACACCCTGAGATCCAAGGGTTAAATTTGTGGAGTCAGGTTGGGGAAATAATCTGACAAATTTAGGGGTTCAATCACCCCGATATTCCTTTCTTCAATATTTCTCGGCAATGGTGCTACATAGCTCTCCCGATCACTTATTTAATCGAACAGGTCAAACTCAAATTCCTTCCCATTTTCCTTTACCATCCCGATGGTGGGTCTAGGACCTGCTCCTCCAGTAGGATGTGGGGGCAATGGCACTTGATGGATATTTATGTGCTGGTTTGCTTGAGAAGGTGCTGGGGGAATGATCTTTCCATCATCGATTAAATCTATCGCATGCTTCAATGGGAAGCAGCGATCAGTCGGGTGACCCGGACCCTGATGAAAATTATAGTGAGTATTTGGATCATAGTTCCTTGGGATCGGGTAAAGAGGAGGTTGCGGTTGACGAATAGTGACTAATCCCTTTTCTACTAACAAGAGCAAAAGTACACTTAAAGATTGCTCCAGAGGTGTAAACACTCGATCATAATGGGATCTCCTCTGTTCAGGAGTCATCTGCATTCCCCGTCCTTTGTATCTGCTCAGTTCTAGCTGGCGCTGTGCGGCTTGAAATTGGAATGGGGTTATGTTATTACTGGGCCTAGTATTGGCAATGTTTTGAACATCGGCCCTTGTCCTCTTCTCAGTTCTTTGTTCTAAAAATTTCCTAACTCTACTAGCTTCACTTAGCATGTTCTTATTCAAACGGCCTTCCCTGATGGCGTCCTCACATCGACTAGCGTTCTTTAACAGATCAGCAAAGCTGGACTGCTGTTGGTACACCAAAAAGTTTGATATCACTGACATAGTATTTTTTGAGATCATCTCTATCTGCTCATCATCAGGTATTTTATTTTTTACTTGAGCTGCCAGTGCTCTCCAGCGTCCCAGATAATCGCTGAAGGTCTCATTCAAGTTCTGCCTCAAGCGGGCCAACTCCGACTTACGCGGCTCAATGTCTACATTGTAGACATATTATTCTTGAAAGAGGTGCGTCAAGTCCTTCCATGTTTTCATCATGGATGGTTCCAAAGATGTGAACCATCTCAAAGCCGGACCAGTCAAGCCCTTCTGAAAGACTTTTATTAGTAGTCTTTCGTCCCCTCCGTATTGGCACCTGTCCCCACAGTAGAACTTTAGGTGTGCAATAGGATTGCCGGTGCCGTTATATTTGTCGAAGGCCGGCATTTTAAATTTCAGGGGTAAGGGGACCTCAGCGAATAAACACAAATCTGTGAAGTCTGTGGCGTGGATTTTAGTACCACCCATTTTCATTAACTGCTTCTGAATTTTATCCAACTGTTCTTTCAGCTACTCTAACTCTTTTGATACAGGGGCTGCTTTCTCGGCCATTGGCTGGACTTCACTTTGGGCCACCAAGGGGTGAACAATTATGGAAGGAGGGTTAAGGCTGATCAATGCCCCAGCATAGGCTCCACTATTCCTAATCTCGTCCTCTTCATATTGTTGTTCGGCATAGTGTGCAGCGAGGGCGGGATTCTCTTGTTGGTGTTGCATTGGTTGGATGCGAATGGCATGAGCGGGGGTTGGGTGAGCCCATTGGGGGTGAGGAAAAGTTTGTTGGACGAAGGGATGAGTGAAAGTTTGGTTTTGGGGTGGGGCCTGATGGGGCCATTGGGCATGGGGAGTGGTTTGGAGATGGTCTTGGGGTACAGGACCATGGGAAAATTGGGTTTGGGGTATGGCATGGGTTTGGCCCAGGTATGATGGCTGGGGGAAATGTTGGGGGTATTGGGGGGTATGAGTGTTGGATTTAGGCTTGGGCCATGAAACCTTGATCGTGATAAGTTTGGGCCATGGGCCATTGGTGGGTTTGGGCTGTGGGTCCTGGGTGGGTCTAGACCAGTGGGCCTTGGTGGGTTTGGGCCATGGGCCCTTGGTGGGTTTGGGCCATGGGCCTTAGGTAGGTCTGGCCTAGTGGGCCTTGATGGGTCTGAGCCATGGGCTCTTGGTAGGTCCCGCCCAGTGGGCTTTGAGGGGTATGGGCCATGGGCCATTGGTGGGTATGGGCTATGCGCCCTTGGAGGGTGTGGGCTTAGGTCAAATGGGTTTAGGCCATGGGCCCTTGGGTATGGGTTCAGGTAATGGGCCCTTGAGTATGATTTTGGGCCATGGGCCCTTGAGTATGGGTGATGGGGTGTTGGGCCATTGGGCCTTGGAGATCATGGGTGGTGGGGTTTTAGGCCAACGGGCCTTGGTGAATGGTGGGGTTTTGGGCCAATGGGCCTTGGGGCATGTGGGAGACGGGGGTTTGGGCCATTAGGCCTTGGGGCATAGGGGAGATGGGGGTTTGGATGGTATGAATTATGGGGGGTCGATGGGGGTCATGGGGGAGTGTAACATAGAGATTAGCTAGGGTGTGAGATGGATTTACGGACATGGGGTGTGGAGGAGAGGAGACATTTTGGGAGGCCTTCCACATGGAGTAGACTTGGAACATCTCCTCCATCATGGTCATGGAGGGAGGGTCGGATGTGGATGGTGGATTTAAGGGGTGATGGGGTATAGAGGGAATGGATGTGGAGGATAAATTGGGCATGGCCCCGATAAAATCAGGCATGACCCTAGTAAGTGATGGAATATGGGGTGGATTGGAGGGATGAGGGGGCATATTAGGTGTGTTTTAGGATGATGAGGGGTATGGTGTGGAGGGGTAAGAAAAACCGGGCATGGCCTCAGTAAAAATGGGCATGGCTCGGATAGATGGGGGGTTGGTTAAGGCGGAAGTGGTGTATGTGAACGTGGGTGGATCGAGTCTATAGGGGGAAGATGGGAAATGGGGCATGGATGCGGATTGGGAGAATGGGTTTGGGTTTGTCATGAATGTGGATGGGAAAGGTGTTGAATTTGGCATGGGCATGGTTTGGGAAAAAGACAGGGGAGTTGGGGGTTGGACTTTGGATGTTTTGGGAGGTAGCGGTTGGAAAAATGGGGGCTCCAAATGGGCCGGTAACGGTAAAGGATGATTGGGTGAGGGGAATGGATGTGGAAATGTCTCCCGAATGGGAGTGAGTTGGAGAGTGTGGCGGGGATGAGGCGGGATCGGAGTAAGCCGGGTCCATCACCCACGACATTCTACGGGAATGGGTTAGGTAAGGGTGCCTTGGATAAGGCCCAAAAATCCTCCTCCTCCCCCTACGGGACGACGGAGGGCAAGATGATGCCATTGTGCCGACACCACAAAGATTCTATTTTTAGCTTTTGATTTGATTTTTATTTATTTATTTTTTATTTTTGGAGAAAATTTTGTAAAAAAAAGGTTCCGAGGCCTTGGAATTCCCTTCTCGGGTGGCTCTCGTACCCTAATTCAAGACCCACGGTGACGATTCTGACGCACTTCGAAAGAATCGAAGGAGGACCTTTGATCTATTGAAGGCATAAAAATCGAGGCAAACAACTCGATCCCCCAAAATAAGTCAAAAAGAAGTTGCCTTCTTTTGACCGGTGGGGGCGTATTGGGTGTCGGAGATGGCGGAGCCCAAATAGAGGTACTAAGCACACTAATCGGGAGACTCGGGAGTGAGAAAGCCTCAGATTTCGAGCTGCTGCAATCCAAGTAGATTTGATGCAACTAATACATGCGCCAAGGTACCAGGGCCTCTTTTCTAATAGTTGCCACTGCAGTCCAATAGTTGCGCCAGCTTTAAATTCTCCACTTTTACCTTGGCGCAACTAGTAGTTGCGCCAGGCAAAAATGATGCTTTAGAGATTATGACAGCAGGGAACAGCAACCTGAAAATGGGTCTTTTTTTTTTAGGTTTTATGGAAGCTAGGCTTCCAGGAACTGAGCTGTGTTTGTGATCTGTTCTCTCCTCACCGCACCTAAATGGTTTGAGTCCAGTATAACTCGCTAGCGCGCTCCCGAAGGGTTTTAAGCTTTGGAATGGGAACCCACCCGATATACCTTCAGCGCAAGCACCTTCTCAAATACTAGGTAGGCTGGGACTTTTCTGGATCATCACCACTAGGGGCTGCCACCATACTAAGACCTGGGTGGTTGTATGTGTGCCTAAACCCAACCCTTTTAAAATCTACCCAGTAAAAACAAGTTAATTAAGCTCCCTATTCTTTGTTCAATTTTAATTTTTTCAAAACTATTTTTTTTATGGAGGTTTTCTTTAGTTCAAAGACCGGGGGTGATGACCCCGTGCCGCCATTGCAGGCCGGCGTCCACTGTTGGGATATGGGTGCACAAGTAGGCCCGCCAATCGGCTATGGCACTTTAAATGACAGAAAATTAAAGGAATTAAAAGACAATGCTCAAGTAGGCCCGCCAATCGGCTAAGGCAACTAAAATGACGGAAAAGTAAAGGAAATTAATAGACAATACGCATGTAGGCCCGCTGATCGACTAAGGCATGTAAATGACGAAAATGCTCAAGTAGACCAGCTGATTGCGTGTCGTTCATCAAGCGCGTAATCACCTCAGAGTTCTCGTGACCGATGCCTATTTTTCCTCGGTAGGTTCTGCAGATTCAGTGTTAGTTGCTCCTTTTTATGGTTTCCAAGGCAAGCTCCAAACGGTGGATCCTAAAGATCCTCGGTGTGGCTTTCCGTGAGACACTTTCTTTTCTGTCGGCTCAGGGCAAGGGGAAGAGGCTGTCATCATTTGAATTTGTTCAAGGCGCGTTCCTCCTCTGGGCTTCTCCGAGATTTCTAATTTCCTAAATAAATCCAAATTCGTGCACTGCCTGAATGTGTGGATTTTAAGTTTCTTATTTTAAGTTATATATTCAAAGGGTATGCCCTCGGTGTGTTTTGTAATGATTTTTTTCATTTATGAAGTAATTATGTTTCTTTCATTTATCACAATTTCTATTTAGGTAAATTTTGGTTTGGTTTATCTTTATAGCTTGCTTCGACTTTTTTGGGCGTGATGCTTATTTACTTAAATTTAGTCTGCTCTTGTTTATTTATTTTGGTATGAGGTGTTGTTGGGAGCATTTTTTTTTAGTGTAGTTTAGTCTAAGATCAAGTGCGTAAATTGATGGGGGGCATTTTTTTTTCATCATTTTTTTTTGTTTAGTTCGGTCTTAGTTGAAGTGATGTTGGGGGGCATTTTTTTCATTTTTTGGCACGAGGTATATATTTTTTGTCATAAGTTTTTTTGGATTGGTCTGAGCAAGGGCGTAGTTTAGGCCGGTAATTAGTGTTGGAAGTCTCCTACTTTGGTCTTGTGAACCTGCTATTCTGGGCATATTTTTTATGTTTCTAAGAAATTGCGCGCTTCCCTACGAGTGCATAATCGAATTGCACGCTCGAATGGAAGCGCGTGTTTCAGAGGGTCAGAAGGTCATTAAGCACCAGCGTTCGGTCATTTAATTGAGTTCAGCGCATGGTATGGGGCGTAGGATTAAGGCGGTGGCTGGTCACTATTGCCGCGACTGATGGTATTCGTGCACGCAGGTTCGAGAGCTTGAGGTGATTACGCGCTTGATGAACGACACGCAATCAAGTGGTCGGCTTGGGTTGAGCGGGTGACAATCCGTTTACGCGCTTGGGGATGGGCGCTTGATCCGAATTAAGCGCAAGGACCATGGTGCATGATTCCGTCAAGCGCGTGTGTTCAAGCGTACGATTCAGTTTCCTAGTGCTCTATTTTTTATGATTTCTTGTGATCCAATCGTCTGTTTCAGGCACCGTTTCTTCTTCTTTTTTCTAGTTTTTTGAGTTTTTCGTTCTAGGATGGAGGGTGAGGGTATTGGTGGGTGCGATCTTACTATTTCTGAGTTAGTGAGGATGATGATGGGGGAGGTAGGTGAGACGTCTGAGGCTCGGGCTAATGTTGTCGTCGGGGAGGACGTCGGGGAGATAGTTGGAGAGGAGTTACCAAAGGTTGACCAGATGGAGGCTAGGGAGGAGGTGCTTGAGATTGAGCGGGTTATGGTTAAGGAGGAGGGTGAGAGGGTCGAGGGTGATAGAGCTGGAGATGAGGGGGCTGAGGAGCACCAAGGTGAGGAGCATCGGGATCGCAGACACTTCCCACTGGAGGATTTCTTTGCTCGAGGCCGGGTAGGTACTCTTGAGCAAGAGTTTCTCCACTTATCTTAGGCATTTATTTTATGACATAGGCTTGTTATGATCTGGAAACCCTTTTAATTTATGTCGAACCTGCATCGGTTATTGATTGTGTACTCACTCATGCATCATGACGGCATCTAGAAGTAGGTCATGTTTCTATTCAGTTGCTCTTATCATGTTTTGTGTATTCGTTATGAGTTATCATAATATTTTTGGGTCATATTTTATTTTCTTTTAGCTTTAAATATGTGCTCATCTTTCATCATGGGTATGCATATTAGTCTTATTTTCTTCTGCTTGTGTTTCATTCAATAAGAGTCCCTCGTAGTTGGCTATCAGCTCGGCGTGGACCGAGTCCCATACATGGTATCGCGCCTTGCCAGATTTCTAGCGAGCGCAGTTGGTATATTTTGGCTTCGAGCCAATCTTGGAGCTAGAGCCCTTTTAGGTCAATCGTGGCGCGACGATTCTGGAGAGATGGAGGGAGGTGCATCAGGCGCTTCTCTTTCCAGTAGGCATGATTTTACTAACTCAGATGACTGGGTCCACATCACCGGTCTTCATTTTGAGGGCGAGCTGATCACGGGGCAGATGGCGGGAAATTATTTAGAGGTGTGTGAGGATATTCTGGGTGTACCGTATAGATCAAGTGGATCAGGGCCAGGTGTAGTTCGAGTCACCTAGTTCTTCAATACATTCGCTAGCGGTTTCATTCGTTCGAGGAGTCATTCGGAGGCGAGGGCATCTTACGAGGCGTGTTATGTGGTGTTGGCAGGTCGGGAGCCCGTGGTTGAGCCGGGGTTGGCTACGAATAGAGTGCTCGGAGTGTTCCTGATGCACTTCCTCGATGTGGTACTTTTTTCTTCTTCGACTTGAGGATGCGTCACCGAGTTGTTTCTGATGGTTTCTTAGGGACTTAGATCGGGTCCCTACTTACATGTGGGGAGCGGCCACATTGGCGCATCTCTATTAGCAGCTTTATCGTCGGGGACGAGGTGTCGCTACGATCGGAGGTTTCCTTCCCTTCCTCTAGGTGAATTTTAGTTAATCAATGTCATGACGTCTTCAATTTTTTTTTTTTGTCGTTTAATAGTAACATCTATTTAGCATTTCTCTTTTGTGTTATTTTTTTTTAGTTCTGGGTGTATGATCATTTCACTTTTCTTCATCCAGAAATTCCATTAGAGGTGACATTCATGTTCCCGCAGATGCATGTGTAGAGGGCAGCACTACGGGGTCGTCACTAGTCTTCGGATCTTTAGACTGCACAGGGTCTTTTTGAGGATATGCATGCGGGGCAGGTATATATAATCTTGTTCATTTTGTTTTGTTTTGTTTTGTTTTGAGTTTTTAGGCTCTAAGGATTCATTGATGGGTTGGCTTGCTTATTTGGTTAGGTGATTTAGAGGCCATACGCGGCCGAGGAGGATGCAGGTGTGCCACTGATCCTGCCTAGTCAGCCCTTTGATGTGGACATATGGGTCCATTATTTTGAGAGGGTGGAGAGGATCCACCTATCTCGGATAGTGCGGCAGCTGGGGCTCGCTCAGGGAGTCCCTCTGGAGATTCACCATAGGGTGGCGAAGAGGATGACCGGCCCCCTTGGCCGGAACTTTGCGAAGCGGATGGCGCTTTAGATAGCGGATTTAAGAGTTGGGGGGACCAGGGTGACAGGGGAGCGTGACGAGGCGGATG
Source organism: Chloranthus sessilifolius (assembly GCA_021018995.1). NCBI lineage: Eukaryota > Viridiplantae > Streptophyta > Magnoliopsida > Chloranthales > Chloranthaceae > Chloranthus > Chloranthus sessilifolius. The sequence continues at coordinate 16,946,414 of CM037595.1, read as the reverse complement.
TCTGAGAGTATAGGAGATGGTTCAGTGCATGGGGTGGTGGGCGCCTCTTCACACGTCCCTTCCACTGGAGTGGCTCTTTCACGATCTGCGAGCCAGAGTTGGCGTCGACATTGAGGGAGAGGCTGGCTGCATTGGAGCAGGGCCATGTCATAGTGAGCATGCAAGGGGAGATAGATGCTATCCATAGGGCGATGGAGCAGATGGGATGTGCTCCTCGTTCGGATGAGGATATGCTACACTCCTTGGTCCTCTCGATGGCTCAGGCTAGGGGAGCGGAGGATGAGTTGGGGGCTCGGCTAGCGGAGACTCGACTGCTCCTAGTGAGTTAATTTATTAGTTTTTATATTATGTGGACTTGGTCTTCTGGTCATTCTGACATGGTTGTGATGTCTCATTTTATTTTGGATAGTCTGAGAGGGAGGCTAAGGTTGCCCGTCAGAAGGCCCTACTGGAGGTTTATCGCAGTCAATAGCAGGCCGACCGAGAGGTAGCGGCCAGTCTGTGATCTAAGATTGATCGATTGGTAAGTGTCCATATGAATGTGGTTTTGGTTAATTATTAGCATGACTTCACCAACTGATGTGTTTATTGTTATTCGTAGAGAGTCGAGCTCACTGTTGGAGGTCCCGTTCCGGCATTTGATCCATCTTCAGTTGCTTGCTCTAGTCGGGAGGATTTAGCGATGGCTCAGCTTCGGGTCGAGCTAGAGCATTGGGTAAGTTTCATTCAATCTTTTATCTCATTTGTGTCATTGTATTAGTTTGTTATTATTGTTTTGCTTTCTTAATAGTTTACTAACATTATGTGGCATTTCAGTGTCGGATTGTCGAGGATCTTCAGACGAGGGAGGCGACTGCTGCCTCTCTACGCTCGGAGAGTCAGGTATAGTTTTTGGTGTAGTGTTCTTCAGTTTAGGTTATTTCATTCTATTTATTCTGACATATTCTATGTTGGATTGTTTGGTTCTCCACGCAGGCTATTCCAAACTCTACTCCCGAGGCTCCCCCTCAAGAGTCTATCCCTATCCCTTCTCAGGTATGTTTTAGTTATTGTGTTTATAGTTTATTTGTCATTATAGCGTTATCTGATGCATTTATTTATTCTCAGTGTTACAGCCCCCTATGTTTGTTGTTCCTTTCGTGCCGCATGCTCATCCAGTGACCGCTGCGACAGTTGGGTGCCTTCTAGAGGAGAGGCTGGAGCTAGTATAGTTCTTTCCCTTTCAAAGCTTTTTCTATATTCATATATATATATATATATATATATATATATACGTTGGTTTTCTTTGACTTGGTCTGGTTACACAAGTTGATTAGCTTGAGGCGTTGGAGGCGACACGTCGGATGACGCAAGTGGAGATGCAGGTGTCCCTCGATCGACTGTAGTATCGTCTGACGAGGAGTGACCAAGGGGCACGTAGGCCAACTAATCAGCTTGATGGATCGGAGTCGAGGGCTATAGATTCCTCGTCTGGGTAGTCTCATCGCACTTCACGTGATCGTGTCAGGGACGATGCTCATGAGGATTCGGTCGCTCGTGAGATTCTTGCCAGGTATGCTCCTCATTCTCGATCGAGGCAGTCTATTAGCCAGATGAGCGAGGGGGCTTCTATAGCGGGGCCACATCGTCTAAAGGTTCCGCCGACTCTGAGTGCCGAGATTATTTTTTTGGAGGATTAATCTACGAACCTCGGGGCTGATGATATTGGGGACAGCAGCAGTCATCCATCCCAGCGACAACATAGGGAGTAGGAGCGTGTGTATATATATTTTTTTTGCTTTGTGTGTGTGAGTTGTACATATAGGGGGATGCCCCCAGTGACAAGTGTAAAAAGAAGAGAGAACTTTGATGTACATATAGAGATTTTTGTTTAGATGTACCTGATCGGCTGCTCTTTCTTTTAGCTACCTCTTGCACCTATTTTTGCTTTCAGTTTCTTCAGCACCGTCGATCGTCATTGGGACTTGGGCGCTTCCTGAGTTGGCTCGGTGATGATTGAAGGTCGCTTTGTATCTGCACGTGTAAAGGTAACGCTATCAATAATTTTTATTCTCCCCCTTGCTTGTTTTCAAGGGGGTGAGTGTCTCAGACCGGAGCCTAGTAGTAAAAGATGAACATATGCTTCTTTTTTTTGCTTCTTTTTTTCTTTTTTTTGCTTTTTTTATTTAAAATAAAAATAATGCAATAGGGAAAGCAAATAATTAAGATAGAACATAAGTAAAAATAATAGAAAAATAAAATGCCCCAGCATAGGATCGTGGTAGGGTTGGCAGTATAGCATCTTCGGTAGCACTCTCCGGATGGTGACTTCGTTATCTCACATCTTCTTTGTGGACGAGTCGGCGCTTCTAAGGTGATTCTCTTTTTGACAAAAAAAAATACCCCAGTGTATAGATTCAGTGGAGCTTTTCTGGGTTTTAGATGAGCACTTTGGGTCTATAAGAAGTTATGGGTATATGGTGAGTTAGTTTTGAAGAAAGGTTGATCGGTACTGTCATCGAACCCAGGGAGGTTTCTTTGATTAGGTTAGTTGCATACGAGGGTTTACCTTAGGGTGATGGTCTTCCTATCCCATGGTTATTAGGGAGAAGTACGGTAAGTATAGTAGGTGATTGCATCAATCATCATTCATCAATTTTTGGTTTCATTTCTAGGAATATCCTGCAAGGCCTTTGATTTATCGTCCGAAATAAAAATAGAAGAGGGGGGTAAGGCTCAGTGATGTGGGGAATAGTTTGTATCTAAGGCTTTCCGAAAGGGATGAGTAACAATCTTTTTCTCAGAGGGATACAGGGAACCATGATCAAGCTCTTCGTCATGTTTCGGTGCCATCAGAATCTCATACTCTAGCTAGCAGAGGTTTGTCCTCCTCCCGCCACCTTACGACGGCATCTAGTAGTATAGGGACATCAGGGATGCCCTCGCAGTTTTGATTGATCCTAGCATCTTCATTTTTTTTTTGCTCTAACGTCTCCTCCAATGGCGGGGGAAGGGGAAATGAGAATCGGGTGTTACTTATGCTTTTGAAAGAGGTTAGGTAGGTCACTAATCCTTCAATCAGATTGCCTGAGCGAGAAAGTGGGCAATAAACTAAAAGTCTTAAGGATATTCTGAGAATTGACGACGTACGACCAATGAATGGGTCGTGACGACTACGGGGGTGATAAGTATAAGTATTTAACCATGAGATGTGATGGTCACAGGGCTAAGGGTAGTATTTTCTAAGGTACATGGCGTTCCAAGGGCAAAGGAGTTCTTACCTATCTCGTTTCGCCAGTTTGTATGCATTTCCAGGGTATGCGGCTGTTATAACATAAGGGCCTTCTGAGTTTGATTTCAGTTTTCCCTTCAGATGGGCATGCTTGGAAGGCATGATTTTCTTCAAGACTAATTCTCCAATATTAAAGGTTCGTTCAAGGACTTTCTTATCGTAAGCTCTAGCCACTCTCCTCTGATATACTTGAGCTTGATCACCTGCCCTTAGTAGGGTGATTCTCCTCTCATTTAAGGATAGCTCAAGATCGAGTTGAACTCGTAAGGATGGTACTTGTATCTCATATGGTAAGATTGCCTCCATCCTGTAGGTAAGGAGGTAGGGAGTTTGACCATTGGCTATACGAATAGAGGTCCTATAGGCCCAGAGTGCTTCTGGTAGTCATTCAGGCCAATCAGCTCCATTGCTTATTTCTACTGTGCGCTGTAAAATTTGAATCAATATTTTATTTGTAGCTTCTGCTTGTCCATTGCCTTGGGGAAACGGTGATGAGTGGCATAGATCGATGTTAAACTTCTTGCATAACTTCTTCATCTTCTCTATGATGAATTGCAGACCATTGTCGGTAATAAACATTCTAGGTACTCCAAACCTGGTGATGATATTCCGAACAATAAATGTTACGAGTGTTGAAGCGATGATTCTGACATAGGATTTAGCTTTTGCCCATTTGGTGTAGTATTCGGTTGCTGTAAGTATAAGCGCGTGCTTGTGAGTGTTCCCAACTGTATCTGTAAAAGGTCCAATGACGTTGAAGGCCCACATAAAAAATGGCCATGGCGAGGTCATAGTGGTCAATGTAACTAATAGAGCTTTGATGAGTGCAGCATGTTCTTGGCATTGCTTGCAGAATTGGGCGTAGAGGTGGCAATCTCTTATCATTGTCAGCCAGAAGTAGCCTTGTCATGTGATTTGATCGACGAGTCTCTGTCTACCGGCGTGGGCATCACAGGCACTAGCATGTGCTTCTCGAATGATGTATTGTCCTTCGACGGTTATGACGCATCGTAGCAGTACTCCTTTGGTGAAGGCTTCTTTGTATAATGTTTCACCGAGTATGCAGAATTGGGCGCATCAGTTCCTTAGTCTTCCGTTCAATCTTTGTGGCATATGGGGGGACGTGTTGATGCTTCGAGAAGTTTCAAATGTTGAAATACCATGGCTGTCCATCGTTGGTTGGTGATTTTTTAAATCTAAACATAGCGACTTCAGTTTCTGACTTGACATGATTTTTTGGAGTGATTGCTTCTTTTGGTCCCATGCTCGTGGGGAGGATTGGTAATTCTCTTTTGACGGTCCTTGCTATCTCGTGGGCAGGTACTATTAATTTTTTGATGAAGAAGGACTTGGTACTTTATCCAATAGGTATCTGGATGACCGAGGCTAATGTGGCAAGGGAGTCTGCGAGCTCTTTTTCTAATCTAGGGATGTGCGTGAAAGATATTCGTTTAAATTTTTTTACTAAATATTGAGTGGTTTCTTGGTATGCCATTAGTCTCCTTTTCTTAGTTTTCTATTCTCCTATAACTTGCGAGATTACTAGCTTGGAGTCACTGATGGTTCTCAGCTGTTTAATGCCTAATTATAGTGTTGCTAGTAGTCCAACTATGAAAGCTTCATATTCTGGGACATTATTAGTGACAGGAAAATCTAATAAAAAAGCCTTAGGTATGACAACTCCTTCCAGGCTTAGGAGGACTATCCCGATGCCTTTTCCTTTGTGATTTAGAGCACCGTTAAAATAAAGGGTCCATGACGTCTTATCGGGCTCTTCGTTATGAATCATGAGTAGGTCTTCATCGGGGAAATCCGCGTATATGGGTTCATCACTCAGGAACGGGAGATCTATGAGGTAATCGGCGATTGCTTATCCTTTGATCAACTTCTGCGTGACGTAAGTGATATCGAATTCTTACAAGAGCATATGCCAACGAGCATTCTTTCCTGATGTTGTGGGATGTTCGAATACGTACTTCAAAGGATCCATTTGGGCTAATACTAGTATCTTATGTGCTCCGAAGTAGTGTTGTAATTTGGTTGAAGCCCACACCAGTTTGAGGCAGGTCTTCTCCATCAGAGTATATTTCCGTTCGTACTCGACCATCGTCCTACTAAGATAATAGATAGTCTTCTCTCTTACCGTCTTCTTCATATTGCCCCAAAATACTCCCATTGCTTCGTCGTTCGCTGAGAGGTATAGGATTAGGGGTCTTTTAGGAACTGGTGGAGATAATATTGACGAGTTAAGGAGGTACTTTTTAATATTGTCAAAGGCTTGCTGGCACTGGTCATCCCATTTGTACTCAGTTCCTCCTTTAAGTAGTCTGTAGAAAGGGTTGCACTTGTCTGGATGTTGGGAGGTAAATCTCCTAATGAATTGCAATCTTCCTATCAGGCCTCGTAACTCTTTAATATTGTTGGGAGGTGGCATCCCAAGGATGGCTCTGACTTTTGCAGGATTGACTTTGATCCCTAGCTTGCTGACTATGAAATCAAATAATTTTCTGGAGGTGACTCCGAAGACACATTTCTTTGGATTCATTTTTAGCTGATATTTCTTAGCTCTTTGCAGCACCAGTCGAAGTGCTTCAACATGTCCTACTCTTGTTGGGACTTCACTAATGTGTTATCAATGTAGACTTCTACACATTTATGCATCATGTCATGAAAAATAGCCATCATGGCACGTTGGTATGTGGCTCCTGCGTTCTTGAGCCCAAAAGGCATGACGACGTAGCAGTAAGTTCCCCATGGTGTGGTGAAAGAAGTCTTCTCTTGGTCAGACTCTGCTAATTTGATCTGATTATACCCAGAGAAACCATCCATAAAGGATAGCATCTCATGTCCAGTAGTATTGTTGACTAGAGTGTCAATATGCGAAAGTGGAAGTCATCTTTTGGGCATGCCTGGTTGAGGTTTAGAAAATCAATGGAAACTCGTACTTTGCCGTCTTTCTTAGCGACAGGCACTATGTTGGCGACCCACTTGGGGTAGAGGATGACTCGAATGAATTTGGCCTTGTGTAATTTGTCAACTTCCTCTTTATCTTGAAGGGCTGTTTGTGGGTACATCCTATGGAGTTTCTACGTAATAGGCTTCGCATCGGGTTCCAAGATGAGGCAATGTTCTTCCGTAGGTTCTGCGATAGCTTGAGTTTACTTATCGAAATGCTTGATAACCTGTTGGAATTCTGGCTCTTCTTTGGTGACTAGTGTTCCTTTTTCATTCTCGGTAAGCTCATATACTACAAAATTGTTACACTGGGGATTTGATTTTGTGAAAGGTTGCCCTTCATTGGTACAATTTATGACCGGGAGATCTTTGGTAAGGTGAAGGTCAAGGCTATTGATCCTCCTCTCAAAGTTGCAAAGTATTTCATGTGGTATGATCACCGGCTTGTTATTTAGCCTGGATGCCTTACGTCTTCGTGCGGAAGGTGAGGTAGTAGAAGTCTCTTTGTTGGCCGTAAAACTGGTTTGGAATGAAGGGTTCCCTTTCATTTCTGGGGTTTTCTGAGTTTTTGGATTTTATATTTATGAATTTTTAGGGTTTTCTTCTTTTTTATTTTTTTTATTTTCGATAGTAGATATGGTACAGGGTCGGTCGCCTCAAGAGGCACCAGAAAAGTTGCCTCCTCTAACTAAGGGAGCGAGACGGCTGTTTGAGTCGTTCGAGCGATTCTTCGAGAAATGTGGACTTGTTCTAAATTTAGCATTTTTTTTTTAAATTCCTCATCTGATGAGACTTTTTGAATAAGTAATGCTAGTGGTAGTGGTATCAAAGAAGCTCTAAAGATCATAGTCAGTCAAACTATCATCCTCTAAATTATAATATGGGTGCTCTTCCCGTCGAGGGTGATCTCCTAAGGGATCCTTAGCGGTAGCGAGCTCTTTCCCTTGAACTTCATAATATGCTAGGATAAGCACGCATGCTCGACAGTGAGGTTGATAGTGATGAGAAATGCAGGGAGATCCCCAAGGACATTCCCATCCTTCTGGGTTAGACTCGAGGCTGGTATTAAACTCGTCCTCTTGATCTGACCATGCTTGGAGTCCTAGGTTGGCCTGCTCCGCTAGCTTGAGTGCAGGGAGGTCTATCCAATAGCCCTCGTCATTACTCGGAGGGGATTACCATTCTTCCTCGAGAGATTTCCAAAATATTTAGAGTTATAGTGTGTCTTGGGATGGAGGAGTGTCTAGTCCAAGTTCCTCTTCAAACTCAATGAGGGTAATGGGGGTGTTTCCCCCTGGGTCAACCAGATGATGGTTGGAATTTTCTTCTTCTTACACTAGTAGCCGAGTTGGTGGGTCGCTACTTGCTTCCGTTGTTATGAGGTTAGAGTCATTCGATTCTATGGTTGCGAAATGTCGGTCCCAACTAACAAACTGTTCCAATATGGTGGTGCATGCCCTACAGTGAGGCTGATATGGGTGAGCGATACACAAGGAGTCCCACGGCCATTCCCATCCTCGAAGGCCAAGGCCGAGGCGAATGTTATGTGAGTTAAAATCCCCTTGTGGGGTGTCATTCTCTTCCCACATTAGATGTAAATACTCTTCACTATCTTGTAAGCCAGCTATGTGAAATTTTCATCGTCAATGGATTCCCAATCTTTTACTTGCGGCTCGAGTTTGGAAGGTTCTCTCTTTCTCTCTTCTGTAAACCCCTTAGTGTCAAACAAAGGTTTGACTCCTTCGAGCGGTTCATTAATGTCATCATTTAGATTCACCAAATCGTTAAATGCTTTAGCCATTCATTCGATTTTTGCTTTTTGGGATTTAGTGAAAGACTCCTCTCTCTACCTTGGTACATTCGCCTTCTCCATAGTCCCATAGACGAAGTGGTCGTATAGAGACCATTTTGGTGAGGTAGGAAACAAGTCAGCTTGTGAGCCGTCCGATTGGTAACTTAACCCTATGTGTTTGCGTATTTTCGTTGAAACAATAGGTCCTACACAACCTTGCTTGTTTTTTTCAAGTCCGGTGTGGGGGACGTATCCAAGCTAGTACATGAGGTCCCAACCTTTTATCGCGGTTGGGTTGACATCATAAAGTTTGGTGAGGTCTGGGCCAACCTTTGATGCATTGGGGGAGAACTAGGAGGGGTAGGGGGTGAACTTTCGCAACGGTTGTCTCATCAGAGATTCGGGCCTTGTGAATGTGGCCTGTATTCAATACAGAATCATGGGCTGTTGGAATGCTCGTGGTGTAATCAGTGTCCATCTCCTGGAGGGGTGCATCAGCATATATACGAACAATGGAGTCCTCGTATGGGAATTTGAGGCATTGATGGTATGTGGATGTGACAGCTTTCATTGACTCTAACCATTTTCTTCCTAAGATAAGATTATACGTGCTAATGGAATCAGAAACACAAAATGTGATATCTTTCTTTACAGGTCCAAGGCGAACCTGGAGTTTGATAGTTCCTTTCATGAAACGATGCGAGCCGTCGTAAGCTATAAGTGATAGTGCGGAGGGTCTGACATCCTACTCTGTGTATTCGAGTGTCTTTAATGTCATGAGAGGACAGATATTGAGTCCTATTCCCATATCAACCAACGCATGGGGTACGGAGAATCCTCTGACTATGACTATAAGGTATATGGGGGCTGGGCTTCCGCAGAGCGATTCTTTAGGCATATCTACATCTATGAAAGTGAGCGTCGGGGGTTGCACCTTGACCAAGGCAATTTGGTGTAGCTCATCCACTTGTGTGTCCTCAAATGTCCTTATCAACAATCAGTGATGGTCAAGGGATTTCTTGATGAGTTCCAATATTGATATTTGGGTTGGGATCTTTTGAAGATGTCGTAGAAGGTCATATTCTTGCCCTGGCTCGAGTGCAATTTCTTTGCCTGGCCGATGAGCTTTCTCGCCCGTTCCCCTCTAGTGGTTGTACGTTCATGAAATCCTTATTTTGAGGGAATGGCAGAGGTGGGTAATTGGTTCTTGATTTAAAATCAGGCAAGTCTATTGTGACCAAACCCGGTGTGGCTCGATGTCGATGTATTTGTGAAGTGAGTGAAATTCGAGGTCAGAACGCTTACTTGTATGGTGTCGCTCTAAGGTGGGAGGTACTGTGTATAATCCTCTTCTTCTAGGAAAGTGGAGACCAGGGTCTCACACCGGTTGGGATGCTCTTCTCGCTCGCCTTCTTCTATATTTAGTGAACACTCAGTCTTTGTTTCATTTTTTTGGTTCAGAGTCTTTCGGGTGACACTTTCTACCCATGCAGTGATTTGGGATACAATTTGAAGAACATGGTCTCCATACACGGGCTTAGAATCAGACAAAGGGAGTGGCAATGGCATTGGCTCGGGATTTGGAGGGGTTGATGGTTCTGGTGGGTGACTATGGAGGAATAGTCTCCAGGCCCTAAAGGAGTGGACTTATATCTGAAGGAACTTCGGGTAGGGAGGCGGGCTCAGCAGGGCGATGTTGTCGTTCTCGAGTGTGCTTCGCTTATTGGTTGATGTTGAAAATTAATTAAAAACCAAAAATAGAATAAAACAGGGGATGAATCAGCACAACTCGGAAATCCTAGACCTGCAAGATACAAGGTCCTTTGTAGCAAGTTTAGATAAGTAAGAGTTTGTCCAACAGGGAAAGGTGATCTAAGGCTCCAAGGGAGCCGTCTCTAGTAGTCCCTCCAGATCTGTCTACCGATCTGGCAATCCTAAAAGGAGGGGAGTTTAAGGTCACTTATTCTAAGTATTCTAATAACTAAATTACAAAAAGGATTGGGAGGATGGATGGAGTGTGGAAAATAAGTATAAAAAGGTGAGAAATATGTTTTTGAGCCAAGATCAGAGGAGTTTTTGTAACTCGGATTTAGATCTGATGTTATAGAAATCCTGTCCAGAGGCTACATTATCAGCTCTGAGGAGAAAGGATCGAACCCATCTCTACTGCCATGACTCCACCCTTAGGGCTATAACCTGTCCACTTGAATGGTCACAGACTATCCCAGAGGTTATCCTCCTCACGGAGCCTAAGACAAAACAAGATTATCGCTGCTACCACCATGTTCACCAGGCTACCAGCTCAAGCTCCCATGGGGATTTCAGATCTAGTAGGTCCTGTGGTGGGGCTAAGGCTGGAAGACCATGATAGCCCAGACACACAGGTTACTTGGATCTGAGTGGCCCTTAAAAACAGTCCTCCATAACACAGTCAAGGCAATGGGGGATCACAAGGCAGCAGCCTTGCACAGAGCATCTCTCATATAAACAACAATCCCACAAAGTATAAATCCTATTATAAAACTTCCATTAATCTAACTCAAATACATATACAAGTCATAGCCAGCAATTGCTGGACTATGGAGAGAAGAAAAGAAAAAGAAAAAAAAAAACTACTTACTGCTAAAAAAGAAAGAGAAAAGAAAAGCGATCTGAGATAGGTTCCCAGATACCTAAACCTAAGCTAGGCCTGGGTATATATAGCAGTGGGGTGGCGGCGCATTAGGGTTAGGAAACCCTAATTTTAATAATGCCACGTGGCCTTCTACTGATCCTTGGATGCCTCAGGGTGTGTGCACAGAGATTTGAGCATGGGAGTGCGTGCCCTAATCACTGGAAATTTCTAGAATGCCCTCTGCTGAAGAGATGGAAGTTTAGGTTCAGAGCCTCTAGTAGTTTCCAGACTTCTCGTGGTAGCTCATTGCTCTTCGCTAGGATGATTTGACATCTTGAAGCTTCAAGCACGAGGTTGACTTCGTTTGCTCTTGACGATCCTGGTAGAGAGAGTTGAGCTCTCAGGGTTGGAGTTTGCAAGGTTGAATAGAAAACACAGTCTCAAGCGTCGCGAGGTTGCAATTCAAGCGATTTGATGGGTAGATTAGTCTTTGCTAAGCGCGAAGCTATAAGCTCTTCTCTTTACTTGGACTTTGAGTTGCCTCGCGATGAGTTCTTTGAGTTCGAATGCGAGGTTCTTTGTCTCACTCAATCTTTGCGAGCTTGGCTTTGCCTTTGCCAGGATGCTTTCTTTCTTCAATGGCATGCGAACTGCGCGATGAGTTCTTCTTCTGAGAATTGTACCCCGTGGAGATTGCGCGAGAGCTGTGCAGAGTTGAGTTTCTGAAGCTCCCCAGTCATTCATTTGTGCGAGAGGTTGCCTGTAAAACCTTGGGTAGCTCAGCTGATCTGCGCGAGGCTTCAAGGTTCATTCTTGCTGAGGGGCATCTGGAGCCAAAGCAGGCTCCATAACAGGATTCTTGGCCTTATTTCCCTGCTGATTATTTCCTGAACAAAACACTTAAGACGAGTTTATTAGGTGTCTAAAGGTCTAATCAAAGGTTAAGTTAAGGGGTGAAAAGTTGTACTTTTCAGGTCTTAACGGGCGATTCAAATGATCAAGGTCGAGGGATGGAAAGGTAATGAAACTCTCGTAGGGGTAGCAAAAGCGACAGAAGGTGGGATGTGAGTGATTAAGGTGGAGGGTTGGAAGGAGGATCGATTAGAGAGATCTACAATGGTGACCTAAGTCGGTGTCGCTTGGTTGTAGAGAGGCATGGGGTTGCTAATGATCACTAAATTTTGTTGAGATTGGTTATTGCTAGGGTTAGGATTCCTAAGCACTTCTCAGTCGATTTGATTTCGATCATTCATGTCATAGATTACATCCCGGAGGACCCAACAGTCTTCTAGGTTGTGCCCCACGTATCGATGGAATGACAGTATTTGCTATAATCTAGATTTGTCGGCCAGGGTCGGGGTCTCTCATGGGGGAATCGGAGGAGGTTCTGAGTGTTAAGGAGATGAAAAATGTTGGGGATCGTATCAGGTAAAGGGGGATAGTGTTCCTGCCTCAGCTGGTAGGGGCCTCTAGCTGGGTTGAAGTTTTGCGGTGGGGGTACATTATTATAGTTCGGCGCATGGGCCGGTCGATTCTGCATCGTATTTTGGTTCTGGTAGGTATTGGGATATTGGTTCATGTTCTGGTATTGGCCCTAATTTTGGTTATGGCCTTGGTTTTGGTTTGCATATCATTGTTGATTGGTGCCCTGGTTTTGGTTCGTGTGCCATTGTTGATTCTAATTTTGTTCGAAATTTCTCGATTGAAAATTTTCATTCCCGAGGTTTTATCCTTGGTTGACAACGGTGTTAACCTATTCAGTTCCTGAGGCTTTCTTGTTATTTTTTTACTTTGATTCACTAGAAGAGCCTACTTTCGGCGTGACTATAAACAGGGTGAGGTCTTTGCCTTGAATGTGTCACGCTAGTCAGGCCGCCCAGGAGTTGAGTGCAGTGAAGTCAAGGCAATCACTTATGACAAGCGTGCTCTTCAATGGTTCCCTAGTATTGTCAATAATAATATCAATCGATTCTTTCTCCTTCATTGATGTGCCAGTCCTAGTAGAGAGTTTTCTCCATCTAATGACAAAGTCAGTAAATTCTTCATCAGGCCCTTGCTTGGCAACCATCAGATTGCTAAGACTGATTGTCTCTTGGATTAAGTGTTTGTATTGGTCTAGGAACTGACCAACTAATTCATCGAATGTTTCTATCTTGTTGAGCGGGAGTCCCGCAAACCAATCTAGAGCTTCTCCTTCTAATGAGCATTGAAAATAGTGAATGAGAAGTCCTTGGTTATCACGTATGGGCCGGCAATCGTTACAAAAGAGGGCTAAGTGATGGTTTGGATTTACGGTGCCGCTATACTTGGTAAATTTCAGCGGTTTAAATCCTATTAGCAAGATAAATTCGACATCCCGACAAAATTTGTCAAACCCAAATGAGTGACCAGGGCGTTCCCTTTTGGCCATGTATTCGTCGAGCATTTTAGGGCGATCTTCAATTTTAATAGTGCCATCTTTTGGAGCAAATCGTGAGCAGACCTTGTTTGATAGTCCTCGTTGAAGAATGTGTGAGCAGGTTGTCTCAATGGTGTGACACGGGCTAACTCTGTGCTTGGGGTAGGCGGTGTCCTTTCCTATCGTTCTCGTTCTTTTGAATATTGTCGTGACCTAATGGTCTCACATGCGGTAGCCAATCCCCAAAGAAATTCCTCAGAGTCATCATCTCCTCTTCGTATTCTTTGAATATTGAGCTTTACAATTTGTTGAGCAGTAAGGTTTTGTCTGATGCCACCATCTCTCCCATTATGATTATTCTCGATGTGTGGGGTAGAGAAGGGATTCTCTTGTTCACCAGCCATATTAATCTCGGGTTGTCATGGGTTGAATTGTAAAGGGGTTCATCTCCGTACATAGGTTTGTCATGATATCCCCACAATGGTGGGTCTCCTAAATTCGCTCTTCGTACGCCAGACATCTCGAGTCTTTGACGAAGACTCATGCATCTAAAGTGATTCGAAATGACGCAACGGAAAGTAAAATAGGAAAAAAAACTAAGCTACCTATCTAAAGAAAGAAAAGAGTTCAACAAAAAGGTCCCATCGCGATCACCAGTCTATTGGTGCACGCTTTTTTTGGGTTCCTCTCAGTCCCCGTTGAATTAGTGGCCCAATTCTGTCCAAGTAGACTCCAGCGATGTGGCGTTTGGAATGGTAGAAGTAAAATAAAAAAGGGGGGTTTTCTAGGAAGATTCCTAGTTTGTTACGATCGTCAGCTGCAGATATTTAACCACGCTGCAACACATCTATGATCACGCTTTAGAGTGGGTGTGGGTTACTTTTATACTGAATCGTCCACCTGCGAAGATCAACAGTTATGACTCTTCCTTATAATTTAGAAAGTTCAGTTTTCCTTTTCTTTCCTGTTATTATTATAATTCGGATCGGTTCAGATTCCCTAATTCTATTATGAGTCTAGTGGTTTAGGTTTATTATGGTGATTTAATCTAACGTTATGATTTTATTAGGTGTCTAATTAATTTGGTTTCCTAATCCTATTAGAATTCAAATTAATTTAGTGTCCTAATACTGCTATGAGTCCAATTAATATCAGTCTCCTGATTGTACTAGGAATGCAAGTATGTTAGTTCTGATAAAACTCTAATTAAATCAAGTATGATGATCGTACTAGAATTCTAAGTAAAGCAATTATAATAATTCTACTACAATTCTAATTGAAATAGAGAACTAATTTTACTATGACTCTAATTTGAGCAAGGAATTAATTTTATTAAAATCTAATTAAAACAAATAAACTAATCTCATCAAGAAAAACTAATTAAAACAAGTAAAGTAACTATACTAAAAATCTAATTAAAATAAAGGCACTAATTTTTTTAGAATTAGAATCAGATCAATTATTCTAAGGATCTAATCAAAATAAAGCTTGTAAATTACTCATACTAAGAATCTAAGAAATTTATGGACTTGATTTTCTAATCCTAATTAAAACAATAAAATAATTCTAAAAAAAAAGGTTTTGGGGCCGCTATGCTAAGGAGGATTGGCCTCATTCCCGAGTACCCTCTATAAGCTCCCTTAGGCAAATCGGGTGGCTGAGGTTAAGAATAAATTAGATTTTGGATTATAAAATAGTATTTTTAGATTTTCGAAGTTATTTTTGAGATTATAATTAAGAATTAAATTATAAAAATAGGACTATAGAAGACTAAATTGATATTTGAGATTTTAGAAATACTAAACTAATGGATTAAATCTACAATTTAAAAGTTTAAGGACTGAATTCGGGTCCGAAATCGGAAAATCAGGTCATATGATTAAGGACTGGTTCTAGAAACTATGAACTAGAACCAGAGATTAATGATAGGACTGGAGATTGAGATTTTAGAACAGAATTAAGTCTATGGTCGGTGAATTGAGCTGTCAGATTAAGGACTGGTTCTAGAAATGAAGAACTAGAACCAGATATTAAAACTATGGTCCGAAAAAGGGTGCTACGATCTAAGACTGAATTAATATTAATAATTTAAACTAAGAAAATCCT
This sequence comes from Chloranthus sessilifolius, assembly GCA_021018995.1. Taxonomy (NCBI): domain Eukaryota; kingdom Viridiplantae; phylum Streptophyta; class Magnoliopsida; order Chloranthales; family Chloranthaceae; genus Chloranthus; species Chloranthus sessilifolius. The sequence continues at coordinate 16,931,278 of CM037595.1, read as the reverse complement.
AAGTTTAAGGACTAAGAACTACGATCGGGAATAAAAAATTACCTAAGGTCGAGGTTGCGGAGAGAAATCTCAAAGATTCGAAGTTTGAATCTTGAAATTATGACTAAGTTGCTCTATGGGTTTGTCCTCGGAGTTCTCTGGTTTCGAAAATCCTAAAAAAATAGGTTCTCTTGTTGTGTTTCTCTTTCGAAATAAAAAAAAATCTTTTTTATAAGTTTTTCGTCAATTACGCGCCATTTTTCAGCCTTTTAACTGAATTATGCACGGGTCTCTCGGTTCTTAATCGCTTTGAGTCAGTCACTGACTCTGTGAGTGATCGGCTAAGTTGCTCAACGAGTTTCCTAGTTCTAATCATATTAGAACTAATTGCGCGCCCAATGTAGAGTGCGAGATCTGATTAAGCGTCTCATCTGAAGCGCTTGATTGAGGAAGCTTAGGGGTCAAGGACGGTAAGACTAGGTCCGGGGTAGGCCAATTGCGCGTCGATGGTGGGGCGCTCAATCCGATCGCGCGTCTCATGGCAGGCGCGTGTCAAGTCTTGAGGTGGTTTGTGAAAAGAAGGTTGGTCTGAAAAGGGGACTTATTGCATGCTTGTGGTTCTTTGTGCAATCGAATCTCGCGCATAGTTTTGGGCGCGTAATTCGGGGCTGTCTGGGTTCAGGTCAGGTTTGAAATGTGAAACTATTGTTTCAACCTATATTCTGACTATATACTATTATTTCAGTATATAGTCTCCCTACGTTGGGACCTGAGCCACAGAGCTATTATTTCAGCCTGCATTCAACCATGTACTATTATTTCAATGCATGGTTGTCAAGGTCAGGGGGTTTGAGATGTCAGACTATTATTTTAGTCTACATTTTGACTGTATACTATTATTTCAGTATATAGTCTCCCTACGTTGGAATCTGAGCCACAGAACTATTATTTCAGCCTATGTCCAGCCATGGACTACTTTTACAATGCATGGTTCTCAAGTTTGGGTTATGAGGCCTAAGCCACAGAGCTATTATTTCAACCTGTGTCCAGCCATATACTATTGTTTCAGTATATAGTCCCAATTGGGGTTATGAGGTCAAAGGTTGACCGAATAGATTTGTATATTCTGAGAGGGCAAAATGGGAGTGTCTACAAATAAGAAAGTAAATCTCATAGAAAAGATAATCAATTTTGATCATATGACTTTTTTGTTCATTCATAGTATCTATTTCATACATCTCGACTAGACTCATACTTTTGCAAATCATAAATCACAAAGGTCTATTCTTCGGCTTGTAATGGGGCTTTGGATTAAAAGGTTTCAAAGAAAGGCAGATAGGGTTCAAAAGTTTCTGAGAATTTAGTTCTTCCTTTTTTATCTTCTTTCCTTCTTTTCTATTTCAGTAATTATCCAAAAAGTTGGATTACTTCTTCCCATTTTTCTCTTATTTTCTTGTGTTAATCCCATTTTCATAGAATCGTATTTTACGATTTCTCTTTTCTTTTCCCATATTTTTCTTGTATTTCTTCTCAGTTGTACCCTTTTTAGCATATCCTTTACTTGTTAAGCGTATATTCCTTTCACTCCCTCTTCTTCCCTTCTTTTATATTCTAAACTCTCAGAAATTATAAGGGTTAAAGGTAGAAAGCTTTGGGTAGTACATATGGTTAAAGGTTTATAAAATTTTAATAGAAAGGAGTTCGATTTTAGGCTTCTAATACGAGTTAAAAGGATAAAATCTTTTCTAGGATTTGGCTTTTTTACTCTAGTAACAAAGATGGCCTTTGATAATTTTCATGATTTACTAGTATAAATGTCTTCTTGTTTCGATGTATTTAACAAATAGTTCTAAAGAAACAAATCATCATAATCACAGAATATCTTGATTCTAAGTTTAGCAATATGAGATTTCTCAGTAAAAGTTCAAAGAAATTTTAAGCTTGAAAATAAAAGTAATCTCTCTCATAATATAAAGAGGATGTATTAGCTCAAGATCTCACTGGTTTTATAATTTTGAAACTATAATCCAAATTTTACAGTTTAAATTATTGTATAGTTTCAAACATTCATTAGATACAGTATTCAAAGGTGTTATTCATGAATTGCAACTATTTTATTTTGATTGTTGAACTTTTGCTACGATGGATTGTAAAGTTTAATAGATTCACAATTTTTTTCTGACATACTTTGCATATAATGATTAACTAAATATATTCAGAACTAAAAATAAAATTTTAAATGAAAAATTAAACTAATTTAAACTAACATGCACAAAAAGTGGTGTATCCCCCCCCCCCAAACTTAAATAGAACAATGTCCTCATTGTGCAAAACAGGGGACACAGCGAAAATTTAACAAAATTATAATACCTGTGAGGTTTATGAAGTACTGCAAATTTTACTCACTCGGCGATGATGGATATGGTACAAGGGTTGATGTAGGTGGCGTTGGTGCTGACAAGGCTAGTAATGAATAGGAGCTACTTATCTGATCTTCCGTAGAGTCGGACAAAATTGTTGTCAAATAGTCCTATTCTGATTGTGGGCTCCTTTGTAATCTTAAACTTACGATTTTAGTTATTGTTACCACTGTCATTCCCTCAACTGACCCTCAACTATTTCTTTCTTTTTCAATTTTTCCTCCAGCATTGCGATCACAAAGGATTTTAATTCTATTTCATCTTTCAACTTTTCGGCTTCAGTGCGTAGTCCTGATACTGTCTTCCAGAACTTGCTTGTGATTGAATTAATTTTTCTTTTTGTTCTTCACAAGTTAGGACTAATGAATCCTTGTCATCTTGAAGCTTTCGTAATTTTCCTTCAGTCACTATTAGCATGTGATTTTTCTCATGTAATTGAGCTTTTAAAAACTCCTCAGCCTCCTTATGGGCTTTTTCTCTTGCAATTTCTCTAAAATCTGGGTCTTCCATGAACTGCCCAACCTGTTCCATCAAATTTGCTAATTTCTCTTCATGCTCCTTTTCTCCTTCCCGTGCTTGTTGGTATTCTCTATGCCTCCTATTCTCTTCTTGTAGTTACACAACCTGGTCTTGGGGTGCTATAGTAGCCTCCTGGACTTTCTTGGCCATTTCGGCCGTCCATTATGCGTGATGTTCTCTTACAGCTTTTCATTTTAGATTTGCTATCAACTCCTGGCGTTCTTGTGCATTAGGCATAATATCTCAGACTTTATTTTTCAACATCTGGATTTCTTCTATCATCCTTCTCACAGCACTTGGTAATTGGGCATTAGCAATTTGCCATTCCTCTACTTCTTTAAATCTTCTGTCTAGGTCAGATTGTTTAATCATTGGAACTGCTAAAGTAGTAGCTAATAATGCACCGAAGCTCTCCCTTGTGTCTTCGAGATGTAGTCTTGTACCTGTAGCTTGGGATTTCTGAGTCTGCTCTGGTGCTGGGATTGTAGGTACTATGATGTTGGTTATAAGATCAACAGGGAGTGGGACTTCAGCTCCCTGACTTGCTCCTATTGCTTGAGACACAAGAGGTTGAATTGATAACATTTCTGGTGGGGCAATCGGTTGAAGACTGACATGGACTTTGCTAGAAATAGCCATTTCAACATCTGATTGTTCTACTGGTGCAAGAATTCCCTCTGCTACTTCGCTGATTGGATTCACCGATTCTGCTTCGGTGGAAGTTGGTTCAATTTCGTGGAGCATAGCAGGCCCCGTTGGTCAATCCAGAGCTGAGGCATATATACTAGCTTGATCTGTGGCAGGTTCTAGTACTACCGGGAGTTCTTACTCAGCTGCTTTCTCTAATACTTGAGAGCCAATTTTTGTGCTCTCATGAGGTTGAGTAAAAGTACTCACTACCTCTTCTGTAGTTGCTTCTTGTTGAACTAAAATACTAGTTATGTGCCTTGTGGTGGGCTCTTCTTGTTCTTTGGGAACTTTGGTGGTCTCCGGTGCAGATGGGACCTCCTCCGTCTGTGCTGAAATGGAAACTTTCTTTTTGTTTGCGGCACATAAAGTTCTCCGATAAGCCTTAACTATGAGGCTCTCGTCACTTCTCGGTAGGGATTTCTCTTTTGGATCAATTTTATATCCCGTATTCATCGACAAATTCGTAATCAAACCTCCCAAGGGAAGACATAGTTTGTTTGCTTGATACTTCTTTAGACTCAATTTCTCTCTCTCGGTGTTCATTACCTCCAGGAGGTAAGAAGGGACATCAAACCAACAGCGATTAGCCATAAGATATAAGGCTTTCATAAAAAGGGCTCTTTGCTGAGTTCTTGTGAATTAAAACATCAAGGAAATGAAGGGATAAACTCCGTTCTTCCAAATCTTTTCGCAAGAAAAATGATTTGTCTTTTGGGGGTTTGCCTAGTATTTCTGTGGCCATTTGAACAAAATCCAGAAGGGTCTCAGGTGGTTCTCTAAGTACATTTACTTCCGGTGTATCAAAGGACACTTCAGGTCTTTCTAAGGGTGCATTCATCACTCCTGCAACCATTGCTTTTTCTATTAAAATTGGGAACCCATCAATGGTTGTGGACAAAATGGTAGTGAACCCTTGCTGCTATTAACCATATTAGTATAAAACAATTTTACTAGCCTTGGGTAGACTTGTGTAACTCCGGGCTCTAAAAAGTAGTGGAGCCCTGCATCCCAAAAATATTTTATAGCTCCTCTAGTAATTTAAAAATGCCCCCAAAAAGCGACATCTATAGCAACCTCGGATCCCACTAGATGGTGTTTAGTTGAATCTGGGACCAGGTCTAATGTTCTTTCAGAGGACATTGGATTTTTGCCTTTATCAATACCTATACACCCCTTTCAGGGGCAGCTATCACTTCAGTTACTTCTACCTCAGATGTTCCTTGAGTGACTGCCCCTGAGGTCTTTGCCTTCTTTTTTGGGGAGGCTGCTACTTTTGACTTAGCTTTTTGGGCAGTAGCCCTTTTTAAAAGTTGTTTAATTTGGGAAGAGTTCGAACTGTTACCTTCCTCTTCTCCATCTCCTCTCGCTTATTTTTTTATTGTCTCCGACATTCTGCAATTCCTTTTCTGCTAGTTGTAAAAAAATTGCTCAGTAAATCGCAACTTGAATGTATAAAATTGAAATAAATTCCAGAGAATCCCCTATTGAAAAATTACCTTGTTGTAGAGTAATTACCAAACATTAATTTTCAATTATCTCATCAATAACTCGAGTAGGGTTCTGAAATCAACCCGAAAATGCAAGGGAACAATAATGATTGAGTTTTTTATCAAGGAGATTTATTATTTTTATTTTATTTTTAAAACTGGAGGGAAAGGATGGAAACAGAAATGGAAAGTTCGATAATCGGGTCGACGTATCCTCAACTGGTTATGTAGGCCCTATCTTCGTGGTGACCTACTGAATCGGTCATCCCTCACTTTTTAACCTAGAATAGTTGGTCGATTCTAACTTTTCAGCTATGATTTATGAACTCTCTCATCAGTTAAATCGTTGTCACTATGATTGGCTGATAAAATAAAACGTTCAATTGTATATCCATACAATTTGTTCATAAAGATGGAAAATCGGACATACATTGCGATCCTTCGTTCCTCAACGATTTGGGTCGCAATGTGTTTCTCAAACTAAAAGAAAAGAAAATGATTATACATATTTTACAAAAAGTTCTATGGATGAGTCAGTAGCTCGACGATTCCCTAGGAGATTTCAATTCTGATCGTGGGGAGCAGATGTCTCGCCCAAAAATACTTGGCCTCTCGGGTTATTGACCGGCTATGTCGGTAAGTGTCCACTCTCTCTCCTTGCCACTTGCAAAGTCAGCTAGCCAATCTGGCTCTCCAACTTCGTAATGGACTGTGTATGTGAATGAAGTGTCTAAGAGAATTGAGCAAACTAATGTAAATCCTTGGAAGGAATGCTGATGTGACTATTACTATAAATCTCGAAGGATTTGAACAATTGTGGCATCAGGTGCACTGCTCTGCGGAACAAATTGGGATTGTGCATCTGTCAATTGAGGTCTTTGGTGGAAAACTTGAGTCTGGGGAAATCGGGGTTACGCAACTATTGGTGCTAGTTGTGCTCCAGTGGTGGAACCATAGTTAAATCTCGGATGGTTCCTCCATGTTAGGTTGTATGTATTCCCATAATCTCCCCTCTGGAAGGCTATTACTTGTTCAATCTCCACCACCTCTTAGTATGATGGCGCAATAGGGTTCTCGGTTCCTGTGAAATTCTGGCAATTTGAACAATTTGCCAAGGATCTCTCCACAGTTTTCTGTCTGGCAGACATTAAAACCGTGATTTGTTGTTCAAGAGCCGTAACCTTTGCACTCATGTTATCTTCCTTCTTTATCTTATCCTTGCTGATATCGTAAAGTCCACCCCTCGCAAGCGGGGTGTGGTGGGTAACATTTGGGTCAGATCTCAACAAAGCTTGTTTTTGCTTTAAGTTATCGACCAGTTTCTCAAATAAGTTCCAGGATTGCTAGCTATTTTGAGCCATAAAGGCTCCTCTGCATATGGTGTCGACTGTAGCTTGATTTGTTTCAGTCAACCCTTGATAGAAACTTTACATAATGGACTAATTTGGCATGTCTTGATGAGGGCATTTTCTCAACAAGTCCTTCATTCGTTCCCAAGTCTCATGGAATAATTCTCCAGGCTTTTGGCTGAAGTCTTGGATTGCTTGGCGAATTTGATTTGTCCTACCAATTGGGAAATTTTCCTTTAAGAACTTGGATTGGAGTCCTTCCCAAGTGGTAACACTTCTGGCAGGTAATGAAATTAGTCATGCCTTCGCCTAATCTTTGAGAGAGAAAGGGAATAGTCGTAGCTTAAAGGCCTCACTGTTGATGTTGGGTGTTTGTAACATGGTGCAAATTTGTATGAATTCCCTAAGGTGTTGATAGGGGTCTTCACTGTCAAGCCCATGAAAGGTTTGTAACGACTGGAGTATGTGGGACTTGACTTTGGCATTTTGGTATGCCGCTACCTCTGATATCACTATACAAGAGGGCTCAGTCAGTGCAACAAGGCTGAAGTGTTCTTGAATTGAACTATCGTCAGTCGTGGTTGGAAACTCTCTTCCGGAAGTTCAATTTAGCGCGAGATTGCGCAGGAGAGTTCGTTTAATTTATGGATCAAGCTCAAAGAAGTCTAAGCTTTGAGATCGAGTATGATGCATGCACCAAAAAAGAAAATAGTTTGTGATTTTTAACTTTTTCTGATTTTTTTTTCTTTTCTAGAAAGCAGGGAGAGAAAATAAATCTGAGCTTTGAGCTTCGCTGATCAGGGGAAGTTGAGACTCTAAGTTGTCGCTCTGAATAAACTTGCAAAAGATTAAGAAGTGATCAAAGAAAGTTGAAGATATAAAGAAATATAAAAAGAGAAAGAAAAATATTTATTTTAAAATGAAAATATAAGTAAAAAGATAAATCACCTTCCCGGCAACAGCACCAAAAACTTGACCGGCTTACTTATGTGTATCTAATTAAGTCTTAACCTATTGCAAGCGCACAATGGAAATTGTAGAGCTAGTAGAATCGTTCTCACGAAGAAGTATTTATCTTATCTATATTTCTATTTCTATTTCAAAGTTTATATTTATCTTTTAAGGTCCTAAACTACTTGAGAAATATGAATAAAGAATGGTTTCTTAATCTAAAGTGCATAAAATAAATCCTAATCCTCCTTCTTCAGATTGAGGTCGTTAATCCCAATCTTCATGTAACACCCCAAATTTTTGCTAATGTTGAATCGTTGACTTTCGATAATGATGCAATCTGCTTTGACCTCTTTGACCTTGGTCAAACTTCTCACGTATGTAATGCGTCCTTTGACCCACTTATCTCAATTAAGCGAGAACACCCAAACGCAAGCCTAAGACCAATTCCTAATGCGAACTGATCTTTGAAAACTCGGACCCCAAGATTGGGCGAAGTTCAATCTCTATGACCCAAGCCAATGCTAGTTTATGCATATAGACATACAGCATTGTGCGACCATGGATCCTCGCGAACCCGTCGCAGCGATGCGCTCGCCTAACGAATGAAAATGTAGAGTCACCACCTGGAGCTTTTGGTGACCCGGGAAACCTTCAAATTGATATTTTGAGCACCGAAGGGCTAAATATGACTCTGATTTACCAGTCTTTGCCAAAGGCTCTAGGGTAGGGGCTTCGGTTATCGATCGGGAAGGGTTTAGGCACCCGATCAACCCGCACGTAGCGGTCTCTATCTATGGCCAAAATAAAAATAAAAAGGGCAGAGTTTCCCCTTGCCCGAAGGCAATACGGTCCTATCAAGCTTTGAGCCAAACCAAAATTTCGGCGGTGTAACGGCTTGAATCCTTGGACGGAGGTGACACCAAGAAGGTCGAGGAAGAGAGGGGTGAGCCGGAGCTCACGGGCCCTTGTTGCACTGTGGAAGATCTTTGCTTTGCCGTGCTTCCGATGGCTTAAACGATATGGAAATGGATTCTAACAGTAGGATTCGGTAAAATTGGAAGTGTAGGGTGAGGTTAAAGGCTAGACTTTAGCAAGAGGGAGTGATCTAATGGTGGAAATGGGTTGAAATGGATGAACTAAGCATGCTGGAATTTTGGAGAAATGTGTACATTTTCTCTCACTAGGGTTCTCTCTTAAGTTCCAAATCCTTAACCTCCAATTTTTTCAACCCTTAAGGAAGAGGGGGGCCTCTCTATTTATAGAGAAGAGGTGGGTTAGGGGCTTACTTAAGAGCTAATGGGTTTAGCAATTAGGTAATCCCCCCATCTTAGGTTTTCTAGGTTTTCAAGGTCCTAGGGTTTTGGGGAAACTGATTTCAATGGCAGATGATGGGGTGAGACCAAAGGTGGCTTAAGGGTTGCCAATAAACTCAAAGGGGGTGCAACCAATCTTAAGACACCCACCTTAACTAAGGGGATGGTCAAAAGGTCAAACTAGATGAAGGAAATTCAAGCAACTTATGACAGTTACTATAGCTAAGCTGGGCGTATATATTATATACGCCCAGTTTAGGAATAGTAAATTTCACCAAAATCAGGGAAGTTTTGAGAAGATGAAGCCCGTGGTGGGTCCCACCTATACTGGGCGTATATATTATATACGCCCGGTCAAATTTTCCCCAAAATAGGCAGGCGTATATAATATGTACGCCTGACTAATCTGGGGCAAAAATGGCTGGGTGTATGTAATATCTACGCCTGAGTAAAAGTCCTATGATTTTATGTGAAATTTTGAACAGCCATAACTTTTGAACCGTAGCTCCAAATTGGGTGATCTTTGGCTTGTTGGAAAGCCAGAGAAGTCCTCTTTCCAATGGTATATGGCTTATCCTTGGTAATGGTCTGTGTGGAATTCTGTAGCTCTCACCCCATCACCCGCTCAGAAGGGTTTAAGTTAGGTCCGGGGAGGGATTCTAGGGTTTAGGGGTGACTTTTAAGGATTGGGGAATGGTTCTAAAGGGTTTAGGGTAATTCTTAAAGGTCTGGGTGGATTCCTACGAGTTCAGGAGTGCCATCGGAAGCACAGGGGTACATCTCTCCCGAAGTACAAATTGATCGGGCCTTGGACCGAATTTGGGTGTCTACAGATGCCCCTCTTTGGTATTCGATCACTAATGATCGGATGCCAAAGACAAGAGACATCCGATGAGGTTCAAGGCGCGTTTGATGGGTCCGCTCGGTTCAACTCAATTCTCAAACATCCATGGTGATGGTGAGTGTACGAAAGCCCTCTCATTTCGGGATATCGCCCGTACCTCAGAGCTAACAGTCCCCAAGCGCATTGCGACATTACTGGGCATAACTGCGATGATCACAAAAAGTGTAAGCCCGCTAGCCGGGATATCGTCCACTGCCTGAGGGAAATTATAGATTTGTGATGTTGAGGGTTAATCTGAACCAGACAGCTCCATGAACCGGGATGATCGATCTATGCTTCGGAATTGATGTGAAGCACACAAAGCGAAGGCCTTCAAACTGTGTCCAATCCTATGGGATATTGACAACTCCATTGGATTGGCCACGGGTGCCCTTACCAAGGTAAGGCTCAAAGTTTCTAGGCGAACCCATCAACCTCAAGGTTATTTTAGCACGCTTTACCCGAGTGAAGCGAATATTGATGTCGCAACACTTCTTGGGAATGCATGCCCATTTTCTCAATGAATTTTTTTGTATTTCCTTTTTCTAAATTTTTGTTTCGAGGCCTCTTAGCAAAGCTCAAGGACCTCCGACAATTTTATTCTTGCACAACTCTTTAAGTAGATCAAATGTCAGTTGATATGCCTTAAGAGTGCGTGCACTCTGCCGGGGATAGGTACACCTTTGGGATGTGTACGTTCCAGTGGTGAGGTGCTCCTGATCCATGCGAACCGGAGTGCCTTAACTCGAGACAAAGCTAAAAAAGATCGGGCTAGTACCGAACATCCATCGAAAGAAATGGCCAATTCTAGCCTCCCTCCCTAATGAAATCACATCTTACTAACTATGCACAGACAGACATCCATATGGGGCGATAAGCAGCAAATAGGCGCGAACGGAAGCCTCGACCCTAAGGTACAATTTACGAGGAGAAACGATCATCCTGCGGATACCCAAACGCAAGTGCATACATTCAACAGGGACACCATGCCTATACAGGTTTTAAGCCTGTGTAAAAGGAAATAAAAGGGAATGAGCCCTTCGGTTTGTATGTTTGCACATAGTTTGGTTGGTTGTAATTTCATTTTTGACGGGTCAGTTTCAACTGACAACAGACTTTTCGAATGGTCTGAAGTCGGGGGCACTCTTGGTCAACATAGATTCGAAGGGGGATGACCAGAGTGAATGCTTGGAAGGTGGGGTCAACCGACTCAGGATTTTTACAAAGCAGCAACAAGTTGTTATTTCTTCTCCTCTTTTTCTGTCGATCTCTTTTTTCTCTTCTCGCTTTTTTTCTTTTTTTCATGTCTGATTGAGACTTTGGGCATGCTCAAACTGCCTTTATTTATGCATGTATCCTTAGGAGAATCAACTTGCCATGTTGATATACCTTAGGGACGTGTGCATTCTGGTGATGTGTTCTTGGTTTGCCTGCCGGATCGGGCCTCGACCTCTATCGGGGGAGATCTGGGGCTAAGTGTATGCTCCCAGGAGTGACTGGTGATGAATGAAATTCATTTGCCTGCCGGATCAGGTACGGCGTGTCCTTGCGTAAGACGGGATTTGAGAACTTTTGGGTGGACCCTGATTATTCTGAATTGATTTAACACAGTCCTCGGAGTGGCACAAATGGTCATTGCGACGCTCTTTTGAGAACTAGTGTCACTTTCAGCATTCTCTTTCTTCTTTTTCCTCTTTTTTGATTTTGTTTGATCTTGTGGGCACAATAGGTGGGTGCCTACGGACCTAGATCCGTTTATTGTAGCACGGTCCCTTTGGGCCAATCAAAGGGAACTCAAAGGATCATTTGGGGATGCGTGCACAGTAGCTCGATGATACGTGGGCTTCAAAGAAGGGCCGGGCCAGAGCTGAGATTGCGGAGGCAAGAGCTGCTACAGCCGAGAGTGAGGTTCTTCAGTTGACTGGGCTTTTGACTGAGTCTCGCAGTGCAGCTGACACTTCGCCGAGGCGGCAGAAGAGACTTCATGGTATGTGGTTTTCTGATCGAAATGCCAGTGAGGACTCTCCCTTACGAGATGCTTTAAGTGCGGTTCATCGACTGCTCATTCTGTACATACCATAGATCATATACATGTAGGCGCCATGCCACATATGTAGATCTCTTTTTGGGTTATTTTCTTTTTCTTGTTGTTTTTGTTATATATATATATATTTTTTAGGTTTTTACTTTTAAAGAAGGTAGAAAAATAGAAAGTGTGTCATGTCGTTATCTTTTTGGGACGTGACACTCCGCACATAATACTGTAAGAAATGGAATGAAATCTATACATACATATATTTTTATTTTTTTTTTGACTTTTTCTTTCATACATCTCGCAACATAAGGCTTTTCATGGAAAAGGAAAATCTATCATCTTTTTGAAATTTTCTCCCCCACAGTGTGAGGTTTTTTTATGAGAAAGGAAAATCTATTATCTTTTTTTGAAATTTTCTCCTCCATAGTGTAGGGCTTTTTATGGAAAAGGAAAATCTATTATCTTTTTTAAAATTTTCTCCTCCACAGTGTGGGGCTTTTTTTTCTTTTTTTTTTTATGGAAAAGGGAAATCTATTATTTATTTATTTTTTTGAAATTTTCTCCTCCACAGTGTGGGGCTTTTTATGGGAAAGGGAAATCTATTATCTTTTTTGAAATTTTCTCCTCCACAGTGTGGGGCTTTTTATGGGAAAGGTAAATCTATTATCTTTTTTAAAATTTTCTCCTCCATAGTGTGGAGCTTTTTATGGGAAAGGGAAATCAATTATCTTTTTAAAAATTTTCTCCCTTTGGGTCTTTTGTGATGTCGGTAATTATAAGGCCAAATCAGTGGGTCTTTTTTTAGCATGGTCGAACCCTGTTCATGAGATATAGGTTTTTCCTTTAAATGTGGGAAGGTCAGCTTCCCAGGGATTGGTCTAGTCTTCTGTCTTTTCCTTTGGTCATGCGTCAGACACTGTGGTAGAGATGACATACATGATCGGGATCTGATCCAATTTTCACATGAGTGGCCCATCAAAAAAAGGGGGGAAAGGGGCTCAAGGGGTTCAAACTGAAATGGGCGGGCCAGAACAGGTCTTCTCCTAATCTCTCTCTTCTTGACATTTTTACTCATAGCGCCCAAGACGGGTTTTAGCCATGCCCGTCATCCCTGTTTTTACCCGTAGTGCCCCTTCGGGTTTTGACTACGTCCATGGGTTCGCTTTCTTACCCCAGGCGCCCTTTCAGGTTTTCACCTGGTCCACGTGAGTTCGCTGTTTTTACCCGTAGTGCCCTTTCGGGTTTTCACCACGTCCATCTTGCTTTGAACTCAAATTAATTTTCTTTATTTTCTTTTTCTTTTTTTTTCTTTCTCTATTTTTTTTAGAACCAGAAGGCCACGACATGGACGTCGATTCCGTCATAGCCGGCTGAATGAAGTTCTGCGTGGTTCATTAACTCAGCTTGTTCTGATGCAGTAGATGTTATGACCACTTGGGGACCTTAAAGAGGGCTTTCTTCGGGTTGTAATGTGGTCGGGGTTCAAACAGGTTGGGTTTTTCTGGGGATTCGGACCTAAGTTTTGAGTGAATTCTAGATTCAGGGACTCCTCTTTCTTTCCGAAGGCTTTTTATGCCCTAGTCATTTCTTTTTTCTTGGTCCCGCTCTCTTTTTTTTTTTAGGGGTTTTGCTTTTTTCTTCTTTTTTTCCTTTTTTGGTTTGGATTTTTCCTCTTTTCTCTTTTCTCTTTTTTCTTGGAATTTTGGGTGGGGTATATGAAAGAAATGGTTATTGGCCCGACGTGTGTAGCAAAAAGGGTGAAGGTTTTCAGGGAATATTTCTTTTGGGCTACTTGACTTTGAAATGATGGCCTCTTTTATGGGGTCCTTAAGTAGTTACGCATCTACTTTTATCGAAACTTACCTTGTCCCAAGACCTATGAGTAGAACTTACGGAGGTATCCAGCGTTGATGGGCTCAGGAAAGTGGTCTCCGTCCATGGTGGCGAGGCGAACGGCGTATCCTAGCAGGACCTCTCGGACGACGTAGGGTCCTTCCCAATTTGGCTTAAACTTTCCTCTCGGATCGGCGTGGAGAGACGAAAAAATTTTCTTCAGTACAGTGTCTCCTACCTTCAAGTCTCGACTGCGAATGCGTTTATTGTAAACACGTGCAATTCTCCTCTGATAGACCTGAGTGTGGCACAAGGCTAGGAGTCTTTTCTCGTCAATCAAGTCTATCTATTCAAAATGGGCTCTTTCCCTCTCAGCTCCAGGTAGATGGGATTCCAAGAGGATACGGAGCGACGGTACCTTGACCTCAATGGGTAGCACGGCCTCGGTTCCATACACAAGGGAGAATGGTGTTGCCCCTGTTGCGATACGGATAGACATTCTATAGGCCCAAAGTACGAAGGGTAACTGCTCACTCCAATCTCTGTAAGTAAGTACCATCTTCTCCAGGATGCGGATCAGAGTTTTGTTGGCTGCTTCCACAGCTCCATTCGTCTGAGACCTGTACGGGGATGAACGATGATGCTTGATCTTGAACGACTCACACAAGGCCCGGATGCGCCTATTAGCGAAATTGGTACCATTATCAGTGATGATATCTTTGGGTACGCCGAATCTGCAAATGATGTTGTTCTTGATGAACTTCTCAACATGACTAGCCTTAATGCTTGTATAGGAGGTTGCCTCTACCCATTTTGTGAAGTATTCCACAGCGACGAGGATGAATTGATGTCCATTGGAAGCTTTAGGATTGATCTTACCGATGACGTCGAGACCCCAAGTAGCGAACGGCCAAGGAGTGGCCATGCTGTGTAAGTCAATGGCCGGAGCGTGTATTAAGCTGGAGTGCTCTTGGCATTTGTAGCACTTCTGTACGTGCTTGCAGCAATCGGTCTCCAAAGTAGTCCAAAAGTATCCTTGCCTTAGAATTTTCTTCGCAAGCATGTGTCCGCTGACGTGTGCCCCGCAGACTCCCTCATGGATCTCTCTCATGATCTCCATCGCTTCTTTCTGGGGTTAGGCATCGGAGCAGAATATTGTCGTGAGACCGTCTATACAGGAGATCGCCGCAAATGACGTAGTTTGTTGCCAATCGCTGGATGGTGGACACCTTCGATGTTCCATCCAGGATAGTTCGGGTCTCGAGGAAATTCTTAATGTCTGAGAACCAGGGTGGTTCATCATCTATCTCTGTAAGTCCCTCGATGAGGTGACAGAAGGCCGGCTCGTTCCTCTGCTCTATCATGATTGGCTTCATCACAACTCCGTATGGAATCTCGACCATAGAGGCCAGGGTAGCCAGGGCATCAGCAAACTGATTTCTTGCTCGTGGCACATAAGAGAAGGTGACCTCTTCGAAAGCAGGTTATTAGATCCTCAAGATGTTCATGGTATGGGATCAGTTTCTCATCCTTGGTCTTCCAATCTCCGTTGGTTTGGGATATAATTAACTATGAATCTCGAAAGACCCTGAGGTGAGTTATATTTAGATCAAGAGCCGCCTGTAAACCAGCTGTACAGGCCTCATACTCGGCCATATTGTTGGTGCATGGGAAGTTCAATTTGATTGAGATGGGTATATGTGATCCTCTTGGCGAGATAAGAATGGCGCCAACTCCTTGGCCCTCAACATGCGATGCCCCATCGAAGTGTATTACCCAGGGCTCCTCCGTTTCCTCTGTATCCTCGTCAGTCATGAACAGAATGTCTTCATCGGGGAATTCGGTCCTTAGAGGCTCATAGTCCGGCAGAGGGTTCTCAGCAAGGTGATCAGCGAGTGCTTGCCCCTTAATCGACTTCTGGGTGACATAAGTAATGTCAAATTCGGATAGGAGTAGTTGCCATCGTGCAGTTCGGCCAGTGAGAGCAGGTTTCTCGAATAGGTACTTTAGCGGATCTATCCGTGCTAGAAGTAGGACGGCTTGGGATAGCAGGTAGTGTCGAAGTCTTTGAGTAGCCCAAACGAGCGCCAAGCATGCTTTCTCCATATGAGAATAGCGTGTCTCGTAATCAGTGAATTTCTTACTTAGATAATAGATGGCCTGCTCCCTTCTTCCTGTCTCACCATGTTGTCCTAACACACAGCCCATGGATAACTCAGTCATGGATAGGTACATTATCAGGGGTCTATCGGGTACGGGCGGCACCAATATCGGAGGTTTCAGGAGGTAACCTTTAATCTTGTTGAATGCAGCCTGGCAGTCATTATTCCATTCAACTGGTGAGTCCTTTCTCAGTAGCTTGAAAATTGGTGCACATATCGGAGTTAACTGTGCAATAAATCGGCTGATGTATTGGATTCTTCCTAAAAAGCCTCTGACTTCCTTCTCTGTAGATGGTGGTGGCATTTTAGTGATGGCCTTGATCTTGGTCAGATCGACCTCGATCCCTCTCCTACTGACAATAAAACCCAATAGCTTTTCGGACATAGTGCCAAACACACATTTCTGGGGATTCAATCACAATCTGTATTTTCTCAACCTCTCGAATAGCTTCTGAAGGTTTATCAAGTGGTCCTCCCTTTCTGGTGATTTGGCAATCATGTCATCGATGTACACTTCGATCTCTCGATGCATCATGTCGTGGAAAAGGGCCGTCATTGCTCTTTGATAGGTTGCCCCAACATTCTTCAGCTCGAATGGCATAACCTTGTAGCAGAAGGTTCCCCAGGGGGTAATGAACGCCGTCTTCTCGTGATCAACCTCTGCCATCTTTATCTGATTATATCCTGAGAATCCATCCATAAAAGAAAGCATTCCATGCTTAGCTGTGTTATCGACCAGGATATCGATGTGGGGTAGTGGAAAGTCGTCCTTAGGGCTCGCCCTGTTGAGATTGCAGAAATCAATGCACATTCGAACCTTTCCATCCTTCTTCGGTACGGGGACGATATTGGCTAGCCATTGGGGGTACTTGGATACCATGAGGAAACCTGCGTCATACTGCTTAATGACCTCGTCCTTCACCTTCAACATCCATTCAGGTAGGAGGCATCTTAGCTTCTGTTTAACCGGCTTAACATCAGGGTAAAGTGGCAACTCATGCTCAATCAGATCGGTATCCAAACCAGGCATGTCCTCATACGACCATGCGAAGACATCTTGGTATGACTGAAGGAAGTCTATCATACCTTTCCTCTCCACTGGGGTCAGCGATGTTTGGATTTTGGTGATTCTGGGGGCCTCTGTGGTGCCCAAATTGACATCCTTCGTCTCTTCGACGATCGGGGTAGGGCCATGCTCAAAATCGGCGAATTGTTTGAGGAGCTCATTGGGGAGCTTGTCGTTTTGGCCTTCCTCGTCCAGACTCGTGACCCCTACCTCTTTTCATATTTCTACAGGGAAGGGGTTGGCTTCACATGGGACGGGTATCACGACATCAATTTTAATTTTATTGAGAATTTTAAAGGACAATATTTTTGGAATTGGTATTTTTTCTATTTTTATGGTCTTTTGCATTTTTTTGGAGGTCAGCCCCTGGCGAGGTGGATCTCTATATAAACAAGTTAGAGTGGTTCAGAGGCTAACCTCACTTTTTACAAGTTGTTTTTTTTTTTAGAGTCGATGCCATTCTCATGGCATTTGGCGGCTCTCAAGAGTTGGGGCAAGGATGCCCAGTTACTCACTTGCGAGGCTTGTCCTTTACCTCTTTGATCGGGAGCGGCATCGGTAGGTTCTTGCAATTCATCCCTCAACATATTTACAAAGGGATCCTCTGGGACCCTGTCCTTTATGGTTAGGAGGGGCCCAGAGTGGTTGGTGCTGGAGTGAGGGGTGGATCGGGGAACCTCTTCCTCAAATAAGGAAAGGGCGGCTAAGTCCATTTCGAAGTCTGGGGGGATGATGTAGGGATTGGTGGGGTGGATTGAAGTAGGCTTATGTGGGGTTACCCTCGTCTCCCCATTTAGATCAATTTTTACTACCCCGACGCTCACAAAAGTTTTACGGATGTGGGGGCGAGCGTGAGGTTCCTCTTCCAAGATGATTCCTCTAGCCTTGGTGACTGCTACAGCTCTCATCTTTTCCTTGGCTTCTCTGACTTCCTCTTCTCTGGGCCTGTAGCCTAAGCTGAATTTAGTTTGTTGCCCCTTAGCCTTGACGGGGTCTCTTCTTCCTTAGAGGTGTGGGCCCAGCCCTTTCCCTTTTTGATGGCCCCATCTGTGGAGCATGAACGCAGCTGCCTCCATTCCTCCTCCAGTTTTATCCGAGGTCTTTTCAGTTGGTCTGAGGGTAACATTTGAGAAGTCATACTCAAATCGATGGAGATCGGCGTCCTCGGCTGTGTGCGATATGTTCAGCACTTTCGGATTCTCAATGTGCAGAGCGCTCTTCCCCATGTCCTCTCTGCTCTCACCTATGATGGTGACAATTTTTCCTTCTGAGATAAATCGGAGCTTTTGGTGCAAGGTAGATGGTATTGCTCCGAGCTTATGTATCCATGGCCGGCCCAACAGCAGATTGAAAGTAGACTTGATGTCCATCACCTAAAAGGGGGTGGTGAAGGTTTGCGGCCCGAGGATCAGGTCGAGGTCTACTTCTCCTATGATTTCTCTTCTGGTGTTGTCGAATCCCTCGGCGCTTGATATGGATGGCCGAAAGGTGTCGGTGTTCGCCCCAATTTTGATTACCGTCCTTATAGGGCATACGTTTAATGCCGACCCGTTGTCGATTAGAACCAATGACACCACCAAGTTTCCTACTTCCACTGTTATATTCAAGGGCTTAGAGTGGTCATTCCCCTCGATTGGTAGGTTCGCATCAGTGAATGAGATGGCGTTTGGGGCCAACACTTGTCCTATTATTTCTCCTACTTCATCTGGAGTTACGTGGGTGGAGACATGCGCGTCCTTGAGTGCTCCCATTAGGGCTTGGAAGTGGAGCGGAGACATGATTAACAAATCCCACATAGTAATATGTGCGGGTGTTCTCTTGAGCTGTGTCTCCAGTATGTGCTCCTTGGCCATTTTTTCAAAGGGATTTCCCACGGCCTGTTCTTTCTTCTTTTCATCTCCTCTGATTGCCCCTGATGCTTTCGGCTGAGCAGAAATCCGGCCCGATCGGGTAACGAATTCAATAGCCTCTTCTTGGTTGCACCCGACATTCATGTCCGTCTGTTCATAGCTCAATGGTACTTGATGCGGGTCATAAGCAGGTTTTGGGATGAGAAAAGGAGTGCATGAGGATTCTGGAGAGGATTGGGCTAGATATACTGGTTTCTCAGGTCCAACTAGGTTAACTCCAATGGGGGGTGGAATGGTAGTGAGGGGAATTGGTGAAATTGGATTTATGGGCACGGAGGGGGCTTGTACTGGTATTACCTGGGCATGGTAGGACCAGTGGTGATTGGGCGATGAGGGGATTGGGTGAGGGGTTGCTTGCATGAGTGGGGGTGGAGTTGGATTGGGGCCAAAATAACGAAGGGATGGCGGGAGTGTGACTGGGATGGAGGGATGGGGAGACGTCTGAGGTGTGGTGGGCGCGGGGTGATAGGGATATGAAGGATTTGTATATGGGGAGGTATGATGGGATGGTGACGAGTTTGTGGATGAAGTGGGGTAAATTGGGGATGATGGACTTGTGCATGGAGCGGGATGATTTGGATATGACGGGCTTGTGCAGGGGGTGGCATGGTGAGGTGATGATGGGTTTCTGGGTGAAATGGGGTAAATTGGGGATGATGGAGTTATGCATGGAGCGGGGTGATTTGGGGACGGTGGGATGGTGTATTGGGTGGTGAGATTTGAAGGTGTGTATGGGATGGGGTAACTTGGGGATGGCGGAGTAATGTATTGGGTGGAGGGATTTGAGGGTGTGTATGGGGTAGGATAATACGGGGATAGCGGAGTTGCATATGGTACGGGATGATTTGGGTGTGACGGAGGGGTGTATGGGGTAAATTGGGTGTGGGGTGGATATGCGTATGATTGCGGCGGGGCTGTGCCCGTTTGGATTTGATAGGCGGGTGCAGGGGTGGAAAAATACTGCCCTAAATCTAAGGGCTCCTCTTGGTATGCCGGTGTGGGAAAATAATCGGCTAGATACAATGGCTCGATCACCCTAACAAATAGTTCATCTTCGTTCGACCTGGGGAGTGAAAACTCCTCCTGATTACTGATATAATTTGAAGGGTCAAACTCTTCCTCTTCCTCCTCTATCCAATGTATGTTAGGCCTGGGGCCTCCTAGGTGCGGTGGTAGAGGGGCTTGGTGGATATTCTAGTTCTTCCCCTGAGGAAGTGGCGGGGGAATGATTTTTCTCGCCTCTATCAGATCTTGGACTGCGTGCTTTAACGAGAAGCATCGGTCAGTAGGGTGACCTGGTCCCTGGTGGAAATTACAATGCAAATTCGGATCATAGTTCCTCGGTATGGGATGGGGTCGCGGGCAAGGTTGGAGTAAATTGACCAGGCCCTTTTGTAACAACACTGGCAACAAGACACTCAAGGATTGCCCCAACGGTGTGAACGCTCGTTCAAATCGTGCTTTCATCTGCTCTTGGGTAAATGGGGCTCTTGGTCCATTGCTTGGCCTTGGTGCTTGCTCGAAACGGGCCGGAGGTGGTTGTGTAACCTGGAGCTGTATTGGGGGGGCATTGGTATTGGCCTGAGGGTAAACAATGTTCTGTACCTCTGTCCCTGGTCTTCTTTCAATTCTTGGTTCGGCCGCTTTTCGAACCCCGGTAGCCCCGTTGGCCACATTCCTTCCTAACCTGGCCTCTCTAATGGCGTCTTCGCAACGATTGGCATTTCAGACCAGATCAGTAAAACTTGACTGCTGCTGATATACTAAAAAATCTGCGATGACTGGGAGGGCTCCCTTGGTTATCAATTCAATATGCTCATCATCGGGAATCCGATGGGTCACCTGAGCGGCTAATGCCCTCCACCTCCCCAAGTAAGCATTGAATGTTTCATCATGTCTTTGCTTTAATCGGGCCAAATCTGACTTCCTTGGTTCTATGTCCATGTTATAGACATATTGTTCTTGAAATAAGCGTGTCAGATCTTTCCAATTTTTTATCATGGACGGTTCCAGGGATGTGAACCATCTCAGTGTTGGGCCCGCTAAACTCTTCTGGAACACTTTGATGAGGAGTCGTTCATCTCCGCCATACTGGCACATATCCCCACAGTAAGATTTTAAGTGGGCGATGGGGTTTCCAGCGCCGTTGTATTTATCAAATGATGGCATCTTGAATTTCTGTGGCAGGGGGACATCAGAGAACAGACACAAGTCTGAAAAGTCTGTTGAATGTAGTTCTATTCCTCCCATCTTCATCAGTTGCTTCTGTATTCTATCTATTTGTTCTTTCAACTATTCTGGTTCTTTTGAGGCTGTAGTGGGGACTGCTTCCCCCTGATTTTGTTCCACCCTAGGTGTGATGATGGTGGGCCCGAGAGGGTTGAAGCTGGCAACTCCTCCACTGTTGCGGATTTCATCCTCCTCATACTGTTGGTCATGGTATTGGTGAGGGGCGAGTTCTGCTATTTGGACTTGGGGGGTGAGGGGTTGGATGACCTGGTGGGGCCATATGGTTTGTAGGGGATGAGAAGGGATAAATGTGTGAGCGGTTTGTGGGTAAATGATGTGCTGAGCTAGGTGCACATTTTGGGGGTGAAGGAGGTGTGGTTGAGGTGGCGGGAAGTTGTGGGCTTGAGGAATAGGATGGACTGGATTCCCCGTTTGAGGCGGGATGGGGGCGTAAGGGTATAGGTAAATGAAGGGTACTGGTGGGGGGGTATGGGGTTAGTGAATGGGCCTTGATAAGCGTGGGTGGATGGGCCTTGGGTTTGAGGGATTTGGGTTTGATGGTTTTGGAAGGCTTTGATTGACGGGCCTTGGGCCTGGGTGTGGGGATTAATATGACTTTGGGCTAATGGGCCTTGTTGGGTTTGGGCTACTAGGCCATGAGGGGGTTGGGTTTGGGTCCATGGGCCCTGGGCTTGGGTTTGGTAGGTTTGGGTCCAAAGGCCCTGGGGGGCTTGGACTTGGGCCTGGGTTTGATGGGCTTGGGCCCATGAGTTTGGAGGGTTTTGGGCCTGGACCTGAGCCTGATGGGCTTGGGTCCATGGGCCTTGAGGATTCTGGGCCTGGGTCTGATGGGCTTGGGCCCATGGGTTTGAGGGTCTTGGGCCTGGGCCTTGGTCTGGTGGGCTGGGGCTTGGGCCCATGGGTTTGGAGGGTTTTGGGCCTAGACCTGAGCCTGATGGGCTTGGGTCCATGGGCTTTGAGGATTCTGGGCCTGGGTCTGTTAGTCTTGGGCTTGGGCCCGTGGGTTTTGAGGGTCTTGGGCCCATGGCTCTAGAGGTGTTTGGGCTGGGGCCCATGGATTTGTATGGGTTTGGGTCTGGAATTGAGGTGGGGGATTTTGGGAGGTATGGATGATGGGTGGTTGGGCATGGTTAGGAGGGAATGGGGTATGGAGGTTTTGGAGATTTGGATGCTGGGTTTGAGAGGTAGGGTTACGAGAAGCAGCCCACAAGGCATACATCGTTCTCATGTCCTCCATCGAGGGCATGGACTCAGGTGGGAGATTGGGGGGTGATGGCTCACTTAAGGATGGAGGGGGTTGAGAGAAATTGGGCATGACCCAAGTAAATGGGGGGATATGTTGGGATGTGGATGGGCCAAGTGGTGGGAATGGTATGTGAGATGAGGTGGATGGGATGTAGGATGTTGGGGGCATGGATGATGAGAGGGATGGAACGTGGGAAGTAGGCGGGGGATGGGACTCCCTATGGGGTCTTTGGAAATATGGGGATGCGGTAAGGGTGTTTGGATGGGAGATGGGGATGTATGGGTCGGTTGGGAAGTGAGGGGTTTCAGTAGGGGATGAAAAGGGGGTATGTTGGGAGAATGTGAGGGAGGGGGATGGGGTGGAGGGGAACACGGGTGACCCAAATGGACCCGTGATATCGAACCTGGTTTGGGTGAACGTGTTGGAGATTGGGTCTTCTCCGATATGAGAATGGGATGGGGATGACGGTGGGGATGTATCGGCTCTTGACATGATCCGCTGACGAGTGTTGTATCGATGTTGCGGATAATGGCCGAATACCTTCCTTCTACGGGACGAGTTTGAGGTTGCCGTAGTGACGGTCACACCAAGATATACTTTTTTTCTTATTTTTGTTTTCTTTTCTTTTTTGTGTTTGTTTTGTTTGTTTTTGTTTAGTTTTTTTCTCTTTTTGGAAAATGATTTTTTTGAAGAGAGATTTCTCTTGGTTTTTTTTTTTTTAGATGGAGATTAACTCCCCTTTGCTTACATGAACAATGACCTAGTGCCCAGGGTTAACTCCCGTCTCGGGCGATATATCTACCTTTAGTAGGTCCCACGGCGGGATCCGACACACTTCGAAAGAGGCGAAAGGGAACCCTTTCGTTCTATTGAAGGCGAGGGAATCCACGCAAACGACCCGATCCCCCGGAGCAAATCAATGAGAAGTCGCCTTCTTTTGATTGGGCGGGGGCATGTTGGGTGTTAGAGGATGTGGGAGGCTATTGTGGGCACTAATACCGGTAATCGGGGACTTGGGGTGATGGATTGGGCCTCAGGTTGAGTTGTTGTGGCCCAGTATAGACTGGGCGTATATATTATGCACGCCCGACCAAAAAATACAGATTTTGGCTAGGCGTATATATTATATAAACCTGGCTTAAATCTGTTTATTTGGTATATATATATACTCGCTATTCTGAGGATTTTTTTGAGTGTATATAATATATACCTTTGCAAAACACACATCACTTAGTTTGAGTGAGCGAACAAGCGAATGTGGGTCTTTGAACTGGTTTCTTGAGAGAAATGCTCCCGGGGACTGCTGAGTATGTTATCGGGTCCCTCCTTTCCGTTTCCTAGGGATACACGGCTGAATTTTGGGTTTTCTACGCTCTCACCAATGCGGGTTTTACGGCTTGATCGGATTTGTCAACCCAACCGATATACCTCCGGCGCCATCGCCTTCTCAGGTACTGGAAGGGGTGGTTCTTTTCAAGATCATCACCACTAGGGCTAGCCTTCTTGGGAAGCAAGGTAAATTATATCGTACCTAAACTTAACTACCCAAAAATGCAAAAATAAATTCAATTATGTCCCCACACTGTTGGTTCACTTTTAATTACAGATTTTAAAAGGGGAGTGAAATTAAGTCCAAAAATCGGGTCGGGGATGACAAGCCCGTGCCGCCTCAATGGGCCGGCGTTCAATGGTGAGATATGATGACTGAAATGAAAAGCGCACGTAGGCCCGCCAAATGGCTAAGGCTCGTAAATGACTGAAATTTAAATGACGTGAAAAAGTAAATGCGAGCAGGCCCGCCAAACGGCTAAGGCGGCTTAAATGACAAGAATTGTAAAAGCTAAAATTTAAAGGCGCAAGTAGGCCCGCCAATCGGCTAAGGCACCTAAAGGACTGAATCGTAGGGGTGAGTACATTAGTAAAAACAACAAAAATATAGAAAAAATAGCAGAAAATAAGAAAAAAAAAATAATGGTTAGTAAAAAAAAAGAAAGGCCAACAAGAGGAGAAGCGCTAGGGTGATATCCCCAGCAGAGTCGCCATCTGTGCGACAATGGATCCTCGCGAACCCGTCGCGGCGATGCGCTCGCCTAACAAATGAAAATGTAGAGTCGCCACCCGGAGCTTTTGGTGACCTGGGAAACCTTCAAATCGATATTTTGAGCACCGAAGGGCTAAATATGACTCTGATTTACCGGTCTTTGCCAAAGGCTCTAGGGTAGGGGCTTCGATTATCGATCGGAAAGGGTTTAGGCACCCGATCAACCCGCACGTAGCGGTCTCTATCTATGGCCAAAATAAAAATAAAAAGGGCAGAGTTTCCCCTTGCCCGAAGGCAATACGGTCCTATCAAGCTTTGAGCCAAACCGAAATTTCGGCGGCGTAACGGCTTGAATCCTTGGACGGAGGTGACACCAAGAAGGTAGAGGAAGAGAGGGGTGAGCCGGAGCTCACGGGCCGTTGTTGCACCGTGGAAGATCTTCGCTTTGGCGTGCTTCCGATGGCTTAAACGATATGGAAATGGATTCTAACACTAGGATTCGGTAAAATAAGAAGTGTAGGGTGAGGTTAAAGGCTAGACTTTAGCAAGAGGGAGTGATCTAATGGTGGAAATGGGTTGAAATGGATGAACTAAGCATGCTGGAATTCTGGAGAAATGTGTGCATTTTCTCTCACTAGGGTTCTCTCTTAAGCTCCAAATCCTTAACCTCCAATTTTTTTCAACCCTTAAGGAAGAGGGGGGCCTCTCTATTTATAGAGAAGAGGTGGGTTAGGGGCTTACTTAAGAGCTAATGGGTTTAGCAATTAGGTAATCCCCCCATCTAAGGTTTTCTAGGTTTTCAAGGTCCTAGGGTTTTGGGGAAACTGATTTCAATGGCAGATGATGGGGTGGGACCAAAGGTGACTTAAGGGTTGCCAATAAACTCAAAGGGGGTGCAACCAATCTTAAGACACCCACCTTAACTAAGGGGATGGTCAAAGGGTCAAACTAGATGAAGGAAATTCGAGCAACTGATGATAGTTACTGTAGATATGCTGGGCGTATATATTATATACGCCCAGTTTAGGAACAATAAATTTCACCAAGATCAAGGGAGTTTTGAGAAGATGAAGCCCGTGGTGGGTCCCACCTATACTGGGCGTATATATTATATACGCCCGGCCAAATTTTCCCCAAAATAGGCAGGCGTATATAATATGTACGCCTGACTAATCTGGGGCAAAAATGGCTGGGCGTATGTAATATCTATGCCTGAGTAAAAGTCCTATGATTTTATGTAAAATTGTGAACAGTCATAACTTTTGAACCGTAGCTCCAAATTGGGTGATCTTTGGCTTGTTAGAAATCTGGAGAAGTCCTCTTTCCAATGGTATATGGCTCATCCTTGGTAATGGTCTGTGTGGAATTCTGTATCTCTCACCCCATCACCCACTCAGAAGGGTTTAAGTTAGGTCCGAGGAGGGATTCTAGGGTTTAGGGGTGACTTCTAAGGGTTGGGGAATGGTTCTAAAGGGTTCAGGGTGATTCGTAAAGGTCTGGGTGGATTCCTACGGGTTCAGGAGTGCCATCGGAAGCACAGGGGTACATCTCTCCCGAAGTACAGATTGATCGGGCCTTGGGCCGAATTTGGGTGTCTACAAACATAAATAGTCTAACACTAACACCCCGACTATGTGTGTGAGCCTTAGTGGCCCAATATTATTTTATTAAGTGAAACCCAGTCCTCCATACACTCAAATTTAGTATATTAAAAATACACTTGAAATTGTGTCTTCCATACACCATAGTCATGTATTAGATAATACACTGAATGATTTTTGACATCCTATATATATATATATATATATATATAGTGTATTAGCTTTACACTAAAACCAAGCCTTATAAGGCTTGTACACATATACACTAAAACCTAATATAGGAACTACAGGGAATCCAAGCCTATATATATATATATATATATATATATATATATATATACTGAACTATGTGTAGCAGAAATACACTGGATGCAAATCTGAGATGGCTTATACATATAAATAGTGTATTAGCTTATTATTAAAGTTAAGCCTATTATGGCTTATATGCATATACACTGAAAGCTTAGGTGGGCACTACATGGAATCCCATCTCTTAATATCTTATAAGAGTTATCTCGCCAAGAGGACTCCACGATTGCATGAGTCACTCTTGACTCCCATGCACACAAAGTGCAAAGCCACTGCAAAATTCGACACCAACCTCCTTCCTTCTTCCTGCTTCGACCCTTGAAGAAGTCTAAATCCTCTAGCAAATAGACCCTGCAAAATCAAAAAATTCTCATAGCAGATGAAACCTTTCTTCTAGCTTATCAAACCCATGCCTCACTTCATTCTTCTCAAACCCTTGGATTCAACCCCGTGAATCGCAAAGCAACCCTACAATTTGGTCACGAGAATTCCGGCAGACGACCGCTTGATCTCGGAGAGTTCCTTGCGACCCTAGCTTTTCAGTTACTTCACAAACTTGACACTGACATCATTTCGGCGTCATCGTAAACAAAGAGTCCACCAAAAGGTACGCCGTAAATGAACCACGTAATAAGTTAGGTCCGCTTCAATAATGTTTAAAATAAAATTTAGGTCTTTGGTGCTGATTCCATACGATCGGATCAATAGCTCAAAGATAAAGTATTGTATGAGGGTTTCAGAGTCGAAAGCTTCGGTTATCGCACTCCAAAACTTTCATACCGATTTAATAAATATAAAAGGGGTCTTTGTGTGATGTATAAGTTAAAATATAATGTGTATGTAGTATAGAAGGCCCCAGCACATTAAAAATCCTAAGAAATCAGAGAAAGGCAAGGGGGCACCCGTAGCAAGCTTATGCATCAGGCTTGCCACGACAACCCTACAAGCTTTCCGCAGCAAGGTGCACAGCTGATAGGCTTGCTGCGGCAACCCTGCATCTTGCCTCGGCAACCCTGGGCAACCCTGTGCTTTGACCCTGTTCAGTATTTTAGTCATAACTTTTGACTCCGAACTCCGATTGGCACAATTCTTGATGAGTTAGAATGGAGACAACAAGCCCTATAATTTTAATGAATTAACAAATTCATGAATATAATGATTAAAAGGTCAAAATTTAGTGACAAAAAGAGGCAAGCTGAGAAGCTTGCCTCGGCGAGAGGCAAGATGAGAGGTTTGCCGAGGCAAGCCTGTGTGCAGGTATGTGGGCTGTGTTCTGTCTAGTTAAATATGTATTGTTCACATGAGGGGTCTATAGTGATCCAGTATGTGTGCTAAGCATGCTGAACATGTTTAATACGTTTTAGGTGCTCACGAAGAGCTTGTGAAAAGAGATTTTTGCTTGGATGCATGCATGCACGTGTAAAACGTATCCTTGTTCGCAAGGTAGGGAAAATTTCACTACGTAATTATATTTAATTTTTATTCATGGACTTGATGATTGAAATTTAAATTTAGTTTTTACTGAAACTTTGTTTTTCATGAATTCGTGTTATTGATGCCATTATTAAACACTGATATTTCTCTAGAATTGCTAAACAAGAAATATTGCCATATTTTAAAGAATGAAATCTGGATTTACGCTCCTTTTTTGCATGTTTGTACTCGCATTTTGATATAATATTGCATATGACTCCTATATCAGATTTGGATCATTACTATTAGTTTGTATACTTGTCTTTGATACCTCATTATCTTTGATCCGATAAGTTTTATTTCTCGTTTGCTTGATCTTGTATATGCTATATGACTCATGTTCTTGCTTGTGTCCCTGTGATTGTGTGATCCAATTCAAGTGACCCTGTTAATGTAGCCCAGGGGCTTAATGTCTAGGTTCAAGTGACCCTGTTAATGTAGCCCAAGGACTTGATTTCTTGGTTCAAGTGACCCTATTAATGTAGCTCAGGGGCTTGACATTTAACACCACTTGATTGAACTTGAAAAACAAGCTGTGAATATGAATTTTGATTTTAAACATGACCATGAATTCAAACATTGATCATCCATGTATTTGAACCGATACGACGGTTAATTCATGTATTTGAACTGACACGACGGTTAATTTGTGTATTTGAACTGACACGGCAGTGGATCAGTATTTGAACCGACATGACAGTTAATTCATGTATTTGAACCTAAATATGAACTTAAACATGAAATCATAAATCTATATATTTGAACTGACAAGGTGGTGAATCTGTGTATTTGAACTTCGAATTTGAACTCGTAAACAATGATATGAACTCTGAAACTCTGAATAAGAACCCTGAACATGATCTTTGAATTTTGAATAAGAACTATGAATCCAAATATGAATCTTGACTCTGAATAAGAATACTGTATATGAATTTTGAATTCAATAATAAGTGGGAAACAAATGAGTGAATCCAAAATTATGAAATTTAATTCTGAATCTGAATATGTATTTGAACTTGAATTGAGGATTGTGATTTTAGTTAAGATTTTGCAAAGTTCAGTTTTGAATAGAATGTTTTTGAAATAAGTTTTGTTTCAACATGTCTTTGAAGTAAGTTTTGTTCTGATATATCTTTGAAAACAATTTGCGCTTCTAATATGTCTTTGAAATAAGTTTTGTTCCGATACGTTTTTGAAATCAGCTTTGGTTCAATATGTCATTGAAAACTGTTTGTTTCTGATACGAAAGAATGTGTTCATTTCAATTTGAAAATACATTTAAATTATGATCATTGGATCTGTATTTTGAAAATATGAGATGTGGTTAGTATGGATCTTTTTCCTATCAGGCTTGGATGAAGCTCATTCCTCGACTATACGTCACAGGTACAAGTCCTGTTCAAGAAGCTTGAAGCAGATTTGATAAACTGCCTCTTTGAGCTTGGTGTGAAGATACTCGGGCTCCGTTTTGGACCTTTAGATTTGGTATATTACCGGACTTTGTTAGCAATTGAACCTGTACTTCTCTTTTGTACACCATTGTTTAGTTGATGGTTGACCATCACCGGTGGTCTTAGATTGTAGATGGTGTTTTATAATAAATGAGATATAATCATCTTTCTATCATGTATATTTTATGCTTTGAAGTCCACTTTTTATGGACATACCATGTACAATGTATTTTAGATCGTGATCTGCGACCTGGCAGTCTGAGTTCTCCCATGTTGTTTATACTGTTAAGAAAAAAAAACTGTGTTGGGAAAATTCGGCCTGTCACACTTCAGCCAACAGATATTTATAAAAATAAATAGTATCGTTACACCGTATTGCAGTCTTCTAGAATTTGGTCGTCAATCAAAAACTAAATTTCTCAACACAGATTTAATATAATCAACAATCTTCTAAAATCTAGTCGTCAATCAAATTCGAGAAAATTAAAGATGGAAAAGTAAAAATCGTTATACTAATATGCAAATTCCAACCTGAGTCGTCAATTCAAATTAAAACTTAAAGATATTTACAAAGCAGTAAATAAAGCTAATAAAATCTAAACTAGAAAGCAAAATAAAAATATCTTTCACCCCTCAGCCACAGTCGTCAATTGCTTCTAAGAAATTATGATATCTACACTAATCTTCAGCACCCAATAGCAGTCGTCAATTGGTCTTGAGAAACCTTTGATATCTAATCTACAAAGCAATAAAAATCTACTATAATGATCAAAAGAAAACCCAACCTCACTCGTCAATTGATGCTGATAATTTCTTTGATGCTTTATTCCTACACCAGGCTCTCTTATTTATAGATCATTAGGAGTCGATTTACAAAGTTCTAATAAAAGAAATTACTAAAGTAAAAGTATCCTAATATAACTCTAATTTCTAGTTTTATTTTTCCTTGCTTTCAAACCGTAGATGTGCTTCTAGAGTGTTCTCTGATTTTCTGCAACAGAGTCCTTTTAAGAGTATTCTTCATCAATCTCTCAAATCCATAGTTGGTCAAACTTCTAATTGTAAAAGACTTCTAAAAATATGCATGGCAGTGTGTCTTCTCTCATTCAGTAGGAGTGGAAAGCTTCTATTTTTGAGAAACCATAAATTACGATTTCTTCTTTCTATTCTTTCTGGAAAATCATAAATTTTGATTTTCTATTTTCAGTAGGCTTCCAGCTAATGATTCTTTATTACGATTCTTCGCTTTCTCTTGCATCATCTTTACTTAATACGGCTTTTCTTTAGAGAATCGTAAATTACGATTTTCTCTCTTCTCAGAATATTGTTTCGCACAATCGTAAAACATGATTCTTTATTTCTTTTTAGGTGAAGATTTGTCCTTTATGCTCAATCATCTTTTTACTACTTTTTGAGTTCATTTTGACAAAGTTTAACACTTTAGCTCTATTTTGCTATTTTTCCTTAATATCTGCACATCATTAACTTGTTAGTAGCAAACTAAGTCCTAGCATCACTAAGTTAAGAGTGATAAAATGGTAAATTATGTGACAGGTCAATGCTCTACAAGCTATCCCGAGTGGAGTCCCCATCTGTGCAACTGTGAATTTTCTCAATCCGTCACGACGATGCGCTTAATGATGGAGTCGCCACTCGGAGCTTTTGGTGACCCGGGATACCTCATAATCGATATCGAAGCACTAAAGTATAAAAATTTGACTCTGATTTACTAGTCTTTGCTAAAGGCTCTTGGGTAGGGGGCTTCAGTTATCAATCGGGAAGGTGTTAGGCACCCGATCAACCAGTTCATAAGCGATTTTACTATGGCCGGGACTATGTGTTGGTTGTTATATATATATATATATATATATATATATATATATATATATATATATATATATAGAAATAAAGAAATAAAATGGGCGGCACTCCTCTTGCCCGAAGGCAAACCGATCCTATTGAGCCCTTCCTGCCTACTAAAATTTGGGCAGCGTAATGGCTCAATTCTCTAATAGAGGAAAATCAAAGAAGGTAGAGGAGTAGAGGGGAGAGCCGAAGCACTCGGGCCCTTGTAGCACCGTTGTGGACCTTCTCGTTGATACGCTTTTGGTGAGCTTCCGATATCAAATGGGTTGAGGAATGGGTTTAAACCTCCAAGGGTTGGGAGCTAAAGGGTAGGAGAGGTAGGCTAAAAAGTAGTTCTAGCTAACCCTCAAGGTTTGGTGATGGAAGATGGGATCTAAAAGATAAAACTCAAATCTAGAATTTGTATGGAGGAATGGTGTTTGAAAATGGAGAGGGAGCACTCTAGGTTTTTCTCTCTTTTAGAAATTTTTTAAGCCCTTAAGCAAGGGTTAATTCACTAATGGGTTTAAAAATTAGGTATTGGGCTATCTAAGATTTTTTGGGTTTTCTAGAGCTTGGAGAAGAGGGATTTGGGTTTAATGGTAGATGATAGGGTGGTGACATGAATGGTAAAAGGGTGATAACTGAAGCTAATAGGATCACTAGGGTCCTAAAGAAATACACCCCATACTTTGGGATGGTCCCCAAGTTAAACCCCCAGTGTCAATTTTGGCCATTTTTTGAAGGAAAACCAGGCCCAAACTTTTGGAAGTTGAAGAACCGCAGGGGCCCGGCCCAGTTTTGCAATTTCCTGTACAAATCTACGATCTTCATTTCGCCATAATTTTTTGTGTACAACTCTGAATTAGGGGATTCTTAGCTCATTGGAAAGCTGGGAATCTCTACTTGCCAATGATATAGGCCTTAGGTTAGGAAACTATCTATGGAAACTTTTTCACTCCTCTTTTCATCAGCTATTTTAGTTTTTTCGAAACTAGCTCTATGGGGGAATTTTTGAATTTCCTGCACAAATCCATGATCTTCATTTCGCCATAACTTTTGATGTACAACTCTGAATTACACGATTCTTAGCTCGTTAGAAAATTGGGAACTTCTAATTTCCAATGGTATAGGCCTTAGGTTGGGCATCTATTTATAAAAACTTTCGCACTCCTCTTTTCATCAGTTATTTTGGTTGGTTCGAAATTGGCTCTATGGGTCTAATTTTGCTTTCTAAGGGTTTGGGAAGGTTAGGGTTGATTCCTAAGGGTTTGGGAATAGTTCTAAAGGTATGGATTATATTCTAAGGGTTTTAGAGGCACTTTCAGAAGCTCAGGAGTATGCCTTTCTCGAAGTGCGGGTTGATCAAGCCTTGGGCCAAATTTGGGTGTCTACAGTCTTAAACCGATCTTTTATTCTTCTTATGTTGTGGTTATCATTATGATAATCACATGGAATTCAGAGAATGAATTTGTAATTAATTATGAGCACAAAAATCTGCAATAGGGAACCTAAACTTTGTCATTAAAATAGTTTTATTTCAATCCAGCACTTTAGTTTTAAACAAACAAAAACATTTTTTTTCTCTAAAGGCAAATAAATTTTTTTTGAAGAACCTTCCCTGTGGGATCAATACCCAATGAATCCATCAACTAATATTATGGGCATGCAAATTTAAGTTCTAATAAAAGCACATTCCAGTAAGTGTCACTTGTCACCACTATAAAATGTTTCGAACGATGATTCTTAAATAAGAAGCCCTCGGTCCACCAGCCTTAAATTTCTAAATTTTTTTACTTGAAGTAACAATGTTACAGAAAGTAAAAGGCAAGGTGGGGTTGTTCCTCACCTTTGAAATCAGTTGTCTATGATAATTATATAAAATATTTTCAATCGAAGTGTGGAAGAGTGTTGTCAATTAAAACCAAGTCACCATCCTCGTTAGGCATATGGACTTAAATAAATGCCCCAATATTAAGTAGTACAAGTTGCAATTTTCCTATTCAAATCATGTGCCTAGAGAATTAGAGTATTTATTCAGCTAGAATGCATAAAGCTTTCTCTAGCATCTTGAGGGTTGGCATTGGAAGGTGTCGACTATTGTGGGCAACAGTGAACTAGTTATACCTAAGGTTACTATGGATTGGAATTCCCTCCCCTACGAAATACTAAAACTAAACTGCAATGGAAGCTTAATTAGGAAACTGACCATTTTATTTCAAAACCTTGCAAGTGCACAAGTTCGAATGTACTAGGGCAAGTAAAAGGGTGTCAAACCACAGGGATTTGTTGTTTATCTCCTATTTGATTTCTATTTTATAGAGAATTTTGTAGCATTAGATTTCCTAAATTATTCTAAAACAAATAAAAGAAATCTACATAGTTTTGGAAATAAGAAAGGAGAAGGCGAATTAGAACCCCTCTTGGATTCCAAATCCATAAATAATAAATCCTATTTCTTTTCAATCATGAATCCCTGGTACCCCCGCTCCTGGCTATAAGCTCAGTCACTTCGTATATGAAATACGTAGATCTAATCGTGAATTAGACAAACGTAATCGTTAAAGAACCATTGCACGAACCAACAAAACTATCCTACAAGGCCTAGTCCGTCAGTGAGCATCCTATCTAGACTTATCCCAATTCCTACAAGGCCACTGGAATTAAAATAAATAAGATTTCAGCATTATCACCACGTTCTCGATCTAATCGGAACCTCGAACATGCAATCATACCATTAATGGAATTCACAAACATAAATTTATTAAAATATTTATCTAGAATTTACAAGAGATCCAGCCCGAAGCTTTAAGCACGCATCGACTTAGAGACCTTCATTGTCACTGATGCAAGCTCTGATCGATGATTACATCCAATCTCCCTCCATCCTAGAACTATTCCTAACCTAAAACTATGAAAACTCGCATCATAGCCCTCTAGAAAAGTTTCGGCATGCGAGTTCCCTAAAACCTAACCCTAGGGTCCTTATTTATAGATTACAAGGCCCTAGAACATTGTACACAACAAGTAATCTCAATAGATCCTAAAAATCCTCCAAAGAAGATGAATCTGAAAAGGAATCCGTGCCGATTTAGAGTTATCCAGCCTGTTAAAGAGAATCCCAAAGAAGATCTCAGAGTTAGAAAATATCCATAGCTATGCAGACCTTGATTTTCTCTCAGAAACTCTATTATGACCGGTCGAAAGTGATGCATTGACTGGTCGGCTTTAAACTCCTTTTCCAGGTTGAAGATGATCCGCAGATCTGTAGTTCTTTTTAATTTAGTGACCGGTCAAATCAGGCCAGACCGGTCGAGAAATTCCTCTGAATTTTCTTTATTCTGCTTGTTCTTTTTCTAACTGGTTGGCTGAGTCCTGATTGGTCTCATCTATAATTTCCTGAAGCTTCCAGCGTTGTGACCGGTCGAAACTGCTCGTCGACCGGTCCATTTAAGTCCTCTTTTCTTCCTCTACTACGTTGTTGTAACCGGTCAAATTTGCATTTTCAACCGGTCCAATTGATTTTTAAAAGCATTCCTTTCATCTATTTCTCCTTGGACTCTTGTCGTTTGTTTGGGTTTCTTCATAACTTTGCTCTTTTAACGCTTTTAACATTTAATCTGCTTTTAGTAGTATTAACTAAGCCTGGATTTGAGGATAATTTATACAACTTTTGAGTCCGATCACACCCCCAAACCTCAACTTTGCTAGTCCTCGAGCAAAGACGACATTAAAACCATAACCCAGAAGTAATTTATTCTAATAATATACAGATTAATCTATGAAAGTAAAGGCCACTTTCGTAGGGAGCACGATTGCATTTAGCGCATGCAACATGCCTTTAAACTCCTAGGTGATCCCTAGTGAAGGAGTTGTGTCTCCTAAGGGCTTTCAGCAAAGACACCCACAAACTTTCAGCACTGTTTCAAAAGCATCAGTATAAGAATTTTAAAATTTGGTTTTCATATAATATATATAGTTTAAAAATCAAAACCTGTAATCATTTCAGCATGCAAATTTTTATTTCGAATACCGATATCATGACAATCCCACTGTTGTTTACTCCAATCAACCCAATGCTCCGATCCTTAGACCAGACTTTCATCCATGCCTAGAGTGTTGTGTGTGCATGTGCCAATGCTTAAGTCATTCTATCTCTGAATTAATTCATACCTGAAATCGTCGGCTCCCAAGTCTTGACTCAATCCTCACTTTAGGTGTGCATTCTCAACAAAGTGACTCCGATGAATGGTTTATATTGTCGCTCACATGTGTGATGGAATTACAAAATTGAAAGGATCCCACATGATATAAGAAAAATGGTGCAACAAAAAAATTAAACCATAATCTCATAAAAGAATGATGTTTGTATCTTACACATGTTATACAATGTATCATAGTCATTGTATCATCGCCCTCCACAATGCAATTATT
This sequence comes from Chloranthus sessilifolius, assembly GCA_021018995.1. Classification (NCBI taxonomy): domain Eukaryota; kingdom Viridiplantae; phylum Streptophyta; class Magnoliopsida; order Chloranthales; family Chloranthaceae; genus Chloranthus; species Chloranthus sessilifolius. The sequence continues at coordinate 16,896,028 of CM037595.1, read as the reverse complement.
ATCCGACATCGAATCAAAAAGGTCTTTTTCAAGGTTGTAATGGGGCTCGGGTGAAGGTTAAGAAAGAAGGTGAAGTTAAGATTCAAATGTCTCTGAGAAATCAGAAAAGAAACTTTATTTGATATTCTATTTTTGCCACTTTCTTCATAGGATTTTTCAGAATTTTTCTTTCTTTTTCTTGCTCAACTTTTTCCTTCTTTTCATTCCTTTATCTTTTTTTTTGGAATACCACCTCATATTTTTCATTAATTTCTCTTTTCTACCTTTTTCATTATATTTCTTCTTCTTCTTCTTCTTCTTTTTGTTCTCTCACCTTTTCTTCTTTTCAGTTCTGCCATAAGCTTCTTGCAGGCATAATTCCCACTCCTTCACACTTCCTCTCTTGCTCTCACCCTCTTTTCCAATTTCTCAGAGATTGAAAGGTAAAGTTTTGCATTTTTCGAACTAATGTGGGATGTGGTTAACATGACTTATCAAGAAACATATAAAGGAAAAATATTTCAATAAGGCTCAAAAGGGGAGCAAAAAGGTAAATGAGTATAAGGTGGGGCATTTTGGGCACAAACGAGTCAATAGATGGCCTTTGACCATTTCCTTTCTCGGCGGTAATGACGCCTTTTGTTTCAAGTTCAAATACAATAAGTTATAGTACAAGAATACAATCAATGCATAATCAACAAATCAAAGTAAAGCATATGAAATTTAAACAATTTAGCACAAATTCCAAGGAAACTTCGAATTTATTTTCATCACTCATCAAAGACGACGGAAAAGGTTCTAAAGCTTTCCGGGTTTAGCCAATTTTTGGAATCTTAAAACATCAGATTTAAACTAAGCCATTAATTTCTGGACCTATGCATGACAACAAGTGTAAAAATTTTCTAAGCATGAATGCGAACCAGTCTTTAATTGTTCACATTGGGGTATTATCCTAAAAAGTCGTAGTGTTATCATGGCATGGGTATTGAAAAATCACAATTTACATGATCTTTGATTACATTTTGAAAACTACGGCAAAATAATTTTTTTATGGTTTTAAAATAAGGTATTGAGGATGTATAAAATAGTGGTCAAGTATATGATGCCCTCAAACCTAAATGGTGCTATGTCCTCATTTTACAAAAGAATCAACCAATATACATCAGCAACAAGGCAATTCTAGAAAGATAAATCAAATCAGCCCATGCACCAAAAAAATTTCACTTACCGTCCTGCGGGTTTCTGAGCAAATGAAGAGGGAGGAGGTGGCTGCAAGGTGGCACCCTTTCCATGAAAGGGGAGGGGGAGCCACCTAGGTCATCATCATCAATGTCGAGGACAATGGGACATAATTGGTCTCTCAAGTTATTCAGTTTTTTCTCCCATTGTCAACGTGCCTCCCCATGCTTTAAGGCAGCCTCCACAAAAGATCTTGCATCTTTCCTACGATAATACTCCTCATATTTTAATTTGCGCTTTAATGCCTCATTATCCTCCTTCATCGTAAACCAATTCTCACGAAGAGAAACTGTCAAGGATCACTCGGCTGCCAAGGCAGCGTTGGATCGATGAAGTTCTTCCTCAAGAGCATCAATATACAAACCCAATGCATGGATAAAAGTGGCATCAACCACGACCCGGGACAGAGTAGGTTCTCCCTGAAAAGGCACAATGGCCCAGGTTGAGTAGTTGGTCACCACGAGGTCAAGTGGACCCTCACGGCGTATTGATCAATCACAGAATACCATTTTATCACCCTTAATTTAGTGCTTCTAGGACTTAGTTTGCTACTAACAAGTTGATGATGTGCAGATATTAATGAAAAATGGTAAAAGAGAGACAAAGTGTTAATTTTCATCAAAATAAACTCAAAAGGCAGTAAAAAGACGATTGAGCATAAGAAGACGATTCGCCGCCAACTGAAAGCTGAGAAATTGTATTTTAAAATTGAGCGCTAATACTGAAGCCAAAGAAGAGAAAAATGAGAAATCATAATTTACAATTCTTTAAAAGACGATTCTTCAGAAAGTGATGAAAGAGTAAAAAGGCGATACAAAAGAAAGTGATCGTTCGTTATAGAGAATTGACCAGTATGAAGAAAAAGAACAATCGTGAATTATTATTACGATTATAGAATCTTTCCTATTGTTGCTGATCACATGAGAATTTCCACCGCCAAGCACAGAATTAGAAGAACTCTTTAATTAGGAGTTTGACTAATCAGGAATTAGAGTTATATTAGGAATCATTTATTTTAGTTATTTCTTTTATTAGAATTAGAAGTCTTGTAAACCGACTCCTTATGATCTATAAATAAGAGGGTTTGGTATAAGAATAATCATCGAAGAATTTCATAGCATCAATTGATAATTGAGGTCTGTGTTTTCTCCCGATCAAAGTAGTTTAGGATTTACAAAGTAACATTATCCACAGTTCTCTGAGGTCTTGCCTGACAACCAAGGCTGCAGAAGCTGAAAGATCAACCCTTTGGATGGTTCTACTTTTGCTTTCTAGTTTAGATTTTATTTTATTTTTAGTTTAGATTTTATATGCTTTGTAAACATCTTTGAATTTTGATTTAAATTGACGACTCAGGTTAAAGTTTGCAAATTAGTGTAATGGTTTTACTTTTCCATCTTTAATTTTCTCAAATTTGATTGACGCGTAGATTTTAGAAGATTGTTGATTAGATTAAATCTGTATTGAAGAATTTTAGTTTTTGATTTACGACCAAATTTTAGAAGGCTACAATACGGTGTAATGATATTTTAAATTTGTAAACATCCGATAGCTAAAGGTTGAGATTGACGACCTCAATTTGAATGAGGATTAGGATTTATTTTTGTACAATTAGATTAAGAAACCCATTCTTTTATTCATATTTCTCTAGTAGTTTAGGTCTCAAAAGATAAAGATAGTTTTTTTTTTTAAATGAATATAAAAATCTATAAGAAGATAATCACTTCTTCGTGGGATCGATCCTATCACTAGTGCTATAATTTTCATTGTGCGCTTGCAATAGGTTAAGGCTTGATTTTAATTTAAATATATACATATTATAAGTCGGTCAAGTTTTTGGCGTCACTGTCGGGCAAGCGATTTATCTTTTATTTTTGTTTATATTTTCATTTTTAAAAATAAATATTTATCTTTCTCTTTTCGTACTGCTTTATATTTTTAGCTTTCTTTGAATTACTTCTTAATCTTTCTTAGGTTTATTCTTAATAGTTGTTTTTAGTCACCCTTCTGTGATCTCAGTATGGCAAGAAGAAATCAATATATGGATAAAACCATGGCGGAATACTATGCATTGACACCTCTTACACCTCCCCCATGTAGTCAAATATATCCTGCAGTAGATAATATGACCTTCAAAATTACGCCCTATACACTTCAAATACTTCCCACTTTTCATGGGCTAATGGATGAAGACCCCTATTTGCATTTAAATAAGTTCATGAAAGCATGTACTATCATTCAAATTAAGAACTTAACGGGAGAATCCACTCAGTTACGGATGTTTGCATATTCCCATAGAGATGAAACAAAGCAGTGAATAAACTCTTTGCCTCATAATTCGATTGCTGATTGAGAAGGTCTAGAACGTATGTTTCTTACAAAATTCTTTCCAATCTACAGGACGAATAAAATCTGATATCTTATCGTAACATTCCACCAATTCCTGGATAAATCTCTTCAAGAATGTTGGAGCCATCTTAAGGACCTTTTGCACAAGTGCCCTCACCATGGGATTGCACACTGGCAACTAGTGCTCATTTTCTATGAAAGCCTTCGAGATGCAACCCGGCATATGATTGATGTGGCCTGTGGTGGTATGTTTCATAACTTAACATCTGAAGAAACCTGGGAACTCTTTGAGACCCTTAGCGAGGAACCGGTGCAACACCATGCACTGGGTGAGGTTGACTGGGAGACTTTAATAAGTACGCTTCCTAAGTAAGGAAGACTTTACAAATTAAAGTCAATGATGAAAGGTTTTTTGAGACTGAAGTTTTGGACAAAAGTTTAACCTCTGGTGGGTATAAAATCGTACCCAACATTTCAACAAGGAGAAGCCTGTGGTCCTAACCATGGCCCACCTCAATCAGTCTCCCGACTTCCTTTTATTCCTCCTTACCACACAAAGGCCCAATACCACGCTGCTACAGAGGATACTTTGCTGCAAATGGCTTATTGCTGGAAGTAACAAAGTCGTATCGAGACACAGTTACTAAACCACCTTGGACAATCTGTCGAAAGATTAGAAACTCAGTTTGAGCAGCTATTACCTTTCGATAGAGAAAGTAACACACTACCTTTACATGCAGTTGGTACGTCTAGATGATGTATATTTATGGGAGGATCTGTTTTTAATTAATTCCCTCTAGAACTTGTTGAGCTACCGACTCACCCGTAGCAAAAACTTGTAATATATGTATATAATATTAGAAAAAGAGTATTCTATGATTTACGGTATGTAAAAGTTTTGTCAATCGTAACAGTCTCTTTTATTATGTCACAATCACTTAAAGCATATGGATTTACGATTGTAGGTAATTCGAAGAGTCAAATCGTAGTGAGCATGATTTGAAGCGTCATAGAGTTTCACTTTCATTCTACATAATTATAAACGACAACTTTAGGGAACAGGCAATTCCAGTGATCGATGTTATCGAATACATTAGAATTCAAACCCATTTAACTTGTAAAGGAATCAGACATGCAGTGCATTCAATTTCACCACCTGCCAACCACCCAAGCCTATAAGCCTACACCTTGACACGTGAACCCTTCCCTTCCCTATAAAACCAGCCTTCTCCTTCCCAAATCTCATCTCTTTCGTCCTCCTTTCATACCCTAACCTTAATGGTGAAAGAAATCAAACAGAGTGATTTCAATAAGCAACTTGATAGAATTCTTGAGATACATAGAGCTCAGCTCCTGGCTACAGAACAAAGAGTAGAAAATCTGAAGCGTCAACGACCTATTCAAGATGCTGAATTGTCCTCTAAAACTACCACTCACCCTAAACCTAACCCAAATTTGACATCACATACCAAGAACCTCTTTTCCCCCACTTCCTAACCTCTATAGTATCACAACCCACCCCGAATGCTTGTCCCTTTACAATAAGGATGGATTGTAATTTCCAGTGTCGTTTCCCATCCCATCCTTGATCTCCTCACCACCCTTCTCCATTGTTTATACTTTCCCTACCAACTGTGTACATTCTCTTCACATAGTTTTTGCAAGGGAGCAGTTTGGGCAAAGGGTGATTTGACGATGAGATTTGAAGATGTCTTCACTCCCTTACCCTTCGAAGCACTTCCGTTGTGGCATTGCATTTTTTCCACGAAGGGAATACGAGATGTTCCTTTTAGGGGGATGCAAGATAAATGACACATAGAAGTGTTTCGACAGCTCTTGGAGTAGCAACCCTGCCAAGGTGTGGATACTCCTTTGGTAGGAAGGAATGTGAGACTCTGATTGAAGGTGGTTAAAAGCCGAGGACCGATCTTTATTAAAGATTTATTTTCGGACGTTGCTGCTAGTGTCATGTCTAACTTAGTATATGTCTAGATTTTCCTAGGTTTATTTTCTTGTATCTAATTAGATTTGTTTTCTTAATATTTATTTTTATTTTTCTATTCATTGTAAATATTCAGTTATATATAAAATTTTCCTTTTACTAACTATCAATTTTTTTTTTTACCAATAGTGTGTGTTACTAACATCACTAACATTTTTTTCTTCTTACTAACATTTTTGTTATTGATACTCTGAGAATAAGCCGCGGATATTCTCTCAAGTTTGGGGGAGAGTATATATCTAGTAACAGATTTTTTTTTTCGATAACTAATCAGTATATCAATAATTTTTATTTGTGTCCACTATTTTTTATGCCAATGAGGGCATTGTCTAATTTAAGTTTAGGGGATGCATAATTTCTGTGTATAGTAGGATTATTTTTAGTAATTTTAAAAAAATTTCTGATCAGCGCATAGGAATTATGACAGAAGAAATTACAAATCCTGAAAACTTACAATTCATTATAATAGAAGTTTAATAATTAGAATTTAGAGCAGTTCTAACTCATGCTTCACTCATTGAAATACTGTATTAGAATGAATGTTTGAAACAATAGATTGATCTAAACTGCAACAATTTAGACTATAGTTTTAAAAATTATAAATCAGTGAAATTTTGAGCCATATTTCCTCTTTTATTCTGAGAGAGACCGTTTCAATTCAAATCACAAAAATTTCTTTGAACTTCTATACTGATATGAAATCTCATATTGCTAAATTTAGAATCAAGTTATTTTATGAATATGATGAACTGATTTTTTGTCTAGAACTATCTATTAGAAATATCAAAGCAATAAAGCATCTATTCTAGTAAATCGTAAAGATGATTTAAGGTCATCTTTTATTTAAACTAGAGACAAAAAGTTAAAATCCCATAACATTTTATCCTTTCAACCCATATTAGAAGCCTGAAACGAAATTTATTTGTACCAAAATTTTATAAATCTTTAACCATATGTACTACCCAAAGCTTTTTACCTTTAACCCTTAAAATTTATGAGAGTTTAGAAGGGAAGAAGAGGGAGTGAAAGGATAAAAGAAGAACAGATAAAGGGAATGCTAGAAGAGGTACAGAGAAAGAAAATGAAAGAAAATAAAAGAAAATATGGGAAAAGAAAGAAAAATCGTAACAAACGATTTTTAAAAAAAATTTACGATTTACAAAAAGCTATAAAGAAGAGAAAAATCGTAAAAGACGATTTTATAGCTAAAGAACTGGGATATATATATATATATATAAAGAAATAAATAGGAAGAAGTTATCCAATCATGGATACTTACTAAAGTAGAATAGTAGAAGAACATAGGAAAAAGAAGAGTTAAATTCTCAGAAAAATTTTGAATCCTTTTTTACCTTTCCTTGATATCTTCTGAAACCTAAAACCCCATTACAAGTTGAAGGAAAGACTTTTCTGATTTACGATTTACAAAGGCATAAGCCTAGTAAAGATAAGGATAATAGATAGTATGGATTGTATAGGGAATCATAAGAATAGGATAGCATTATCTTTTCTATGAGATTCATTTTTATTTTTTTTTACAATTATCTTTAACTGAATTCTTTTGAAAAATATACTGAGAGAACCCAAAAGTTTCGATATCTTTTTTAGAGTATGGCAATAGTGAGTTTTTAAATGAAAATATTTTCTAAATCTGCAGTTTAGAAAAAATTTATAAAAAATAAACTGCTCACTAGTGTAAATACACTTTGTGCTTATTGTGAATTGAAATTATTGGAGTTCTAATCAAGGATAACTGTTGTAATGGAAAATAAGGATAAAGGATTGGTAATTTTAGAAAATCATAATAGACTATGTATTGACCAATTAAGTAAATTACTTAGATTTTTATTTACTTTTAATTTTTAAAGAAAAAAATATATTTATATATTTGAAGTTTGTAAGTAACTTCACTGAAAACCTTCAGGAGACTACAACTCCTCCACTAGGGATCACCTAGAGGTTTAAAGGCTTGTTGCATCTGCTAAATACAATCGTGCTCCCTACGACAGTGGTATTTAATTTCTTAGTTTGTATTTCCTTGTTTGCTAGGGACTAGCAAAGCTTAAGTTTGGGGGTGTGATCAGTCATAAAATATACCATTTTATCACCCTTAACTTAGTGATGCTAGGACTTAGTTTGCTACTAACAAGTTGATGATCTGCAGATGTTAAAGAAAAATAGTAAAAGAGAGACAAAGTATTAATATTCATCGAAATGAACTCAAAAAGCAGTAAAAAGACGATTGAGCATAAGAAGACGATTCACCACCAACTAAAAGCTGAGAAATCATATTTTATGATTGAGCACTAATACTGAAGCCAAAGAAGAAAAAAATATGAAATAATAATTTATGATTCTTCAGAAGACGATTCTTTAAAAAGCAACAAAAGAGTAAAAAGGTGATACAGAAGAAAGCGATCATTCGTTATAGAGAATTGTCCAGTATGAAAGTCATGGGAGCTAAAGAAAGAGAAAATCATGATTTACGATTTTCTAAAGAAAAAGAACAATCGCGAATAATTATTATGATTATAGAAGCTTTCCTATTGCTGCTGAGGAAGCTAAAAGATCAATCCTTTCAATGATTCTACTTTTGCTTTCTAGTTTAGATTTTATTTTATTTTTAGTTTATATTTTATATGCTTTGTAAACATCTTTGAATTTTAATTTAAATTGACGACTCAAGTTAAAGTTTACAGATTAGTGTAACAGTTTTACTTTTCTATCTTCAATTTTCTCGAATTTGATTGACGCCCAGATTTTAGGAGATTGTTAATTAGATTAAATCTATGTTGAAGAATTTTAGTTTTTGATTGACGACCAAATTCTGGAAGGCTATAATACGGTGTAACGGAATTTTAAATTTGTAAACATCCGATAGGTGACGGTTGAAATTGATGATCTCAATTTGAAGGAGGATTAGGATTTATTTTTATGCAATTAGATTAAGAAACCCATTCTTTTATTCATATTTTTCCAGTAGTTTAGGTCTTAAAAGATGAAGATAGTGTAGACACCCAAATTTGGCCCCAGGCCCGATCGAAACACCTTTCGTGAGAGGTGCAATTCTGAGCTTTTGATGGCATTTATGAAACCCTTAGGAATCACCCTAAACCTTTAGGAATCACCCTAGAACCCTTAGGAACCTACCCCAACCCTTAGGAATTGCCCTAGACCCCCTTAGAACCCATTCCACTAGAAACTAACCTTATCAGGCTATGGATGAAGAGTGGTGCACTGGAACTAACTACAGCCCTCTACTACAATTGAGTCTCATACCATTGAAGAGTAGAGGTCGTCAGCTTTCCAACGGTCTAAGAATTGCCCCAATCGGAGGTATACGTCAAAAGATATGGCAAACCAAATCTGGAGGGCAGAAAGTTAAAGTCATGTGGGCCCCCTTTGGGACTTGGCGCAACTAATAGTTGCACCAGTAATAAACTTTGCCTGGCGCAACTAATAGTTACGCCAGGCCAATTCTCCCCCATTTTAAGCCTAACTTAACTAATAGTTGCACCAGATTCAAATGTGGGCCCCATCCTCGCAAGCTGACTTCCAGGCACATTTTTACTGTACATTTGTCTAGCGCAACTAATAGTTGGGTCAGGCATATGAATAGTGACTGTTGGATTTTGCCCTGAATTTTGTGTTTGGGGTTTGACTTGTTGACCACCTTGACCTTTGGGGTGTGTTTTACTAGTTATGTTGCACCCTTTTGAATTCGATTTGCACCCCTTTAAGTGGCTTAAGGCCTCACCCCATCATCCACCATTGGAGGACCTTCTCACACATTTCAAAGCTCTAAAAACCCTAAGAATCCTTAGATGTGAGATTACCTAATTGCTAAATCCATTTAGCTCTTAAGTGGTCTCCTAATCCACTCATCTCCTATAAATAAAGCCCCCTCACCCCTTGGTTTAAGGGTTGAGAATTTCTACCTAAGAGAGAAAGAGCTTAAAGTGAGAAGATCTTTCTCCCTTTGGTGCACACCCCCCATACAAATTTCAGAATTCACAAAACTCCTTTAGACCTTAGTATTTCATAGAAAACCCTTAGGTTAGGTGTGTGTGATCCCCTAGCCTCCCTTCTCTACCTCTTAGCTTCAAACCTTAAGAGTTAGAACCCCACTTTCCACCATACATAGCCTTCAGGAGCTCATCAAAGCAAGCCACACAAGGCTCTCCTAAGGTGCTACAAGGGCTCGAGGGCTCCGGCTCTCCCATTTCTTCTCCTATCTCTCTCTAGCTCCCTCCATCCTCCCATTTGTGCCGTTACGCCGCTGACTTTTCGATAGGAACGGAGGGGCAAAAAAAGGATTCTAAGCCCTTTTGGGCAAGAGGAAGCCATTTTCTTTTATTTTATTTCATTTTATTATTGGCCATAAGTAGAGACCGCGTTAAGCAGGTTGATCGGGTGCCTAACACCTTCCCGATCGATAACCGAAGCCCCTACCCAAGAGCCTTTGGTGTGGACCGGATTCAGGGTCATATTTTTAGCACTTCAGTGCTCATAAAAATGAACTAGGTATCCTGGGATACTAAAAGCTCTGGGTGGCAACTCTATATTTTCGTTAGAGAGCGCATCGTCGTGACGGGATCATCTCGATTCCCACGGTTGCACAGATGGCGACACTACTGGGGATTTCCTTGTAGAGCTTCCCCTTGAACTTGGCCTTGTTATTTTTTATTTTTACTAATATGTTATTGCTATTTTTTTAGTTTATTTTTGCCGTTTTTTTACTCACCCCTCCAATTAAGTCATTTTACTTACCCCTACTTTTCCGTCATTTACGAGCCTTAGCCGATTGGTGGGCCTACATGCACATTGTCTTTTTAAATTCCTTACTTTTTCATCATTTTAGTGCCTTAGCCGATTGGCGGGCCTACTTGAGCATTGTCTTTTAATTCCCTTAATTTTCCGTCATTTAAAGTGTCTTAGCCGATTGGCGGGCCTACTTGTGCACTCATATTCCATCAGTGGACGCAGACCCATAGTGGCGGCACAGGATAATCACCCCCGGTCTTTCAATTAAAGAAAACTTTCAAAAAAAAGAGAAAAACTTTGAAAAAATTAAAATTAAACCAAGTTAGGGAGCTTAATTAATCTATTTTTATGGGGTAGATTTTTTAAAAAAGAGTGAGGATTAGGCAAACGCACAAACACCCAGGTCTTAGTATGGCGGCAACCCCTAGTGGTGATGATCCAAAAAAGTCTCCCAGCTCACCTAGTATCTGAGAAGGCGCTTGCGCCGAAGGTATATCGGGTGGGTTCCCATTCCGAAGCTTAAAACCCTTGGGGAACGCGCTAGCGAGTTATATCGGACTCAAACCCTTTAGGTGCGGTGAGGAGATAATCGATCACCAAAAAATAGCTCAGTTTCCGAAAGGTTAGTTTCCACAAAAAACCAAAAAAAGAGACTCATTGCGGGTGTTGGTGGTTGCTGTCATCAGTTCTGGAGCCTCAGTTTTTACCTGGCGCAAGTATTAGTTGCGCCAGTGCAAAAAACTGGAATTTATAACTGACGCAACTAATAGTTGTGTCAGCTTTAAAATCCACATTTTTACCTTACCGCAACTAATAGTTGCCCTAGTGTAAAAATAGTGCCCTGCAACCTGGGCGCATGTATTAGTTGCGCCAAGTCTGTTTAACAGCACCCCAGCCCGAATCTGTGGCCTTCTTCACCTCTCGAGTCCCCCGATCAGTGTACTTAGTACTTTGTTTAGGCCCTGCCATCCTCGACACCCAATACGCCCCCACCGGTCAAAAGAGGGCAACTTATTTTTGGCTCATTCCAGGGGATTGGGTTATTTACCTTGATTTCCGTGCCTTCAATAGATCGAAGGTTCTCCTTCGATTCTTCTAAAGTGCATCGGAATTGTCGTCGCGGGTCTTAAATTAAGGTACGAGAGCCACCCGAAAAGGGAATTCCAAGGCCTCGGAACCTTTGTTTTTAAAAAAAAAAAAAATATATATATATATATATATAATCAAAACCCCAAATATATATATATATATATGTAGTTTGTAGTGCCGGCACAACGACATCATTTTGCCCTCCGCCGTCCCGTAGGGGAAGGAGGAGGATTTTTAGGCCTTATCCAAGGCACCCTTACCCAACCCATTCCCATAGAATGTCGTGGGTAGTGGACCCGGCTTACGCCAATCCCGACTCATCCCCGCCACATTCTCCAACCAACTCACATTCGGGAGAAGTCTTTTCCACCATCCCCCTCACCCAACCCTCATTTACCGTTACCGGCCCATTTGGCGCCCCTATTTTTCCAACCATTACCCTCCAAAATATCCAAAATCCAACCCCCCATTCTCCATCTTTTGCCCAAGCCATGCCCACGCCAAGTCCAACTCATCTCCCATCCACATCTATACAAAACCCAAACCCATTTTCCCAATCCACATCCATGCCCCAATTTCCATCATCCCCCTATAGACCCGATCCACCTACATTCACATACACCACTTCGGCCCTATCCAACCCCCCACAAATCCCCCCATCTACCCGAGTCATACCCATTTTTACTAGGGCCCTGCCCGATTTTTCCCAAACACCTACACCTAACCTTTCATCTTCCCCACACATACACCATACCTTCCCGTCTCATCCACCCCATATCCCACCTCTTACCATGGCCATGCCCGATCGTACCAGGGCCATGCCCAATTTCTCCTCCATCCCCTTAAATCCACCATCCACATCCGATCCCCCTTCCATGGCCATGATGGAAGAGATGTTCCAAGCCTACTCTTTATGGAAGGCTTCCCAAAATACCTCTCCTCCACACCCCATGCCCCTGAACCCATCCCATACCCTAGCCAATCTTCATGCCTCACTCTCTTATGACCCCCATCAACCCCCCATAATCCACACCACCCAAACCCCCATGACCCACTTACCCCAAGGCCCCATTGCCCAATCTCCAAACTCCCACATACCCCAAGGCCCATTGGCCCAAACCCCCCTTTTTCCATATATCTCAGGACCCCATGGCCCAATACCCCACCACCCAAGCCCACCAAGGGCCCATAGCCCAGACCCACCAAGGGCCCATGACCCAAACCCATCAAGGCCCACTGGGCCAAACCCATCAAGGGCCCATGGGCCATACCCATCAATGCCCATTGGGTCAAACCCATCAAGGGCCCATGACCCACACCCATCAAGGCCCATTGGCCCACACCCATCAAGGGCCCGTGGCCCAAACCTACCAAGGGTCCATGGCCCAAACCTATCAGTGGCCCATGACCCAAAATGACCCAGGGTTCATGGCCTAAACCCAAAGCCCACACTCACACCTTCCACAATATCCCCAAGATTTAACCCAACCTTCATAGCTGAGTCAAACCCATGCCATCCCCCAAACCCAATTTTCCCATGGCCTCACACCACAAGGCCATCTCCAAACCTTCCCCCATACCCAATGGCCCCACCAGGCCCCACCTCAAAACTAAATTCCCATCACCTAACAAGCCTTTCCTCACCCCCAATGGGCTCACCCAACCACCACTCATGTCATTCCCATCCAACCCATACAACAACAACAAGGGAATCCCGCCCTCACTGCACATTATACCGACCAGCAGTATGAAGAGGACGAGATTAGGAATAGTGGGGCCTATGCTGGGGCATTGACTAACCTTAACCCTCCTCCAATAATTGCCACCCCCTGGTAGCCCAGAGTGAAGTCCAACTGACGGCAGAGAAAGCGGCCCCTGTATCAAAAGAGTCAGAGCAGCTGAAAGAACAGTTGGACAAAATACAAAAGCATCTGATGAAAATGGGTGGTGCTGAAATCCATGTCACAGACTTCACAGATTTATGTTTGTTCGCTGAGGTCCCCCTGTCCCCTAAGTTTAAAATGCCAGCCTTCGACAAATATAATGGCACTGGCAATCCTATTGCACACCTGAAGTCCTACTATGGGGACATGTGCCAATACGGAGGGAATGAAAGACTACTAATAAAAATATTTCAAAAGAGTCTGACCGGTCCGACTTTGAGATGGTTCACATCATTAGAGCCATCCATGATGAAAACATGGAGAGACTTAATGCACCTCTTTCAAGAACAATATGTCTATAATATAGACATTGAGCCGTGTAAGTCCGACTTGGCCCATTTAAAGCAGAACCAAAACGAGACCTTCAACGACTACTTGGGGCGATGGAGAGCACTGGCAGCTCAAGTCAGGAACAGAATACCCGATGATGAATAGATAGAGATGATTTCAAAGAATACTCTGCCAGTGATTTCAGACTTCTTAGTATACCAGCAGCAGTCCAACTTTGCTAATCTAGTAAGGAATGCTAATCGATGTGAGGATGCCATCAGGGAGGGGCGTCTGAATAAAAACATACCGAGTGGACCCAGTGGGGTTAGAAGATTTTCAGAGCAGATGAAAGAGAAGAGAACAGGGGACGATGTCCAGAACATAGTCAATACCAGGCCCAATAATAATACTATCCTATTTCAATTTCAGACAACCCCAATAGCACCCGTTAGGCCTGAGCAGATGCAGAGAATGGGAAATGGGCAAGAAATACAAATGACCTCGAAACAGAGGAGAGCTCGGTACGATCAATTTTTTATGCCTCTGGGGCAATCTTTCAGTGTACTTTTGCCTCTGTTAATGGAAAAGGGATTAGTCACTATCCGCCAACCGCAACCACCTCCTCACCCAATCCTAAGGAACTATGACTCGAATACCCACTGTAATTTCCACCAGGGTCCGGGTCACCCTACTGATCGCTGATTCCCATTGAAGCATGCCATCCAGGACTTGATCGATGCCGAAAAAATCATTCCCCCTGTACCTTCCCAGCATGTTAATATCCACCAAGTGCCACTACCCCCACATCCCATCGGAGGAGCAGGTTTCAGACCCATCGTCGGAATGATAGAAGATGAGGAGGAGTTCGAATTTGACCCTTTTGACTATATCAGTGACCGGGAGAGTTATGTAGCACCCTCGTCGAGAACTATGGAAGAAGGGAATGTAGGGGTAATTGAACCCCTAAATTTGTCAGAATATTTCCCCAACCCAACCCCGCAATTAAAACCCTTGGATCTCAGGGCGTACTTTCTGACCACCACACCCGTCAATTATGTAAATATCAATGCATACCAACCATACACCACCACCCCCATCCATTACCTAATAAACCAACAGACCCCTGATCCCCCACCACTAATAAATTACCAATGGCCTGCTCCCACCCCATTATCGTCAGCACAATCACATGCAAAATCTACCATCCCTGTCAATTCTCTCATGGCCCATCAAACCCCCAACCCTCCGCCTGCACCCATCAATTATTAATGGCCTACACCCACACCATTACCCCCGATGCAACCACCATTAAACCTCACCACCCCTACCTGGCCAAATTTTGCCACGCCCCAATCCATCACGGAGGAAAGCCATGTCTTACCTACCCTCCCAGAGCCATCAGTACATGCACTCCAGACACCGATAGCCATATCATTCCAGCTCTCAGGACCAACCTATTATCCACATCAAGTCCCGCTGAGCTATGAGCAAACCAATGCTAACGTCGACAGCAGCAACAGAGAGGGAGCCATGGACTTTGTTACCAGGTTGGGGAAGATCTCGAGACAGCCTGAGACAGTGGCAGCAGCAGCAACAGCAATAGCAGCAACAACAACAGCAATAGTAGCAATAGCACAAGCCCAACCCGTGGGGAAGAAAGAGAGCACTGTGAATCCGTTTGAGAAGATGTGTCGAGAACCTATACTGGAGACTCAGCTGAAAAGAATGCCGGCCCATATTACTATATGAGATTTATTGATGACGTCCCCACTCTATTTCCAAGCATTAATGGGGGCATTAAAAAATGCTCATCTATCACTTCAAGTCAGCCCGGATGAAGTTGGGCAGATAATTGGTCAAGTGATGGCTCCCAATGCCATGTCTTTTTTGGATGCGGACCTGCCAGAGAGGGAAATAGTCATTCTAAACCTCTCAACATCATTGTCAAATCCAGGAACATGATAATCCCCTTGATTTTAATTGACAATGGATCTACATTGAACGTGTGCCCATTGAGAACTGCCACCAAAATTGGGGTGGACCCCTGCATGTTGAGGCCAACAAGGACGAGTGCTCGAGGTTTTGATAACACGAGGTGAGAGATCATGGGAGAAGTTGACCTTGAGCTCGTAATCGGGCCCATGACCTTTTCCATATCATTCCAAGTGATGGATATCAAATCCTCTTTTAATCTATTGATAGGACGCCCATGGTTGCATGAGGTTGGGGCGATACCTTCTACCCTCCATCAAAAATTGAAATTCATATCAGGACAGAAGGTGATCATCATCATTGGTGAAGGGCACGATGAGAAAGACAAGGTCACCCACAACATTGAAAATCCTAAGGTAGTGGATGTGCCACATACTGAGGAAGACACCGACCTGCACAGTTTTGAATATGAGGTGTCGGCTGTAGGCCCAGAATCCCCTAAAAACATCACTTTAGCAACCAGCGGTGGAATGGAAGTAGCGGTGGCTATGCTCCAAAAGTGGGCCTATCAGAAAGGAAGGGGTTTGGGACCCAGATTACAAGGAAGGAAAGAGCCAGTTATTGCCAAGGGCAGAAGGTTCGATTCGGGTTAGGTTACAAGCCCACAGAAGAAGAGGTCCGAGAGGCCAAAGAGAAAGTCAGGGTCGCCGCAATTGCAAGAGCTCGAGGAATCAACATAGAAGAGAAACCTCGCCCTAGGCCGCACATAAGAGATTCCTTTGTCAGTGCAGGGGTCGTAAAGATCGATCAAAATTGGGTAGCCCATTTGACCCCACACAAATCCACAGCCCCAATTCATCCCACCAATCCCCAGATCTCCCTTCCCAGCTTGGAAATAGATTTGGCCGTGTTATCCCTTTTCGAGGAATGACGGTCGGTACCTGAACAAACTCCCCATGTGGTAAATCACTATAAAACTGAGCTATCATTTGAGGACATCATCTTAGATGAAATGGGGATCAATATGATGGAGGCTGACTCCAATGAGCCATATCAGTCAGCACCCTCCATCCAAACAGGTAAAGAAGCAGCCCCTCAGGTACGCAATTAGGCATCATTGCCCCAAACCCTGTAAGCGGGGAGTGGCCTATCATTTGGCACCCGTTTCCTAAAAAAAAAAAAAAACCTATAAAAGTGAGAGAAGCCTTTGGCAAATAATACCTTGTGTATATAGCAACCCTCCTTGCCAAGGGTCCGTCTCCGAAGAAAACAAAAATCTCAAAAACATGGAAAAAATACAAAATCTCAAAAACATGAAAAAAACACAAAATCCTAAAAATATTGAAAAAATCCAAAGTCTAAAAATATTGTCATTTAAAATTCCAGAAAATGTCCCACAAAAGGATGTCTTAATCAAAATGCCCATCCCACGTGAAATTGACCCCTTCCCTATAGAAATACAAGAAGAGGTAGGGATCACGAGTCTAGAAGAGGATGTCCCCTTCGAGGAGCTCCCCAATGAGCTCCTTGACCGATTTGCCGACTTTGAGTATGGCCCTACCCCCATTGCCAAAGAGACCGAAGATGTCAATCTAGGAACTAAGGAGGTTCCTAGGATAACCAAAATCGGAATGTCACTATCTCCTGAGGAAAGAAAAAGCATGATTGACTTCCTTCGGTCATACCAAGACATTTTTGCCTGGTCGTAAGAGGACATGCCTAATCTGGATACTGATTTGGTCGAGCATGAGTTACCCCTCTACCCTGATATGAAGCCAGTCAAACAGAAGCTGAGATGTCTCTAACTCGAGTGGATGTTGAAAGTCAAAGACGAGGTCATCAGGCAGTATGATGCAGGGTTTCTCATGGTATCTAAATACCTACAATGGCTAGCCAATATTGTACCTGTGTCGAAGAAGGACGGAAAGGTCCGCATGTGTATCGATTTTCGTAATTTGAACAGAGCAAGCCCATAGGATGATTTCCCATTACCACACATCGACATCTTGGTCGATAACACAGCTAAGCATGGGATGCTTTCTTTTATGGATTGATTCTCAGGATACAATCAGATCAAGATGGCAGAGGTTGATCGCGAGAAGACAGCGCTCATTACCCCCTGGGGAACCTTTTGCTATCGAGTCATGCCATTCGGGCTGAAGAATGCCTGTGCAACGTACCAGAGAGCTATGACTGCACTATTTCATGACATGATGCACAGAGAAATTGAAGTGTATGTCAACGATATGATAGCCAAGTCACCAGAGTGAAGCGACCATCTGGTAAACCTTCAGAAGCTGTTTGAAAGGCTGAGGAAATATAGACTACGTCTGAATCCACAAAAGCGTGCATTTGGTGCTATGTCAGGGAAACTGCTAGGGTTCATCATCAGCAGGAGAGGGATCGAGGTCGACCCAGTTAAAGTCAAAGCTATCACAGAAATGCCACCACCATCTACTGAGAAAGAGGCTAGAGGGTTCTTGAGTAGAATACAATATATCAGTCGGTTCATTGCACAACTAACTCCAATTTGCACGCCGATCTTCAAGCTACTAAGGAAGAACTCGCCCGTTGAATGGAACGATGAGTGTCAGGCAGCGTTCGATAAAATCAAAGGCTACCTCCTTAATCCACCTGTTTTGGTACCACCTGAGCTGGGGAGACCACTCTTGAGTATCTCTCCATGACGAAAGTTTCGATGGGATGTGTCTTAGGCCAGCATGATGAAATGGGAAGAAGAGAGCAGGCCATTTACTATCTGAGCAAGAAGTCTACTGATTACGAGACGCGCTACTCTCATATGGAGAAAGCATGCCTAGCTCTTGTATGGGCTACTCAAAGGCTCTACCACTACTTGCTACTCAAGCAGTTCTGCTCTTGACCTGAATGGACCCATTGAAATATCTATTTGAAAAGCCAGCTCTCACTGGACGAACCGCACGATGGCAACTTTTATTATCTGAATTCAACATCACGTACATCACTCAGAAGTCGATCAAGGGGCGGGCACTTGCTGATCATCTTGCCAACAATCCTTTACCTGATTATGAGCCTTTGAGAACTGAGTTCCCCAATGAAGATATCTTGTTCATGACGGAAGACGATACTGAAGAAGCAGAAGAATCATGGGTAATGCACTTTGACGGGGCAGCAAATGTCGAGGGCAAAGGAGTTGGCGCCATCCTGATTTCACTGAAATGATCTCATGTACTGATCTCTATCAAGCTCAACTTCCCTTGAACTAACAATATGGTTGAGTATGAAGCTTACGCCGCTGGTCTGCAGGCAGCTCTCTATCTGACTGTAACTCACCTTCGAGTATTTAGCGACACACAATCATATGCCAGGCGAATGGTGACTAGAAAATGAAAGACGAGAAACTGATCCCCTATCATGAACACCTCGAGGATTTGATAGCTTGCTTCCAAGATGTGACTTTCTCATACGTCCCCCGGATAAGGAATCGCTTTGCCGATGCATTAGCCACTCTAGTGTCAATGATAGAAATCTCGTATGGTGCTGAAATGAAGCCAATCATGATTGAGCAGAGGAATGAGCCGACTTGCTGCCTCCAGATTGAGGAACCCCTAGAGCCTGATGATGAGCCACCATGGTTCTCAGATATTAAGAACTTCCTTGAAACTCTAACTTTCTCTAAAGATAGGTCCAAGACGGACCGACGAACCATTCAACATTTAGCTGCAGGTTATGTCATTTGCAGGGAATGCCTCTACAAGCGGTCGTACAATAACATCTTGCTCAGGTGACTTGTCAAAAATGAAGCAGTCAATATTATGAAAGAAATCCATGAGGGAGTATGCGGAGCCCACGTTAGCGGTCACATGCTCGCTAAGAAAATCCTATGACAGGGATACTTTTAGACCACCATGGAATCGGATTGTTACAGACATGTTCAAAAATGCTACAAGTGTCAAGAACACTCCAGTCTAATACACGCTACTGCCATTGATCTTCACTACATGACCACTCCTTGGCTGTTTGCTACCTGGGGCCTTGACGTTATCAGAATGATTAATCCAAATGCATCAAATGGACATCAGTTCATCCTCGTCGCCATTGAATACTTCACCAAGTGGGTAGAAGCGGCGTCATATGCCAACATCACGGTCAATGACATGGAGAAGTTTCTCAAGAATAATATTGTGTGTCGATTTGGAGTACCCAAAGATTACATCACGGACAACGGTACAAACTTTGTGAATAAGTGCATCTGAGACTTCTGTGAGTAATATAAGATCAAGCACCATCGCTCATCCCCTTATCGGCCTCAAACTAATGGAGCCGTGGAAGCCGCGAACAAGACAGTCGTCCGCATCCTTGAGAAAATGGTCGTCACTTATCGAGATTGGAGTGAAATGCTACCATTTGCTTTGTGAGCCTACCGAATGTCGATCTGTATTGCTACAGGGGCAACACCATTCTCCCTTGTGTATGGAACCAAGGTCGTCCTCCCGGTAGAGGTTGAAGTACCTTCGCTCTGAATCCTCATAGAATCAGGCTTACTCGAAGTAGAAAGAGAGAGATCTTGCTTTGAACAATTAAACCTATTGGACGAGAAGAGACTCCTAGCCTTGAGTCACACTCAAGTTTACCAGGGGCGAATTGCACGCACGTACAATAAACGTGTCTGCAGTCGAGATCTAAAGGTAGGAGACACTATGTTGAAGAAGATCTTCCCATCCATCCATGTTGATCCAAGAGGAAAGTTTAAGCCAAACTGGGAAGGACCTTACGTCATCCGAGAAGTGCTGTCGGGATATGCCATTCGCCTCGCCACCATGGACAGAGATCATCTTCCTGAGCCCATCAACACTGGATATGTCCGACAGTTCTACTCTTAGTCTATCGCGATAAGGTAAGTATTGATGAAATAGATACGTGACTGCTTAAGAACCACCCAAAAGAGGCCATCATTCCAAACACAGTAGCCAAAAAGCATCCCTAAAAATGATGATATCCTTTACTACCCCATTTGAGCTTGGGCCTTTCTTTCAATAAACCCATTTTCCAAAAAAAAGAAATGTGTGTGTATATATATATATATATATAAAAAGGGGAAGTAAAGTTACCATCAAAGTCCAAAAAAATTGAAAAAGCAAAACCTCAAAAAGAGATTGCCTGAAATGGAGCAAAAAGAATAAAAAAAATGTGTAGAAGAATCACGAGGCATGTATAGTAAAAACCCCCAAGGGAGAAAATATGTTGAGAAAACTGAAGACGTATCAAGGAAACCCTTTTAGCCTAGCATACCTTCAAATCCTAACCTAACCCATGGCCAAGCTACACCCTGAAGAAAACCCTCTTTTTAGGTTCACAAGCAGTCATAGCATCTGTTAAAGTCAACACAAGCCGAGTTGTGAGACGACACCTGAACCCCATCTAGTCGGTTATGATGGAATCAACGTCTACGTCATGGCTATTGAAAAAAGGAAATAAAAAAATAAAATAATAAAATAAAAAGAATAAAAAATAAAATAAAAATACAAGCTCAAAGCAAGATGGACGTGGTGAAAACTCGAAAGGGCACTACAGGTAAAAATAGCGAGTTTGTGCTGACCAGGTGAAAACCTGAAAGGGCGCTTGGGGTAAGAGAGCTAAACCCATGGACGTGGTAAAAACTCGAAATGGCGCCACAAGTAAAAAAGGAGGAAAAAAAAAAAAAAAAACAGAGAAAAGAAGAAAGGATTGAAATGATCGATTGATATTTAAGGAACCCTTTTGTCACTCTCCCTTTGCTCATTGTTCGACCGGGCCATTCATCTAGTTTGAATCGGGTCCCGACCAGAATTGTCTTTGTGAAACCGCACCATCAAACGTATGACCTGAGGCAAAGAGTAAGGTTTGACTCAATCTAAAGGGATCAATGTTCCGGCCTTGGTAAAATTTGGAAACTCACTCAGGTTCGACTGCATGAAAGAGTTCGACTATGCTCAAAATGGGACTCGTTACTCCGTCTCACTGTCAAGGCATAAAAAAAAAAAAACAACAAAAAGAGAAGAAAAGCTAAAATCCAAAAAATCAAGAAAAATCCTAACACAAAAAAATGTGCATATATTTCTACTCATTTCCATGTATATGTTTCCAGTATCATATTTCAATCTCAAAAATGAAGAAAAATAACAAAAAATCTCCAAAAACTAAAATCCAAAAAATGTCTTGAAAATGAAAAAGTGTAGGTAGAAATTTTTTATTTTCTCTTTTCTTCTTCTATTGTTTAGGATGCATTTTCTTTATATGTATAAACAAAAAAGGGACTGGCGTTTTCTCGAGAATGTGCAGAAACATCACACGGTCCAAAGCCTCGAAGCGATCAACTTCTCAGCGATGGACAAATCAGATAAAGCATCTCACCACCGACATCAGGTCTAACACAAAAAAAAATGAATGAAAATCATTTTGAAAAGGAAAAAAATCTATGTTTTCATGTCTACGCATAGCTACGCACTCGTGCATTTTCGATGCAGTAAAATATTAATATTTTACCAACGACACAGCTGTGCATAATTAATGTCCTAGGTCTATGGTTTACCTCAGATCCATGGATCCTATTTCAAAGTAGGAGCGACGGTGTCAATTTCGATCAAACAGTCAATGCTTGGATTGGATTGATTCCACCGCTAAATCTTCGCCCTGATCGCTCCATATTTTGGTTTCAGGTGAACTTGAGTGCCTTGTACTTCAAGTTCGTCACATGATATTTTCTGGGGTGTAAACTGCTGGTCCTCACAGTCTGGGCGTGCGCCCTACGGGGTTTGATGTCCGGATAACTCCATCCTCAAAAAGATCCTTGTTGGTGTGTTCGCCTTCCCTCAAATGAGTGTCTAAAATCAACAATAAAACTAGGCAGACACTCATATAGACCTGCAAGTATTCAGGATCTGTTGTAGCAAGCTTTAAAAGAATTGTGAGTAAGGGAATGTCCACAAGGAGGTTGTTTAGAAATATGACAAATCTCCAGATCTGTGTCAGATATGGCACCCTAGCTATTACTAATTTAGTTAAAAGACAGGGGAGAGGTTTGGAATGGGTTGTCACTTAAACTAGGCTACAATTAAACATAAGCTATCTTGGATCGAGTTTAGGAGCTTAGATCTTGCAAGGGAAGAGAGTAAAAATGCAGAAAATGGAGAAGTGTAGCTTGGAGGTTGGTTTTCATTGAAATCAGATTCAATTAATCATGCTATAGAGGTTCAGAGCAATCAATTCTCTCGTTGGCTATAAGCACAACTGCAGGGTATAAATTCCACTCCAAATCAAAGGATCCACCTGGTCTTAAGGCTATGATCTGTCCACTTTAATGGTCACAGACCATCCTATGGACTTTATCGAATCCATGGATTGCAGCAGATGAATCCAATTGAAGCCTGAGCTTAGATTTATCTTAAGGTTATGATCTGTCAACTTTAATGGTCATAGAGCATCCTAGGGATCTCCTACAAAGCCAGAGCCTCAATTAGAACAATTAAAACCACTACAGATGCTACAATTCCCAGGTCACAGACTCAAGGAATCACAGGAGCATCAGATCCAGGGAGATCAGATGGTATCCAAGAGGTCTACCAGTTAAGTGGGTGAGCTGATCTACAACTCCTCTACACAAATCCGATCGATCACCAAATGGAGTCAAAGGAAATTTAAATCTAATTAAAGCATTAAAAATGGCATTATCATTGCAGACAAGGTCACTTTACAATGGAAATACTCTCAGATCTGTAGTCTGTGCAGCTAGGAACCTACAATACCACTCTTAACCTCACTCGATTACAGATCTAACTTCGCTCCTTGCTACTCCAAGGGACTTAGCCAACCATGGTTGGGCTAAAGGAGGGAAATGAAATTGCTCTGCAGGCGCTAATCTGTAGAATTTTAGCTCAGATCTTGATCCCCCTCAATGGAAATTGGAGATCTCTATATATAGCTTTCTCCTCTATTTTTCCTGTCAAAAATCCCTTCTAGAAGGTCATCAGAGTTTATTAGAGTTCTGTTAAAGCACATGGGTCGGTTAGGGCTTTCTAGGGCATCTTTTGGAATCGTCATGTCAGTCACCAAGTGCCTCGGATTGCATGCAGCAGGTCACTAAAGTACAATGTGTGCTCAGCTGAATTTTTGAGAAGTTCTGCACACGATTTTGATAGGTTCAGGAAGCTTTCAATAGGTTGGAATCAAGCATTTTGGTCCTTTCGCTAGGTTATCAGATCCGTTCGATAGGTTTTGATAGGATGAATCTTCGCTTGGAGTTCCAGCCCTCTCGGTCCTTGGTTTGGAGTATTCGATAGGTTGGAAAAGCTCATCGACAGGTTGGAAAACCATTTCGACAGGTTCTGCTCTTCATTCCGCCATTTCGATAGGTTTTCTTTCAGTATTATCGAAAGGCTCAATCACCCTTCGATAGGTTCTGTTCCAGCATTCTCATCTCGATAGGTTCAAGAAACCATTCGATAGGTTCCTTTGACTCTTCAGGCAGGTTTTCGATAGGATGGTTTCTTCTTTCCTTTTAGCTGCTCGATAGGTTCTGAGACCCTATCGAACTCCTTAATCCACACGAATTCATCCTTCTTCTGCCTTCAGATCCTATCGAAGACCTCTTCAACTACACGAATTCCTCCTTTCTTTGCTTGTAGCTCCTATCGACGTCTTCAGGTGACCAATCGATAAGACGTTCTCAGCCTATTTTCACTTCCTTCGCCTTGCCCTGCTGTAGCCACGCGCTCCAAGGGTCTAGTGATGTGCTACCCTCTAGTGTGATGTTGCTAGGTTTGTCCTGTGCTAAGAGATAGCTCCTTTTTGGGCATTCTTGAATGGTTTTCTGCATTAGTGCCTTCTTTTATTGCTGTCTACAAAATGCACTTGATAAGAGCTTATTAGTGTGCTCACAGGTCTATCAATGGTCAGGTTCTAGGGTGAAAAGTGGCATTTTTCACCACTTAACACACCCCCAAACCTAAGCTTTGCTAGTCCCTGAGCAAAGGAGAATTAAAAGAAAATAAAAATGTCACTTTCGTAGGGAGAACGAGTGCATTTTGCATATGCATCAAGCCTTTTAAACCCCTAGGTGATCCCTAGTGGGGGAGTGAAGTCTCCTTAGGGTTTTCAGTGAAGGTACCCACAAACTTCTCCAATAAGGTTAGTTAATAGTAGTACATCCTGCTAAACAAAGTTTCAGTGAACTAGAATAAATTCTCATCATATCTTTTCAGTTCTAAAGGGTTTTCAACAGAAAAATCACTAACTTAAAACATGAATTTTTGCAGTAATTCCTTCATCATCAATTGATTCATGTCAAGGCATTGTTTCTGAAAATTGATGCAGAGTTCACCTTCTATTTGCGAATTCTGTGTTGATACCACCCCCATCAAATAGGATTTTAGACCCAAGTCTTATCAGGGCTGTTAACTCACAACTATAATGAAGGGTGTAAAATTTCGCACAGCTCAAGAGCAGTTACAATCATCAAATAGGGCTATAAGCATGAGCATAGGCATTGCTCTAATTTCTGAAATTTTCTAACTCTTTTCACCATAGATTAGACAAATTCTCATCTCCACATGAAAGCTGAATCCATTTCAGATCAGTAAGGTCTTTTTATTTGGTTGTAATGTGGCTTAGGGATGAAATTGGTAAAAGAAAAAAAAGGGTAAAATGTGATTCAAAATTAAGAAATCAACAGGGTAAGGAGGTTATTTGCAGCTCAACCTTCTTCATTTCAGCACAATTCCATTTACTTCTTGAACTTTCAAATTTGAGGTGATCAGTTTCTAATCCTCATTTCAATCTTTCAATGAAATGACTTCTCTTTCTCATTCTTTTTTTTTTATTATTATTATTATTTATTATTTTTTTTTTTTAAAGATTAGGATGCCACAACTATACATCACACTGGCCTTCAAATATACTTTGTTCTTCTTTTTTTTTTTTAATCAAACATCGAACCTTGCACCTCGGACCTCACTTCTCCTCCTATTTCTTGAATTCCTCAAATCGAGGGTGAACTGAAATAGGTCAAAGGGGCTTTGGGTTCAAATTTTCTAGTTTTCATCAAGGAAGACTGGGATTTTTTTTAAGGCTCAAGTGTTGTGTATCAAGGGCAGTTCAAAGGTGGGAAAATTTTCAAGTTCAAACTGTCCAAGAGATGGCCTTACTTCATGTCCTCAATGTCATGAGTGTTGTCGAGCAGTTTCAATTTGGATTTGCCTAACTTCTAGTGATTAAAGTTGGATCCAATCAGTCCACAGAGCAGAAAAATTGCCAAGGCACTCTTCAAGGAAACTTTTTCAGGCCCAAATCTCACTGGGTATGGCCTTCCATCTCATTTTCAGGGGTGTGTCTTCACAATTTCCTCTCATTTCAGGTTCACTGCACATCAAAGAATATTTTTCACAAATTGTTGACATTTGCCTCATGAAAAATGTTAGAACTACAGCTCATTTCAGTTTTAACAAGTTGTTTTCTTAATATCCTCTTTTTACAAAAATTCAAGTGAGAAATTACTCTAATTAATTCCAAACACTTCATTGTAGCCTAACTGTACTAAAAGCAACTAATTTATTGGCATATATACATGTCATACCCCTAAACCTAAACTAAACAGTGTCCCCACTGTGAGTAGCATGAAATTAGGGGGAGGTACGGGAGGGAAAAAGAGAGATACAAAAAATCTACATGAAGACAAAATGTATTATAATGCCAAATATATACATGAGAAAAGGAGAAGAAACGAAAACAACAAGTTGCCATAGCTATTTGCAGGTGTCATCTGGCCAATCGCAGAGGTCAGCCAAGTTTTTCAGCTCATCCTTGGATAATTTGTCATCGATGTGTAATTAAAGCATCATATCAAAACTCCAAAGTGAAACCGAGCATAAAATGAAATAAAGCCAATAACGGAAGTAGAAATGGAATCATGTCAGAAAGCATGAACAGAATCATATTAGAAAGCAGAACGATCCACACATCAGACCAAAGCATCCCTTAGTGGGAACAGGGCAAAAACCTCAGAGCCTCAACTTCACTTTGTAACCGTTGTGTGAACAAAGCATCCTATCAAACATCCCTTAGTGGGGAACAGAACACATCACATCAAGGCATCCCGTAGCGAGGAACAAAAACATATCTGATCATAAACATGTGACCAAGGCATCCCTTTGTGGGAACATGGCAAAAACCCCGGAGCCTCAACTCCTCTTTGCCACCATGATTTCAAAGTCATACAGATCACGTATCAGATTTAGTGTTCAAGTTCAAAATAGATTCAGAGTTTAGAGTTCAAGAAAAATTTGGAGTTCCAAGTTCGAGATAGATTTGAAGTTCAGAGTTCAAGACGGATTTGGAGTTTAGAGTTCAAGACGGATTCGGAGTTCAATGTCAGGAATTCAGTGTTCAAATTTCAGAATTAAATGTTCAAAGTTCATATTTATATCAAAGATAATTTCAAATATTCATATGCAAAGCAGATTTCCATAAAATCAATGTTCTTAAACATAAGATTCAGTGCAAAATTATCATCAAAATCTATGATTTATGTCTAAAAATATAACCTTATAATGAACTTCCCCTACC
This sequence comes from Chloranthus sessilifolius, assembly GCA_021018995.1. Classification (NCBI taxonomy): domain Eukaryota; kingdom Viridiplantae; phylum Streptophyta; class Magnoliopsida; order Chloranthales; family Chloranthaceae; genus Chloranthus; species Chloranthus sessilifolius. The sequence goes on along the minus strand of CM037595.1, from coordinate 16,868,884 downwards.
TCAAATCAAACATCAATGTGCAATCACAGATTTTTGAGGATCCCATCGCAACGATGCACTCTCACGAAAAATATAGAGTCGCCACTTGGAGCTTTTTGTGTCTCAGGAAACCTAAATCAATTTTATGAGCACCGAAGCGCCAAAAATGTGACTCTGACTCACCGGTCTATGCCAAAGGATCTTGGGTAGGGGCTTCGGTTATCGATCAGAAAGTTGTTAGGCACCCGATCAACCCGCTCAAAAGTGGTCTCTACTTATGGCCAAAATAAAATAAAAACAAAAAGAAAAGAGCACTTCCTCTTGCCCGAAGGCACTTGGATCCTATTTGTGCCCCTCCGCAATTACCGAGATTTCAACGGCGTAATGGCACAAATTCAAGGATAAAGGAAAAGCTAAGAAGGTAGAGGAGTAGAGGGGAGAGCCAGAGCTCTTGAGCTCTTATAGCACAACTATGGACCTTCGCGTAGGTGCACTTGACGAGCTTCCAGTAGCCTGGATGATGGAAGAGTGGGTTCTAACCTCTAAAGCTTGTTAGCTAGGGGGTAAGATAGGAGGGCTATGGGGTAGCTCTCACCTAAACTAGGAGATTTTTTATGAAAGGTGGGGTCTAAGGGAGACTTTGAAGTTCTAGAATTTGCATGAAAAATGCTGCATCAAAGGGGCGGAAAGCTCTCTCCTAATATTTTCTCTCTTTTGGATTTTTTTTCAAGCCTTTGTAAACGGAGGGGTGCCTCTCTATTTATAGGAAAAAGGGAGGTTAGGAGGGTACTTAAAGGATAATTAGGGTTAGCAATTAGGTAATCCTAACATCTAAGGTTTCTTAGGTTTTCAAGGTTATGGATATGTGTGAGGATAGGTTCAATGGTAGATGATAGGGTGAGGTTTCAAATGGCTAGAGGGTTGCAAATAGGGTAAACATTGGTGCAACAGTCATAATAAAGACCACCCAAAACATTGGGATGGTCCACAAGTCAAACCCTAAAAGTAAAATTCGAGCAAAAACCAGAGGTTACTGTAGCTAAGCTTGGCGTGTGTATTACCCATGCCAAGCATAGCTACAGTGTCCTTGAAGTCAGAGCCCGCAAGGGAGCCCACCTATACTTGGCATGTGTAATAGGCACGCCAAGCCATTTCTGGGAAAAAATGGCTTGGCGTGTGTAATATACATGCCATGCATGCCTTTACTAGGTGAATTTTTGGTCACTTTTCAAATCATCGTAACTTTTAAGGTACAACTCTAATTGAGTGACTTTTGGCTTGTTGGAAAGTGGGGAACCTGTACTTTTCGATGGTATAAGATTCAGTCTCAGTAGAGGTCCCTACCAGCCTTGGTGCATCTCCCTCAAACCATTGCCCAAGAGGGTTAAATAAGGTTTTCGAAGAGGCTTCTAAAGGTTAGGGGTGATTCCTACAGGCTTAAGCAAGTTTCTAAGGGTTTGGGAAGGGTCCTAAGGGTGTGGGAGATGCTATCGGAAGCTCGAGGGTGTGCCTCTCTCGAAGTATGTCCCGATCGGGCCTTAGGCCAAATTTGGGTGTCTACAGATGCCCCTCTTTTGTATCCGATCACTAATGATCGAATGCCAAAGACAAGAGACATCCGAAAAGGCCCAAGGCATCACTGATGGATCTGTCATATTCAGAACGAACCTCAAACATCAGGCGGTTAACATGGTGAGTAAATGGAAGCCCTGTATGTCGGGAAAAATGTTCTTTCCTCAAGGCTATCGGTCCCCAAGTGCTTAGCGACATTATTGGGTATAACCAAGATGGAGCGAGTTGCGAAAGCTCAATATGCTAAAAAAAACATCCGCTTCTCGAGATGATTGAAGATGTTTGATGTTTAAGTTTCATTCTGAATAAAATAGCTCCGTAAGTGAGAGGGTAATTGACCCATACTCAGAGATAGGCGCGAAGCAAATACGCGAAGATGCACAGCTTGTGTCCACTCACATGGGGCATTGATTGCCCCATTGGACCGGCCACGAGTGCCATTGCGTGAAGTAGGGTTCGAAGTCTTTGGACGAACCCAATGATCCCGAAGTTAATTTAGCACGACTACCCGAATGGAGCGAATTGATGTCGTAATGCTTTTTAGGAGTGTGTGCCACTTTTCAAAGGACTCATGCACATGTGCATTTATTTTATGCAGATTTTTTGTTATTTTATGTGGAATTTTTTTGTTATTTTATGTGAGTTTTTTTGTTATTATGTGGATTTGTTTTTTTATTTTGTCCTTTTATGTCGGATCTTTTGTTATTTCATGCGGTATTTTTTTGTTATTTCATGTGGGATTTTTTTGTTATTTTATGTGGGACTTTTTTATTATTTTTTGTGAGTTTTTTTGTTATTTTAAGTGGGATTTTTTGTATGTTCGGGATTTTGAGCAATGGTCATCTATCCTGAACCATTTATTCTAGCACAGCTTTCCAAGCAGATCAAATGGGGATTAACGTGTGGTTCCGGGGGCATGTGCACCATTTCAGGTCCGAGGAGAATCAAGCTCTGTGTGTACAATACACATGTAAAGCCAAAATTGACCAGGAAGAGCCTGGTGTGTGTATTATACACGCCAAGCCAAATCAGGCCAGGTTTGGCTTGGCATGTGTATTACACATGCCTGGCCATATTACGGTCAAAACATGCCTGGCGTGTATTTTATACACGCCAAGCAAAAACTGGGGGGGTTTTAAAACCATTGAGCCCGAGCCAGAAAGGGCTATTTTCAAAATCTATTCCTCTCCCCCTCTCCAAACCGTAACAGAACCTCCTCCTAGGGTTCATTTGAGTTGCTTTGGTCCTCGTTTTATCGCAGGAGTTTGCTCACATTGTTCAAACACATGCTCTACGCTGGATCAAGGATCCATTTTTCTTGAAGGTAATCAATGTTTCCTCATTCTTTTTTTATTTTTCTTGAATAATTTTCAATGTGGTTAGGATTTTTACTTTTTTAGATGATGAATGAGTGATTCTTCTTGTAAGCATGATTATTTATGACTTATTTGATTTCTTCCATGTGCATTGGCCTTGATTTTGAGCAAAAATATGACTTTTTTATTGATGTCATGCCCTACACTTTTTCTTCACTTGTTGATGTGATTAAGGGCCTCTCTTTTTTCTTCTTTCTTGTGTGGATCTAGATGGCTTTTGTTTTGTGTGCAATGCAAGATGATTGTGATGACTTTTTTTTTTGCTTTTGCATGTTTATTGTGTATGCATATATTATTTTTTTTATTTTTGTTTGTTTGGAAAAGAAAGACTCTTTTTTTGTGTATGTCTATACATGTTTTTTTTTTCTTCTTTTTTTTGACTTTTTTGTATGTTTATTGTGTATGCATGTATATATATATATATATATATATATAGACAATATATTTTTTTATTTGTTTGGAACAAAGAAAGACTCTCTTCTTTCTTTCTTTTTTGGTGTATGTTTATACATGTTTTTTTTTTTTTGTTACATATATGTACACACATTCTTTTTTGTTTGTTTTCTTTTTTCTTGATTGTTTTTATTATTATTATGTTTTTTTTTTTTAAATGGGAGTTTCGGGCCTCACCCTCTTTTTTGATGTATTCCTTAGAAATGATGATGGTTTAAGATTGATGGAAAAAAAATGAGAGCGGCATACTTACCTTCTTTTGGCTTGCGGCAATTGGTTTCTTGCTAGTGACATGTTTTGATACTGTTGCTTGTTTCCATCTTAGGATGTCGAGTGAGGAAGAGCACGGGTAAGAGGAAGGGCAAGAGGAGGGACCGGAGGTGGTCTACAGTCCTCGGGTGGAGCAGCTTTTAGTAGTGCAGCGCTTTTCCCAGCCTTGGTACGAAATGCAGGGCGAGGTAGCCCGTACTAGTCTACTTAACCAACAATACACTCATATCTCGAATTTCGAGATTGCTGGCAAGGTAATAAAATGAGTTTTATTTTTCTGCCTTATTCTTTCTTTGTGCAAGCTCGCTTTACCTTCAGGATCTAACACCTCTTCATCTTGATGTAGGACCTGCCACCAATTATGTTTCGTAGAGGTTGACTTGACCTTCAGTGCCTTTACTACTATCTCCCTCTGGTGGTGAAGTTTCTCCTTGCCCAGGCTGACTTCAGAGATTTCCTTTCATCCCCCGCCATGAGGGGTGACTCGACCTATGTGAAGGCCCTGGTTGAACATTTTCGGCCTGAGACCATGACCTTCCACATGGCGATGGCTGAGATGGCTATTACCCCCATCGATTGGTCGATAATTATGGGGATAAGGATTGGGGGCACGCCAGTGACCAACCTTCGCGTGCCAGGCAAAGATGAGGTGGTGCAATTAATCAGGGATTACCTCTCCGCCCAGAACAAGCATGGCTCTAAGGTCAAATTATCTTGGCTGGCCGAATTGTTTGGTGAGCACGAGTTGGTGGATTTGGGCCAGCCGGATGTAGATATCTTCCTTGAGCCTGAGCGTTCCCTGATGTTGGCTCGCATCTCGCTCCTCTTTATCCTAGGTAAGACCCTTTTTGCAAATGCCAGCGGAGGCCGGGTTTCATTGTCTTTGCTCAGCCTCATGGCAAATTAGGACGACGTGCATCAGTATGACTGGGGTGGGGCCGGATATGTCGTGCTGATGTCTAGCCTGGCTCGAGCCTCAGTTGGGAACACGGCTTCTGTCATCAATTTCTGGCCTGTGATTGAGGTAACCCCTGACTCACCCACTTTCCTTAGTTTATTGGCTAGTCATTCATCCTACATCTAACACATCTTTTACGCTTACTGCCCTTTTCAGATTTGAGGGTACTTGCACTTCTAGCCTGGCCGCTCACTCCTTTTCTCTGATGTCTACACGTATCCACTCATGAGTAATTGCCATAAGAGTCACCGTAAGGAAGTTGGCATGAAGCATTTAGAGATGGGCCTAAGGTCACAATTTGACTTGCTGATCTCGGAGCAGGTATGGCTATTTCTCTCTTTTCTTTCTCAACATTTCTTTTTATGCTACCTGTTTGGCTGATGGCACATTTTTCTATTTGGGCAGGTCATCTATGAGCAATATTAGTTCTCCCTTCTGAGATTGAGCTGTCGTGGGTCCATCTCACTTTTTCGTTGACTGTCGCATCATCTTTTTTTACGAGGCTTGGGCTCGGGCATATTACTTGGGAGAGAGTGGTACATCACTATCGAGACCCTACTTCTTTTTACAGTTCCTCTTGTTAGACAAGCTTCTAATGGTTCTGATTCAACTTTTACCTCTACTGACTGAAACCCTGCTTCTTTTTACAGTTCAATTGGGAAGATGATTCTGGCGATGATGATGCGACGGCGACAGGTCCTGCTGAGGCTACAAGTGTTGGTCCTTCAGACCCCTTTGGCGCGGGCGCTTTTGGTAGCTCGGCTATTGAGGTTCAGGGGACTTTTAGATGCCTCGATGATGCCTTTCTCTCGAGCTTATGTGTCGATGTAGATGAGCGTGCCCGCCTATCTGCCGAAGCGGTTCGGGTTCCCCCTCCTAAATTTGTCCTGGGGTAAGTCTTTTCCTTTTTTGTACTTTTACTTTCTAGAAAAATGCCTATGTTTGCCCCTGTGGCTCCTATAACTGAAATCTCCTTTTTCTTTTATACAGAACTACAAATCAACCATGAATCAGGCCATGTACTACCGCAATATTGTAGGCCTCCAAGATGTGGAGATGGTGAGTGTCATATTGACTGGTTCTGATCATTGTCTTGCTATTTTTTTCTTTTAACCGATCTGGATTCATGGCTTTGCATATGACTTGCAGCGTGCTCGTGAAAAGGAATCACGCTCCTTGCTTAGCTGAATTTCTCAGGTGTGGTCCCGAGTGGGGAAGGTTCGGAAGTACCATAGAACCTCGCGCCGTAGCAAGAAATCGAAGGGTACTACCAAAGATTAAGCTTTTGCTCTAATTTGATTAGACACTTTTGAACTCTTGGGATTTTGCTATTTTTATTTTGGGAAGATGTATCAGAGAATATGTTTTTAGACAACTTTTTTTTTTTTTTTGAATAAATGTCATTGCTTTTCCCTCTTTGTTGCCTACTCCATCTCTTTCTCCTTTCTCTTTTTGTTGTGGTATGTTGGCTCTCTTCTCCAGGATGGACCCAATTTAAAAAAGAATGGCCTTGGGGCCTTGCACTTGGTTAATATTTGGCCACCACTTTTATGTTTGTGTGGATTTTTCCTACATAGAAAATCATATGTAAGTTGGATGTGGCCTAAAAATTCTGTATCTCTAGGTGTGGGCTAGTGTTTATTTTAAGAAAATGACAGGAAATGCAGGTGGGCTATCTAGGGGATCAGGAAAATGACCTCCCCTACATTCACTTTTCCTCCTTTGGATGGCAGTAATAGTCTGGCGTGTGTAATACACACGACAGAGCAATTCTGGGAGAAGGTGGCTTGGCGTGTGTAATACACACGCTAGAGCAAATCTGGGAAAAGGTGGCTTGGCATGTGTAATACACACACCAAGCCATTTCTGGGAAAATTTGCTCTGACGTGTTTAATACACACGCCAAGTGACATCAAGGGAAAGTGGGGCCTTTTAAGCCCGAGAATGCATTTTTTTCTCCTTCTTTTGATTTTGACTTGACATTTTATGTTGCCCTTTTTTTCTTTTGCTTGCCCAAGGGTGGGTCCATCGTCCTACATCAAATTGTATCTCGGGAACATCTTTCTATGACAATGGATCCGCTTTTTGACCCCGCCTCTCGTGGGGGTGGGTCCATATTAATCAGTGAAAAATACCATTTTTCACCTCCTAACCTGACCTTTGATGAACCTTTGAGTTGACTAATAAAGTGTTTTGAGTGTGTTTTATACATAAGCAATAAATTACAGTCTTAGTGTAGACATCCACCTAAAAATGCCAAAGAATAGACCTGCTGCCTCATCATGTGTTCATACAGCCCAAAAGCCTAGCCATCAAGTAGTTCACAAGCCTTAGAAGCCTATGGGAATGACATGTGTCCACATGGGCACACATGAAAGCAAGAGCAGCTGTAGTGAATGAAGGTTGAACCCCTCAAGAGGTGCTAAGTTCTAGACAGATGAAGAACAACACCCCAGAGCAGTGAGCCAGCTGTGGAAACAAAGGGTATAACCTGTCGTGAGGTTAATTCAACCTATCAATTGGTTTAGATGCTTAGAATGAAGATGTCGAGAGGTTGGGGGTTTAATATATGAAGTTGTCGAGAGCTTCCTAGTACCTGTCGAGGAGTTGAGGCTGAAGAAACAAACCTATCGAGAGGTTCTAGAAGTGTAAAATAACCTGTCGAGAGGTACTGAAGAAGAAATGTAAAGATCTCGAGAGGTTGATTCAACCTGTCAAATGAATCAAGCTACAGCACCACCATCCTATCGAAGCCTTACCTGAAGCTGTGTGCATTTGCGACAGGTTGAGCCAACTTGTCGAGAAGCAAAAGATGACCTGTTGAGCACTCAAATGGAATTGTATAACTAGTCAACAGGATGCTCTATGACCTGTCGAGAGGATATAATGAGCTCGGATAGAAGGAGAGAATTTCTATCAACCTGTTGAGAATTCACATCATCCTATCGAGGAGTCCCTCATCCTTTTGACAGCCACTCTCAACCTGTCGAATGGAAAGCCGAATGGACTCAGAACCTATCGAGAATACACATCATCTTGTCGAGGAGTCCCTCATCCTTTTGGCAGCCACTCTCAACCTGTCGAATGGAAAGCCAAATGGACTCAGAACCTGTCGAGAGGTTCCATGAACCTCTCGACACTCAAATTTGGAACTTCTCAGTTCCATTCGAAGTAGTCTCCAATTTTAGTGCTTTGTGCACACATTCCAAAGCACGTCAATAACCCCTAGGGTATTTTTAGTACAATTTAGGCACGAATGGGAACTCTAACTTCATCACATGTACTTATTAGTTTCAGAACAATTGGAGAAGAGCTTCTAGAAGACAAATCAGGCACATTAGCAGCTGAGAATAACTGAAATATTCCCTTGAGCTCTGATTGGCTGAAACAGATCTGAGGGAAGAGTATAAATAGAAGAGAAATTACACTAAAAAGACATCCAGAAATTGAGAGAACCAGAGCCAAATTTGATTTTCATTTTCCCTCCAAAAATCCCCTCTCTTCTTCTCCCCCATTCTCTCCTCATCCAATTATGGTTGGCTAAACTCCTTCAGTAGCTAGGGTGAGGTTGAGAGCTATAAATTGAGAGTTTTAGAGGCTTTATAACTGGATTGTATGTTGCACAAATTATAAATCTGAGCACAATAAGACTGTAAGTTGTATTATTACAGTAATTATGGTGTTTAAAGTTGATTCTTATCTAAATTTCTCATTTTTGTATTTAATTTCCCTGGATTAGATATCCCTGTGGATGCTTGAGCTTGTAGCCTGGCACCCACGGCTATCTGCAATAGCTTACCTATTCCAATCAAGATCCTTGAATTAGAATAATCTCTGGGATGATATGTGACCATTGAAGTGGACAGATCATAGCCTAAGGATTGCTCCAATTCTTTGGTTAAGCTTAGATTCTTATACCTTGCATCTGAGCTTATAGCCAGATGAAGGATTGTTGCAAATCTGTTCTATGCATTGCCTTTGATCCAATTGATTTTCAGTAAAGACCAAAATCCCTAGTTGCTGCTCTCCACCTTTTATTTTTAATCCTTTTCTCTATTCCCCTAAATCTGAGTTTAATTAGTTCTGGATCATTTTGCATTTGATTTTTGTAGTTCTTAGTAAAGTGACAAATCTTAGAAACCTCTCCTCTGTCCTATTTTGATTTAGTCTAAATTAGGATAGAGTGTCAAATCTGTCATAGATTTGGAGATTTACCTCATTTCAAAGTACATTTCCCTATAGACCTACCCTGACTTACCTATTAAAGCTTACTGCAATAGCCCTGGTTCTTACAGGACTGCTTGCTCACCTTAATCCCATTTTGTTGTACCTTATCCTTTTAATCTATTGTTTTAACTCTTTAATAATTATAAGGTGAGCAAATCAACAAGTTTTTGGCGCCGCTGTCGAGGAATTGTGTTTTTAAAATTGATAGATCTAAGTTTTTATTATTTAAGATTTAAATTTATAATTGCCTGCTTTGTGTTTGACTAATTATTGTTGTAGCTTAATTTTGTGTTTTAGATCTGGATCTGTGGTCCTGGGAGGATCATTGTGCTAATTGGAGGAGCAAGCTGTGCTAAAGTTTGCATTTTCTAACTCTTTTTAATTTCTATATCTGTAACTTTGTATATCTGTGGTAATAGTTATGTGTTTTTAAATTTGTTTTGCTAAAATCTGTGTTGTACTGTATTTTTGTGTGTGTATGCTTGGGAGGAGATCTCTTAATCCTGAGATAGCTCCTTTAGATATTGAAGTTGAGAGACTTCTCAGACCTAAGCAGCCAATACACACACCTGTGGTTAATTGTGATAGTTCTGTAATGGGTGATCAACCGAGGACATTGAAAGAATTCAATGCACCAGGGGTATACAATTCACCCTTTTGCATTCAATTCCCTGCTATCCAAGGGAACTATGAGATTAAATCTTCCATCATTCAGATGTTACCTTCATACCATGGCCTAAGCAAAGAAGACTCATATAAGCATATTGAGGAATTTCTAGGACTGTGCACTACTTTCAATATTGCTGGTTTGGGGGAGGAAGCAATCAGGTTGAAACTCTTTCCTTTTTCATTAAAGGATAGAGCCAAAACTTGGTTGTCAATGCTCCCAGCCAATAGTATTTAGTCTTGGAATGACCTTCAATGTCAATTTTTGGCCAAGTTTTTCTCCATGTCCAAAACAAGTCAACTGAGGAAGAGCATAATTTCATTTGCTCAAGCCCCAACTGAAGACTTTCACCAAGCATGGGAGAGATTTAAGGAACTCTTGGAGCAATGTCTCCATCACCAAATTCCTGAATGGCAACTTATTCAAAGTTTCTATCAAGGAATTGATCCCAAGAGTAGAGATATGGTTGATGCCTCATGTTGTGGTACATACCTCCACAAGACAGCTGATGAGGCTTGGGAGTTATTTGATATCATTAGTGAAAACTCCATGCAAAGGGAGACCTTGTCAAGGGACTTTGAGACCCCTATTAGATTGGTGAGAGTGAACACTACAAGAGGAAAATTGTATGAGGTTAATGGATACAATGATTTGGAAAGGAAGGTAGATAGCTTGACTCAAAATTTTGATAAACTCATAAGAGCAATGCAGTCACCAATGGCTGCAAAAGTGGAGGAGGCTTGTGTGATATGTCAGTCTCCCACTCACTCTCTTGAGGAATGTCCCTCTGCTACCCAATTTTCAGACCTTGTGATGGAACATGTGAATGCTGCCCAGTCCTTTGGACAACAGCCTACTGCTGCTTATCATTGGAAAAACCACCCCAACTTGAGGTGGAGACAAGATACCTTCCAAAACCAGCAACATCCACAACAGCAATCCATAGGAATGCATAGCCATACCAGCAGAATTATTTCTCAAGGTCCCAATACCAGCAACCTATGGCCTAGCCAATGGCTCAACCTGTGCATCAAAATGCACCAGCCCCAACACCCTCTAGATACCTCACATTTGAAGAGCAAGTTCTGGCTTCACTGCAAAATTTAGGCTCTTTGACTCAAACAGTCAACTCTCATAGCCAAAGTATTAAGAAGACATAGGACCACCTTGGTCAGCTATCTAATACTTTGACTAAAAGAGAGGAGGAAAGACTGTCTAGTCAGCCCATGAACAACCCCAGAGGGTAGTACATGGTGGGTGAGACTTCTTCACATGAAGAAGCCAAATCTATCACCACTTTGAGTTGAAGGCTGGTTGATAATCAAGTTAGTGTTGAACCTGATGAGAAAAGTGCGGCCCATGATGATTTATAGCAAGAGCAGCATATAAAAAATAAGGGGGGTGTTGATGTGCCCCAATAGAAAATTGAAAATAAAAATAAAGAGAAATCTGATGAGCTTGCTAAGGCAGCAAATGGGAGATCAGTCCCCCATTTTCCATTTCCTAATGCACTTCAAGCACCTTCCCTTTTGACAAGGGGAATGCTAAGGTGGAGGAGATGATAGAAACATTCAAACAAGTAAAGATCAACTTTCCTTTACTTGATGCCATCAAGCAAGTTACAGCCTATATAAAATTTTTGAAAGAATTGTGCACACACAAAAGACAAACTAGGATACACCTATCCAAGAAGGTCTTTTATGCTGAGAAAGTGAATCAAGTGTTGTCCATTACAACCCCAACCAAGCTTCAAGACCCTGGAATTCCCACAATCCTCTATATCATTGGGGATCATACTATTGAGAAGGTCTTGTTAGATCTGGGAGCTAGTATAAACCTACTTCTATATTCAGTTTATGAGAAGTTAGGCTTGGGAGAATTGAAGCCCACACATATGGTGCTACAGCTAGCTAACAGATTTGAAAGGAGACCTGTGGGAATGATAGAAGATGTGTTAGTTGGGGTTGATAAGTTTTTCTACCCAGCAGATTTTCTGGTTCTTGACATGGAGCCAAGCAAGTGCACCACCTCCATTCTTGTGATTTTGGGCAGGCCTTTCTTGGCCACTGCCAATGCTTGTATTCAGTGTAGATTAGGCGTAATGGAGGTGTCTTTTGGCAACATGAAAATTAAATTGAATGTTTATAATGTAGCAAGTCAGCCTCACTTGGATAGTGAGGATTGCTTTTTAATTGATGTTTTGGATGAGCTTGTGCAAGAGACTTTGCCAAAGCTGCTGCATTGTGATGATTTTTGTGATATTTTTGAGAATGTGTGGAGTGAGATTGTGGTAGAGAAGGCTCCCACACCCATAGTTCAAGAGGTGAAAGCCTTAATTTCTGAAGTGGGGCCAGCAATAAGGTATCCTCCTTAGAAACCTGCTGTGTTGCCTCTTCCACCACCATCAAAGGCACCTTTGTTGCCTTCACTCATATGTTCACCTGATGTGAAGTTGAAATAGTTGCCTAAGACCTTGAAATATGCTTTTTTGGGGGCAAATCAGAAGTTGCCACTGATCACTTCTTCCTCTCTCACTGATGAACAAGAGGAAGAGTTGTTATGTATTTTAAAGAAGCATAAGAGAGCAATAGGTTAGACTATTGTTGACCTTGGGGGCATCAACCCTGCTGTGTGCATGCATAAAATCCACTTGGAAGAGGGTTCCAAACCCTCTAGAGAAACGCAGAGAAAATTAAACTCCCACATGCAAGAAGTGGTGATGAAAGAAGTGGTCAAATTATTAGATGCTAGTCATCTATCCTATTTCAGATTCTAAATGGGTGGCAACTACTCAGGTGGTCCCTAAAAAATTTAGGATAACCGTGGTGAAAAATGATTCTGGTGAGCTAATTCAAACTAGGAAAACCACAGGTTGGAGGGTGTGTATAGACTATCGAAAGCTCAATTTGAAAACCAGAAAAGACTACTTCCCTTTGCCCTTCATAGACCAGATTTTGGATAAGTTGGCAGGCAAGGCTTTCTATTGCTTTCTTGATGGATATTCTGGGTATAATCAAATCCATGTTTATCCACAAGATCAAGAAAAGATAACTTTCACATGTCTATTTGGCACCTTTGCCTATAGAAGGATGCCATTTGGATTGTGCAATGCTCCTGCAACTTTTCAAAGGTGTATGTATGCTATCTTTTCTAACATGATTGATTAGTTTTTAGAGATATTCATGAATGATTTCTCTATCTTTGGGGACAGTTTTAGCCAATGTCTATACCATCTCAGCCTTGTGTTGCAGAGATATGAGGAATCCAACTTGGTTTTGAGTTGGGAAAAGAGTCATTTTATGGTCAATCAAGGCATTGTCCTTGGGGCATGTTGGTTTCTATATGAGATTCATCAAGGATTTTAGCAAGATATCAAAACCTCTTTGTCACCTGTTGTGTCAAGAGGTTCCTTTTGAATTTAATGATGAATGTATTATTGTTTTTGAGCTTTTGAGAGGTTGTTTAACCTCTGTACCTATCCTTCAAGCACTTAATTTTTCTGTCATTTGAGCTGATGTGTGATACATCAGATTTTGCTATTGGTGCAGTGTTGGGACAAAGGAAGGATAAGTTACCTTGTGTGATTGGTTATGCAAGTAAAATCATGATTGATGCTCAGTTAAATTACACCACAACTGAGAAAGAATTGTTGGCAATTGTCTATGCTTTAGAAAAATTCAAGTCTTATGTGTTGGGATTTAGGATAGTGGTTTTTACAGGCCACTTAGCCCTGAAGTTCCTTTTGTCAAAAAAGAATGCCAAGCTAAGATTAATCAAATGGATCCTCCTATTATAGGAGTTTGATCTTGAGATTAAGGATAAGAAATGGGTCCACTTATCCAGGATCTTAGTTGATGAGTTTGATAGGCTGCCTATCAATGATTCTTTCCCTGATGAACAATTGTTTACTATCAACACTTCTACACTTTGGTTTACAAACATTGTGTACTACTTGGCAGTAGGTAGGATTCTCCCACATTGGAACAAAATGGATATGGAGCTATTCTTCTCCCATATCAGACATTACATGTGGGAGGATCCATACCTTTTCAAGCATTGTGCAGACCAAGTGGTGAGGAGATGTCCCTGATGATGAATTCCACAATATACTAATCATATGTCATGAAAAGGCTTATGGAGGTCATTTCAATGGCAATAAGAGTGCTGCCAAGGTGCTCCAAAGTAGATTTTATTGGCCCACTCTCTTCAAGGATGCATGGCCGCATTGTAAGCTTGTGAAAGATGCCAAAAAATAGGAAGTATCTCCAAAAGAAACTCTATGCCCTTACAACCTATACTTGTTATTGAACTCTTTGATATCTAGCAAATAGATTTTATGGGCCCCTTTCCTCCCTCAAATGGTTTCAATTTTATCCTTGTGGCAGTGGACTATATGTCCAAATGGATTGAAGCCAATGCCATAAGGACAAATGACCACACAGTTGTTCTCAAAATTTTAAAGGATAAGATTTTCTCTAGATTTGGCACCCCCAGAGATATCATTAGTGATGGGGGAGTCATTTCTGTAACAGACCTTTTGAGAATTTGGTCAAAAGTACTCTGTTACACACAGGATTATAACTCCCTACCACCCACAGACTAGTGGGCAAGTTGAAATTTCTAATAGGGAGATCAAGCATATCTTGGAGAAGACTGTGAGGACAGATAGAAAGGACTGAGTACAGAAACTGAATGATGCTTTGTGGGCTTATAGGGCTGCCTATAAGACCCCTATTGGTATGTCCCTTTTAGGTTGGTCTACGGCAAGGCCTGTCACTTGCCAGTAGAGTTGGAACATAGAGCCTACTGGGCTATTAAAACAATAAATGTTGATCTAACTTTTACTGGCATGCACAGGAGGCTCCAGCTGTCAGAGTTGGAAGAGCTACGATTGGAAGCATACTCTAATGTAAGGATCTACAAAGAAAAAGCCAAAGCCTTCTATGAGAAGCATTTGCTGAGGAAGGAGTTCACTACTGGTAATAAGGTATGGCTTTTCAATTCTAAATTTAAATTTTTCCTAGGCAAGTGGAGATCCAGATGGGAGGGGCCTTACATGGTAGAGCATGTATCCCCATCTAGAGCTGTTGAAATCAAGGATCCAAAAGATGGTAGGATCATGAAAGTTAATGGTCAAAGGCTCAAGCTCTTTGTTGAAAATATAGTAGAGCCTGTGGTGACCATTCACCTTCAAGAACCTCCCAAGTGTGACTGATTTTCAACAATGTAGACTATGTACCATAACTGTTGTTTTTGTCAGTTTTATTGTTGTTTCTATTTTCAACTCTATTTGGCATTACACATAGGTTGCCATTTATGTTTAGTTCTTCATTTAGAATAATGAATCAGGTTTGTTATAGTAGAAATGGCCCCAAGGTATGAGAAATCCATTGGGAATAGCGTAGGAGTGACAGATTTGTGTGGGGAATGGATTAGGAACTGATGAAAAATCTTTTTGAATTGCAAAACAACCTGTCGAGAGGTTTGAATTGATTCTCGACAGGTTCTGAAGGTTTTTGGGTATATTTTTGACAGGTTCAGAGTAATTGTCGAGAGGTTTGGAGTCCTCTCGGAGCATTAACATAAAAGATTTTCATCCTATCAAGAGGTTCCATGAACCTCTCGAATTGATTTTTTTTCTGAATCCTTAATCCTATCGAGAGGTTTGAAAGAGCCTCTCAAGACCTTCAGCCTACCAACCCTTCCATTCCAGTTGATTTTAACTCCTCGACAGGTTGTACCAACCTATCGAAACCCTTTCTCTAATCCTGTCGAAGCACGAATTAGGTGTTTTTAAGCCTATCGATAACTCATTTCTGCCATTCGACAGCTTCTGTGTGCAAGCTTTGTCTCTTGTCTGTCGATTTCCCATTTCCTTCTTCTTCCTCTACCTCACTGGTTCCAACTCTAATCACTCAGCCGTTGCTCCAAGTACTTCACTTCCACGAGGGCTACATTTTGCACCTATTTGAGACTGATTTGGTGTAGTGCATATCGAGATCTGATAAACCTAGGTTTTATGTGGGTAAGTCTTCTTCAAACTCCACTCTATGTTTTGCAAAGCTTTGCACTTTCATTTCCAAATTGTGTGGTTACTTTGATTGCGCAAAGAAGTCTATGTGGTTGTTGAGATTGATTTTGGGGGATTGAGTGTCCAATGGTTGATCAAGAGGATACCCTTGCTGACCTTTCCGAAGTCCCTTCCAAATTCGCCACCAAAACCATTAGGAAATCCAATAGGCTAGCCACACAGCCCAAGGAGACCCCACCTGCTAAGAGAAAGCTTGTCATGGACAAAGCTGAGAAACCATACAAACCTAAGAAAGCTAAGAAATCCAAGAAGGCCCAAATCAGTGATGATATAGTTGAGGAGGCCTCTGAGGCAGAACTTAATCATGTGCCTGAAATCCATGTGCCTGAGCATAACCCTGAGGTTGAACCTGAAGCTCCTGTGAACCTATCTACTCCCAATGAATTTGTGGATGCCTTAGGCCTGATTCCAGAGACAAATTTTGACCTCCCCTATTTTTCTAAGGAAGGGGAGTGTAAGGATACATTGGATTATTTGGTGAAGGCTGGCCTGACACCCATGTTGACCCCATTGCAAGAAAAATCCTATCCTAGGCTGGTCAAGTTGTGGTATCAAAATATTAGGAAGAAGATGAAGCCAGAGTCAACTGAGCCTACACTTGTAGTGTTGATTGATAATTGGGAGTTGGTGGTAGATTACAGTGACATTGGGTTAGCATTAGGGGTCCCATCAGTTTTTGATATAGCCTATGGTCTAGCAGCACCTGAGAAGGTGTCCTTTAGAGTAATAGCCAGACATTTGACCCAAGACATTGTGGGGTATGGGGAGTCACTGATGAGAAGAGATTTGACTTCAGCCTACTGTTCATTGATTCAATCTTTAAAAAAAATATTTATGTCAGTGGACACCAGCAGGAGAGGAGAACCCCCATAGTGGATGCCCTATATATTTTTTGGCAAGGGCCAGTTTATGAATTCCTCCAAGCTGGTATTTGAGGCAATGGAAGATGTAAATGAGAAGATCAAGAAAGTACAGGCCTTATCAGGGCTACCCTACAACAGGCTCATCACTGCTTTGTTAAGAAAAGGAAAGTTTGTGATCCAAAAGGATGAGCCTATGAAAAAGGTAACTCCAAAGGTGTTTGGAAAGAGGGCATGGTCTAATAGTAGGACCCTAATTGGGAAGAGCAAGAAAAAATCAGGAGAGGATCCTGAGATGGAAGCCCCACAAGCAGATAGCTCAGTTGTTGCACCTAGCATCTCTACTTTAGCTAGCTCAGAGCCTCTCCCTACAGCTGCTACTAGCTCAGTACCTCCTCCTGAGATCTCTACATCTATTAGCTCTGAGCCTCCACCTCTGATCTTTGCACCCATCCCTTCCAATGATGTGCTTTTTGTCAGCTCTGATGTGGCCAGTATTTCCATTCCACCATTCTCTCTACCATCCATCTCAACTCCCCTACCTTCCATTTCAGCCTCCATACCTCCCAACAGCTCTGCCACCCTTTCCACCATCACCACATCCACACCTTTGTTAACTCCTCTTACCACTTCTCCACCATCCATACCCTTTGACATTAACCCCACCTTCTCCTTATCACCTACCCATACTCAAGAGTTGGACCACCTAACCACTGAGGGATATTCATCCCTAATTGACTCCATTGTGGAGGACATTGGTTATGAATATACCCCCCTACCTGACTCCCCACAACCTACTTATGTCCAACTTGCTCCCCCCCACCTTTCCAGCATGCTTCCACATCCCCCTTCCAACCCATTATCTTCATTCCCACTATTACCCAAGCCCAAATCCTACCTAATGCCTCCACCCAAATCCTCTCCCTTGCCACCACCATCCTAGCCCAGCTTCAAACCAACACAGCTAACCAAGTTGCCATGGCAACTTGCCTACAAGCCATCCAATCAACCATTAGTCATGTTACCCCAACCTCCCAACCTCTTCCAGTCCCTACTCCTACACCTACTCCTTTACCCACTCCACCTCCTTATCCTTTAGCAGTGCTTCCCACTACCGAGGTGGAAGAACCACTCCCTGCCACCATTATAGCCCCTTCCACCAGAGACTCCTCCACTCAAACTGACTTTGAGGAGGTAGCTCTGCCTTCCATAGCTTTTACCCATCCTTCCACCTCACCTGAGCCTGTTGTGGAGGCAAAGGACCTGACATCAACCATCCCACCTTCCCTTTCTCTCCCATCCTCTTCATCCACTCCCCACCATTTATTTGTTGACCCCAATTAGAGGGCCATTGTCCCTAAATACCTCATCCCTACACCCCTATTTTCCACTCTTTACAGAGCCATGGGTGAAAATCCCTACATCTGGAGGGATGGCTGTGATGAAGACCTGGGTAAAGCAGCCCTTGGTAGATGAGATTGACAAACTAAAAATGGAGCATAGATGGGAGAAGCTTCATTGGGAGGGACTGTGCAAGCAAGCCTCACCCTATATAATGCAGAGGCAAAAATTTGAGATGCTAGTCAAGCTGGCTAATACACTGCAGGCCACCCTCAGCAGCTGGGGTATCCATAAATGAGCCCACCAGGCCCCAGGCTAGAGCCAAGCCTAGAAAGCCACCTACCAAAAGGACTAAGGAGGGTGCTGACAGTGCTGAGAGGCTGAAAAGAAGAAACCAAGTTAAGGAGGATTATGACAAGCTGGCTGCATAACAAGGATGGGAACCAATGTCTTTATCAAGCACTGATTCAGATTATGATTAGGAGTAGATTGTGTTTAGGATTTGCATTAGTCATTAGCTGTAGTTAGGATTTGTTTGTAGTTAGTCTATTTTTTGTGATATATATATTTTTGTTTAGATTGTACTGTTTCTTTTGATGCTTTGTAATTTCTTGGGTGCAATAATAATTTTTGTTTTATCGATCCCACTGTGTCTCTTGCTTTCCTGTGTATTTCATTTTGTTCTCATTTGTTCTCTATGTTTCCTGTTCTACTGTCTTTGTATTTACACTGTTGTTTCCTGTTGTTATACTTCAAAAGCAGTGAGGACACTGCTCCTCATAGGTTTGGGGGTGTGGCAAGGTGTGCCAATGGAATAGTTAATGTTAGTGCAGCTATGTAGACAAAAATTTATGAAAATAAAGTGACTTCCCCCTTGATTTTTGAAAAAAAAGAGGAAATTTAAAACTTTTTAAGACTGAAAATTATTATAGCTCTAGCATTGTCATGAAACAAATGTCAAGAATTTTCAAAAATTGAGGCTTAGTGCACTTGAAAAAGAGAGAAAATTTTGAGGATATACCCCAGGAATTTGATGGAAGACCATACCCAGTAAGATTTGGGCCTGAAAAATAAATTTTTCTTTGAAGAGTGTTTTGGCAATCTTTCTGCTTTAAGGACTGATTGAATCTACCTTTGCTCACTAGAAGTTACGCAAATCCAAGTTGAAACAACTTGACAGCATTCATGACATTGAGGACATGAAGTAAGGCCATCCTTTGGACAGTTTGAGCTTACAATTTTCTACCTTTAAACTGCCCTTGATACACACCATTTGATCCTTGAAAACCCAAGTTGTTCTTTGGCAAGAAACCAAAGTATTTTTTTCTTTTTTCCTAAGCCTCTTAACCTGTTTCAGTTCACCCTCCATCTAAGAAGTTAGGGAGTAAAGGGAGAAGTGAGGTGGGAGGAGTAAGGTTTCATATTTGGTGGAAGGAGAAGAAAACACACTAAATGGCAGTGTGTATTAGATGTATAGTTGTGGCATTCCAGCCCATATAAAAAAAATTGAGAAAAATAAAAAAGAAAGAAAAAAACAGAAAAGCAAAACGAAAATATGAGAGAGAAGTCATTTCATTAGATATTTTGAAAAAGAAGAAAAGAAGTTGGCCACTTTGGCTCTAAAAATTCAAAAAGAAGATGGAATTATGTTGAAATGAAGGTTGTGAAGTTGCAAATCACCTCCTTACCTTGTTGATTTCTCAAAAATTTGAATCCTTTTATTCCCTTTTATTCTTTATAAACCTCACCCATAAGCTACATTACACAACCCAATAAAAAGACCCTACTGATCTGAAATGGATTGAGTTGCCATGTGGAGATGAGGATTTGTTTAATCTATGGTGAAAAAAGTTAGAAAATTTCATAAATTATAGCATTGCCTATGCTCATGCTTGCAGTCCTATTTGAGAGTTGTAGATGCTTTTAAGCTGGGTGAAATGATACACCCTTCTATTCTATTTTGAGTGACAGCCCTGGTGAGCTTTGGGTCTGAAATTAGGTTTGTTGGGGGCATTATCAAAACAAAATTCTCAATTTGATGGTAAGCTCTGCATTAATTTTCATACAAAATACCTTGGCATGAGTTGATTGATTGTGAAGGAATTACAGCAGAATTTCAGTATTAAACTGCTGATTTACTGCTGAGAATCCTCTGAAAAGTTGAAGGAACAAGGTGTGGAATGAGTTTTATCTTGCTTAAATTCTATTTTGACATGATTGCATTGATATTAACTAATTCATTGGAGAAGTTTGTGGGTACCTTCGCTAAAAACCCTCAGGAGACTACACTCCTCCACTAGGGATCACCTAGGTGTTTAAAAGGCTTGATGCATATGCTAAATGCACCTGTGCTCCCTACAGAAGTGGCATTTTTTATTTTCAATACTTGTTTTTAATTTCTCCTTTGCTCAGGGACTAGAAAAGCTTAGGTTTGAGGGTGTGTTAATCAGTAAAAAATACTATTTTTCACCTCCTAACCTGACCTTTGATGGACCTTTGAGTTGACTAATAAAGTGCTTTGAGTGTGTTTTATAGATAAGTAATAAATTGTAGTCTTAGTACAAACATCTATCTAAAAATGCCAAAGAATAGACCTGTTGTCTCATCATGTGTTCATACAACCCAAATGCCCAACCATCAAGCAGTTCACAAGCCTTAGAAGCCTATGGGAATGACATGTGTCGACATGGGCACACATGAAAGCAAGAGCAGCTGCAGTGAATGAAGGTTGAACCCCTCAAGAGGTGTTGAGTGCTGGACAGATGAAGAATAGCACCCCAGAGCAGTGAGCCAGCTATGGAAACAAAGGGCATAACCTGTCGAGAGGTTAATTCAATCTGTCAACAGGTTTAGATGCTTAGAATGAAGATGTCAAGAGGTTGGGTGTTTAATATATGAAGCTATCGAGAGCTTCCCAGTACCTATCAAGGAGTTGGGGCTAAAGAAACCAACCTGTCGAGAGGTTCTGGAAGTGTATCATAACCTGTCGAGAGGTACTGAGGAAGAAATGTGAAGATCTCGAGAGGTTGATTCAACTTGTCGAATGAATCAAGCTGCAGAACCACCATCCTCGAAGCCTTACCTGAAGCTACGTGCATTTGTGACAGGTTGAGCCAACCTGTCGAGAAGCAGAAGAGGACCTGTCAAACACTCAAATGGAACTGTATAACTAGTCGACAGGATGCTCTATGACCTGTCAAGAGGATATAATGAGCTCGGACAGAAGGAGAGAATTTATGTCAACCTATCGAGAATTCACATCATCCTGTCGAGGAGTCCCCCATCCTGTGGACAGCCACTCTAAACCTGTCGAAGGGAAAGCCAAATGGACTCAGAACCTGTCGAGAGGTTCCCTGAACCTCTCGACACTCGAATTTGGAACTTCTCAATTCCATTCGAAGCAGTTTCCAACTTCAGTACTTTGTGCACACATTCCAAAGCACGTCAGCAACCTCTGAGGGAATTTTGGTACACAATTGGGCACAAATGGGAACTCTAACCTAATCACATGTACTTATTAGTTTCAGACCAATTGGGGAAGAGCTTCTAAAAGACAAATCAGCCACATCAGCAGCTGGGAATAACTAAAATATTCCCTTGAGCTTTGATTGCCTGAAATAGATCTGAGGGAAGAGTATTAATAGAAGAGAAATTACACTAAAAAGACATCCTGAAATTGAGAGAACCAGAGCCAAATTCGATTTTCATTTTCCCTCCAAAAATCCCCTCTCTCTTCTTCTCCCCCATTCTCTCCTCATCCAATTATGGTTGGCTAAACTCCTTCAGTAGCTAGGGTTAGGTTGAGAGCTATAAATTGAGAGTTTCAGAGGCTTTATAACTGGATTGTATGTTGCACAGATTATAGATCTGAGCACAATAGGACTGTAAGTTGTATTATTACAATAATTATGGTGTTTAAAGTTGATTCTGACCTAAATTTTTCTCTTTTTCATATTTGATTTCCTTGGATTAGATATCCCTGTGGATGCTTAAGCTTGTAGCCTGGCACCCACAACATCTATAATAGCTTACTTGTTCCAATCAAGATCCTTGAATTAGAACAATCTCTGGGATGATCTGTGACCATTCAAGTGGACTGATCATAGCCTTAGGATTGCTCCAATTCTTTAGTTAAGATTAGATTCTTATACCTTGCATCTGAGCTTGTAGCCAGATGAAGGATTGTTGCAAATCTATCCTATGCATTGCTTTTAATCCAATTGATTTTCAGTAAAGACCAAAATCCCTAGCTGCTGCTCTCCACCTTTTGTTTTTAATCCTTTTCTCTATTCCCCTAAATCTGAGTTTAATTAGTTATGGATCATTTTGCATTTGATTTTTGTAGTTCTTAGTAAAGTGACAAATCTTATAAACCTCTCCTCTTTCCTATTTTGATTTAGTTTAAAGTAGGATAGAGTGTCAGATCTGTCATAGATCTGGAGATTTATCTCATTTCAAAACACATTTCCCTGCGGACCTACCCTGACTTACCTATTAAAGCTTGTTGCAACAGCCCTAGTTCTTGCAGGACTGCTTGCTTACCTTAATCTCATTTTGTTGTACCTTGTCCTTTAAATCTCCTATTTTAACTCTTTAATAATTGTAAGGTGAGAAAGTCAACAGTCCGGGACCACTATACTTCCCTCTTTGGGCTTGGGTCCCAAGTTTCTAAAATAGTGGCTTGAGAGCTTGAATGAGAGCGAGCTCGCGGGTTTGGATAGTCTTGGATTGGTCCGTCTCTCATCTTTCCTTGAAGTTCCTCTGCTTTGGGATTTTATTTATGCAACGGCTTCGTCTTGGGAAGTTAACACCCTTGTCTTCCATTTTGGGAATTGTGAGTTAACTCCTACTCTTGAGGAGCTCTCCAATCTATCGGGTTTGAAGTTGCATAGAGACCTTGTCAGAGTACTACTGAAACCGGGTTATGTTAAAGCCGTCCAGATCACCTTGAGCCTGAAGAAAATGATTATGAGAAAAGTCTCATCGGCAGGCCCACCAGGTGTTCGGTAAAATTCCTAAGAGAACTTTTGGAGAGGAAAGCCTGCAAAAATTATCTATCAAAAATCCTCATAATGTGAAGGCCTTTGCCCTTGGCCTCATCTCCGAGGTTCTTTTCTAAATTGGGGGAGAGAGTTTCTCGCTTGCACTTTGTGACGTTTTGGCTGAATTAGAGGGAGGCCTCTCTGCGATGCATATGGTGCTGGCGGAGCTTTATCACTACCTTCATGCCTTCAGTTTGGGCAACGTGGAGGGCCTCCGAGGATTTCCTATCTTGCTCCAAATTTGGCTTGGGAAGCATCTTGCTATCTTGGGACCCGTGCCCTGCTTCTACGTTGCTCGTGGTGAGGTGGCCCACTGCTTTTTGGGTAGATGCCTTATGCTTCCACGAGGGGATATACAAGGGTTGAAGCTTTGGCTGGCTGAAGCCGAGTTGGTGTGGAGGCTTCCTTGGTTAGACAGGACTTTTCCAGTGGTTCACTCTAGAGATCATGAGGACATCACTCTCCTTACTTTAATCAGTAGCACTTACTATTTTCCATTTTGGGTGTTGCACCAATTTGGTTGCTCTCAGCAGGTCCCTTATGTGACAAAGCCACCCCTGTGTGACTTAATTTTCTCTCGAGGGTCCTCTGGGGATATGGATAGAATAGTTGCCCTCTGGGAAATGTGTCAGTCGACGCTCATGTGCGATCTAGAGCAGGGGAATTTGGTCTTGTCCTCCCCAAAGTATGAGGCTTGGCTACGGTCTGAGATGTCTCCTGCTTATCACCTGGATCAGGCAGAGAGTAGTGATGTTGGGGGGCCTTGGCCGAGGAAGGAGTCAATGCTTTAGAACTATATTGAGCTACTAATGGATGAGAAGCAAATCCTGCATGAGCATTTAGAGAAACAGATAGTTAGAGCAGAGGAGGCAGAAGCTGAGTGTGAGGTCCTTCGTCTGGAAGGATTATTGAGTGGCGCTCTTAGTGCTACTGATGCTTCCTGGAAGCTGTATAAGAGTCTTCATAGTCACTAGATGACAGAGCGGGATGTACGAGAGGATACCCTATATGCAGAGATCTGTACCCTAAAGCACGAGTTGGGTTGTTGATTCCCTCCTGCACATACTTTTTGCATAGATCAGATTACCACACGAAGGGGCATAAGAACCCCTGCTATATTTCTTTGGGTATATATACTTTCTTTATGTTTTTGTTGTTTTACTTTTTGTAAAAAAGGAAAGGGGGCGATACATCACACCGATTATTTTTTGGGAGATGTGGTTGTTAAGACCTGAAAAGTACCACTTTTCACCCCTTAACCTCTGTTAGAGCCTTAGTCATTTAAGAAATATGTGTTAAGACCATTTTATAGGTAATAAGCAGCAGCTACAACTAAGGCCCTAACCCTGCTAAGAAGCCTACTTTTGCACCAAAACTCCAAGCAACTGGTAACCCATTCACAGAGGAAAGAAACACCAAGGTAGAACACACCTAGTTGTACACACTGAATGCCCAAGTGAACCCCAGAAGTTCCTCAGAAGAAAGGAAGTTGGACCCAGACAAAGAACTTGGCTACAACATAGGCAAAGTACAGCAGCAACAAGTCAAGAAATGAACCTCACGCAGATGTCGCAAGGTTCAAGTGATTCAGAGAAAAATGTTTCGCGCAGTTGTCGCGAGTTTCTCAAGGCAGCGCACCAATTGCTCGCGCTGTTCTCGCGCAATCCAAATGGAATACTTCACTGGCTGTTGCGAGATCCAAGGTAAACCCTGGGAGCCTCTCACGGCCCTCCACTGATCTCATACAAGAAAAAGAAAACCACTGACACAACCCCCACCATGTCCCTACCCCCACCCACAATCCCTTTTATCCCCACTGACACACCTCACATTGACCAAGACACCACTCCAGCCATGCCTACTACATCCCCACTCACAGACATAGACCTCAACCTTAACACAACCACTAGATTCCAAGCCTTTATGGCTAGTTTCCTTGATACCATGTCCACCCACTACACCCCCCTCTCGGATTCCCCAAATACATCACCACATCACTCACCAGCACCCCAATCTCCTCCTTCCACTTTCCATCATGCCCCTTCCTCCCCTTTTCAACCTGTTCCATCTTCTACACAATCTCAACCTCCCAACCCAGACACACTAACACTTATCCTCTCCCTCATCCAAGACATCCAATCACAACTGTCCACAACAACACACACACAGGACCAGATGCAAACAAAAATCACAACCATCAAATCCACACTTCAGACATTGACAAACTAACCCATCCCTCAACAATCCAATCAAACCCCACTGATCATTTTTTCTTCCAGCCCTGACTCCCCAACCCAGCCATTCCCTTTCATACCTTTCACCATTCCCTTTTTCCCTTCCCCACCACCACCTACTCCTAGTGAGCCTACCTCATTTTCTTTCCCCCCCTTGCCTTCCATCCTACCTCTTAGACTACCCCCTCCAACATTCACTAACAAATCCATCCAAACTGACCCAGAACTTTTTACCCTCCCCCAACAACTAGACTTACCCAATGAAAACACCACTTCACCCACTCAGGACCAATCACATTTTGCTCCTTCAACTTCTTCTCTTCCTATCGCACCTAAACACTCCTTTTACATCCCTCCCTACCTCACCATCATCCATGCCATGAGAGACAATCCCTACCTTAGGAGGGATGTCCTGAGGGGCATGGCCCAACTTAGGCAATCCATAGAGACCCCTCTGCTACAGCAGATTACTGAACTAGAGGATGCCCACAGAAAACAATTATTGGGTATTTCACTTGGGTGGACTAACATTTTAGAGGCCTATGAGAAGGAGAAAACTATGGTTGTTTATCACCAAATGAATTGGGAGCTGGAAAAAGTAAATACTAATGTGGAGAGGATGAAAGTCAGAATGTTCGAAAAAAGGCTCAACAATGCCCAGGAAATCTTCCGACTCCAAAAGGAAATCCACCAAAATGACCTCCTGAAAGCCTAAATATAGATAGCCTCTTTGGAAGCTGCATTGGCTGCTACCAGAAGTGCAGCTCAGCCTCCAGCCCCACTCTCTCCCCTCATTCCCACACCTGAGCCTGAACTTACCCATACCCCTGCTGCCCCTCCTTCATCACCTCCTATTGAGCAAACTTATCATAAACAAAGGAAAGTCACTACTAAGAGGACTGCTTCCACAGCAGCATCTATCAAAATTGGCAAAGAGCCAGCTGCCCAGTCTGAGGAGGCATAACCACATGGTCAGCCAGAAAAAGGGAAGTCCCCTATAGCCCCCCCTGAGCAAGATAAAGGAAATCCCCTATGATCCCTCCTGAACCCAAGACCAGAAAAATGAGGGTGAGGGCACCAACAGCTCCAACCATGAAGAAACCACCGCAACCAAAGAAAAAGAGTCCAACTGGGAAGCAAGCAAAGCAGAAAAAGACCAAAGCTCCCATAGACAGAACCAAGTCTAAGCTTAGTTCTGAGAACAAAGTTGAACTTAGGAAACATGCACAATAGATGCAATTTGGTGGTTCACGACTGCATTCCAACTCCTCCTCCTCTTAAACTAGATTGTAGTTAGGCTTTTCTTTCCTTTGCATTTTTTTTCTTGTTCTTGTAATTCCCATTGTACATTTCTTTTGAAGATAATAGAATACTTTTTTATATTGCTTTGTGTATATTGTCTGTGTGTTTACTCCTTTTTCATGACTATTATCCTGCACTTTCTGACCTTTGAACCAGTGAGGACAGTGACCTTCAGAGTTTGGGAGTGTGGCAGGGTAGGTCTGCCAATAGAATAGTTAACTTTAGTGCAGTAGTGGTGTTGTAATTGGGATGAATAAAGTCAATTTTCACCTAACTTGCTGCAATGAGGAAATTTGTGGAAAATCAAAACATTTTTTCAAACATTTCGAAAATGAAAACTTTAAAATCTTAGCACCACCATGAAGCTAACATCAGAAATTTTAAATTAGTACCTAGTAAACCTAAGAGGAGAGAAAAAGGTGAAAATATACTCCATGAGTTAAAAAGAAGATTATATCTAGTGAGATTTGGACCCATCAATTTCTGTTGAGGAGCGTTTTTGATATTTTTTCTGCTCTAAGGTTTGATTGACTCAGCACTTTTTACTAGAAGTTAGGCACCTCCAAATCAAAACTGATCGACAACACTCATGACACTAAGGAGATGATGTAAGGCCTTCATTTGGACAGTTTGAGCTTAAAATTTCCTACCCATTAAAACTGCCTTTTTGTTTACACTCTTTGAGCCTTGAAAATCCTATTTTTCTTCAACAAACATCAGAGTACTTGCACCTTAACCTCATGACCTGATTCAACCTGGTCCTCACTCTGAGAATTCAGAAAGTAAAGGAGATGCAGTTGAAGGTAGTGAGAGGGGTTCAACATTTGGTGGAAGGAGAGGAAGAGCAAATTGTAAACAGTAGTGTAGCAGTGGTATATATGTGGCAATTCATCACATAAAAAAAAAAATTAATAAATAATAATAATAATAATAATAATAATAATATAAAGAGAAAAAGAAAGAGAAGTCAAAAGAAATACTTCATATGAAAAATTGAAAAGAAGAGAAGAAGTTGGCCACTTTGAATCTGAAAAATATCAAGGAAGATGAAGTTGTGTTGAATTAAAGGATGTGAAGTCATGAATCACCACTATGTGAAAATGCAAAAAAAACAACTGTTCAAAACAGTCGTTTTCCAAAAAAAACGACAGTTTTTGACCGTTGAGTGAGCCGTCCTAGAAAAAGCAGTAGTATTTTTCAACGACATATTTAGACCGTCGTTTATGTCACCAAAATAACGACTGTCTTCGACTGTCGACCACAAACAACTGTTTTGAGCTGTTGTTTTTTATGTCGTTTTATTGAAAAAGACATGATGTATTCCCTGCATAATCGACATATTATGACTGTCGTTTCTCTTTAGAATAATCACATTCATGAAACAACCACAGTTTTGAGCAGTCGTATTTTTTTATTTATATATTTTAAAAAATATTTAAATTCTAAAAAACGATGATTTTTTAACGTCATTTTTTAAATAATTTTCGTCTAAAATCTAATGAAATCTATAATCATCAAAATACATAAATTTCTAAATTCATCATAAGAAAATTCACATCTTAAAATAAATAAATTGATATTCATCATCCTTAATTACAACTTTCAACTTTCAATTTTAAAATAATCATAAAAAACATAAAACTTAAAATTCCCAAAAAATACTACTAAGCATCCAAATCTATTAAATGTCTATAACCAGATAAATCCAATTTATATTATGCCTAATAATAATCATATAAATTGGATAGGTCCCTTTGGCCAGATAATTGTATCTCCAATTTTAATATCTGCTAATGTCCCTTCACTTGCATACAGCTCGGCGGCGATATCATAAATATCATCTACTTCGATGCTAAATGAATCTGTTGATGTTATCGCCTCTCTATTAATACGCCCCAGTACAACAAGTTTTTTCCTGAAGTTCTTTAATAAGTAGCGCATGGATGATTGATCCACTGGTGAATCAGGAAGAACCAATGAATGTCGTTGTGCCTACAAAAATAATGATAACTGATTAGTATTAAAAAAATTATTATTTTGAAAAGGAATTTGGGCCTTAATGAGATTGAAATTTGTACCTGAGAAGAACCTGAATCTGACATATATGTTCCTTGAGAAAGAACTTGATTCGATAATGCATTGACTTTTTCCTCAAGGATCTTGCGTGCCTTACGGTCCTCATCAGATTGTTGAATAAGTAAATCAAACTTCGATTCAATGTTTTCACATGCTCTCTTCTCCCATTGAGCGTTCTCTCTACAAGGCGCTGATGTTTGAATAGCGGTCTTAGATACACCCCTACCCATGCCCCGTACACAACCTCTTTCATCACGGCCACAAACCTAAGCAACAAAATATTTTAGAACTATAAATTCCTTACAAGGAAAAGAAGAAACAAAATAGGGAGGTGAGCAACATTTACTTTAGCAACAGGGTCAGTATCTAAATCGTTATCCCCTAGAAGAGGATCGTTCATAATGATTCTTCTAATATCATCCTGCAAAGAATAAATATTAATTAAACATTTCAATAATAAAATTCAGATGTAAAATGAACTAAAATAATAGTCTTACTAGTTGGTTGCTCATAGCGGGAAAAAGACAAGTCTCATATTTCTTGGTATGAGAGGCTATATATATTTGTGTCCTAGTGACTCTACCATCAGAACTCTGCTTTTTCTGTACAATAAAATTTTTATGTAAATATTAATATTTCAAATAATTATATACAAATAGAATATTGAATATATATTACCAATTCCTCTGCCATGTTAGCTGCTCCTCGTCTACCAATAGTGTGCGGGTTTTTCAGGCTGTGGCCTTCAAATCAGACGTTAAAGAATCAAATGATAGAGACCACGTTTCGCGCTGATCTTTGATACCAATACCATTGATCTTTACAATGTGGCCTTCAAATCAAATGACATAGATGATGCTTCACATCGCATAACTATTCAAATTAGTAGATATTTTATTTTTAAACTATGTGCAACCGTAAAAGGTATAAGAAGGGGTGTTTTAAACTTTTTACGTGGCTAGAACTGGTTTAACTCCAAGCTGACCGGTTATGAAAAAGGTAATACTATAGGGCCTCTGGAGGAAAAGGGCTAAGCCAAATTAAGAAATCAAAGATGGATCTAATTCAAAATATCAAATACACCCATACATAAAATGAGGCACTGACTCACAGGTCCGAATTCGGTACAAGTGAACTCCGTCTTTGTGGAACAATTGACAGTCATTTACCATTGGTTTCAGCTGATATGTTGTTTCGTTGAGCAATTTCTACCATCTGATCAAGCAATTTCTACCAAAATTTTGTTCGTAACGAAAAATAACAGTGCTCCTAAATATTTAAAATTTGAATAATAGAACACACATAAAAGAAGAGGGGAAAAAGGATTCCTCATAGCTGGGAGACTCAATTCAGCTTTACTCTGTCCATCTCACCTATTATCTCTTCAAACTGTGACATGAGGAAGCAAAGGATTAGTTTATTTGATAAAAATGGCTGTTTACAATTGAATTGTTAGATATATCTAAGCTAGATATAAATGAATCTAACACCGTCCAATCTTGTATGCGTAGACTATATGCTCCCATTAACAGATTAAAATGGTTACCGTTATGACTGCTCAACAGCGTCTGATCTTGTATCGGAAAGCGTTTCAAAAATTAATGTCGACCTGAGATATAAATGTTGGATTAATGAGGAGCTCGCCGTCTGTTGGGATTACACCTTCAACATCCCACTTGTTAGGCCAACTTGGATAAATGGATAAAACTTTTTACCAATTCAACTCGTCCAAATGACAGGCCATCAATTGAGTAAAGTAAAAATTATGTCCATCATCTCGACCTTGAGGTCTACGTTAAAGTATTATGGTCGGATTATGTGGGTCCTCTAAAGGCAGCGGCTTTTCAGCTGGATTAAGTTCAAATGTTAGCCTGCCACTTGGATAGCTTTGATTGATAAAAAATGAGCGCCAATTGGCATCATGTTGCGTAAAAGTGGGCTAGTGAGTGGCATATCCAAACAAGACAGTGATGAGAGTTGATCACATAAATGTTTTGTTAAAGATCCTTGTCTATTTCATAAAAGAATGATCGGATGATGAACAAAGCAGCAAGAGTGTAGGTAATACTTTAAGGATTTGACGCATGAAATAATCGCCATAACGCTTAGTTGATTTGGATTCAACAACATGTACGATATCCTGCATTGGAGGGAATTAGAATAATGACTTGAGAATAATGGCAGGAGAGTTTTTACTCAAGTCTGCAATGTTTGAAAGGGAATCATCATAACAATTAATCTCCATTCTCCAAGTTACTTTTCCATAATGTGGTAATACATGAAGATAAAAAAAACAATGGATGACTAATGCAACCCAATATTTATATAACGAAAGAAAGCCAAGTAGACAAGGAGATATAAGAGAAATGAGTGTGTGTGTGTGTGTGTGGGGTGGGGGGGGGGGGGGGGGGGGGTGGTGCTGAGCAAGATATTTATTACCCCAGGTTTTAATTGATTGGATCCTTACTTTTTACTTTAAAACCACTTAAAGTTTTTAGTTAGCTTAAAACTAAAACAAAACAAATAAAAAGCAGGTGCCTTCGTAAAAGTGTCCACTTTAGCCAATTTTGCTACTTAAGGCACGTTTCATTTTTCGAAGTGGTCGCTCCTTCAATACCCGCACAGCACCGAGGCGCTTTAGTACTCTAGGACATAGCGCCGACACCTAGGTGTCACTTTTAACAACTACACCATAGAATTTGCATATAAGTTAACAGCTTGTATCACTACACAAACTACCCACCCCAGCCCAAATATCCTCCCAAAAGTTGTTCCGATTGGATCAATAATTGAGATGTCTACTTCCCTCCCTCAGAGGACCAGCATTTATTGAGGAGGTAGGGCCGGACAACTAGCTTTGACTACTGCTTCTAAATTTGATATCCTTTGAGAACGCTTCTAAGTTTGATATCCTTTAAGAGCTTCATAGGCAAATTTGAGATGTTATCTGAAAGCCAGATGCCTTAGGCATGACACTAGACTTTCTCCACCAAATTTCATCTACAAGCCGGAAATCAAGACAGGGACATGAACTAAGTAGAAAGAGAAGAGAGAACAAATTTGACTAGCAAGGATCGACCAGCAAAATAAAGTATCTTCCCTTTCCAGTTTGCATATCTGAACTCAATGTGTTCAACAAGGGCATCCCAACTTTATTAATAAGACTATAAGAGAGAAAAATGAGTTCCCTTTGAGAAATTTTTTAGCACCTCGTACAGCCCTTAATCTTATAGTTAATTTGCTTCTTTTTTGTATTAGATATAAAAATAAAGGTGAGTTGTTTAATAATTTGTATTGGGTTTCTTACTCTAAAATCTCATCAAAGTGGTGCCAAAGCAAGTTGATACTTACCTTTTCACTCAAAGGGCCTCATTTGACCAACTAAAGAAGCCGTCTTGAAAATCATAGAAGAAGAGAGAGAGGATGGAGTAGTTGGCAAGATGCCTTCTAGTAGCCACAAGTGCAAATTGATCAACTAGTAAGAAGTGTTACAAAAAGGAATGAATTGGGAGAATCGTATTGGGTATTCGGGCCTAGTCTTTGGGCGATACGTATCGTACCGATAAGAGCGATACCTTTTATTATTGGAAAAAAAAGAAAAAAAAAGGAAAATATCGCCAATCTTTGACTTATCGGCCGATACTCCGAGACGATCTCATTTCGATAATGTCACCGGTCGATACCATACCGATATTGTCACATCTTGGTATTAGTATCAATATCGGTATTGGTTTGGCCAAAACCGACACGATATCATCAACACATATTGGTATCAGCGGATATCTGATTCCATTGTTACAGTGAAATGCCACCATAATCCCACCCAAGGGAAGATCCCTTTGGATCTTAATGCAGGATAAGAGAGGAATCACCAATCTATGGACACTCAAGTTTCCAAAGTCACAAATGCGAGTAGATGCATGTACGGCTAATGGGAAGACTGTTTAGCATGTTGACATAGTAGCGTGTATATAAACAAGACTAAGTATATTGTAAGTGCAGCATCCTTGTGTATGAAGTGGAAAGTGAGTTGAAGATGTCCTCGATTACTTCACTCAATGAACCCACTTACCTATAAGAAAAAACTCATTGTCCAGTTCATACATACATATATTGAAAATAATAAAAAACAGATTGAAGCATTTAAGACAACATAACTAATTGGGCAAATCCAGCATAATTGAATGCTGATAAACACATGAAAACATTCCTCGCTAACAAAAAAATCCACATCTGCATTAGAGGTCATTTTTCCATCATTGTCGACTGCATGCATTTTATGCTTGTACGTCATCAAGATTGTCCTGCAGCCATGTTAATCCCAATACATCAAGATCTTCCAGTAGAATTTTTTTTTTGTAAACATTGGTAACATCTTAGAAGATCATGGTAGAGAAATGACAAAATAACAGAGTCCTAGTTTAATTCTCATTCCAGTTATTTAAAATAAAAAACACCTTAGAGTGGCTTCGTCAACTTTCATATGGGTAGCAAGCTTCGCAATAGAGATGGTGCTGTACAATTTCAAGAAACTACGAATCCCTCATAACAGCTGTTGTTGCTTCACTTCATAGAGGAACATCTTCAGCTGAAGTCTATATGCATCCTACAGCAAATCAGAATGCTATTTTGATAAGTGGGGCACCTTCACAACCATAATAAATCAGCAAGGGTAGGTCTGAGCCGGCAAAAATCAGCTGGTCAAAGTCGGGGAAAATAAAACACTGCTAGTTGCTAACTTTGTCTATTTTTTGAAAAATTTGGAGGCCTTTGTGACTATGTTTAAAACATGGGATTGACACTAAGGATAAAGGAACAGTTTCAATAGAAGGGGCTCCATTTCATATCTGAAAGTTGGATTGAATATAAAGATAAATGAGTTGTTGGGATTTGCTACTATTATAAATATGATTGAGCAATGACCAAGGCAAATCAAAGCCCAATGCTAGGGTTCAACCAAGAGGTTCCACACACACATACACACACCACCAACAAAAAAAAATTAATAGAACCGAGAAAAAATGCAGCTCTGGAGTTTTATAACTGGAAAATAAATGATACCCCTGTTTCAATAGAAGGGAAAAATGAATATATATATATATATATATATATATAGTTCCCTTGTTCCAAGAATTGCAAATGACCCTCCCCTTTTATAATTTCTTTTGGTGTATTCTCATTTGGTAAATTCCACTTGAACCAAAATAGAGGACGAAAAAATTAATGCTTAATGGGAAAAGGGTACCTGGTTGTAATTTACAATAGGCTCATCATCAATTGGAGCTGACGGAGTGATAAATTTGGGGCAAGCATATGAGAAAAGCTCATCGTAGAGAGCATATGCCTCATCATCATATCTCTGCATCCTCACCATCTTCTCTCCATACTTCTCCCTCACTTGATTGTTCACATTCTCCTCAACAAGTTTCACTTGTGGGCACAAGGAAAGACATACTGCCAACAGTGCATACATCTGCTCATTTTTCTTTAAAATCTGGTCAAATTGTGGAGATTTCTGATGATACTGCTTGGTCTTCAAGATATACAAGAGATCCTTGTTGAATTCACGTATTGCTTCTGTATATCTATAAATAAGGTCATCAATGTGTCAAGGCTACGATAAATAATTTTTCACAAATAGTGTATGTAATAACTCAGAAATGACATGAGTCCAAATATTCCCTAGATAATTATACAACCCTTCAAAATAATAAATAAATAATGAAAGAGAAGGTCGTCCCTTTAGTGAAAGTTATGTACTCATACATAGCATATCACTAAAAAGGGAATCCTTGCCAAAAGGAAGTAGGTTAGACAAAGATGGAAATTCATCAAGATTTTTAAAAAAAACCTTTATTCACGAATTCAATCTAACAAATATTCGGAAACTCAAGGGAAAACTCAAACCTTGGCTACATCATGGTTCGGTGAGGCTTAGAGTGCACAGTCCAAAACCCATTCTTCAAAAATTGATGAGTTCTTATTGAGTCAGTCAAGTCCAACATAGAAATCTAAAGAGCAACTTTTGAGTCAATTGCGAGTATTCATTAATCTCCAAAACACCAGATAGTTCATAATACACTATTTTAGCTAATAGCCAAATACTTCAAGTAAATAGCCGGTTGCCAAATAGTTGGCTATTGCGACATGATTAATAATACATCTCTTTTTCTCTCATCCAAAAGGATTCACGATATAAGATTTTAACATCATATGGCTACTGATTTAACATCTCATTTGAATCTTCAAGAAATCAACTAGAATTTCTTTGGAGACAATATTTCTCCTCCATCCTCCATGCAAAAAATTCAAAATTTATTCTGAAGCTTAATTACTAACTTATGTGTCTTATGCTATTGTTAAAATGTTTCAAATATGCAAAGGTTGTTCTCTATCGATTGCCATATTGGTTTTCAACAAGGTAGTCAGAAGAAGTGAAGGGTAGGAGGTTCCTAAGGGGTTTTGACGGTGGTGAGGCATAAGCCATAACCCTCATCTCGAAAAAAATTTAAAAATAAATCATCATGAAATACAAAAATAAGAAACCTCAAACATACTATGAAATCAAATTTACATAAGTACCAACCACGTCGGTGTCAAACCTATCTTTGACTAATAATCTAGAATTACACAGTGCATAGGGCATACATGCTACATATAATGAGTGACTTTTTAATGATGGGGCTATTTTTTCAGATTTATATCCATTAGAAATTTCCATAGATGGACTTGTTACTCTGCTGCATTCTAAGATATAGATTGAAAAAGGTACGTTTGGAAGGAGTGGATGCATGAACATGTGGTAGAAATATTAAAATATTGCTAACTTTTCGCATTCTTCTGAAGATTTCAAACTTCTAGTGATAGTTATCACATGTTTTATCTACAGCGTAGAAAGTTTTTAGCAGTTATGCATTCATATATATATCGAGCCTTTTATCAAGAGGCAACTAGTATTTATGGGTAGCAGCTGGCCACGTCTGAAGAGTTGACAAGTTTACAAAGGACTATGTGGGATTTGCTTCTCTTGCCCAAGGGAAAATCTGCTATTTATTGTGGACTATTTTGCAGGGAATTGATTCAGTTGGGTAATGAACTAGAGAAATATAATGCTCAGATTGTAGCGAAGGCCTTTACACAAGCATATGGGTAGATTACAAACAAGCACAAATTTAATAAATGAGTAGGATGATGAGAGTTTGAGGAGGTGCAAGGAACAACTTCTGGGTAGTGTTTATATAGCTACTGTTGGAGGTATTTATGCTCATATTCCTGCTTTGTCTTAATTTTAATAAGCAGGGGAACTGATAAATAAATCAATAAATAAAAAAAAGTCCCACCATCCAAAAAGAAGAAGACAAAGATTCAAAATTCCTAATAACATCAATGATCCAAGCCCAATCCCTAAACTCAAATTCAATGATCCCAAAATCCTCATACAAAAAAAAAAATTCCAAATATTATAATTCAGCACACCCCAAAAGCTAAAATAATTTTTAACCGTTCATTCTAAAAGGGTTTATAAGAGATCAAATGCCTTCAATCTAGAAAACATACCTTGGAATGCAAACAAAGTACAAAAATGGGAAAATAAATAAGAGCAAAGAAAACATACCTTGATTTACTGATTGCCGGCTTGAGCAGAGACCTTGGAATGCAAACAAAGTACAAAAATAGAAAATTAAATCAGAGAAAAAAAAAACCCTAAATAAATTTGGGGGAGAAGAAGATAAAAATAAATCAGAGCAAAAAAAATCCTAAATAAATTTGTGAGAGAAGAAGATACAAAAAAGAGATTAGTAAACCCTTAAAAATAAAAATAAAATATGCTATATTAACCTGTTAATGGAATGCGTGCAAATCTGACTTCTGCGGAGTGAGCGTTAACGCGGGAGAGAGAATGAGAGAGAGAGAGCACCGTGATTTCCAGATGAGGATTCGAAGGAGGAAGAAAGAGAACTAGAGCGTTGGAGAAGTTGGGCGTCGAAGAGGTCGAGAGTTGGAGAAGTTGGGAGTCGAAGAGGTCGAGAAGGAGTGGGATAGTTTGTTAGGATTGTTTAAGTAATTAGAAAACTTTTTTATTTGAAATCACAGTCTTTGAGGGCAGCTTCGCCCAAACACATTGATTGGTTTGAATCAAACGTTCGAGATTATTTTTTAGGTCCATATTCAACTCATTAGATCTTGACATAATGAGAATACCATCTGACAGCCCATTTTTTATTTCCATGGTGACCGCATCCAAAAAATTTGAATAAAAGGCACATGCATGATATCAATCTCAAGCATGATTTTCATGTAACTTGTGTCATATGAAATTTAAAATGCACCATCTGATAGTAAGTGCATGGTTTCAAGATTCATTCTGTGAAACATTAGGGTAAAACATGATCTCTACCATTTGATTCAAAACAGTCAATATATGTTTAGCTTAGGTGCCCTCAAATATTGAATATGTGCAAATAAAAGTAACTTCTCTTTTATTTTTGCATAGAGCGTGACGGCGCAAATTACTCCTACAATCTTTCAAAACCCAATGGAAAAAACCCGGGAAAGTAATTACAACACAATAAACAACTGTTTTAGGGTGTCGATTTATTTACAAGTGTTTTTAGTCGTGGTTCTTTTATATTGGTTAATGTTGTTTTTTTTGCATTTTCACGTAGTGCACCTCCTTACCTTGGTGATTTCTCAAAATTTTGAATCCATTTCTTTCCCCTTCATTCTTTATAAACCTCACCCATAAGCCTCATTACAACCCCTTGTAAAGACCTTGTTGATCCTAAGTGAAATGAGCTGTCAGGTGGAGATGAGGGAGTGCCTAACCTATGGTGAAAAGTCATGAGGATGTCAGAAATTAGAAGCTTTACCTATGCTCATGCTTACAGGCCCATTTGGGCTCTGTAACTGCTCTTGAGCTGCTCTAAATGTGAACACCCCTAGATATTCATTGTTGAGAGATAACCCTGGTGAGAATTGGGTTTGACTTGTAACTTCATTGGGGTTGTATCCAACCTGATTTTCAATTTTAAGGCAAGCTTGGTACTGATATGTGCACATTGAATTTCTAATGTAAGATGATTAGTGGAAATGCAAACACATGCTAAAATTTTTTGAGTTTTAAATGGCCTGCATTACTGCTGCAATTTCCTCTGAATTCTAAAGAGATGTGGATTGATGCTTTATTCATTGAAATTTGTTTTGTCATTGACTGCACCACTTTTAACTATTTTAATAGTGAAGTTTGTGGGTATCTTCACTGAAAACCCTCAGGAGACTTCACTCCTCCACTAGGGATCACCTAGGGGTTTGGTACATATGCTAAATGTACCCGTGATCCCTACAAAAGTGGCATTTAATTAGGTGTAGATGTTTAGTTAAAACTTTGCAAAGGGACTAGCAAAGATTAGGTTTGGGGGTGTGTTAAGACCTGAAAAGTACCACTTTTTACCACTTAACTTAACCTCTGTTAAGCCCTTAGTCATTTAATAAATGTGTGTTAAGAACATTTGTAAGTAATCAGCAGCAGCTGCAGCTAAGGCCCTAACCCTGCTAAGAAGCCTACTTTTGCACCAGAACTCCAAGCAACTGGTAGCCCATTCATAGAGAAAAGAAACACCAAGGTAGAACACACCTGGATGTACACACTGAATGCCCAAGTGGGCCCCAGAAGTTCCTCAGAAGAAAGAAAGTTGGACCCAAACAGAGAACTTGGTTGCAGCATAGGCAAAGCACAGCAGCAATAAGTAAAGAAATGAGCCTCGCACAGATGTCACAAGGTTCAAGTGATTCAAAGAAAAATGCTTCGCGCAGTTGTCGCAAGTTTCTCAAGGCAGTGCACCAATTTCTCGTGTTATTCTCGCACAGATGAATGACAGAAGGGCTTAAGAAGCAGACTTCGTGCAATTCTCGCGAGGCTCAGTTGTAAGCACTCGCACAGTCTCATGCAGGTCAAGAGAGGAGCATTTAATCCTCGCCCAATTCGCTCAGACAAGCTGAGGAGAGAGAGCTCCAGGCACTTCTGCGCACAGCTATCGCGCAGTGGCCGCAGGATGCAGATCTTCAGGGGACTGCTGGTGCAATCCTGAGGCCGATGCAATTGCTTCTTCACGGGGATCCCCGCGAGATTCACTAAGGAACAAACTGCGCGCGCGATTCTCGCGCCACTCAAATGAAAAGCGCAATCCTACAACGACCAGAGCATTCCCTCGATGACCAAACTATCTATCCCGCGACTGCAGGAGTTTCAAGTCAATTTAATCTCGCGATGACCACTCTATCACGCGACAAGACTTGGAAACCTTTGCTACCTAGTGAGGCTTGGGATCTTATCTTTCCCTCACTTCTGTAGGGGCAGTCTGGGAACTTCCAGCCACTAGGGCATGCATTCCAATGCTCCAATCTCCGTGCACATGCCCTGAGGCATCCAAGGAATAGAAATGGGCCATGTTTGCATCGATAAAATTAGGGTTTTTGTAACCCTAAAGCTCCGACAGCCGACTGCTATATAAGCCTAAGCCTAGTTTAGGTTTAAAAGGGAGGTCAGGACTGAATTCCTCCTATCTTCTTAAATCAGCTATAGAGTTGCAATAGGCTAAGGTTAGAGTTTAGGTAGCATCTTTTTCCTTTTTCTTCTCTCCATCACCCAGCACTTGTTGGCTATGCCTTTGTATGTCTATTTGAAACAGTTTTAATGAAGTTTTATAATAGGATGTTATACATATATGGGATTGATGTTTGAGGGTTGTTCTGTACAAGGCTGCTGCCTTGAGATCCTCCATTGCTAAGTTGTATTATAAGTAACGGAGGATTATTTTTAAGGATTATTTAGATCCAAGTGACCTGTGTTTCCAGGCTAGTGCACATATACAGGCCTATGCCCCACCACAGGATCCACTAAATCTGAATCCCCATGAGAGCCTGAGCTGGTAGCCTTGTGAACATGGTTGTGGCAGTAATCTACTTGTTCTATCTCAGACCTTTGTGAGGAGGATAGCCTCTGTGGATAGTCTGTGGCCATTTGAGTGGATAGGTTATAGCCCTAGGGTGAGGCCAATCCACAGATCTAAGACAGATTCTTCTTCTCTGCACTTGTGCTTGTAGCCCTATGAGAGATTGTGCAAAGACAGACTCCCCTGTATTTGTATAGACCCACCATCAGATGGCAGATCTGGCTGTAGAGATTATAGGCTTCTGACTGGATCACTGTTCTCTCTCTAAAGCAGTGAACAACTAGATCTAAAGCTAGTACTCGAACTCTTGCTGGTCTTGTGTGTCCAGGTTAGTGCACATATGCAGGCCTATGCCCCACACACAGAACTTTAGAGGTTGAGGTTCCTACAGATTCTTGAGCTGGTAGCTTGGATGAAGTAGTGCCTATAATGATAAATATGTTCTGACCCATCTATGGACTGTGGTTCCCCTATTAGATAGTCTGTGACCATTTGAGTGGACAGGTTATAGCCATAAGGGATTGGATCATGGCACAGGGGTGAGTTGGATCCTTTCTCCTCTTTGGTGATAATGTAGCCATTGGACAGGACTTGTATAGCAGCAGATCTGAGTCTGAGTTATAAAACCCATCAGATCTGTACCTAATAGCTTACTTCTCACCCTTTTTATATTTATTTTCTCACACTCCATCATTCTTCTCAACCATTTCTATAGTTTAGACATTAGGTTACCATAGGATTTAAACAATAGTGATCTTAAATCCCCTTCCATTTAGGATTGCCAGATCTGGAGGACCTACTAAAGATGGCTCCCTTGGAGCTTTTGACCATTTTCCCTGTGGGACAAACTCTTACTTAATAAAACTTGCTACAACAGGCCCTGTATCTTGCAGGTCTTGGCTATTTTAGTTGTGCTGAATCCACCCTCTAGTTTATTTTGATTTTTATTTTTTGCTCTTATCATTACACAATAAATCAGCACACTAGAAGTCAACAATAGTGCTATAAGAAAAGTATAGACTTGTAAAATGGAAAAGGGAAACCTGCTATCTTACAAAAAATTTATCTTTCCTCTGGTTTTATAAAATGGGGGGGATTATGCCTATTATTCCTTTGGAAATGTGGCACATACAGTGTCGGCATGAAATGGAAATGGAAAATTTATTATCTTTTGCAAATGTGGTCTTTCCAATAATCAAACCAATCATCCCGGAGTGGCGGGTGCACAGTGATGGCCTGAAAATGGGAAAGAAAAATTTATTATCGTTTGCAAATGACTTTCTTCTTTTTTTATGCCTTGGGTGCGAGGGGATGTAGCGGGTCCAAATTTGAGCATAGTCGAACCCGTTCAAGGTCAAACCTGGGTGAGGTCTAGAACGCCCACCCCCTTTGGATCGAATCAACCTTTTATCTTTGCCTCGGGTCATGCGTTTGATGGTGCGATCGTGACGATGTGCTTGGCCCAGACTCGTTTTGAGTAAACATGAGCGGCCCAGGGGGATCAGATGGATCAGGGTTGTAATCGAGGGAGTAACTGATGACTCTCACCTTGTGCCTCTTTTGCAAGGCAACATTTTTTACTCACTACGCCCAAGACGGGTTTTCTCCATGCCCGTTGTTTTCCTCTTTTACTCGTAGCGCCCCTTTGGGTTCCTACTATGTCCATGGGTATGTATTTTTACCCCAGGCACCTTTTCAGGTTTTCACCTGGTCCGCATAAGCTCGTTGTTTTTATCCATGGCGCCCTTTCGGGTTTTCACCATGTACTTTTTTCTTTGAGCTTGTATTTTTTATTTTTTTTCTTTATTTTCTCAAAGGCCACGACATGGACGTTGGTTCCGTCATAGCCGGTTGGATGGAGTTCTTTTGTCGTCTCTCAGCTTGGTCTGTGCTGACTCAATGGATACTATGACTGCTTGTAGACCTCAAAGAGGGCTTTTTCTTGGGATGTATCGTGGCCATGGGATAGGTTAGGAATTTTGAAAGTATTCTGGGTTTAAAAAGGTTTTCTTGATTGGGTTCCAGCTGCCATAATACACTTCTTCCTTAGGGGATTTTGACTGTACATGCCCCACTTTTCCGTTTTCTATATTTTTTATTCTTTTTGCCTATCCTTTTTTAGAATTTTGCTTTTCTGATTGTTTTTTCTCTTTTTCTGTGGAGAGGGAAATGAAAGAAAAGGCCATTGGCTCAAATGGGGTAGCAAAGGGAGAAGTGTTCAGGGATACTTTTTGGCTACTTGGCTTTGAAATGATGGCCTCTTTTTGAAGTATCCTCAAGCAGTCATGCATCCTTTTTTATTAGTACTTACCTTGTTATGGGAGACTCGGGAATAGAATCGTCGGACATTCCCAGCGTTGATTGGCTCAGGAAAGTGATCTCCGTCCATGGTGGCAAGGCAAAGCGTGTTGGTGTGTTTGCCTTCCCTCAAATGGGGGTCTAAAATCACTAATCAAACTAGGCATAACACACTCACACAGACCTACAAATGATCAGGGTCTATTGTAGCAAACTTTAAAAAGATGGTGAGTAAGGGAATGTCCACAGGGAGGTTGGTTTAAAAATGTGATAAATCTCCATATCTGTAGGAGATTTGGCACCCTAACTAATGCTAAGTTAGCTAAAAGATAGGGGAGAGGTTTAAAATGGATTGTCACTTAAGCTAAGCTAAAATTAAACATAGACTAACTTGGATCGAGTTTGGGAACTTAGATCTTGCAGGGGAAAAGAGTAAAAAGCAGAAAATGGAGAAGAGTAGCTTGGAAATTGGTCTTCACTGAAATCAGGTTCGATCAATCATGCCACAGAGGTTCAGGGCACCCAATTCCCTCCACTGGATATAAGCACAGCTGCAGGGTAGAAGGCTCCACTCCAAATCGCAGGATCCATCTGGTCTTAAGGCTATGATCTGTCCACTTGAATGGTCACAGACCATCCTATAGACTTTATCTGATCCATGGATTTACAGCTGACGAATCCAATTGGTGCCTGAGCTTGGACTAATCTTAAGGTTATGATCTATCCACTTTAATGGTCACAGACCATCCTAGGGATCTCCTCCAAAGCTAAAGCATCAATTAGAACAATTAAAACCACTACAGATGCTGCAATTCCAAGGCCATAGACTCAGGGAATTACAAGAGTATCAGATCCAGGGAGATCGGATGGTATCCAAGAGGCCTACCAGTTAAGTGGGTGAGCTAATCTACAGACTCCTCTACCCAAATCCGATCGATCACCAAATGAAACCAAAGGAACTTTAGATCTAATTAAAGCATTAATAGCAACATTTACATTGCAATCAAAATCACTCTACAATGGAAATGCTCTCAGATCTGTAGTCTGTGTAGCAGGGAACCTACAATAGCACTCTTAACCTTACCCAATTATAGATCTAACCTCTCTCCTCGCTACTCCAAGGGAATTAGCCAACCATTGTTGGGCTAAAGGAGGGAAAATAGAATTTCTCTGCAAGCTCTAATCTCTAGAATTTAACTCAGATCTCGATCCCCCCTCTAATTGCAATTGGGGGTCTCTATATATAACTTTATCCTCTATTTTTCCCACTAAAAATCCCTTCTAGAAGGTCCTCAGAGTTTGTTAGATTTCTGTTAAAGCATGTGGGTTTGTTAGGGTTTCCTAGGGCATCTTCTGGAACCGTCGTGCCGGTCACCAAGTGCCTCGAGTTGCGTACAGCAGGTCACCAAGTCACAGCGTGTGCATA
Source organism: Chloranthus sessilifolius (assembly GCA_021018995.1). Classification (NCBI taxonomy): domain Eukaryota; kingdom Viridiplantae; phylum Streptophyta; class Magnoliopsida; order Chloranthales; family Chloranthaceae; genus Chloranthus; species Chloranthus sessilifolius. The sequence goes on along the minus strand of CM037595.1, from coordinate 16,825,760 downwards.
GCTGAATTTCTAAGAAGTTTTGCACACAATTTTTGTAGGTTTAGGAAGCTTTCGACAGGTTGAAATGGAGCTTTTTGGTCCTTTCACTAGGTTCTTAGATCTCTTCGATAGGTTCTGATAGGATGAGTCTTCTCTTAGAGCTTCAGCATTCTCAGTCCTTGGCCTAGAGCATTCAACAGGTTGGGGAAGCTTTTTGACAGGTTGGAGAACCATTTCGATAGGTTAAGGAAACCATTCGATAGGTTCCCTTTACACCTCAGGCAGGTTTTCGATAGGATGGTTTCTTCCTTTCTTTCAGCTGCTCGATAGGTTCTTGAATCCTATCAAACTCCTCAATCCACATGAATCCATCCTTCTTCTGCCTCCAGATCCTATCGAAACCTTTTCAACTGCATGAGTTCCTCCTTTCTTTACTTTCAGCTCCTATCGAAGTCTTCAGGTGACCTCTCGATAGGATGTTTTCAGCCTATTTTCACTTCCTTCCCCTTGCCCTGCTGTAGCCACGCACTCCAAGGGTCCAGTGATGTGTTACCCTCAGGTGTGTTGTTGCTGGGTTTGTCATGTGCTGAGAGATGGACCCTTTTTGGGCATTCTTCAGTGGTTTTCTGCATTAGTGTCATCTTTTATTATTGTCTACAAAATGCACTCGACAGAGGCTTATTAGTGTGTTCACAAGTTTATCAATGGTCAGGTTAAAGGGTGAAAAGTGGCATTTTCACCACTTAACAGAGCACGTACCCTGGGAGCACTTCTAGGATGATGTAAGGTCCTTCCCAGTTGGGCTTAAATTTTCCTCTTTGATCGGCGTGGAGGGATGGGAAGATCCTCTTGAGCACAGTATCTCCCACCTTCACATCTAGACCGCGAACACGGTTTTTGTAAGAGTGTGCGATTCAATCTTGATAAACTTGGGTGTGACATAAAGCCAAGAGCCTTTTCTCGTCCAGTAAGTTTAGCTGCTCAAAGTGGGATCTCTACTTTTCTACTTTAGGTAGATTAAACTCCATGAGAATGCGGAGCGAAGGTACTTCAACTTCAACTGGCAACACGGCCTCAGTTCCATACACAAGGGAAAAAGGTGTTGCCCCTGTAGCATTACAAATCGACGTTCAATAGGCCCATAGTGCAAAGGGTAGCATTTCGCTCCAATCTCGATAGGTGATGACAATTTTCTCGAGGATTCGAACGACTGTCTTATTAGCAACCACAACGGCTCCATTAGTTTTTAGCCAATATAGTGACGAGTGATGATGTTTGATTTTATACTACTCACAGAAGGCTCTGATGGGTTTGTTCTCAAAGTTAGTGCCATTATCCGTGATGATGTCATTGGGTACACCGAATTGGCAAACGATGTTATTCTTGATGAACTTCTCAACATGACTAGTTGTGATATTCGTGTAGGATGCCACCTCTACCCAATTGCGACGAGGATGAATCGATGTCCATTGGAAGCCTTCAGATTTACTTTTCCGACGACGTCGAGGCCCCAAGTGGCGAATGGCCAAGGAGTGGTCATGCTGTGTAGATCTATGGTCGAAGCATGTATCAAACAGGAGTGTTCTTGGCACTTGTAGCACTTCTGAACATGCTTGCGACAGTCGGCTTCCATGCCAGTCCAGAAGTATCCTTGTCATAGGATCTTTTTAGTGAGCATATGGCCATTGACGTGGTCCCCGCAGACTCCCTCATGGGTCTCCTTCATAATGTTGGATGCCTTACCCTCAATTAGACATTAGAGAAGGATATTATTATATGATCGCTTGTAGAAGCACTCACTGCAAATGACGTAATTGGCCGCTAAACGTTGGATGGTCTGTTTGTCCATCTTGGACGTACCCATAGGGAAGGCTCGAGTTTTGAGAAAATTCTTGATATCTGGGAACCATGGAGGCTCATCATCTAACCTTGTGGGTTCCTTAATCTGGAGGCAGAAGGCCGGCTCACTCCTCTACTCAATCATGATCGGCTTCATCTCGACACCATATGGAATTTCGACCATCGATGCCAACGTTGCTAGTGCATCGAAAAAGTGATTTCTCGCTCACGGGACATAAGAGAAAGTAATATCATCAAAACACGCTATCAGATCCTCGAGGTGCTCAGGGTATGGGATCAACTTATCATCCTTCATCTTCCAATCTCCATTTGTTTGACATATGATCAATTGTGAGTCACCAAACACCCTGAGATGGGTTACTTTCAGGTCAAGTGCTACTTGTAGGCCTACTGTGCATGCCTCATATTCATCCATATTATTTGTGCATGGGAAGTTGAGCTTGATGGACACTGCTACGTGAGATCCTTTTGGTGAAATCAGAATAGCGCCGACTCCTTGACCCTCGATATTTGTTTCCCATCAAAGTGCATTTCCCAGGATTCCTCTATCTCCATCGTATCATCCTCTGTCATGAACAAGATGTCCTCATCTAGGAATTCAATTCTCAAAGGCTCATAATCAGGTAAAGGATTCTCGGCAAGATGATCAGTGAGTGCCTACCCCTTGATCGACTTCTATGTGACATATGTGATGTCAAATTCACATAGGAGAAGTTGCCAGCATGCAGTTTGGCCAGTGAGAGCCAACTTCTCGAATAGGTATTTCAATGGATCCATTCACGCTAGGAGTAGAACAGCTTGAGATAGCAAGTAGTGGCGGAACCTCTGTCTGGCCCATATGAGAGCCAGGCATTCTTTCTCCAGATGAGAATAACGCGTCTCATAATCGATAAATTTCTTGCTAAGGTAGTATATGGCCTGCTCCCTTCTTCCTGTTTCATCATGCTTCCCTAGGACACATCCCATCGATACTTCCGTCATGGAGAGATACATTAGGAGTGGTCTCCCTAGCTTAGGTGGTACTAGAACCAGCGGATTGAGGAGATAACCTTTGATTTTATCGAATGTTGCCTGGTAGTCGTTGTTCCATTCAACGGGCAAATCTTTTCTCAGTAGCTTGAAGATCGATGTGCAGATAGGAGTGAGTTATGCAATGAACCTACTGATGTATGATATTCTACCCAAGAAGTCTCTGACTTCTTTCTCTGTAGATGACGGTGGCATTTCGATGATGGCTTTTACCATGATCGAGTCAACCTCGATGCCTCTTCTGCTGACAATGAAGCCCAATAGTTTTCCTAACATGGTACCGAATGCACACTTATGAGGGTTCAGGTGCAACCTATATTTTCTCAGCCTCTTAAATAGCTTTTGAAGATTTACCAAATGGTCACTTCGTTCTGGTGACTTGGCAATCATGTCGTCGACGTACATCTCAATTTCTCAGTGCATCATGTCATGGAATAGTGTCGTCATAGCTCTCTGATACGTTGCACTAGCATTTTTCAACTCGAATGGCATGACTCGATAGCAGAAAGTTCCCATGAAGTGATGAATGTTGTCTTCTCTCTATCCGCTTCTGCCATCTTGATCTAATTGTACCCAGAGAATCCATCTATAAATGAGAGCATCCCATGCCTGGCAGTGTTATCGATCAAGATGTCGATGTGTGGCAACGAGAAGTCATCTTTCAGGTTTACTTTGTTCAGGTTTCTAATCTTTCTTTGGTACAGGGACGATATTGGCTAGCCATTACTAGTATTTGGAGACCATGAGAAACCTCGCATCATACTGCTTGATGACTTCATCCTTCACTTTCAGCATCCATTCTGGCCTGAGGCGTCTCAACTTCTGCTTGACCGGCTTAACATCTGGATATAGTGGCAGCTCATGCTCGATCAAATCAGTATCCAAACCAGGCATTTCCTCATACGACCATGCAAAGACATCTTGGAATGACTGAAGGAAATTAATCATGCTTTTTCTTTCCTCAGGAGCTAGCGACATCTGATCTTGGTGATTCTAGGAACCTCCTTTGTACCCAGGTTGACATCCTCTGTTTCTTCAACGATCGGGGTAGGACCATACTCAAAGTCAGTAAACCGCTCAAGGAGTTCATTGGGAAGCTCCTCAGCAGGGATTTCCTCGTCCAGACTCGTGACTCCTACCTCTTCTTATATTTCTACATGAAATGGGTCGATTTTATTTGGGATGGGTTTTTCAATCAAGGCATTTTTTTTTTTTCTCAGGAATTTTAAAAGACAAATTTTTTGGATTTTATATTTTTCTATGTTTTTATCTTTATCTTTTTTATTTTTTTAGTTTTTCCTTTTTCTTTGAGGATCGGCCCTCGGCAGGGTGGGTCTCTATACATGCATGGTGTTGCCTGCCAAGGGTTAACCTCACTTTTTATAGGTTATTTTTTTTTTAAGGAAACTGGTATCGAATTTAAGGCCACTTGCCGCTTCCAGAGTTTGGGGCATGGATGCCCAATTTCTTACCTGTCGTGCTTCACCTTTACCTGCCTTGATAGAGGAGGTTGGCTGATATGATTCCTCAGAGTCAGACTCCATCATGATGATCCCGGGTTCGTTTGAGATTCTGTCCTCAAATGTTAGCAAGGTCCTATGGTGGTTTACCACAGGGGGAGATTTTACAGGTATGGAAAACTCTTCCTCAAAAAGGGACAGAGCAGCCAGGTCTATTTCAAGGTTGGGAGGGATAATTTGGGGATTAGTGGGGTGGGCAGGGGCAGCCAGTTTGTGTGGGGTTAACTGTGTTGCCCCATTCTGATCGATCTTCACAATTCCGACACTCACAAAGGTGTTCTGGATGTGAGGTCTAGGACGGGGTTTCTCTTCTAGATTAATTCCCCTGGCTCTTACTGCAACAATGGTTCGGGCCTTTTCCTTAGCCTCTCACACTTTTTCTTCTATGGGCTTATAGCCTAACCCAAATATGATCTGCTAGCCTCCCTTGGCCTTGATTGGCTCTCTTCTTCCTTGTAATCAGGGTCCTAATCCCTTTCCTTTTTGATAATCCCATTTCTGGAGCATGGCTATAGCCGCCACCATTCTGCCTCCGATTTTCAAGGTGATGCTTCTTGGGGGCTCCGGGACTACCGTCGATACCTCATATTCAAAGCTGTGGAGGTCCGTATCTTCGATCGTGTGCAACACATCTAGTACTTTGGGGTTCTCAATACTGTGGGTGACTTTTTCTCTTTCGTCGTGCTCTTCACCTATGATGGTGATGATCTTCTGCCCAGACACAAATTTAAACTTTTGATGTAATATCTATGGAATTGCCCCAACCTCATGTAACCAAGGGCGCCCTATTAATAGGTTGAAGGAGGACTTGATGTCCATTACTTGGAATGGTATGGAATAGGTCATTGGCCCAATTACAAGCTCAAAGTCAACTTCACCCATTATCTCTCTTCTTGTGTTATCAAAACCTCGCGCACTAGTTTTTGTCGATCTCAACATACATGGATCTACCCCTAGTTTGGTAGTGGTTCTCGAAGGGCATACATTTACAGCAGACCCATTGTTGATCAACACTAATGGGATTATCATATTTCCAGCCTCTACAGTGATATTGAGGGATTTAAAATGATTATTTTCCTCCTCCAGTAAAACAGCATCTGAAAAAGAGATGGTGTTGGGAGCCATCACCTGCCCGATTATCTACCTGACCTCATCTGGGCTCACTTGGAGAGATACATGTGCATTTTTTAACACCCCCATCAAAGCTTGGAAATGAAGCAAGGATGTCATTAATAGATCCCAGACTGTGATATGGGCTGGCATTCTCCTGAGCTGGGTTTCAAGTATGAGCTCTCGGCTCATTTTCTCAAATGGGTTTACCGCAGTAGTATCCTTCTTTCTCTCTAGTTGGGCTGGCGCTGGTATTGGTTCATCCGATTGCTTAGAGATCTTTCTTGACCTGGTGACGAAATCTATTGTCCCCTCCTTGCTGCTGCCGACATTAATATTTTTTTTATTATAACTAAGTGGGACTTGATGGGGATCGTAAGTTAGTCTCGGGATCGTGAACGGGGCGAAAGGGGGTACCAAAGATACCTGTGCCAATGGATTGGGATGGGCGGGGATCACGTGGCTAACTTCTGGAAGGGTGGAGAAGGTGGGCCAAATAGGGTTGGTGAGGATTGCGAATGACTGAATTGGGGGTGATGTGACAGGGGTGGGCCCTTGATAACTAATGGGTGATGGAGGAGGATGGGGGACATAATCGGTTAGTGCGTAGTTGGTGGGGGTGGTTGTGTATGGTTGGTTGGAATTTATTTGGACATAGTTGACAGGAGCTGGTGATGGGAAATATACCCTAAGATCTAAGGGTTCTGCTTGTGGTGTGGGGTTTGGAAAGTAATCAGCCAAATTCCAAGGGTTCAATCACCCCAATACTTTTATTTTCTTGGCCTCTCTGCCGCAATGCTATGAAATCTTCCTGGGCATGGATATAATCTAACGGATCAAACTCCTCGTAACCCTCCTCTACCATGCTGACAGTTGGTCTCTGACCTGCCCCTCCTGGTGGGTGCGGGGGTAGTGGTGCCTAGTGAATGTTGTCATGTTGGCTAGCTTGGGGAAGTGTGGGAGGGATGATTTTACCGGCCTCTATCAAGTCTTGTATTGCATGTTTAAAGGGAAACAACGATCAGTTGGGTGGCCCGGTCCCTGATGGAAGTTACAATGGGTGTTAGGGTCATAATTTCTTGAGATCGGATTTGATGGTGGTCATGACTGGAGTGTTGTGACCAGACCCTTTTCAATTAACAATGGCAAAAGAATTCTCAATGACTACCCCAAGGGTGTGAAGACTCAGTCAAAATGGGCTTTTCTTTATTTCGGGGTTATCTGTGCTCCCTAGCCATTTCCGATTCTCTGCATCAGCTCGCTTTTAGGTGGGGTTGGCTGAGCTGCCCTAAATTCGAACGGGGGCATGCTGATAACAGGTCGCATATTGCCAACTGTCTGCACATCTGCCTCGGCTCTTCTTTCATTTCTCGGATCGGCGAACCTTCGGACCCCGTTGTTTACAGTTTTATTCAAACGCCCTTCTCTTATCACATCCTCACAGCGATTGGCGTTCCTAACCAAATCAGCAAAACTGGATTATTATTGGTATACCAAAAATTTAGAGATGACTGACAAGGTGTTCTTTGATATCATTTCAATCTGCTCATCATCAGGTATTTTGTTTTTGACTTGAGAGGCCATCGCCTAAGGTAATCACTAAATGTTTCGTCGGGCTTCTACTTTAATCGGGCTAGATCAGACTTGTGCGGTTCTATGTCGATGTTATAGACATATTGTTCTTGAAATAAGTGGGCCAAATCCTTCCAAGTTTTGATCATGAAAGGTTCAAACGATGTGAACCACCTTAAAGCTGGACCCATGAGGCTCTTTTGGAAGACCTTTATGAGCAAACGCTCATCTCCCCCGTATTGGCACATGTCCCCGCAGTAGAACTTGAGATGTGCGATGGGGTTACCTGTGCCATTATATCTATCGAAGACTGGCACTTTGAATTTTAGGGGTAAGGGGACTTCGGGGAACAAACATAAATCAAAAAAGTTCGTTGCGTGGATCTCAGCTCCACCCATTTTCATCAATTATTTCTAGATTTTGTCCAGTTGCTGTTTCAACTACTCGGATTCTTTGGATGGGGGTGCCATTCTTTCGACGATCGGTCTCCATTCACTTTGTGTTGCCGGTGGGTTGATGATTACGGGTGGTGGGAGATTGTAGCTGGTGAATGCACCGGCATAGGCCCCGCTATTTCTTATCTCATCTTCCTCATAGTGCGGGTCTTCATAGAATGGGGAAGAGTGACATTTTCTTGTTGAGTAGTTTGATGGGGTGCTGGGTGGGGCCATTGCACATGGGGGGAGTTTGGCAAGATGTTAGGGTGAGTGGAAGTTAGGTTTTGGGTTGGGGCCTGATGAGGCCATTGAGCTTGGAGGGACATTTAGGGATGGCCTTGAGCTGCAGGAGGATGGATGAGTTGGGGTTGATGAACGGTGTGGGATAGGTTCCCGTATTGGGTTGGGAATGATGAGTGAATAGGATTTTGAGGGATTTATGGAGGTTGTGGGTATGGGGTTCTAAGGTTTGGGCCTTGTTGGGCTTGGGTATAAGGTAAGGAGCTTGGATGGGTTTGGACCCTAGGATCCGAACGGGTTGGGATCATGGTGCTTTTATGGGTTTGGCCCATTAGGCCTTGATGGGTATATCCCATTGGGCCTTGATGGATCTTATCCATTGGGCCCTGATGGGGCTGGGTCATTGGGCCTTGGTGGGTCTAGCCCATTGTGCCCTGGTGGATCTGGGCCATTAGGCCTTGGTGCCCATTCCATGGATCTCCTGGTATATGGGGGGCTTGAAGGGTATGGATGATGGGGGGTTGATGGGGGTCTTGGGGGAAAGAGGCATGGAGACTTGATAATGTATGGGATGGGTTTATGAGGGGTGGATGAGGGAGGCTATCTTATGAGGCCTTCCATATAGTGTAGGCCTTCCACATCTCATCCATCATGGCCATCGGATTGGGTGGTGGGATGGATACAAAGGGTAGATCCGATGGAGGGGGAGCATGTGGCATGGATGGGGTGGGTACATGGGAAAAATTGAGCATGACCCGGGTAAAATTGGGCATGACTTGAGCAAATTGGGCATGGCCTGAGTTGATGGGGGCATGTATGATGGATTGGGATTGGGGGAAGGATGTGGAGTGGATATGGGAGGATTATTCATGGCTTGGATGTATGTGAAGGAATGTGGTATGTTTGGATTAGATGGGGATGATGGGGGTATGTTAGATGTGGTAGGAAGATAGGGTGAATTTGGGTTTGAGGTGGGGAAAGGGTATGATGAAATATAGGGTGGATTTTGGGTGATGGTGGAGCGGGGAAATTATCGCTTTTTGGATTTGACAGGAAATGGGGTAAAAAATGGGGCGTATGCAGGGTGGATGTGGATGGATGTGGGCGGGTAGAGGGATAAATTTTGGACGGGTGCGGATGGGAAGATGGGTGCACCGAAGGGTCCGGTAATGGTAAATGGTGGTTGGGTGAGTGGGATGGACGTAAAAGTCTCTTCCAAATGGGAATGAGTTGGGTAATGTGGTGGGGATAAGTCGAGATTGGCGTATGCCGGATCCACTGCCCACGACATGGCTTGGTGATGGGTTGGGTACGGGTGCCTCGAATGGGGCCCGTAAAGTTTCCTCCTCCCTCTGCAGGACGACGGGGGTAAGGCGATGCCGTTGTGCAACACCACAGAGTTTTTTCTTTTTCAGGTATTTTTTTTTGTGATGACTCTTTTTGATTTATTTATTATATTTTTTTGAAAAAATGGCAAGTGAATACCCTACGATGAAGAATTTCGGCGCCTTGGAATTCCCATTTTGGGTGGTGTTCATACCCTAAATATCTCCCACAGTGGGATTTCGACGCACTTTAGAAGAATCAAAGGGAAACCCTTTGATCTATTGAAGGCACGAGAACCATCACAAACAACCCGATCCCTCGGAACGAGTCAATAAGAAGTTACCCTTTTTTTATCGGCGGGGGCGTATTGGGTGTCGGAGAGTGCGGGATTTATCCGAGGTGCTAAACCACTAAGCGGGGAACTCGGAGAGGTGAAGATTGGCCTTAGATTCAGGCTGCCTAACCAAGGACAGACTAGGTGTGTGTATTATATGCGCCAAGCCAATTTCTAGAGAATATGGCTTGGCGTGTGTATTATACATGCTAGGCTAATTCTGTTTAGTTTTGGCTTGGCGTGTGTAATATACACGCTAGAGAAATTTCTGGGTAAAAATGGCTTAGCATAGATTTTACACACGTCAGGCAAAAATAGAATATATAACTATAGTGACAGCATAACAGCAAGCCCAAAATTGGTCCTTTTTTATAGTTTTCTGGAAGTGATGCTTCCGGGGACTAACTTTCTTATTATAACAGGTACCTCCTCTCCGATCCTAGGGATACAAGGTTGATTTAGGGTAACTAAACGCACTCCCCCATGGTTTTAAGCTTTGTAACTAGCTCGGTCACCCACTCGATATACCTCCAGCGCAAGCGCCTTCTCAGATACTGGATAGGGTGGTTCTTTTCGGGATCATCACCACTACGGGCTGCCACTGTAATAAGAGTCGGGACATTTGTATCTTTGTCTAAATTTCCACCCTTTTGTAAAATCTACCCAACGTAAAAAAATTCAATTAAGTCCCCCTCTTTGTTCAATTTTAAGGGAGTTTGCTTAATGTTCAAAAATTTAGGATGATGGTCTCGTGCGGCCTCTACTGGCCGGTGTTGTCGCTCCAAGTGTGCCATAATTGTGTGCATTATGAATCAAAAATTAAAGAATTAAAGAATGCTAGGTTATATGGATGTTAACTTATGAAAGGGATATTAGCACATTGGGGCTAACACTGGCCTGCAAGATCAGGGCCAATTGTAGCAAGTTTTAAAAGTAAGTATTTCAAGATCGTCCACAGAGAAGTTTGTCTAAACTGAGAGATAAACCTCCAGATCTGTGCTACCAGATCTGGCTCTATAATTATCTAAAAAAAAGAATAGATAAAAGAGAGTGTTGGATTGTGTCACATTTAACTATAAGCAAATAAAGAAAAGAACTAACTACGTGATCCAGATCCGAGTTGGGGAGATGTTTAAAATAAGACAAATGCAGAAATAATAGCTTCATGTACTTTAGCCTCTGAATTTTAATGGAGAATCAGAGTTCAACGTAGTGATTCAATCTTCATCCGGCTACCAAAGACAGATGTAAGAGAAATAAATCTGAATTAAGGAATAGGTTTAGACTTATGGCGTGATCCGTCCACTTAAATGGTCACAGATCCGCTACCAGTGGGCCTATTCTTTAGTTGAACATGAACATCATCAGTAAATCTTGCTAGAATTAGGTTACCAACGCTAATTCATGGGGTGATGAATTAAGGGAAGTTGCATGCAGATGAGTGAATCTAAAGAAGTCTAATGCACTAAGGTGAACATTCGAACCCTCGACATGACTCCAATGGAGAAGACACAAATTACAAAGAACCTTTTAAAATCCAAAATTACAATTACAGACACGGCTTCTTAGAGAGCCCTCGACTTACGGTCTGAGCTTCAGAGAGCCCTCGGACTTCTGATCTTGAATCCGAACTTGGAAGTACAAATCACTCACAATGGCTCTCAAAGGTAAACTACAAGAAGGGATTACGGGGGTTGGATAAGCTATCCGGACCGGAATGAGGGAAACAGAGATGAAAACTCTAAAATCTGGATACCCAATTTGGGCGAATGGCTTCTCTATTTATACTTTTCCTCCATCCTGCGCGATGGATTGACCAATCAGAATGCTTTAGATCCGGATTGCCCAATGAGGGTTGAGCACGAGGATCCAAATCTGTTTTGGCCAATGGAAATGCTCGTTCGCCAATCAAAGTGCGAAGCATCAATTATGTTATGGGTTTGAAATTGCTTTGAGCTTGGAAGTTCCCGCTGTAATTTACCTTTGGGCGGTCACATGGGTTGGAATATGCGTTCGGAACTTGATTGGAACCTTCCGGAATGGCTCTGGGCTTTTCAATGCAGTGGGGCGCGTGCAGCAGATTATTGAATTGCCTTGTTAAAGCTGCGAATCTCCAGAATACCTTTTCGCAGAGTTAGGGGCCTTTCGCAAAGTTCAATGACTTCAAGTTCGCTCGCAAAAGTTCAATCTTCTTTCGAGGAGTTGAGATGCTCTTGAAAGCTACACCTGGAGTTTTAGTCCTTTTCGCAGAGTTTAGGGGCCTTTTCGCAGAGTTCAATGACTTCTGAAGCTCTGTTCGCAAAGTTCAATCTTCTTTTCGAGGAGTGTTTTCTTCTTTTCGCAAAGTTCAAGGTTCTTTACGAAAAGTGCAAGTTCTTTGCGAATAGTAGAAGTTCTTTGCGAATAGTAGAAGTTCTTTCCGAATTGAACTCTAGGCTCCCATTCTTCTTTGCGAATTGACTTTTAACTTGATTTTTTCTTTGTGAATGGCTCTCTCTCTTGCTTCAGGTCTTTGTCTACTCTTTTAGACCCTCTTTAGCCATTGCTGAGGCTGTTTCTTCACTCCTTTAAACTTGACATGAGCTGTCAGCTTTTTGATCTTTTTGGGATGCTTTTCGGATTTGGACCTGTCTGATTGGTTAGCTGTAAAATGCACACTAAAGCACTTATTTAGTCTTCTCAAGGGTCTTTCAAGGCTCATGTTTAGGGGTGAAAAATGGTATTTTTCACTACTTAACAGCCGGCGTCCACTGTTAGGCTATGATTGCAGAAAGTAAAAGCTCACATAGGCCCTCCAAATGGCTCAGGCAGGTAAATGTGTAAGTAAGCCCACCAATCGGCTAAGTCATGTAAATGACGGGAAAGTAAAGGAAAGTAAAGGCACTGCACAAGTAGGCCCGCCAATCGGCTAAGACACGTAAATAACGAAAAAATAGGGGTGAGTGAAAATAAACGGAATCGTACGGGTGAGTGAAACTAAGAGAAAACAGCCAAGGGTTAGTAAAAATGAAGAAAAAGGCCAACTTTCAAGGGGAAGCTCTACTAGCTACTCCCCAGCAGAGTCGCCAGCTGTGCAACTATGGATTTTTGAGGATCCGGTCACGACGATGCGCTCTTACAAAAAATATAGAGTCGCCACCCTAAGCTTTTGGTGTCCTGGGAAACCTAAATCAATTTTATGAGCACCGAAGTGCCAAAAATGTGACTCTGATTCACCAGTCTACGCCAAAGGCTCTGGGGTAGGGGCTTCGGTTATCGATCTGGAAGGTGTTAGGCACCTGATCAACCCGCTCAAAAGCTGTCTCTACTTATGGCCAAAATAAAAGAAAAACAAAAAGAAAAGAGCACTTCCTCCTCCCCAAAGGAACTTGAATCCTATTTGTGCCCCTCCACAATTACGGAGATTTCTACGGCATAACAGCACAAATTCAATGATAAAGGAAAAGCTAAGAAGGAAGAGAAGTAGAGGGGAGAGTCCAAGCTCTCGGGCCCTTGTAGCATAGTTGTGGACCTTGGAGTAGGTGCACTTGACAAGCTTCTGGTAGCTTGGATGATGGAAGAGTGGGCTCTAACCCCTAAATCTTGCTAGCTAGGGGGTAGGAGAGGAGGGCTAGGGGGTAGCTCTCACCTAAACTAGGAGATTTTTTATGAAAGGTGGGGTCTAAGGGAGACTTTGAAGTTTTGGAATTTGCATGAAAAATGATGCACCAAAGGGGAGGAAAGCTCTCTCTTAATCTTTTCTCTCTTTTGAATTTTTTTTCAAGCCTTTAGGGAGGAGTGCCTCTCTATTTATAGGAAAAAGAGAGGATAGGAGGGTACTTAAGGGCTAATTAGGGTTAGCAATTAGGTAATCCTAACATCTAAGGTTTCTTAGGTTTTCAAGGTTATGGATATGTGTGAGGATAGGTTCAATGGTAGATGATAGGGTGAGGTTTCAAATGGCTAGAGGGTTGCAAATAGGGTAAACATGGGTGCAACAGTCCTAATGAAACCCACCCTAAACATTGGGATGGTCAACAAGTCAAACCCTAAAAGAGAAATTCGAGCAAAAACTAGAGGTTACTGTAGATAAGCTTGGCGTGTTAAGCTTGGCGTGTGTATTACCCATGCCAAGCATAGCTACAGTGTCCTGAAAGTCAGAGACCGCAGGGGGGCCCACCTATACTTGGCGTGTGTAATAGACACGCCAAGCCATTTTTGGGAAAAAATGATTTGGCGTGTGTAATGTACAGGCCACGCATGCCTTTACTAGGTGCATTTTTTATCACTTTTTGGATCGTCACAACTTTTGAAGTACAACTCGGAATGGGTGATTTTTGGCTTCTTGGAAAGTTGGGAACCTCTACTTTTCAATGGTATAAGATTCGGTCTCAGTAGAAGTCCCTGCCAGCCCTAGTGCATCTCCCTCTACCATTGCCCGGGAGGGTTAAATAAGGGTTTCGAAGAGGCTTCTAAAGGTTGGGGGTGATTCCTACAAGCTTAGGCAAGTTTCTAAGGGTTTGGGAAGGGTCCTAAGGGTGTGGGAGATGCTATCGGAAGCTCGGGGGTGCGCCTCTCTCGAAGTATGTCTCGATCGGGCCTTGGGCCAAATTTGGGTGTCTACAATCAGATAAAAGCATATGCTTCGAATTTAAAAATATAACCATGCATTGAAATTCCCCTACCTTAGTTCCGAAGTCACACGAAAGAAAGCAATGCAAGGGTCTCTATGTATGGCCTCCAGTTCTCAATCTGCATCACATATACTATGATGTATTAAGGATTGATCTTAATTACTAACAACTCCGACGTATTAAAGTATTTTTTCAAAACCGAGGCGAAAATGGGCAAGTTCATGCTAACTTAGAACTTGACCCAACTTCCCGCTCCATTTTGACCTTTAAAATATTTGATTCATGAAATTATTAATTCACATAAGTTATATAGCTCGTTTTCCTCTTTTCAGCGCTGTAAGAATCGTGTCATCCGAGTTCAGAGTAAAACGTTATGGCCAAAATACCGAAACCTCACTTGAGCAATTTCCAAAACTGCTTGATCGATTTCCAAAGGCAAAGAAATCTGATCGATCAATTTCTCCAGAATTTCAACAATTCTATGTTCTGTCTAAACCGCTCGATCGGTTTTGACAGATTCAACAGCCCATTCGGGCTTCTTCTTCCTTGGTCTATTTTCCCCCAAAATTCAAATGATTCAAATCAAACACTAAACATTCATTGATCTAAGCTTAGGAAAATCAAATTCATAGTTTAATGCTTCGAAGGTCACCTTTTTAGATCGATCACATGGCTTACGATATCTGCTATCACAAAGGGGTTTCGTGTCAAGCATTCAAATTTCATGTTGATAGAGATCAAAATGAAGCTCTGTTAATCTCTAAAAAGTATCACTTTTAACCCATTAACGTGAGCTTTGATAGACCTATGTGTGCAACCGTGGGATTTTTGACGATCTCTTCGAGACGATGCGCTCGCTGGCCAAAAAATATAGAGTCGCCACCCGGAGCTTTCGGTGTCTCACAAAACCTAGTTCATTTTTATGAGCACTGAAGTGCTAAAAATATGACTCTGATTTTGGTCCACACCAAAGGCTCTTGGGTAGGTGTTAAGACCTGAAAAGTACCACTTTTCACCCCTTAACTTAACCTTTGATTAGACCCATAGCCACCTAATAAGTCCCTGTTAAGTGTTGTATGTAGGTAGTACCCAACAGTGAAATAAGGTCAGGAATCCTGCTAAAAAGCCTGTTTTGGCACCAGAAGGATGAAGTCTGAATCCAGACTTGAAAATGAGCCTCGCACAGTCCAGCTGAGCTTCCCAAGATTCTACAACAACTTCTCGCGCAGATGATTGATTGAAGAGCCTCAGAAACATAAACTCGCGCAGCTCAAGAATAGAACACCTCACGCTTGATCAAGCGATTCAAAGCAAACTTCTCTTAACTGCGATTCACTCGAGCAGTTGAGAAGAGAACCGAAGACTCCTCGCGCTTTGTCGTGCGATCCGCGGGATTCAACTATCAGAAGAGAACTCCTCGCGCAGTTCTCGCGCCATTCAAGAAGAAAGTGTCCTTGAAAAGGCAAAGCCACCCTCGCGAAGATCAGTTAAGACATGGAACCTCGCGCAGTTTAGAACTCATCAAAGCCTCGTGAGGTAACTTGCGAAGCCCAGTGAGGATAAGTGCTCACGAAATTCTCGCACTATTCAAATCTATCCTCTCAAAGATCAACCTCGCGACTGCTTAAGCTCCAACCCAGCGACATCTGAGGCTCTAATGTCCACTCAACCTCGCGACTGCCTGAAGAGCAAACCAAGCCAACCTCGCGAAGGCGGAAGCTTCAATTTCAAATCATCCTAGCGAAGAATAAAATCTACCACGCGACGAGTCTGGGAAATAATGGCTACCTAGCGAAGCTCTGAACCTCAAACTTCCATCTCTTTAGCTGAGGACTTTCTGGTAATTTCCAGTGATTAGGGCACGCACTCCCACGCTCAAATATCCATGCACGTGCCCCAAGGCATCGAAGGATCACTATTCGGCCACGTGCCATCATTAAAATTAGGGTTTCCTAACCCTAATGCGCCGCCACACCACTGCTATAAATACCCACACTTAGCTTAGGTTTAGGGAGGAGCTTAGACTTTCTTTTCTTTCTACATCCTGGAATAGCTAGGAACCCATCTAATTTTTGGGAGCCCTGATCTGAGATCGTTTAGTTTTTCATTTTGTAGTTGTAAGTAGCTTTCTTTTTTTCTTTTTCCTTCTCTCCATAGTCCAACACTTGCTAGCTATGTCTTTGTATGTATTTTGAACTAGATTAATGGATGTTCTGTAATAGGATCTGTACTTTGTGGGATTTGTGTTTGTGTGTGAGATGCTCTGTGCAAGGCTGCTGCCTTGTGATCCGCCATTGCTTTGGTTGTGTTTCAAAGTAATGGAGGACTAATTCTAAGGGTCACTCAGATCCTAGTGACCTATGTGTCTGGGATATCATGGTCCTATACAGCCTTAGCCCCACCACAGGACCCACTAGATCTGAAATCCCCATGGGAGCTTGAGCTGGTAGCCTTGTGACCATGGTGGTAGCAGTGATATTCTTGTTTTGTCTTGGGCTCCGTGAGGAGGATAACCTCTGGGATAGTCTGTAACCATTTAAGTGGACAGATTATAGCCTTAGGGTGATTCTAATCCACCGATCCAAGATGGATCCTTCTTCTTTACACCTGAGCTTGTAGAAGCCTGGTGGGAGATTGTACAGAGGCAGACTCCCCTAGATTTGTATAGATCCGCCATCAGATGTTGGATCTGATCTGGTTATAGAGATTGTAGGCTAGTGACTGGACCATTGTAGCCTCACTCAACCAATGGACAGCTAGATCGAAGGTTGTACTCAATCTCTTGTTGGTTCTATGTGTCTGGGCTATCATGGTCCTATACAGCCTTAGCCCCACATATAGAGCTTTAGAGGTTGAGGTTCCCTATGAATTCTTGAGCTGGTAGCCTGGATGAAATAATGCCTACAATGATTTACTGGTTATGTTTTGACCCATCCCTGGATAGTGGTTCCCCTATGGGATAATCTGTGACCATTTGAGTGGACAGGTTATAGCCTTAAGGGTGGAATCATGGCAAAGTGATGGGTTGGATCCTTTCTCCTCAGTGGTGATAATGTAGCCACTGGACAGGATTTCTATAGCATCAGATCTGAATCTGAGTTACAAAACTCCTCTGATCTGGGTTCAATAACATACTTCTCACCCTTTTATATTTATTTTCTACACTCCTTCCATCCTCTCAACCCTTTCTGTAGTTTAGACATTAGAATACTTAGAATAAGTTACCTTAAACTCCCCTCCTTTTAGGACTGCCAGATCTGTAGTCAAATCTGGAGGGACTACTAGAGATGGCTCCCTTGGAGCTGTAGATCACCTTTCCCTGTGGGACAAACTCTTACTTATCAAAACTTGCTACAATGGACCCTGTATCTTGCAGGTCTAGGATTTCTTACTTGTGCTGATTTCATCCCTTGTTTTACTCTTTCTTTGATTTTTAAATGACTTTCACCACCAACCAATAAAGTAAGCACACACTCAGAATCCGCCAACAAGTTTTTGGCGTCGTTGCTGGGGTCCTCAGTGAAGGAAGGTTGCTGCCAAGAGGACTACTCCCCCAAGTGGCTCTTTGAAAATTGGAAAAGACAAATCTGCCCAGTCTTAAGAGGCACCACCACTAAGCCAACGCGTGAAAGGGAAGAGCCCTGCCATTCCTGCAGCCAAAGTACAAGATTCATCTTCTGTGGCTCCCCCTAAACCAGTGAAAGGGAAAATTCCTCTCCTGCCTCAGGAGAAAGCAAAAGCTAAATCCCCTATTGTCTCTCCTGAGCCAGCACCAGCCCAATCCCCTCTTATTCCCCCTCCGGCCCAGCAAGGGCAAGCCTCCAAAGGTAAGGGCCCCAAAGGAAAATCTCCCACCAAACCCCCTGAGCCAACCACTGATAAATCTTCAGAGATCCCTCCTGAACCAAAGAGGAGAAAAATGAGGGTCAGGGCTCCAACCATACCCAAAATTGCCGACCAAAGAAAGGCAGAGAGAGAACGAAGGAAGAAAGAAGAGGAGGCTTACCTTCAAGAACATGCCAAGAAAAGGGGTTGGGATAAGCGTTGAGCCAGATTCTAACTAGATTGTCCATAGGAGTTTATCTGTTTTCGCACTCTTTTGCTTTTGTTTTCTTGTAGTTTGTACACTTCTCATTTTTAATAGACTTTCTTCCCCTGTCATTACTATCTTGCCTTGTATGTTGTGTGTTTGTTTCTTGTTCTCGTCTTTTATGTTGTAATAACTCTGCTGCATAGACACCTTTGAACCAGTGAGGACACTGCTCCTCATAGGTTTGGGGGTGTGCCAGGCAGACCCTACCAATGGAATAGCTAACATAAGTGCAGCAGACTCATCTGAGCAATATGGAAATGGACCTCTGTTCACTTAAGAATCATGAAAATAAGAAGTTTAAAATTTTTGCAAACCTTGGACATTATAAACTTCTAATATTCCACATTTCCATGATAATATCACCAAGGAAACTCACTTGTATCAGCACTCAGTGAATCAGTAGAGAGAGAAAAAGGTGAGGACATACTTAAAAGTTCAAAGGAAGACCATAACCAGTGAGAATTGGGCCTATATAAAAAAAAATATCCATCTTTTGAGGAGTAACCAAGGCAAACCCTTCTAGTTCTAAAGACTGACTGAGTCACTGTGCTCACTAGAAGTTAGGTAAATCCAAGTTGAAATAACTGACAATACTCATGAGACTGAGGAAATGATCAAGGCCTTCTCTTGGACAGTTTGAGCCTAATAAGACCAACCCTTAAGTAACTGCCCTTGTCCATACCCCCTTTGAGCTTTAAATCCTAAATTTCTTCAAAATACACCTGAGTACTTGAACCTGAACCTATGAACCTGCTTCAGCCTACCCTCACTCTGAGAATTCAGAAGGTAAAGGAGAAAGTTGAAGATGGACTAGCTATGGTCAACAGTAGGTGAATGGAAAAGAAATACCTCAAATCTGGCAATATGATAATTGAGAGCATGGTGGCATTTCTGAAAAGTAAAAAACAAAAAATAAAAAAATAAAATAAAAATCAGAAAATTCCACAAGATGAAAACAAAAATAACAAGGAAGAGAAGGGAGGAGTCAAGAGGAACTTTCATTGGAAAATCAAAATCAAGAAGAGAAACTGATCACTTCAAATCTGAAAATCTCAAAGAAGATGAAAGGAGCTAAATTCAAGAAGGTGAAGTCATGAATCACCTCTGTCACCTACTGATTTCTCAATTTTGAACCCCTTCTCTACTCTCCATTCTTTCAACCCCACTCCATAAGCCACATTACAGCCCAGTAAAAAGCCCTTGTGATCCAAAAGTTGAGTGAGCTGTCATGTGAAGATAAAGAGTTATCCAATCTATGGTGAGGAGCTGCCAATAATGTCAGCACTTAAGAACTCTGCCTATGCTCATGCTTACAAACCCATTTGGGGGATGTAACTGCTCTTGATCCTGTGAGAGAATGAACCCCTCAACAAAACCCTTATGAGAGTATGCCCTGCAAAGTTTTTGGGTCTGAACTTGAATGCATTATGTATGACCTCAACCTAATTTTTGACCTAAGGATAAGCTCAGTTCTAGCACACACTAGTGCAGTTTTCTGTGATTGTAAACTAATTGGAAATGCTGTGCAATCATGAACAGCTTATCCTGTTTAAGTTACTGTGCAACCAATGAATTCAATTTCTTTTATGATTAATGATGCAAGAGTAAACTAAGTCTGCCCCTTGATTGCTCATTGAATGATATTGCACTTTTGTTAACTGTTTCATTGAAGAAATTTGTGGGTGTCTTCACTGAAAACCCTCAGGAGACTTCACTCCTCCACTAGGGATCACCTAGGGGTTTAAAAGGCTTGGTACATATGCTAAATGTATCCGTGCTCCCTACGAAAGTGGCATTTAATTTTTATAGTAGATTTAATGTAGCTTTGCTAAAGGACTAGCAAAGATTAAGTTTGGGGGTGTGTTAAGACCTAAAAAGTACCACTTTTCACCCCTTAACTTAACCTTTGATTAGACCCATAGCCACCTAATAAGTCCTTGTTAAGTGTTTTATGTAGGTAGTACCCAACAGTGAAATAAGGCCAGGAATCCTGCTAAAAAGCCTGTTTTGGCACCGGAAGTCCCTCAGAAGGATGAAGTCTGAATCCAGACCTGAAAATGAGCCTCGCGCAATCCAACTGAGCTTCCCAAGACTCTACAACAACTTCTCGCGCAGATAATTGACTGAAGAGCCTCAAAAACATAAACTCGCATAGCTCTCGCGAAGCTCAAGAATAGAATACCTCGCGCAGTTCAAAGTGCATTTCTCTCAATCAGCGGCAATTCACTCAAACGACGAGAAGAGAGAGCTTGAAGACTCTCATGTAGTGCCACGCGATCACGCGGATGCAACTATCAGAAGAGAACTCCTCACGCAGTTCTCGCGCCATTCAAGAAGAAAGCGTCCTTGCAAAGGCAAAGCAACCCTCACGAAGATCAGTTAAGACATGGAACCTCGCGCAGTTTAGAACTCATCAAAGCCTCGCGAGGTAACTCACGAAGCCCAGTGAGGATAAGTGCTTGCAAAGTTCTCACGCTATTCAAATCTATCCTCGCGAAGATCAACCTCGCGACTGCTTAAGCTCCAACCCCACGACATCTGAGGCTCTGATGTCCACTCAACCTCACGACTGCCTGAAGAGCCAACCAAGCCAACCTCGCGAAGGCGGAAGCTTGAATTTCAAATCATCCTAGCGAAGAACAAAAGCTACCACGCGACGAGTCTGGGAAATAATGGCTACCAGGAAAAGCTCTAAACCTCAAACTTCCATCTCTTCAGCTGAGGACTTTTTGGGAATTTCCAGCGATTAGGGCACGCACTCCCACGGTCAAATCTCCGTGCACGTGCCCCAAGGCATCGAAGGATCACTATTCGGCCACATGGCATCATTAAAATTAGGGTTTCCTAACCCTAATGTGCCGCCACACCACTGCTATAAATACCCACACTTAGCTTAGGTTTAGGGAGGAGCTTAGACTTTCTTTTCTTTCTACATCCTAGAATAGCTAGGAACCCATCTCATTTCTGGGAGACCTGATCTGAGATCGTTTAGTTTTTCTTTTTGTAGTTGTAAGTAGCTTTCTTTTTTTCTTTTTCCTTCTCTCCATATTCCAGCACTTGCTGGCTATGTCTTTGTATGTATTTTGAACTAGATTAATGGAAGCTCTGTAATAGGATCTATACTTTGTGGGATTTGTGTTTGTGTGTGTGCCTTGTGATCCGCCATTGCTTTGGCTGTATTTCAAAGTAATGGAGGACTGATTCTAAGGGTCACTCAGATCCTAGTGACCTGTGTGTCTGGGCTATCATGGTCCTATACAGCCTTAGCCCCACCACAGGACCCACTAGATCTGAAATCCCCATGGGAGCTTGAGCTGGTAGCCTTGTGACCATGGTGGTAGCAGCGATATTCTTGTTTTGTCTTGGGCTCCGTGAGGAGGATAACCTCTGGGATAGTCTGTGACCATTTAAGTGGCTAGATTATAGCCTTAGGGTGATTCTAATCCACCGATCCAAGATGGATCCTTCTTCTTTACACCTGAGCTTGTAGAAGCCTGGTGGGAGATTGTACAGAGGCAGACTCCCCTAAATTTGTATAGATCCGCCATCAGATGTTGGATCTGATCTGGTTATAGAGATTGTAGGCTAGTGACTGGACCATTGTAGCCTCACTCAACCAATGGACAGCTAGATCGAAGGTTGTACTCAATCTCTTGTTGGTTCTATGTGTCTGGGCTATCATGGTCCTATACAGCCTTAGCCCCACCACAGGACCCACTAGATCTGAAATCCCCATGGGAGCTTGAGCCGGTAGCCTTGTGACCATGGTGGTAGCAGCGATATTCTTGTTTTATCTTGGGCTCCGTGAGGAGGATAACCTCTGGGATAGTCTGTGACCATTTAAGTGGCTAGATTATAGCCTTAGGGTGATTCTAATCCACCGATCCAAGATGGATCCTTCTTCTTTACACCTGAGCTTGTAGAAGCCTGGTGGGAGATTGTACAGAGGAAAACTCCCCTATATTTGTATAGATCCGCCATCAGATGTTGGATCTGATCTAGTTATAGAGATTGTAGGCTGGTGACTGGACCATTGTAGCCTCACTCAACCAATGGACAGCTAGATCGAAGGTTGTACTCAATCTCTTGCTGGTTCTATGTGTCTGGGCTATCATGGTCCTATATAGCCTTAGCCCCACATATAGAGCTTTAGAGGTTGAGGTTCCCTATGGATTCGTGAGCTGGTAGCCTGGATGAAATAGTGCCTGTAATGATTTACTGATTATGTTTTGACCCATCCCTGGATAGTGGTTCCCCTATGGGATAGTCTGTGACCATTTGAGTGGACAGGTTATAGCCTTAAGGGTGAAATCATGGCAGAGTGATGGATTGGATCCTTTCTCCTCAGTGGTGATAATGTAGCCACTGGACAGGATTTCTATAGCATCAGATCTGAATCTGAGTTACAAAACTCCTCTGATCTGGGTTCAATAACATATTTCTCACCCTTTTATATTTATTTTCTACACTCCATCCATCCTCTCAACCCTTTCTGTAGTTTAGACATTAGAATACTTAGAATAAGTGACCTTAAGCTCCCCTCCTTTTAGGACTGCCAGATCTGTAGTCAGATCTGGAGGGACTACTAGAGATGGCTCCCTTGAAGCTGTAGATCACCTTTCCCTGTGGGACAAACTCTTACTTATCAAAACTTGCTACAATGGACCCTGTATCTTGCAGGTCTAGGATTTCTTAGTTGTGTTGATTCCATCCCTTGTTTTACTCTTTCTTTGATTTTTAAATGACTTTCACCACCAACCAATAAAGTAAGCACACACTCAGAATCCGCCAACAGTAGGGGCTTCGGTTATCGATCGGAAAGGTGTTAGGCACCCGATCAACCTAATTAAAGTGGTCTCTACTAATAGCCAAAAATAAAATGAAGTAAAAGAAAAGAAAATAGCTTCCTCTTGCCCAAAAGGGCTTAGAATCCTATTTGTACCCCTCCTTCCCTACCGAAAAGTTGGCGGCGTAACGGCACAAATGGGAGGATGGAGGGAGCTAGAAAGAGATAGGAGAAGAAAGGGGAGAGCCGGAGCCCTCGGGCCCTTGTAGCACCGTAGGAGAGCCTTGCGTTGGCTTGCTTTTGATGAGCACTTGAAGGCTTGTATGGTGGAAATAGGAGTTCTAACCTCTAAGGCTTGCTAGCTAAGAGATAGAGAGGGAAGGTAAATTAGTAGCATGTACCTGGATCTAAGGTTGAAAATATCACTCAAAGGGGGTTTTGGAATTCTAGAATTTTTATGGGCAATGGTGCACCAAAGGGAGAAAGATCTTCTCACTTTACGCTTTTTCTCTCTTCGGTAAAAATTCTCAACCTCTAAACTAAGGGGTGGGGGGGCTCTATTTATAGGAAATGGGTGGATTAGGAGACCACTTAAGAGCTAAATGGGTTTAGCAATTAGGTAATCTCACATCTGAGGATTCTTAGGATTTTTGGAGCCTTGAGATGTGTGGAAGGATCCTCCAATGGTGGATAATGGGGTGAGGCCTTAAGCCACTTGAGGGGTTGCAAATAGGTAGTGAATGGGTGCAACAGAACTAGTAAAACACACCCCAAAGGTCAAGGTGGTTAACAAGTCAAACCCCAATCACAATTTTTAGGACAAAATCTCAAGGTTACTGTTCATATGCCTGGTGTAACTAATAGTTGCGCCAGGCAAATGTGTAGTAAACAGTTTTAAATAGTGCCTGGAAGTTGGTTTGCGAGGGTGGGGTCCACAATTAATACTGGCGCAACTATTAGTTGCGTCAGGCTTAAATCCTGGGAGAAGTGGCCTAGCGCAACTATTAGTTGCACCAGGCAAAATTATCACTGGCGTAACTATTAGTTGCACTAGGCCATTTCTGGGGAGAAATAGCCTGGCGCAACTACTAGTTGCGCCAAATCCCTAGGGGGCCTCTTGATTTTACTCTTATGCCCTCCGGGCTCAGTTCACCGTATCTTTTGATTTATACCTCCGATTGGGGTGATTCTTGGACTGTTAGAAAGCTGACGACCTCTACCTCTCAATGGTATGAGATTTGATCATAGTAGAGGGCTGTAGTTGGTTCCGGTGTACCCCCCCCCCCCCCTCAGTCATTTGCTAGATAAGGTTAGGTTTAGGTTCAGAACGGGTTCTAAAGGTTCGTAATGGATCTAGGGTGATTCCTAAGGGTTTGGAAAAGTTCCTGAGGGTTCCAGGGGGGGTCTTAAAGGTTCCATACATGTCATCTAAAGCTCAGAATTGCACCTCTCTCGAAAGGTATTTCGATCAGGCCTTGGGCCAAATTTGGGTGTCTACCGATGCCCCTCTTTGGTATCCGATCACTAATGATCGAATGCCAAAGAAAAGGAGACATCCAAAGAGGCCCAAGTCATTACTAACAGGTCTGCTGCATTCAGAACGAACTTCAACCATCAAATGAGTAACACAGTGAGAAAACGAAAGCCCTAGATGCTAGGCTAAACATTCATTTCTCGAGGTAATCGGTTCCCAAGTGCTTGGATACATTACTGGGCATAACTGAGGTGGAATGAGTTGCGAACTCCCTATAGTCGAGAAAGACTTTCGCTTCTCAGGATGATTTTAAAGGTATTTGATATTTAAAATTCATTTTGAATGCAACAGGTTCATGAGTAAGAGGGGTGATCGACCCACATTCATAGATAGGCGCAAAGTAAACATACACAAGGCTCCACAATTTGCGTCCAATCTTATGAGGCATTTAATGGCCCCATCAGACTATTCGCGGGTTCCCCTGCTGAAAGCAGGGTTCGAGGTCTTTGGGCGAACCATCGATCCCAAGGTATATTTACCATGACTACTCGAGCGAAGTGAATAGATGTCACAACGCTTTTTGGGAGTGCATGCCATTTTCGAAAGCATGCCTTAGATTAACATGGCCTAGAGCATCCAGCTTTGATTACCTTAAATAGATCTAACCAAATATTGGGGTATCCCCATGAAGGGACATCCAATCCTGGTCTCTGCTGACAATGATCATCAACATCAATTAACTATGCATAATCATGCACCCATTGGGGGCAATAAGCAACAACAAAGGCGATGGAAGCCCCGAACCGGACCCGCCCGGATACAATTTACGGGGACAAACAACCATCATACAGATACCCAAATGCATGGCATACACTTTATAGGGATACCGCTGCCTATACAGGTTTTAAGCATGCAGAAAATAAAAAAGGGAGATGATCCCTCCTGAATGCATGGTTGCATATAGTTTGATTGACACGTAATCTCATTCTCAACAGGTTGGTCTCTACCAACGATTGACCTTTTCCAACGGAGCATTTGAAGCTTAAGATACTTAAGTTCACATGAATCCAAAACAGAGAGCTTATCGCAAAGATTTTGCAGTGGAGTCGACTCGATCGAACATTGACTGTTTGATCAGGACTGATACCGTTGCTCCTACCTTAAAGAGGGATTCAAAGATCTGAGGTGAACCCTAGACTCGGGATTTTACTATGGCACAGCTACATTGCTGATAAAATATTGACATTTTACAGTATTGAAAAACATGTAAGTGTGCGTCTCTGTGGGGAATACCAATCTGTTTTTTATTTTTCTATCATTTTGTACAATTTTTTTGAATTTTTCAATTGTTATTTTATGTGATTTTTTGGAGTTTATTATTTTATGTGATTTTTTTTTTTAGAATTCTAAAACTACTATTTTATGTGGATTTTTCTTGCGAATACTTCCTGCTTCTCTGTGGGGATTTTTTGGATTTTTTCTCCTTTTTTGTTATAGGATCGGGGTGCTCACTAATCTCGGTCTGCTTTTGTTCTAGCACGGCTCTCTTGGCAAGTTGAAGGATGATCGAAATACAGCCTTGGGAGTGTGTGCCTCTGTCGCGGCAACAGAACAACAAAAAAAGAGTGGGGGGGGGACCGGTCTTCTCATATGGCCCGTACCAGGCCCAAGACCCTGCCTAAGTGGCTAGCGCGACTATTAGTTGTGCCAAGCCACTAGGGGCCTCAAAATAGCCTGGCGCAACTAATAGTTGCGTCAAGCAAGAGGCGGGCACAATTTTGCCTAGTGCAACTATTAGTTGCGCCAGGCTTGGCTGGGGGAATTTAAACAACCCGAGTTCGGGCTGGGGTATTTATTTCGAATCTTTCTCCCCCTCCTTTATCTTTGAAATCGAAAACCAACTCCTCCTAGGGTTCTTTTACATTGCCTCTACAGATGCCGCCTCGCCGTCGCTTTGCTTGTGTGGATCAATCGTCGGCACATGCTAGATCAAAGACCCCCTTTTCTCTCTAAAGATAACCATTAAAACTCATTTTCTTTTATTTTTCTTGCTTTTTCTTGTAGATATGATCATGATCTTGTATTCTTTGATGAGTGATGGTCTATTTTTACAGTGTGTATGTTTATTTGATGAAGTGTGGATGATTCTTTATGAGCAATGCCCTATTTTATTATTTTATGGATTTATTGGTGCTTAATAAATATATTTTTTTTGTTGTTTTTATTTGTGTATACGGAATGATTTTTTTTCGTTGCTTTTTGTTCATGTTTTTTTTTTCTTATTATTTATTTTGCATACAAAGCAATGGATTTTGGGTTATTATTTTTGTGAATATTGATTTAGGAAAAAGAGAGATTTTTTTTTTTATATTAGAAAAAGAAATGATTTTTACTTTCTATTTTTTGAAAGTTAAGGAAAATGATGATGATTTTTTGCATATATATTTTTGAAAATCGACTAAGGAAAAAGGCTTTTTTATTTTGTTTTTGTTGGTTTTTTTGCTTTTTCTTTTGTTTTTTTTATTATAAAACATAAGGATTTTTTCTCTGTTTTTTTTGTTTTAAAAGAAAGACCTAAAGCAAGGCATCTCTCTTTTTTTTGTTTTGTTTTTATTAGAATAAAGCAAAGGATTTTTTTATGATGATTATTTTATTTTTTTTCCTCAAAGTAAAGGGTTTTTCTTGTTTTTGTTTTTAATAAAGCAAGGATTTTTTGTTTTTACGATTTTTGTAAGCAATGTAAAGGTTTTTTTTTTTGCTTTTGTAGGAGAGAAGGGCCCCTTTTTTTTATCATTTCTTTAGAAACATAAATGATTTTAACTTACTTTATTTTCGAATACAGAAAGGGGAAATTTTATTTATTTTTGTCATTTTCTAAAGGAAAGGTTTTTTGCATTTTCAACCTAAAAGGGATCTCTCTTTTTCGTTTAGGCATGTGTATCTCTTATTTCTGAAAATATATGAAAAGAAAGGGGAAGGGTGAGCATACTTACCTCCTATTTGCAGCATAGAATATCATGGCTCTTTATCAGTGATCTTCTCTGACGTGATTACTTTTTGTTGCCCCAGAATGTCGGGTGAGGGTGAGCATATTCCCGAGGAGGGCCACGAGGAGGGGCCCGAGATTGTATACGGCCTGCGGGGGGAATAGTTCATTTGGGTAGAGCGGAGGGCGGGCCCATGGCTCGAGATGCAATGTGAGGCTGCCCGAGTCGGCCTCCTTCACCAACAGCATACCCACATTTCCAATTTTGGGATAGCGGGCAAGGTAAAAGAGAGGTTCAATTTATTTCTATTATGCAGTTTTTGCTGTCTTTGTTGTCTAATGCACATTTTCTTGGGTGCAGGACCTGCCCAACATCGTATTCTGTGGCAGGTGGCTTGACTTCCATGAGTTCTTCCTCTATGTCCCTCCCGTGGTGAAGGTCTTGCTGGCATAGGTGGGCTTTGAAAAATTTCTATGTTGCCCTGCCATGAGGGCCGACGCTGCCTATCTGAAAGCCCTGATTGAAAGGTTTCACCCTGAGACAATGACCTTTCACATGCCGTATGCAGAGATGACTTTGGTACCCGTTGATTGGGCCATGATTACCAGCGTCTAGATAGGGGGGATACCGATATTCGATTTTGGGGTGCCGAGTCGAGAGGACATCGTTCGGTTGATTGGGGCCTATCCTCCTCAGGGGCAGACCCAGGCACCGAGGTCAAGATGTCTTCGTTGACCTTGCTTTACACGCCTAATGAGTTAGTGGATCTGGATCAGCCAAACAACTCTACATCGCGCCCGAGCGGGCGATCGTCCTAGCTCACATCACTCTCTTGGTCCTGCTTGGTAAGACCCTTTTCACCAACGCGAGTGGTGGCCAAGTCAGCCTAGCCTTGCTGAGTGTGATGGACAACTGGGGTGACGTCCACAGGTATGGCTGGGGAGGGGCGGGGTATGCATGGCTGATGTACAATTTGTCTTGGGTCACGACCGGTGATTCAAAGCCTGCTGTTGGATTCTAGGCCGCCCTGGAGCTAATTCCTTACTCCTCTGCCTTTGCCATTCTTTTTTTGCATGATCTATATATGCTACTGACCTGCTCCTGTGCAATGCACCCCCCCCTTTTCAGGTATGGGGATATCATCACTTTCACCCTGGGCGCCCGCTTCTTTTCTCAGAGGTGCTCACCTATCCCCTCCTCAGAGCTGCGATGTCTGTTTAAAGCACTTGGAGACAGGTCTGAGGTCCCAACTCGACTTGATGGTTCCTGAGCAGGTAAAACGCTCATTCAACTTTGTTTATTTTTAGCTCGGGAATCTCCTTTTACTGATGTGCTAACTGCTTGAATTCTCTTTTTTTTTTACTTGGGCAGATCCTTCCTAACCCGTACCTTGCATCCCCTTTTTGAGACTGAGCAGCTGTAGGCGCTTCCTGCCTATTTAACAATCACCGCATCGTTTTCTTCTATGGAGCATGGGCCAAACACAGAGTTCAGGCCATTATGCCATACCTGTGGATCCTCCGGCGGATGTTTGGTATCCTGTTGGCAGTATCGAGGAGCTTACCACGGCCTTCTTCAATAATGGGCTTCCCATTCATGGTCTCCATGTGTCTGAGGACTATCATCTTTTGTACGAGTGTCTGCCGTACCAGTTTATCCTGCCACGCTTTGTACCTAGCGCCAATTTCCTTGCGTTCGGCGGTCCTCTCGGACAGGTAATTCTTCCTAGCTTGGATTAGTTCCCTTTATGCTTTAGTTCGGTCCTTAATTCCTTCTAAGCAGATCTTTATTTTGTTCACAGTTTGCTCCTAGGGATGATTCGGATGGTGACGACGGGGCAGGTGCAGCTGATATGTCAGGGGAAGATCCCTCTGGTGCTGGCCCTTCTAGTGCAGGTCCCTCGGGCGAGGGCTCCTCGGGTGCTGGTCCGTCGGGTACCTCTCATGCCGGTATCCCTGGTGGTGATCCCCCCATGGTCTATGGGACCTTTCGGCACCTGGATGATAGCTTCCTTTCAGGCCTCTGCGCTGATGTAGATCGACAGGAGTGACTTTCTGCTGAGGCAGCCCATGTTCCTCCTCCTAAGGTGGTTCTCTTCTGATGGCCTAATCTCTCTCCATTTCAGTTTCCTTCTGCATATGCTTTTTAAGAGTGCCCTGATAATTAATGTTATGTCATTCTGAACATAGGATTTCAACTCGGCCATGGAATATGCGGAGTACCATCGTCATCTTGCAAAGCTTAGGGTGATGGAGATGGTGAGTACCCTACTACCCTACTCCTCTCATTCATTTCATTATTATTTCTCTTAACTGATCCTGACTCTTGACTTTGACTATGCCTTGCAGCATGCTCGTGCTAAGAAATTGTGTTCTTTGCTCAGTAGGATCTCGCAGGCATGGTCCAGGGTGGGGGACATTCAGACCTTCCAGAGCTCCTCTCGTCTTCGTAAGAAATCAAAGGGCACAAGCAAGGACTAGGCTTTTAGTTTTAGCTTTGAAAACTCAGTACTCTTGGGAATTTGATTTGGATTTGTTTGTTTAGATAGTTTTTTTCTTGGGGTGGATGATGTGACACTTTGGATGATATATATATATTTTTTGGAAAATATTTTTAGTGCTTTTGTTTTGATTTTGTGCTATGGTTTCCTTGCCCCGTATCTATTTTTCTGCAGGACGTGTCTGGCAAATGCTCTCAGAAAGTGACTTTTTGGGTCACATGCCTTAATGTAGAATCAATCCTGCACATAAACAAAGTAATTCCCAAACTGTTTGTGATCAGAAGCATAGATATAGAAAACAATAAAAAGGTGAAAAGTCCCCCAGTTAGGTCCCGAGCTGGCTGGGGAGGGGGATCTGTAGTCTGGCACAACTAATAGTTACGCCAGGCTAAATCTCAGGGAATTTGTACTGGCTCAACTAATAGTTGCGTCAGGCAAAAATGGAGACAAAATGCACTGGCGCAACTAATAATTGCGTCAGGCTTAACCTGGGGAGCTGTGGGTCCTTATATACCCGAGGCAGCCCAAAACTTATCCCTTCTCAGTTTGACTTGGCCCCTTTTACAAATTCTTTTTGCTCTTGCTTTTCCAAGGTGGGTCCACCACCATACATCGATTTTTATCTTCTCAAAAGATCTTTGTACATTCATGGACCCACTTTCTAACCCTCCCTTACGTGGAGGGCCTGGAGCCAATTTACCCCCTTCCTTGGGCTCGGGGCCCAAATTTCTAACATCCTGGTTTGGGAGCTTGAATGAGAGTGAGCTCGCCGACTTGGAGCGCCTTGGGCTATCTCGCCTTCCTTCCTTTCTAGAGGTTCCTCCACGGTGGGAATTCCTTTTCGCTGCCGCTTCATTTTGGGATGTGAATTCCCATGTATTTTGTTTTCGGAAGCGGGAGCTAATCCCAAACCTTGAGGAGTTATCCAATCTGTCTGGCCTAAAGCTTCACAGGAGCCTTTCAAGAGTCACGCCTCATCGTGGCTACTCCAAATCCGTTCACCTTACTCTCAGTTTGAAGAAACTTGAGTATGAGAAAAGTCTCATTGGGGGCCCATAAGGTGTTCGCTAAAATTCCTCAAAGAACTTTTCAGTGATAAAAGCCTCTGAAGATTGCCGGTTAGGAATATTTTCAATGTAAAAGATCTAGCACTCGGTCTCATTTATGAAATCCTCTTCTTTACTGGGGGGAGAGCTTCTCATTGGCATTTTGTGATGTTTTGATGGAGCTGGAGGCGGGCCGATCCATGATGCATTTGGTTCTTGCCGACCTATATCGAGGCCTTAATTCATTTGCTTTGGGCAAGGTAGAGGGCCTTCGGGGGTGCCCCTTGCTGCTTCAAGTCTGGTTGGGTGAGCACCTCGCTATCTTGGGGCCTATGCCCCACTTTTATATTGCTCAAGGTGAGGCGGCTCAGTGCTTTCTGGGTAGGTGCCATTTGCTTCCACAGGGCAATGTGTCAGCTCTGAAACTTTGGTTGACCGATGCCGAGCTAACATGGAGGCTTCCTTTATTAGACCGGACCTTCCCAATAGTTCACTCTAGAGATCATGAGGGCATCACCCTCCTAGGACTGACTGGCAGCACATTTTACTTCCCATTCCAAGTGTTGCGTCAGTTCGGCTGCCCTCAGCAGGTGCCTTGCGAGGCCAAACCCTCCCTATGTGATTTGATCTTTTCTAAGGGGTCCTTTGGAGATATAGATCGGATTGCTACTTTTTGGGAAACGTGTCAGTCGACGCTGATGTGTGATATTGAGCAGGGAGATTTGGTTAGAACTTCTCTTGAGTATAAGGCCTGGCTATTGACTGAGCCGCCTATTGCCGATGGTCCAAATTAGGCAGAGATTGTTGATACTAGAGGCCCCTGGCCAAAGAAGGAGACGACACTCCGAGCCCGTATCAAGCTACTAGTGGAAGAGAAGAGGGTCCTACAAGAACATTTAGCACATGAAAAGGTTAGAGCAGAAATAGTAGAGGGCGAGGTCCTCCGTTTGAAGGGATCACTGAGCGTCGCTTTTGGGGCCGCCGAATCTTCTCGGAAGAGGTATAAGAGCCTTCATGGTTGCTGGCTGACTGAGCGGAATGTTAGGGAAGATGACCTTCATGCAAAGATTAGCGCATTGAAGTGCGAACTAGGCCGCTAACTCCTTTTTGCACAGATCAGATACACAGAAAATGGGGCATAAAAACCCCTTTACAGATACACACATTTTTGGTTTACATATTTTCTTTATGTTTTTGCTGTTTTTCATTTATTTGTAAAAAGGAAAACACGCTAGTCATCATAATGGCTATTTTTTGGGATGTGGTGTAAGCGGTGCATTTTATAAAAGGTAGTTTATTATATACATCTACATAGACTTTTTGGCCGTTTTGTTTTGTGCATATATATATATATATTTTGTACGGCGCCTTAATCACCTTGTGAAACCCTAGGTTCTCTTTTGAGCATGGTCGAACCCCCCCTTTCTTACTGGTTGATTCTGAAAGAGTTTCAACAGTCCTACCAAGGTCGGAACGTTCATCCCCTTGGGATTGAGTTAAACCTTTCTCCTTACCTTGAGTCATACGTTTGACGGTGTAATTTCACAAAGACAATTCTGGTTGGGACCCGATTCGAACTAGACTAAGAGTAGAACCATCAGACGTATCCAGAGTTGATGGGCTCAGAAAGATGATCTTCTTCCATGGTGGCGAGGCAGATGGCATATCCTGGTAGCACTTCTCGAATGACATAGGGTCCTTCCCAGTTCGGCTTGAACTTTCCTCTCGGATCAGCGTGGAGGGATGGGAAGATCTTCTTCAGCACAATATCTCCTACCTTTAGATCTCGACCGCGGACACGTTTACTGTAAGCATGTGTGATTCGCTCCTGGTACACCTGAGTGTGACACAAGGCTAGGAGTCTCTTTTCATCCAATAGATTCAGTTGTTCGAAGCGGGATCTCTCTCTCTACTTTGGGTAAGCCAGATTCCATGAGGATTCGAAGTGAGGGTACCTCAACCTCCACTAGTAGGATAGCCTCAGTTCCATACACAAGGGAGAACGGTGTTGCCCCTGTAGTGGTACGGATCGACATTCTGTAGGCCCATAAGGCAAATGGTAGCATTTCGCTCCAATCTCGATAAGTGACAACCATTTTCTCGAGGATGCGAACGACCGTCTTATTTGCAGCTTCCACGGCTCCATTAGTTTGAGGCCGATAAGGTGACGAGCGATGGTGTTTGATCTTGTATTGCTCACAGAAGGCTCGGATATGCTTATTTGCAAAATTTATACCGTTGTCCATGATGATATCTTTGGGTACTCCAAATCGGCACACAATATTATTCTTGAGAAACTTCTCGACATGACTAGCCTTGATGTTGGCATATGATGCATCTTCTACCCACTTGGTGAAGTATTCAATGGCGACAAGGATGAACCGATGCTCGTTCGCTGCTTTCAGATTAATCATTCCGACGATGTCAAGGCCCCAGGTAGCAAATGGCCAAGGAGTGGTCATGCAGTGAAGATCGATGGCAGGAGCGTGTATTAGACTGGAGTGTTCTTGACACTTGTATCATTTTTGAACATGTTTGCAGCAATCCGATTCCATAGTGGTCCAAAAGTATCCCTGCCACAGAATTTTCTTAGCAAGCATGTGATCGCTGACGTGGGCTTCGCATACTCCTTCGTGGATCTCCTTCATGATGTTGGTCGCTTCACTTTTAGTAAGGCACCTGAGCAAGATGTTATTATAAGATCACTTATAAAGACACTCCCCACAAATGACATAGCCTGCTGCTAGACATTGAATGGTTCGTCGGTCCGTCCTAGATGTTCCCTCAGGGAAAGTTAGGGTCTTGAGGAAATTCTTGATATCAGAGAACCAAGGTGGCTCATCATCAGGCTTTGTAGGTTCCTCAATCTGTAGGCAGAAGGCCATCTCATTTCTCTGCTCGATCATGATCGACTTCATCTCAGCACCATATGGGATTTCCATCATTGACGCCAAAGTTGCTAGTGCATCAGCAAAGCGATTCCTTATCCGAGCGACATATGAGAATGTCACATCTTGGAAGCAAGCTATCAGGTCCTCATGGTAAGGGATCAGTTTCTCATCTTTCATCTTCCAATCGTCGTTCTTCTGGCATATTATTAACTGCAAATCTCCAAACACTCGGAGGTGAGCTATATTTAGATCGAGAGCTGCCTGTAGGCCAGCGGCACAAGCTTCGTATTCAGCCATATTATTTGTGCAAGGGAAGTTGAGCTTGGTAGAGACAGGTACATGGGATCCTTTCGACGAAATCAAAATGGTGCCAACTCCTTGACCTTCTGCATTAGCTGCCCCGTCAAAGTGCATTACCCAAGAATCTTCTGCTTCTTCTGTATCGTCTTCTGTCATAAAAAGGATGTCCTCATCAGGGAATTCAGTTCTCAAAGGCTCATAATCTGGCAAAGGATTGTCGACAAGATGATCGGTGAGTGCCTACTCCTTGATTGACTTATGAGTGACGTACGTGATGTCGAACTCAGATAATAAAAGCTGCCAGCTTGCAATCTGCCGAGTGAGAGTGGGCTTCTCGAACTGGTATTTCAATGGATCCATTGGGGATAGAAGTAGAACGGCCTGAGATAGCAAGTAATGGCGGAGCCTCTGAGTAGCCCATATAAGAGCCAGGCATGCTTTCTCTAGATGAGAATAGCGCGTTTCATAATCAGTAAACTTTTTGCTTAGATAGTAAATGGCCTGCTCTCTTCTTCTTATCTCGTCATGCTGCCCTAAGACACATCCCATCGAGACTTCTGTCATGGAGAGATACATCAAGAGTGGTCTCCCCGGCTCGGGTGGTACCAACATAGGTGGGTTAAGGAGGTAGCTTTTGATTTTATCTAATGTTGCCTAACAGTCGTCGTTCCATTCAACGGGCGAGTTCTTCCTTAGTAGTTTGAAGATCGACGTGTAGATTAGAGTTTGTTGTGTAATAAATCGACTGATATATTGTATTCTGCCTAAGAACCCTCTGACCTCTTTCTTAGTAGATGGTGGTGGCATTTCTATGATAGCTTTGACTTTAACTGGGTAGACCTCGATCCCTCTCCTGCTGACGATGAACCCCAATAGTTTTCTAGACATAGCACTGAATGCGCACTTCTGTGGGTTCAGACATAACATGTACTTCCTCAGTCTCTCAAACAACTTCTGAAGGTTTACCAAGTGATCGCCTCACTCCGGTGACTTGGCTATCATATCGTCAATGTACACCTCAATCTCTCGGTGCATCATGTCATGAAACAGTGCGATCATAGCTCTCTGGTATGTTGCACCTGCATTTTTTAGGCCAAATGGCATGACTCGATAGTAAAAGGTTCCCCATGGAGTAATGAATGCAGTCTTCTCCCGATTAGCCTCTGCCATCTTTATCTGATTGTATCCTGAGAATCCATCCATAAATGAAAGCATCCCGTGCTTTGCAGTGTTATTGACCAAGATGTTGATGTGTGACAATGGGAAATTGCCTTTTGGGCTTGCTCTGTTCAAATTAAGGAAATTGATGCACATGCGGACCTTTCCATCCTTCTTCGACATCGGCACAATATTGGCTAGCCACTGTGGGTACTTGGATACCATGAGAAACCCCGCATCATACTATTTGATGACTTCATCTTTGACTTTCAACATCCACTCGGGTCAGAGACGTCTCAGCTTCTGCTTAACTGGCTTCATATCGGGATAGAGAGGCAATCATGCTTGACCAAATCGGTGTCCAGACCAGGCATGTCCTCGTACGATCGGGCAAAAATGTCTTGGTATGATCGAAGGAAATCGATCATGTTTTTTCTTTCTTCGGGAGACAACGACGTTCCGATCTTGGTTATTCTGGGAATCTCCTCAGTCCCTAGATTGATATCCTTTGTCTCTTCGACAACAGGGGTAGGGCCATGCTCAAAGTTGGCGAACCGGTCAAGGAGCTCATTGGGGGAGCTCCTCCAAAGAACTATCCTCGTTCAGACTCATAACTCCTACCTCTTCTTGTATTTCTACAGGAAAGGGGTCGATTTTACGTGGGATGGGTATTTCGATTAAGGCATCATTTTATGGGACTTTTTCTAGAATTTTTAATGATGATACTTTTGGACTTTGGATTTTTTCAATGTCTTTGGAATTTTGTATTTTTTTCATGTTTTTGAGATTTTTTTTTTATTCAGAGACTAACCCTTGGCAAGGCAGGTTACTATATATACAAGGTATTGCCTGCCAAGGGCTTATCTAACTATTTATAGGTTATTTTATTTTTTGGGAAACAGGTGCCAAACTTTAGGCCACTCCCTGCTTCCAGAGTTTGGGGTAAAGATGCCCAGTTGCGTACCTGAGGGGCTGCTCTTTTACCTATTTTGATGGAGGGTGTTGACTGATATGGCTCATTGGAGTCAGCCTTCATCATATTGATCCCCATTTTGTCTTAGATGACATCCTCAAACGTTAATACCACTTTGTGGTGATTTACCACAGGGGGCGTTTGTTCAGGTATTGGCCGTCGTTTCTCGAAGAGGGACAACACAGCCAAATCTATTTCCAGGCTAGGAAGGGAGATCTGGGGATTTGTGGGATGTATAGGGGCTGTGGGTTTGTGTGCAAATGGGTTCCCCATTTCAATCGATCTTTATGATCCCAGCGCTAACAAAGGATTCCCTAATGTTCGGCCTAGGGTGAGTTTTCTCTTCTATGTTGATTTCTCGAGCTCTTGCAGCTGCAGCGACCCTGACTTTCAATTTAACTTCTCGGACCTCTTCTTTTGTGGGCTTGTAACCTAACCCGAATTAGACTTTCTGTCCCTTGGCAACAACTGGCTCTCTTCTACCTTGTAGTCTAGGCCCGAGCCCTCTGCCTTTCTGATAGCCCCATTTCTGGTGCATGGGCACCGCTGCTTCCATTTCACCTCCCGTTTTAGGCATGATGCCCTCAATGGGCTCTGGGACTATCGCTAATACCTCATATTCAAATCTGTGGAGGCCGACATCCTCAGCAGTGTGCGGTACATCCAACATATTAGGTTTTTCGATGCTATTGGTAGCCTTTTCTTTTTCACTGTGCCCCTCGCCGATGATCGTGATGATCTTGTGCCCATATGCAAATTTGAATTTCTGGTGCAAAGTGGAACGTATGGCTCTGACCTCGTGCAGCCACGGGCGCCCCAATAATGCATTAAAAGAGGATTTAATATCCATTACCTGAAACAAGATGGAGAAGGTCATTGGCCCGATCAACAGCTCAAGATTAACTTCTCCCATTATTTCTCTCCTAGTATTGTCAAAACCTCTAACACTAGTTCTCGTGGGCCTCAACATGCATGGGTTGACCCCGATCTTGGCGACGGTTCTTAATGGGCATATATTCAATGCGAACCCATTATCAATTAGAACCAAGGGGCTAATCATATTTCTTGACTCAACAGTTATATTCAAGGATTTCGAGTGGCTACCTCCTTCCTCTAGTAAGTCAGCGTCAGAAAATAAAATGGCATTAGGAGCCATCACTTGATCAATTATCTGCCCGACTTCGTCTGGGCTAACTTGGAGCGATACATGCACATTTTTCAATGCCCCCATTAATGCTTGGAAATGGAGTGGGGACGTCATTAACAGATCCCACACAGTGATATGGGTGGGCATTCTCCTTAGCTGAGTCTCTAGTATATGTTCCCGACTCATTTTTTCAAAGGGGTTTACCACGCTATCTTTCTTCCCCTCAGGCTGGGCTTGTGCTGCCACTGGTGCTTCTGGCTGCTTTGATATCCTCCCAGATTGTGTGATAAAGTCCACTGCCCCTTCTCTGCTGCTGTTGCTTGCATTAGCATTGGTCTGTTCATAACTCAGCAGGACCTGGTGAGGATCATAGGTTGGTCCCGATATCTGAAACGGTATAGTTGTCGGTGCCGGAGGCACTTGTACTACGGGCTCAAGAGATGTAGGCAACACTTGATTTATTTCAGTGGTGGTGGGTTGGGTGGCAAAATTGGGCCTGATGGGGGTGGTGAAGCTTGAGGGTGGTGGTATTGGGGGAAAAGGGGTGAAAGTAGGCCATTGGTAGTTGATAGGTGGTGGGGGATCGAGGGTTTGATGGGCCATTAGGTGATTGACGGGAGTGGCAGAGCTTGCAGGTGGTTGGACAGGGAGTAGTGGGGTGGGTACAGGCCATTGGTAGTTAATTTGCGATGGCAGATTAAGGGCCTGTTGATTTATTGGGTAATTGGTGGGGGTGGTGGTGTATGGTTGGTATGCATTGATATGTACATAATTGACAGGGGTGGGTGATGGAAAGTATGTCCTGACATCCAAAGGTTCAATTTGCAGAGTCAGGTTAGGGAAATAATCTGACAAATTCAGGGGCTCAATTACCCCAATGTTCCTTTCTTCCATATTCCTTGACAACGGCGCCACATAACTCTCCCGATCACTGATGTAATCGGATGGGTCAAATTCAAACTTCTCTTCACTATCTATCATTTCGACGGTGGGTCTGGGACCTGCTCCTTCGATAGGATGTGGGGGTAGTGGCACCTGGTGAATGTTCGCATGCTAAGAACATGCAGGTGGAATGATTTTTTGGCATCAATCAAATCCTGGATCGCGTGCTTCAATGGGAAGCAGCGATCAATTGGGTGACCCGGACCCTGATGAAAGTTGCAATGAGTATTCGAGTCATAATTCTTTGGGATCGGGTGAGGAGGAGGTTGTGGTTGATGAATGGTGACTAATCCTTTTTTCACTAATAAAGGCAGAAGCACACTCAAAGATTGCCTCAGAGGTATAAAAACTTGATCGTAGTGGGCTCTCCTCTGCTCCGGAGCCATATGCATTCCTTGCCCATTCCCCATTCTCTGCATCTACTCAGGCCTGACTGGTGCTAGTGGGGCTACCTGAAATAGAAACGGGGTAGTATTATTATTGGGCCTGGTATTGATAATGTTCTTGACATCGGCCCCGATTCTTTTATCATTTCTTTGCTCCGAAAACCTCCTAACTCTACCGGGTCCACTTGGCGTGTTCTTACTCAGACGACCCTCCCTTATGGCATCCTCACATCGGTTAGCATTTCTCACTAGATCAGTAAAGCTGGACTGCTGCTGGTATACTAAAAAGTCTAAGATCACTAGCAGAGTATTCTTTGAAATCATCTCTATCTGCTCATCGTCAGGTATTCTATTTCTGACCTGAGCTGACAGTGCTCTCCAGTGTCCCAAGTAGTTGCTAAAGGTCTCATTCTGGTTCTATTTCAAATGCGCCAAGTCTGACTTACGCGGCTCAATGTCTATATTGTAGACATATTGTTCTTGAAAGAGGTGCGTCAAGTCCCTCCATATTTTTATCCTGGATGGTTCTAAAGATGTGAAACATCTCAAAGCCGGTCCAATCAGACTCTTCTGAAAGACTTTTATTAGTAGTCTCTCGTCCCCTTCGTATTGACACATGTCCCCACAATAAGACTTCAGGTGCGTAATAGGATTGCCAGTGCCATTATATTTGTTGAAGGCTGACATTTTAAATTTTGGGGGCAGGGGGAACTCAGCGAACAAGCACAAATCTGTGAAGTCTGTGGCATAGATTTCAGCACCACCCATTTTCATCAGCTGCTTCTGTATTTTGTCTAACTATTCTTTCAGCTGCTCTGACTCTTTCGATGCAGGGGCCGCTTTCTCGGCCATCGGTTGGACTTCGCATTGGGCCACCAAGGGGTGGATAATTATGGGAGGAGGGTTAAGGTTGGTTAATGCCCCAGCATAGGCCCCGCTATTTCTAATCTCGTCCTCCTCATACTGTTGGTCGGCATAATGTGCAGTGAGGGCGGGATTCTCTTATGGGTGTTGCATGGGCTGGATGGGAATGACATGAGTGGGGGTTGGGTGTGTCCATTAAGGGTGAGGGAAGGTTTGTTGGGTGATGGGAATTTGGTTTTGAGGTGGGGCCTGATGGGGCCATTGGCCATGAGGGAAGGTTTGTTGGGTATGGCATGGGTTTGACCTGGCTGTGAAGGTTGGGTGAAATGTTGGGGGTATTGTGGAAGGTATGAGTGTGGGGTTTAGGTTTGGGTCATGAAGCCTTGGTCATTTTGGGCTATGGGCCACTGATGGGTTTGGGCTAGGGGCCCTTGGTAGGTTTGGGCCATGGGCCCTAGGTAGGTTTGGGCTAATGGGCCTTGGTGGGTTTGGGCCATGGGTCCTGGGAAGGTTTGGGCCATGGGCCCTTGATGGGTTTGGCCCAATGGGCCTTGGTGGGTATGAGTCATGGGCCCTTGATGGGTTTGGCCCAATGGGCCTTGGTGGGTATGGGTGGCGGGGTATTAGGTCATGGGGCCCTGGGATATGTGGGACAAGGAGGTTTGGGCCAATGGGCCTTGGGGTATGTGGGAAAGGGTGGTTTGGGCCATTTGGCCTTGGGGCATGTGGGTAATGGGAGTTTAAATGGTGTGGATTATGGGGGGTTGATGGGGGTCATTGAGGAGTGAGGCATGGAGATTGGCTAGGGTGTGAGATGGGTTTAGGGATGTGAGGTGTGGAGGAGGGGAGGTGTTTTAAGAAGCCTTCCACATGAAGTAGGCTTGGAACATCTCCTCCATCATGGTCATGGAAGGAGGATTGGATGTGAGGGGTGGAGAGGGGAAATTGGGCATGGCCCCGGTATGATCGGGCATGGCCATGGTAAGAGGTGGGATATGGGGTGGATTGGAGAGTTGAGGTGGGGTAAAGGATGGGGAGGGATTTGGGATTTTTAGGGATGGTGGTTGGTGGGGTGTGGATGTTTGAAAAAAACCGGGCATGGCCCCGGTAAAAATGGGCATGACCCAAGTAGATGGGGGGATTTGTGGGGGGTTGGATAGGGAGGAATTGGTGTATGTGAATGTGGGTGGATCGGGCCTATAGGGGGAAGATGGGAAATGGGGCATGGATATGGATTGGGAGAATGGATTTTGTGTGGATGTGGAAGGGAAATGGGTTGGACTTGGTATGGGTATGGTTTGGGCAAAAGATGGAGAATGGGGAGTTGGACTTTGGATATTTTGGAGGGTATCGATTGGGAAAATGGGGGCGCCAAACGGGCCGGTAATGGTAAAGGGGGGTGGGTGAGAGGGATGGTGGAAAAGACTTCTCCCGAATGGGAGTGGGTTGGAGAATGTGGTGGGGATGAGTCGGGATCGGCATAAGCCGGGTCCGCTACCCACAACATTCTACGAGACTGTGGAGGGCAAGATGGTGCCGTTGTGATGGCCCCACAAACTATATATATATTTTCTATTGGGTTTTTGACTTGCTTTTATTATTTCTTTTGGAAAAAGTCTTTGAAAAATAAAGGTTCCGATGCCTTGGAATTCCCTTCTCGGGTGGCACTTGTACCCTAATTCAAGACCCGCGGTGACGATTTCGATGCACTTCGAAAGAATCGAAGGAGAATCTTCGATCTATTGAAGGCACGGAAATTGAGGCAAATAACCCGATCCGCCAGAATGAGCCAAAAAGAAGTTGCCCTCTTTTGATCGGCGGGGGCGTATTGGGTGTCGGAGATGGCAGGGCCTAAACAAGACACTAAGCACACTGATCGGGGGACTCGGGAGGTGAAGAAGGCTACAGATTTGGGCTAGTGTGCTGTTACACAGACCTGGCACAACTAATATATGCGTCTAGGTTGCAGAGCACTGTTTTTACAATGGCACAACTATTAGTTGCGCCAAGGTAAAAACCTGGATTTTAAAGTTGGCGCAACTATTAGTTGCACCAGTTATAAATTCCAGTTCTTTGCACTGGCGCAACTAATACATGCGCCAGGCAAAAACTAATGCGCTAGAATGTATGACAGCAGAGACAGCAGCCCAAAATGAGTCTCTTTTTTTGGTTTTTATGAAAGCTAGGCTTCCTAGAACTGAGCTATCTTTTGGTGATCAATTCTCTCCTCACCGCACCTATAGGGTTTGAGTCCGATATGACTCGCTAGCACGCTCCCCAAGGGTTTTAAGCTTCGGAATGGTAACCTACTCGATATACCTCCAGCGCAAGCGCCTTCTCGGATACTAGGTGGGCTGGGACTTTTCTGGATCATCACCACTAAGGGCTGCCGCCATACTAAGACCCGAGTGGTTGTATGTGTGCCTAAATCCAACCCTTTGAAAATCTACCCCGTAAAAAAACAAATTGATTAAGCTCCCTAACCTGGTTCAATTTTATTTTTTTTTAAGTTTTTCTTCTTTTTTTTTGAAAGTTTTCTTTAGTTCAAAGACCGGGGGTGATGACCCCATGCCGCCACTACGGGCCGGCGTCCACTGTCGGAATATGTTTGCACAAGTAGGCTCGCCAATCGGCTAAGGCACTTTAAATGACAGAAAATTAAAGAAATTAAAAGACAATGCTCAAGTAGGCCCGCCAATCAGCTAAGGCACTTAAAATGGTAGAAAAGTAAAGAAATTTAAAGGCTATGCTCAAGTAGGCCCGCCAATCGGCTAAGGCTCGTAAATGACGTAAAAGTAGGGGTAAGTAAAATGACTTAATCGGAGGGGTGAGTAAGAAACAGCAAAAATAAAATAAAAAATAGCAATAAAATGTTAGAAAAATATAAAAAAAATAAAGAGGCCTAGTTCAAGGGGAAGCTCTACTAGCTCCTCCCCAGCAAAGTCGCCATCTGTGCAACCGTGGGATTTTTGATGATCCCATTGCGGCGATGCGCTCGCTTGCAAAAAAATATAGAGTCACCACCCGGAGCTTTCGGTGTCCCGGAAAACCTAGTTCATTTTTATGAGCACCGAAGTGCTAAAAATATGACTCTGATTTCGGTCCACACCAAAGGCTCTTGGGTAGGGGCTTCGATTATCGATCGGGAAGGTGTTAGGCATCGATCAACCCGCTTAAAGCGGTCTTTACTAATGGGCAAAAATAAAATAAAGTAAAAGAAAAGAAAATAGCTTCCTCTTGCCTAAAAGGGCTTAGAATCCTATTTGTGCCCCTCCATCCCTACCGAAAAGTCGGCGGCGTAACGATAAAAATGGGAGGATGGAGGGAGCTAGAAAGAGATTGGAGAAGAAAGGGGAGAGCCGGAGCCCTCGGGCCCTTGTAGCATCATAGGAGAGCCTTGCGTTGGCTTGCTTTTGATGATCTTTTGAAGGCTTGTATGGCGGAAATAGGAGTTCTAACCTCTAAAGCTTGCTAGCTAAGAGCTAGAGAGGAAAGGTAAATGGGTAGCATGTACCTAAACTAAGGGATCTAAGGTAGAAAATATCACTCAAAGGAGGTTTTAGAATTCTGAAATTTGTATGGGCAATGGTGTACCAAAGGGAGAAAGATCTTCTCACTTTAAGTTCTTTCTCTCTTAGGTAAAAATTCTCAACCTCTAAACCAAGGGGTGGGGGGGCTCTATTTGTAGGAAATGGGTGGATTAGGAGACCACTTAAGAGCTAAATGGGTTTAGCAATTTGGTAATCTCACATCTAAGGATTCCTAGGGTTTTTGGAGGCTTGAGATGTGTGAAAGGATCCTCCAATAGTGGATGATGGGGTGAGGCCTTAAGCCACTGGAGGGGTTACAAATAGGTAGTGAATGGGTGCAACAGAACTAGCAAAACACACCCCAAAGGTCAAGGTGGTCAACAAGTTAAACCCCAATCATAATTTTCAAGGAAAAATCCTAGGGTTACTATTCATATGCCTGGCACAACTAATGGTTACACCAGGCAAATGTACAGTAAAACAGTTTTAAACAGTGCCTAGAAGGTGGTTTGTGAGGGTGGGGTCCATAATTAATACTGGCACAACTATTAGTTGTGTCAGGCTTAAATCCTAAGAGAAGTGGCCTGGCATAACTAATAGTTGTGCCAGGCAAAATTATCACTGGCGCAACTATTAGTTGCGCCAAATCCCTAGGGGGCCTCTCAATTTTACTCTTATGCCCTCCGGGCTCGGTTCGCCGTATCTTTTAATGTATACCTTCGATTGGGGTGATTCTTGGACTGTTGGAAAGCTGACGACCTCTATCTCTCAATGGTATGAGATTTGATCACAGTAGCGAGCCATAGCTAGTTTCGGTGTACCCCCCTCCACCTCATCCATTTTCTTGATAAGGTTAGGTTTAAGTTCAGAACGAGTTCTAAAGGTCGGGATTGATTTCTAAAGGTTTTGGTCAGGTTCCTAATGGATCTAGGGTGATTCGTAAGAGTTTGAAAAGTTTCTAAGGGTTCTAGGGGGGGTCCTAAAGGTTCCATACATGTCATCCAAAGCTTAGAATTGGACCTCTCTCGAAAGGTGTTTCGATCGGGCCTTGGGCCAAATTTGGGTGTCTACACTATGAGTAAACTAATAAATGCTTGTTGAGTATGTCTTGTAGATAGCAATAAAAGGCAGTTATAGTGCAGAAATCCATCTCTCAGTACAGTTTAGACCCAACAATGGCCTATTTAGAGCATGCAATAATAGCAAAGTAGCTTTAAAGGAGTGAAAATAGGCTGAAAACAACCTATCGAGAGGTTACTGGAACCTGTCGATAGGATCTGAAGGCTGAAAAAAGGAAGAAGTCGTGAGGATGGGAGAATTCGATAGGATACAAAACCTATCGCATAGTCAGAAATGAAAAGGGAGAATCCTATCGAATGACTGCCTGAGCTCGAAGAGAACCTATCGAGATGTCTGGAACCTATCGATAGGAGTTAGAAGCAAACCTATCAAAATTTATTACTCAGAGATCAACCAATCGAAAAGATCCCCCAACCTGTCAAGCACACCAAAGGAAGGTTGTGGATGCTGGAGCTTTATTTTTAACACCAACCTATCGGAACCTATCGAAATGATCCTGAATCCTAGCGAAAGGAATAAAAGGCCTGTTTGGAACCTGTCGAAAGCTT
Source organism: Chloranthus sessilifolius (assembly GCA_021018995.1). Classification (NCBI taxonomy): domain Eukaryota; kingdom Viridiplantae; phylum Streptophyta; class Magnoliopsida; order Chloranthales; family Chloranthaceae; genus Chloranthus; species Chloranthus sessilifolius. Next base: position 16,781,035 of record CM037595.1, on the reverse strand, counting down.
TAAGAACCTATCGAAATCGACTAAAGGACTTCTCAGAAAAGCTGTTGTGCACATGCTGCAAGTTGATGACCTGCTACACACAATCTGAGGCACTCTGATGACCGGCACAAAGTTCCTAGAAGTGCCTGGGGAAACCCTAACCGACCCACGTGCTCTCCCCCAACTCTAACTAATTGAGAGAGCCTTCTAAAAGGGGAATAAAAGAAGGAATAACAGAATTATTCCAGCTGAGCTGTGATTTGCGAGAAAAATAGATCTGAGACTGAAGGGGAGAGCTATATAAGGAGGGAAGCTGTTAGAAAAAGGGGGGATCAATTCTTGAGATTAGAGCTTGCATCAAAATTCTCTGTTCTTCCTTTTTGCCCAACTATGGTTGGCTAATTTCTTTGGAGCAGCAAGGAGTGAGGTTGGATCTGTAATTGGGGGGAGTTGAGAGTGTTATTGAGGGTCAGATAATGCACATACTACAAATCTGAGAGCATTTCATTATATAGTGAGTTTATTTCAATGCAATGCTGGTTTTATTGTTTTAATTAGATCCATAGTTCATCTGGTTTCATTTGGTGCTCGATCGGATTTGTGTAGATGGGAATAGCTCACCCACGTAACTGATAGACCTCTTGGATACCATTTGATCTCCCTAGATCTGATGTTCCTGCAATTGCTTGTGTCTGTAGCCTAACAGTTGCAGCATTTGTAGTGATTATAATGTTCTGATGGAAACCTGAGAATAGGGTTAATCTATTGGATGATCTGTGACCATTGAAGTGGACAGATAATAGCCTTACGATCAATCCAAATCTCTAGCTTAGATCAGATCCTTTTACCCTGCAGCTGTGCTTATAGCCAGATGAGGGATTGATGCACTCTGAATTCTTTGTGACACTGTCAGTTCACTCCAATTGCAGCAAGACCAAACTTCAAGCTGCTTCTCTCTATTTTCTGTTTCCAATCTCACCAAATATTCCCCTCACTTGTAAAATCTGAACTCTGGATTTAATCTCAATTCATTTCTGCATTTAATTGTGTTTCTGTAGTTTAGTTTAAAGTGACAACCCCTTAAAACCTCTCCTCTCTCTTTTGCTAATTTAGTATTAGGTAGGGTGCCAGATCTGCCTTAGATCTGGACATTTACTTAATTTTTAGCTCACATTTCCCTGTGGACATACCCTTACTTACCCTTTAAAACTTGCTACAATAGGCCCTGAATATTTGTAGGTCTGTGTGTCTACTTGCCATGGTGTGTGCAACCAATAGATCCTTTAATTGTGTGATTTTAAACCCCTTTTTGAACACAAGGTAAGAAGCCAACAAGTTTTTGGCGCCGCTGCCTATTTTTAGCGCATAACAACTCCACAATTCACTCGTGGGGTTGCTTTCGGCTACATAACCACTCAAGTGCTTTAGTTCCAACGAAGAATAGCTCGTGTAGTTCATTTTAAGCTGCATTTAAATACCTCGAGTGGCTGCACCAGCCCTCTAAACTACTCGAATTCTTCAAGTTTGCAGCTGTGCTGCTCATGGGCTTCCATCATCAGCTCGAGTAGATGATCTTCAACACTTAAAGTACTCAAGTGCATTACTGTTGTAGCTGTAATATGCCACTTGAATTGCTCTGCAGCTGTTCGCATAGAATGCCTTGAGGTGCTGATTTGCTGGTGTCTTCCATCCAAGGTACTGCCTTGCTACAAACACAAAATGTTGTATTACTACATAGCACCTTGTTAACCTTTGGACTTCACCACTCTCTCTTAGCAGGTCTTCAAGGCCCCCAAAGCATGCTAAAAAGCCCCAATGGTGTGACCCACCATGGTGCCTTTTCAATAAATCCATCAGCTCCACTGCTAAACACAAAATTCCTTCTTCTTGGCTTCAAAAGCATGGATTGCAGTATTAAGCTCTTATTTTGTTGTTATCTGTAAAAACAAACTTAAAAGACATTATTAATATGCTCAAAGGTCCATCATAGGTCAGGTTAAGGGGTAGAAAGTGGTATATTTCAGTGCTCAACATACCCCCAAACCTAACCTTTGCTACTCCTCGAGCAAAGTGAAATTTAAAACAACTAACTTATAAAATAAAATGCCACTTTCGTAGGGAACACGAGTGCATTTAGCACTTGCATCAAGCCTTTTAAACCCCTAGGTGATCCCTAATGGAGGAGTGGAGTCTCCTAAGAGTTTTCAGTGAAGGTACCCCCAAACTTCTCCAATAAAATTAGTTAATACTCATGCAACATGCTAAAACAGAGTTCAAGTAAAATAAAATAAATTTCACACCATGTCCATTCAATTTTAGAGGATTTTTAGCAGAAAAATCATCAGTTTAAAACCTGAAATTCTGTTGTAATTCCTTCATCATCAACCAATTCATGTCAATGCATTGTACCTGAAAATTAATGCAGAGCACACCTTTAATTTAAGAATTTTGTTTTGATAATGCCCCAGATAAACCAGATTTCATACCCAAATCTTGTCGGGGCTGTCACTCAATTAAAAATAGAAGGGTGCATCCTTTCACATAGATCAAGAGCAGTTACAGCCCTCAGATCAGTAAGGTCTTTTTATTGGGTTGTAATGTGGCTTATGGGTGAAATTTGTAAAAGAATAAAGGGGTAAAAAGGATTCAAATTGAGAAATCAGTAAAAGTAAGGAGGTGGTCTAGACAACACCTTCTTCATTTCAGCACAATTCCATCTACTTCTTGAATTTTTAGATTTGAAGTGGCCAGTTTCTAATCCTCTTTTCAGTCTTTCAATGAAATGACTTCTCTTTCTCATTCCTTTTCTTTGATTTTCTATTTTTTCTTCTCTTTATATGTTTTTGTTTTTGTATTTTTCTCCATTTTTCTTTTTATGGGTTGGAATGCCACAACACCACTAAATGTGCTTTCTTCTTTTTCAACCAACCATCAAATCAGCTCTACCTTCTGAAATCTCGGAGTAAAGGTCAGGCTGTATCAGGTCACTAAGGTTTTGCGTTCAAATTTTTTAGTTTTTATCAAAGAAAATTAGGAATTTTAAGGCTCAAATGGTGTGTATCAAGGGCAGTTCAAAGGTGGGGCATTTTAAGCTCAAACTATCCAAGGAATGGCCTTGCTTCATATCTTCAATGTCATGAATGTTGTCAATCTGTTCTAATTTGGATTTGCCTAACTTCTAGTGATCAAAACTAGATCCAATCAGTCCTTAGAGCAGAAAAATTATCAAGACACTCTTCAAAGAAAATTTTTCAGGCCCAAATCTCACTGGGTATGGCCTTTCATCAAATTTCTGGGGTGTATCCTCACAATTTTCTCTCATTTCAGGTTTACTAAACATCAATTTTTTAAAATTCTTGACATTTGCTTCATGAAAAATGTTAAAACTATAGCTCATTTCAGTTTTAAAAAGTTTTTTAATTTCCTCTTTTCCAAAAATCAGGTGGGAAATCACTTTATTTTCAAAAAAAAATTTAATATAGCTGCACTAGTATTAACTCATTTCATTGGCACACCTGCCATACCCCCAAACCTAAATTAAACAGTGTCCTCACTGTTCAAAGAGCATGGTAACCATGAAAAGGGTAGATGAAGAAACAGATGCACAATAAGCTCAAAGAAAGATAGAGTACAAAAAAGAAACTATGATGAACAGCTAACATATGTACAAGGTCTAAATCATTAAGGGAAAACAAACAAATATAGTCTATATTTATTTACAAGCATCCTCAGGCCAATCATGCAAGTCTGCCAAATTTTTCAAATCCTCCTTGGATAAAGGAGCTTTTCCTTTAGGTTGGGACTTCGGGGTGGAAGAAGTTGGTTGCCGGAATAGGTCAGCTAGAGTTTCTTCAGAATCGATCATTATGCTCTTAGAAATTGATCTCTTAAAGCTCACTCACCAATTTGAATTAAAATTCTGAAGTAAACAACTAGGAAAACAATAAAGTGAAATAGAGAGACAGCTTACCCAAAACTCCTAGGGTTTTGTAGAAATCATGATGCACAACTCCAATTTCCCAAAAATCAGGTGCAAAATGCTCCTTTGTGCAGGCTGAATGAACTTGAAGAGTGGCAAACTGAGTGGTGAACAGTCCTTAGAGTATTTGGTAGAAAGAGAGCAGTGAAAAATGAGGAAGAGAGAGCTAGGGTTTCGCAGGAGGTGTTGAATGAGCAAAAATGACCTAACGACAGGTGTATAAAGAGTGAAATTCGATTTCGATAGGATAAGCTGGGTGATTTCGATAGGTCAAGGCGTCCTATCGAATACTATAAAGAATACAACGTGCAGATGAAATGCTTCAATAGATCAAATCCTTCCTATCGATAGGTTCATGTAGTACATGATTCATCCTCTCGAAAGGTTCCTGATAGGTATCCAGGACCTATCGAAAACTTCTTTCTGACCTTTTGAGCCTATTGAAGAGTTGTTTTCACCTGTCGACAAGTCTCAGTGTCTATCGAAATCCTCAAATGACCTATCGAAATCCTCAAATGACCTATCAAAAACCTCAAATGACCTATCGAAATCCTCAAATGACCTATCGAAAGGTCAAATGACCTATTGAAAGGTCCCATATGCTCATAGAAACTGCATTTTTGTACTGTGTTCAGCCTCAGCACCCAGCAAACTCCTTTGCTATGCTTCCATTAACGTTGTTTTCATTATTGACATACTCCCATGGTCTCTGGACTGCTTGGCAAGATTGACATGATGACCTAATGCTAGCATGTCAAATTTATTGAAAATGGACAAAACATCAAAACAGAAAGTAGTCACTTAAAACAAAATCAAAATATACTACATATGATACACACTGAAATCATGTATAAATTGGAGGGTCCTGAAAATTAATGGTCTCCTCAGGCTCACAAATTTTTTCAACACAAATCTTTAATCTCTGCCCATTGACTTTCATGACTCTACCATCTTTGGGGTTCATGATTTCTACAACCCCGGATGGGGAAACATGTAAAACTGCGTAAGGTTCATCCCATCTAGAATGTAATTTTCCTGGAAAGAATTTTAATCTTGAATTGAACAACCATACCTTGTCACCTATTTTGAATTCTTTCGGCAGCAAATGCCTGTCATGAAAGGCTTTGATTTTTTCCTTGTAGATCCGGGCATTTGAATATGCTTCCAACCTTAACTCATCAAGCTCAGATAATTGCAGTTTCCTGTTCACACCAGCAGAAGTTTAGTCAGAATTTAATGCCTTAATGGCCTAATATGCTCTATGTTCTAGCTCAATAGGCAAGTGACATGCCTTGCCATATACTAGCCTGAATGGGGACATCCCTATGGGGTCTTATAGGCAGTCCTATAAGCCCACAAGACATCTGGCAGTTTTATGGACCAATCTCTCCTATCAGCTCGCACAGTCTTCTCTAGGATGTGTTTGATTTCCCTGTTGGAAATCTCTACTTGCCCACTGGTTTGTGGGTGGTAGGGAGTCGCAACTATGTGGGTCATAGAGTATTTTTCCAACAGTTTTTTAAACGGTTTGTTGCAAAAGTGGCTTCCTCCATCACTAATAATAGCTTTGGGGGTGCCAAACCTAGAGAAGATGTTATCCTTTAAGAACTTAATGGCAATCTTATGATCATTTGTTCTTGTAGCTATGGCCTCTACCCATTTGGACACATAGTCCACAGCTACAAGGATGAAATTATATCCATAGGAGGGTGAAAAGGTCTCATAAAATCAATTCTCCATATGTCAAATAGTTCAACAACAAGCACATGTTGCAAGGGCATGGAGTTTCTTTTTGTAATACTTCCCACTTGCTGACATCTAGAACAAGCTTTGCAATGCTGTATGGCATCCTTAAACAGAGTGGGCCAATAGAAATCACTTTGAAGCACCTTTGCAGCAGTCTTGTTGCCACTGAAATGGCTCCCACAAGCCTGTTCATGACACATGGTTAGAATGTTTTCAAACTCAGTTTCAGGTACACATCTTCTTATCACCTGGCCTGCACAATACTTAAAGAGGTGAGGATCCTCCCACATGTAATATCAAATGTGTGAGAAGAACAGATTCCTATCATCCTTTCTCCAATGTGGGAGTACCCTTCTCACAGCAAGATAATTTACTATGTTGGCAAACCAGGACATACTTATCTCCACATTAAAAAGCTACTCATCTGGGAAGGAATCATTGATGGGCAAGCTCTCTATTTCAGCATCTGGAATCCTTGATAAGTGGTCAGCAACCACATTTTCAACCCTCTTCTTGTCTTTGATTTCCAAGTTGAATTCCTGCAAAAGAAGAATCCATCTAATTAATCTAGCTTTAGCCTCCTTAGACAAGAGGTATTTCAAGGCTGAATGGTCAGTAAACACAGTGATCTTGGATCCCAACACATATGATCTAAACTTTTCCAAAGCAAATACAATGACTAGCATCTCCTTTTCAATTGTGGTGTAATTTAATTAAGCATCAACCATTGATTTACTTGCATATGCCACCACACATGGTGCTTTGTCTTTCCTTTGTCCCAGCACTGCACCAATGGCAAAGTCTGATGCATCACACATCAGCTCAAATGGAAGAGACAAATTAGGAGCTTGCAATATAGGAGCAGTAGTCAAACAGGTCTTCAGAAGTTCAAAAGCAACTAGGCATTCATCATTGAACACAAATGGAACCTCTTGGCACAGTAAGTGGCAAAGAGGCTTGAAAATTTTGCTAAAGTCTTTGATGAATCTCCTGTAGAAACCAGCATGGCCCAAGAATGACCTGACTTGTTTGACAGTTTTAGGAGGGGGCAAATGTGCTATTAAATCAATTTTAGCTTGATCAACCTCTATTCCTCCTTGGGAAATAACATGTCCTAGGACAATACCTTGAGCCACCATGAAATGACTCTTTTCCCAACTCAAAACTAGGTTGGTCTCCTCACACCTTTGCAGCACAAGGCTGAGATGGTGTAGGAATTGGCTAAAATCATCCCCATAAATAGAGAAATCATCCATAAAAATTTCTAGAAACTTGTCAATCATGTCATAAAAGATAGCATATATGCATCTTTGAAAAGTGGCAGGTGTATTACATAGCCCAAATGGCATCCTTCTGTATGCAAAGGTTCCAAATGGACAAGTCAATGTGGTGTTTTCTTGATCTTGAGGATAAACAGGAATCTGGTTGTATCCTGAATAACCATTAAGAAAATAGTAAAAAGCCTTGCCTGCAACTTATCTAAGATCTGATCTATAAAAGGCAATGGGAAGTGATCTTTGCAAGTTTTCTCATTGAGCTTGCGATAGTCTATGCATACCCTCCAACCAGTGGTTTGTCTGGTTGGAATTAGCTCACCTGAGTCTGCTTCAACTACTATGATCCCAGATTTCTTGGGCACCACCTGGATAGGGGCCACCCATTGAGAATCTGAGATAGGGTAAATGACCCCAGCATCAAGAAGTTTAACTACTTCCTTCATTACAACTTCCTACATGTGTGGGTTGAGCTTTCTTTGCATCTCTCTAAAAGGTTTAGAGCCCTCTTCAAGATGAATTTTATGCATGCACACAGCTGGATTTATCCCCCCCAAATCTGCAGTAGTCCACCCTATTGCTCTCTTATGCCTTTTTAGCACACAAAGTAATTCTTCTTCTTGCTCAAGAGTGAGGGAAGAAGAGATTATCACTAGCAGTTTGTGATTGGCTCCTAAAAAGGCATATTTTAAAGATTTTGGGAGTTGCTTTAACTCTACATCTGGAGGACTGATGAGTGAAGGCAGTAGGGGTGCCTTAGAAGGTGGTGGAAGAGGTAATAAAGCAGGAGTCCATGGGTGATCCTTTGCTGGCCTTGCTCAAGCTCAGATGTGGAAGCTTTCTCTTCCACTATTTCATTCCATACTTCTTCAAAAATATTAAACAAATCATTACCATGCAGCAGTTGAGGTAGATTTTCTTGCACAAACTCATCCAGCACATCAATGAAAAAATAGTCCTCATTTTCTAAGTGGGGCTGATGGGCTGCATTGTACACATTCAGCTTGACTTTCATATTACCAAAAGATACTTTCATGACCCCTGATCTACATTATATACAAGCATTTGCAGTGGCCAAAAAGGGCTTGCCTAAGATCACAGGGATAGAAGTAGCACACTTGCTCGGCTCCATATCTAGCACCAGGAAATCAACAGGATAAAAGAATTTGTCAACCCCAACCAAGACATCTTCAATGATCCCCACAGGCTTCCTTTCAGATCTGTCAGCTAGTTGTAAGACCACATGTGTGGGCTTCAACTCTCCTAAGCCCAACTTCTCATATACTGAATATAGAAGCAAATTCACACTAGCTCTCAGATCTAACAAGGCTTTTTCAATGGTATGATCCCCAATGATGCAGGGGATAGTGAGGACTCCACGGTCTTGGAGTTTTATTGGGGTTACAATAGTAAGTATTTGTTTCACTTTTTTTGCTGAAAAGACTTTCTTGGACAAATGTATCCTTGATTGTCTTTTGTGGGTGTAAAGGTCTTTTAAAAACTTAGCATAGGCTGAAACCTGCTTGATTGCATCAAGTAGAGGCAGGTTGATCTTCACTTACTTAAAAGTTTCCATCATTTCCTCTATTTTGGCATGCCCTTTATCAAAAGGGGAAGGTCTTGCATTGCCTTAGGAAATGACAAATGTGGGACTGCTCCCCCATTTGTAGCCTTAGCCAACTCATCATATCTTTTTTTATTTTATTTTTTTCTTAAGGATCATCATTATCCTTTTTATTCAACATGGGTTGCTCCTATTGTACCTTCTCTTTTTCTTTTTCTGAATTTTTCAAAGGCCCACAGCCTACTTGATTGTCCACCAACCTTCCACTTCTTAATATGGTGACAGATTTGGCTTCCTCATGGGAAGAAACCTCACCTACCACATATTATCTCCTTGGGTTGTCCATGGGTTAGCTAGGTAGCCTCCCTTCCTCTCTCTTAGTCAAAGCATTAGATGGCTGACCAAGATGGTCTTCTATCTTTTTAATGCTTTGGCTATGAGAGTGTATAGTTTCAGATAAGGGTCTTAAGTTCTGCAATGAGGTCAGAACTTGTTCCTCAAAAGAAAGTGATCTAGCAGCTGGAGGGGGTGCAGCTTGCTACACAGGCTGAGTCATGGGTTATTAATAGTGGGGCCTTAGAAAGTAATTCTGGTGGTAGGGCTGAGAATTTTTGTAAGGCATGTGCTACTATGGCTGCTGCTGGTGATTTGAAAAAGTATCTTGTCTCCACCTCAAGTTGGGGTGGTTTCTCCATTGGTAATCAACAATAGGTTGTTGCCCAAAAGACTGAGTGACAGCCACATGCTCCATCACTAAATCTGAAAATTGAACAGCTGAAGGGCATTCCTCAAGGGAGTGAGTGGGGGACTAGCATATAACACATGCCTCCTCCACTTTAGCAGCCATGGGTGACTGCATTGCTCTCATGAGCTTATCAAACTTCTGGGTCGAACTGTCCACTTTCCTTTCCAAATCATTGTGCCCACTCACCTCATACATCTTTCCTCTTGTGGTATTTTCTTTCATCATTCTAGGGATGTCCAAATCCCTAGACAATGTCTCTCTCTGCATGGAGTTCTCACTGATGATGTCGAACAACTCCCAAGCCTCCTCAGCAGTTTTATGGAGGTAAGTACCCCCACAAGAGGCATCTACCATATCTCTACTTTTAGAATCAATTCCCTGATAGAAACTTTGAACAAGCTGCCATTCAGGGATTTGATGATGGGGACATTTCTTCAGGAGTTCTTTGAATCTCTCCCATGCTTGGTGAAAATCCTCAGTTGGGTCTTGAGCAAATGAGATAATGCCCTTCCTCAACTGGCTTGTCTTGGACATAGGAAAAAACTTGGCCAAAAATTGACATTGAAGATCACTCCAGGACTGAATACTGTTGGGTGGGAGCATTGACAACCAAGTCTTGGCTTTATCCTTTAATGAAAAAGGAAAGAGTCTCATTTTGGTTGCTTCCTCCCCCAAACCTGTTATATTGAATGTAGTGCACAGTCCTAGAAATTCATCAATATGTTTATATGGGTCTTCTTTGGTCAGGCCATGGAATGAGGGTAGCATTTGGATTATGGAAGACTTGATCTCGTAGTTTCGTTGAATAACAGGGAATTGTAAACCCCTGGTGCATTGAATTCCATCAAGATTCTAGGTTGCTCACCATTTCAGGAGATTCAGATGCAACAGATGTGGGTGAGATTTGTTTAGACCTAAGAATTCTTTCAACCTCTGAATTTAATGAAACAATCTGAGGATTGAGAGTTCTCCTTCCAAACATACACCACTCACAATCTTAATGCACACAAGATGCAGAGCAAATTTAACACAACAATCAGAAACAAGCACAATTAACTAATAAATCTACAAATCCATAGATCAGGAAAATAAGAGTAGAGGGATGCAAACTTTAGAGCAACCTCTAGCACAATGCTCTTCCTTAGAAACAGCTTCCAATCTGTTAAAAATAACAAAAACTATTCTACAACAGCAAAAACTTTCAAAAGCAGTTAGTGAAAAACTAATCAGTCTATTACATATCTACAATCTATACTAAAATAAACTTAGATCTACCAATTTTAAGCACACAGATCCCCGACAGCGGCGCCAAAAACTTGTTGAGGAATTTTAGGTGCTGATTATTATGAAGTAAAAGAAAAAAAATAAAATCAAAATAAAGGATGGATTCAGCACAACTAAAATATCCTAGACCTGTATGATACAGGGTCCTTTGTAGCAAGTTTTAATTAGTAAGAGTTTGTCCCACGGGGAGTAGTGATCTAAACCTAGAAGGTGTATAGTAGACCTTCAGATCTGGCTACAGATCTAACAATTCTAAGAAGAAAGAGAGATTTTCGGGTGTCACTAGATCTAATTTATAAAACTAAAATATAAGACTAAATCTAAAAGATTGAGGAAGATGGATGGTAAAATAAAATATAAAATAGGGAGAAATAGACAGCTATGGACTGATTTTTATTGCAAAATAGATCAAGAGCTGGGGAGTTGCGGCAATCCTTCATTTGGCTACAAGCACAAATGTAAGGTATAAGAATCTAATTTAGACCGGTGGTTTGGATTGATCTTAAGGCTATGATCTGTCTACTTAAATGGTCACAGATCATCTTATAGATTTCCTCCATCCCAATGGCTTCAATCAGAACAAGATAATCACTACAGATGTTATGGATGTAAGGCCACAGGCACAGGCACCCACAAGGAAATCAAATGATCATCAAGAGATCTATCGGAAAAGGGCTTGGGCTTGCGCCAAGTGTAAAAATCCGATCGAGAATCTAATGGGACCACAAGATCTTTAGATTTAATTAAGCTTTAAAGTCAATAATTTATTGCTTTAATCAAAAACAACTTACAATAATATTATTCCCAGATCTATAGTCTATGCATCAATCCACATTTCTTCATGCCAAAATTACAATTACAAAACAGATCTAAGCTGCTGCCTAGATCTAATCCAACAGGCTGGATTAGGGAGAGAAGGGAGAAGAGAAAAGGAAAAATAAAACCTAAAGCTAAACCTAAATGAGCTAAGGAGAACTCAGGCTATTCCTTTCTTCCTACTTTCCTTGTTGAAGAAAAATAGCAAAATAGATGGGTATTTATACATATGCATCAATCCATGTGCCTTGAGTTGCAGCCAATCAGAGAGCAGAGGACTCAGTTCTGTTATGCATAGCTGAGGTGTCTTCATTTCGGCCAAGGAAAATTGTATGTGGACTATTGTTCCATGTACAGAGTTTTGTGCCCAGTTGATGTGTTCTTGCAGCTCTCAAAAATGCCCCTGCCGACCACTGATATTTGCTAATGGAACCCAAGATAAATCCCTGAGATGTGTGGGACATTGGGATGTGTGCCCTAGAAGCATTGGAATCCCCAAACTGTCCCTAAAGTGTGAAATAGATGGCTGGAACCCATGCCTTGATAGGTTGGAGCTTCAGAACTTCAATCTCGAGAGGTTCAGGCAACAGTTCGACAGGTTGAATGGGCTTCAGGTATGCATTCGACAGGTTCTCGACAGGTTCTAATAGGAGCTCGACAGGTTCATTCAACCATTCGACAGGATGCTGGATAGGTTCATTTTCAGCATCAGAACCTCTCGACAGGTTCTCGACAGGTTCAAACAACCATTCGATAGGTTGCAACAAGTTCAAACAACCATTCGATAGGTTGCAAAAAGTTCAAACAACCATTCGATAGGTTGCGACAAGTTCAATTTTAACACATAGCAGCTCGTGGAGTTCAAAACAACCCCTCGTGGAGTCTATTTTCAGTGCATAACATCTCTACAATTCACTCGTGGGGTTGCTTTTAGCTACATAACCACTCAAGTGCTTTAGTTCCAACAAAGAATAGCTTGTGTAGTTCATTTTAAGCTACATTTAAACACCTTGAGTGGCTGCACCAGCCCTCTAACATGCTCGAATTCTTCAAGTTTGCAGCTGTGCTGCTCATGGGCTTCCATCATCAGCTTGAGTAGATGATCTTCAACACTTAAAGTACTCGACTGCATTACTGTTGTAGCTGTAATATGCCACTTGAATTGCTCTGCAGTTGTTCGCATAGAATGCCTTGAGGTGCTGATTTGTTGCCGTCTTTCATCCAAGGTGTTGCCTTGCTACAAACACAAAATGTTGTATTACTGCATAGCACCTTGTTAACCTTTGAGCTTCACTACTCTCTCTCAGTAGGCCTTCAAGGCCCCCAAAGCATGCTAAAAAACCCCAATGGTGTGAACCACCATGGTGCCTTTTCAATAAATCCATCAGCTTCAGTGCTAAACACAAAATTCCTTCTCCTTGGCTTCAAAAGCATGGATTGCAGCATTAAGCTCTTATTTTGCTGTTATCTATAAAAACACACTTAAAAGACATTATTAGCATGCTTAAAGGTCCATCATAGGTCAATTTAAGGGGTAGAAAGTGGTATATTTCAGTGCTCAACAAGCTCCACACAAACGTGCAATGATCTCCATCTTCTAAGTCACTTACTTCACATTCACGATGGCGATTTGAGCTAGTGCGAAGCTACACTCCCTTCAAAACCCTCTTTTCCCTTTGATCGTAATGAAATCAGGATTTGGAATCTCTTGCAGATGCAAGGTGGAGTACAAATCTACCAAGTGGTGCGGAAAAATTTGAGAGGAGATCAACGGTTCGGATCTCACCCCAAGGGAAAACAAGAAGGGGATTGGGGGTTTTCTTCCTCTCACAGCTCTCCACAATTTTACAAATGGGTTTAGCATCCCTTTGTTTCCTTTTATACTAATGGGGACCTTATTGGGTGTTAGACCGGTACGCGTGAGTTGGTGTGTGGGTTTCTCATCAAGGGCCCAAATGAGGTCTAATCTCACTTGTGAACCCCATCTTTTACCATCGGTGCTCTCATGGGTCTCGAGTAGCTAATTACCCAACTAAATATGCCATTCCATAGCACCAATTGTATACTTCTAAAATAAAATAAAATATTAACCTCGCAGTGTGTGTCTTATGCCTTGCAACATGAACAAACACGCATACGCTCTACATAGGGTACAAGTTGGAATTTAATGTGCTGGGTGCGTACCTTCAATTATAACAAATAGGGTTTGAGTCCATGTTATCTAGGTTAAATATTTGACTCGAGTCAAATCAGTCAAAAGGTCACATTCTCGTCAAAGGTCAACGATTCAACATTTAGGAAAATTTCAGGTCGTTACAATAATACACACAGTACAGGTAGTATAATGATACAAAAATATAGTAAAACTAAGATCAAATACGAAATAAATCCAAAATCCCTGGCAACGGAGGCAAAAACTTGATCATTTTATTTCAAAACCTTGCAAGTGCACAAGTTTGCATGTACTAGGGCAAGTACAAGGGTATTGAACCATAGATATTTGTCATTTATCTCCTATTTAATTTCTATTTTATAAGAATTTTGTTGCATTATATTTCCTAAATTATTCTAAACCAAATAAAAGAAAAGTACATAGTTTTGGAAATAAGAAAGGAGAAGGCAAATTGGAACCCCTCTTGGATTCCAGATCCATAAATTATAAATCATATTTCTTTTCTATCGTGAATCTCTGTTACTCTCGCTCCTGGATACAAGCTCAGTCACTTCGTATAAGAAATAGGTAGATCTAATTGTGAGTTAGACAAACTTAATCGTCAAAGAACCATTGGACAAACCAACAAAACTATCCTACAAGGCCTAATCCGTCAGTGAGTATCCTATCTAGACTAACCCCAATCCCTACAAGGCCACTGTAATTAAACTAAATGAGATTGCAGCGTTACCATCACGTTCTCGATCTAGTCGTAGCCTCTAACATGCAATTGTACCATTAATGGAATTCATAAACAGAAAAAGAAATAGAAATTTATTTAAATACTTATCCAGAATTTACAAGAGATCCATCCCAAATCTTTAAGCACACATCGAATCAGAGACCTTTATCATCGCTAATGCAGGCTCTAATCGATGATTACATCCAATCTCCCTCCATCCTAGAACTATTCCTAATCGAAAACTACGAAAACTCACGTCAAAGCCCTCTAGAAAAGTTTTGGCGTGCGAGTTCCCCTAAAACCTAACCCTAGGGTCCTTATTTATAGATTACAAGGCCCTGGAACATTCTACATGACAAGTAATCTCAATAGATCATAAAAATCCTCCAAAGAAGATAAATCTAGAAAGGAATCTGCGCCGATTTTGAGTTATCAAGCCTATTTAAGAGAATCCCAGAGAACATTTCGGAGATAGAAGATATCCACGGCTGTGTAGACCTTGATTTTCACTCAGAAACTCTGTTGTGACTGGTCGAAAGTAATGCACCAACCGATCGGCTTTAAACTCCTTCTCCTAGTAGAAGACAATCCGTGGATCTTTAGTTCTCTTTAATTTAGTGACTGGTCAAATCAGGCCAGACCGGTCGAGAAATTCCTCTAAATTTTCTTTGTTCTTCTTGTTCTTTTTCTGACCGGTCGGCTAAGTCCTGACCGATCTCATCTTTAATTTCCTGAAGCTTTCAGCATTGTGACCGATCAAAACTGCTCGTCAACCGGTCCATTTGAGTCCTCTTTTCTTCCTCTGCTTCACTCCTCTGTTGTGTTGTTCTGACTGATCGAATTTGTATTTTCGACTAGTCCAATTGACTTTTAAAAGCATTCCTTTCATCTATTTCTCCTTGGACTCTTTCCGTTTGCTTGGGTTTCATTACTTTGCTCTTTTAATGATTTTAACATTTAACCCACTTTTACACCTCTTGCAACACAACATGAACTAAAAGCACACATTAGATGTTAAGTGAGGATTAATTAAGCCAGGATTTGGGGATAATTTATACAACTTTTGTGTCCGATCAAAACCTGGTCCATTGGATTGTGGGGGATCTTGAGGGACCATACTCGAATTACCATATAGACATCCTTGGGGCTTCTTGATAACTTAGACAGTAACGAAGCGAAACTAAGGCTGAAGGAGATTCTCAATGTGAATGAGTTAGATGTCCAAATCTAGCACAATTCTCTAGTAAGTTGGGCTAAGATAGGTATCGGTTTTATATGAAGATCATATTTTTGAAATGAAAATTTACTAAACTAAATCCATAGAAGAAGGTAAAACGTAAACCAAGGATAAAATAAAGAACAGATCATCATGTCTAATGAAACTACATTCCATCAGAAAGAATGAGGATTTCATTAAACCTATAGTTAGCACTAAAGTGTATAGAAAATAAAAATAAATCAAATAAATAAAAAGCTTTCTAATTTAGAAAAAAAAAATTATCAAAATTGAAGACGAATCTTGAAACTAGTAAACCCCAAAAATTAAAATTTCTAAAGCATAAAAAAAATCCCTACATATCAAATAGAAACTTACAATCGGAGAATGAGGCGGGTACGAGGGTTGTCACTGGATCGCTTCTTTCAAATCTAATCTCTGAACGAGTTAGCCCTCTTTGAATGAGGAAGTGAGGGGGTTGTTAATGTAACGGCCTGAAATTTCCTAACACAAACACGCCTAATTAGGTATTTGTGTCTGACAAGGTATATGCCACACGCCTTAGTATTTTGAACCATTTCTTTTATTCACTTCGGCATGTGTATAGTTGTTGTGGTTCTATGATTTTTTGTAAATCTGGAATACAGGAAAGAATGGAATAAATAGGTTTAAAATGATCAAACAATCCATGGATTGTTTCGGCAAAAAGGAAATAGCTGAATGAATTAGCTCGAGTGAATTATACCATAATTCACTCGAGCGATTTTTTGGCTAGCCCTTTGTAAATTGGTTTTCACTCGAGCGACCCTTACACTTTATATGGGCTGAATGCCCATTCCTCTCCATTTGCTTTTCGAAATCGTTGGAAGAAGAAGCCCTAGCTCCGTTCCTCTTTTTCTCCTTCAGAAACCATAACCTCTGATCTCCATCTCAACTTCTTCTTCACTCAAGGAGATCCGTGGTCTATGGTATACCCCAAGAAACATTGATCTTGGACATCGTTACAATCAAAGAGAGAGTGAGATTGAATCATCGAAGGAACGAGGAGTTAGACGCCGATACCCTTCGATACCGGACATCGTGAACACCACATGCATCGATAGAGAAGGTAAGATTTATATTTTGATAGTGAGGAATAAGTTTAGATTCTATTTGTGGGTGATTTGGGATTTTATGCCAGGATTTAGGGGAGATCGGATTGAGGAAGAAGAGTCCCAACCGCATGCAAATCGCATGAGTTCGCTCGAGCAAGATGCTAATTCGGTTGAGTGAGACCCCTTCGAAGTTAAGGGAAATTCACACTGTGAAATTCACTCGAGCAAATTTTCCTCAGAAATCAGGCCAAAAAGTTTGGGTCAAACTCGCTCGAGCAAGTTTGAATGTACCACATGGAATTGACAAATCGCTCAAGAAATTGCTCAAGCAATTGTGCAGTCTTGGTTGCCTTCAGTTTCGTTTAGTGAAACCTAAGAAACTTCGACTCATTTTTACCCTTCAGTTATTGATACAAAGTTTATGAAATAATGTGATATAGATTGAGAACTGAAGGTCGTCAATAGGAGCCTTTGCATTGCTTTCGTGTGACTTTGAAATCGAGGTAGGGACAACTCAATGCACAGTTACATGCCGATTTTTGAATTATAGATTCATGTGAGGTAATTAGATTGGATTTGATCATGGAAAATTCGAACTGTGAACTCTCCTGATTTTCAAACTTAGAATTTGAATATGAATTTGAACTTCGAATCCGAATTCTGAAATTAGAACATCAAATTTTGTATATGACCTTTGAATCTGAACTTCAAAAATGAACTCTGAATGTGACTTTGAATATGAACTTTGTGCATTGCATCGAATCCGAATTTTGTATGAGAACTTTAAATCCGTAAATTCTAAATGCCCTAGCTATACATTATGAACAATGACACCTACTATGTATTAGAATCTGCATGTTGATTTAAGGTTCATGTGAACGAATCCCCCAAATTTTGTTTTGTGTATTGTTTTGGCAAGAAAACCACATATTGTGAAAAAAAGACTGTTCATTGAACGACGATGGTCAAGGGGGTTCCCATCGGAGAATCAGCTCAATAACGCCTATATGCACGTTGGAGTTTCTTAAGTTAAAAGCTGCATATATGCACATTGGAGTTTCTTAAGTCATTCATTATGTAAGAAGTTGCATGTAAATGAGAAAACTAGTAAGTGAATCGGAGACGCGAACTTTCAGATTTGACACTATTGAATCATGTGTGAAACCTCACTATAGACCGTATGACTTTGAGTTTAAGATGTTGCAAACTTTGTTTTCATATGAACTTGTTTTTGAAATTTGACTCTGTCTTTGACATGAAAATGCTTCTAAAATCAGTTTCCATTTTCTGATATGAAAAATGCTTTTGGATTTCAGCCTCTGTTTTGATCTGAAATGTCTTCTGATTAATTATCATTGAATCTATGCTTCGTTATGATAAAATGTAATTAATATTGACCTTTTCTCTACCGAGCTTAGACTGTCAGCTCATCCCGACATCATATGTCACAGGCGTAGATACTGAACAGGATTCCGAGCTTGAGGATGATCCTGATTATGTGTCGGAAGAAGATCTTCCGCCAGAGGATTTCTATTCGTAGTCCATTGGTTTTGGTGTAGTGTGGACCTTGGTACTTGAGACTTGACACATTTTCATCAATTATCACTGAATATATTTCTTTTGTAGATTATACCACTGTTTAGGTGATGGTCGGCCGTCACCAATGATTTATTTTGGTTTTGGTTATGCTCTGTATATATAGGAATCTTAGTTTATCACCATATGATATTTGTGTCTTTGATTTTCGTACTTCTGCATAAGAAATCTACATTACTTTGATTTTCAGACAGTCTGATTTTCCCTAGAAATCTGTGCGATAAAATCGGGTCTTCACAGTTGGTATCAGAGAGTGGTACTAGATTCCGTGTACAGTATCAGAGCGGGTCAACTGTGACACCAAATGTCACAGTTGATAGCAGAGCTATGGCTTTAGATTCAGATTCCGTAGGACATTGGGCTTGATCATTTCGTGATCAGTACTGATTGGGACTTTTGTTCAATCATGACAGATCAGTATGGCCCCACACGGCAGACCGAGAATGGCCCGCAACAGAAGCACACCAAGTGTTGGAGGAACATCAAATGGGGAAAGAATCACCACAGGTTCCAACATTGTTCCCTTGAGATGAGGGAGCAATGCCAATGATGCCTCCCTAGGAGAAGGAATCAACAATGGGCTGACTGGGCAACTGTTAGAGACGATGGTCAATACGATGGCCCAACTTGCAGCAAGACATCCACCTTCGGGATTCCAAGAGTTCAGGAGAATGAATCCTCCAAGCTTCACGGTCAAGCTGATCCGCTTGAAGAGGAAGAATGGTTGAATCAGATGGAAAAGCTTCTTCGTGTGACTCTAAGCACCGAAGAAGAAAAGGTTAATTGGGCTGCCTTTCAACTGACAAGAGTAATAGACTCTTGGTGGAAGTCTGTGGAAAGGACCAAGGTATAAGAGGCACCGAATGCCCCCTGGACCTAGGCTCGGTTTGTTGAAGAATTTAATGAACAATACTTCTCGGATGCAGTCAGAGAGCAGTGGGAAGTTAGATTTCTGGCATTAGAGCAAGGAGGAATGTCCGTGTGCGAATATGAGGTTGAGTTCACCAGGCTATCCCGATTCACACCCCAACATATTACCATGAAATTAATGAAGGCCAAGAAATTTGAGCGAGGCTTGAGACCTAATATTAAGGAGAGACTCTCATTGTTTAGACTGAATACCTATGAAGAGGTCATGGAATTGGCCATTATCGTAGAGGAGGATATTGAGAAGATGCATCAAAGGAGAGAACAACAAAATAAGAGTAGGGCAAGTCGGGCTCAGTCATACGCCCACGAGCAGGCAAGTAAGAGACCAAAGTTATTGATGTCAGCACTCTGACAGCCTACTCAACTGACCTATTCGAGACCACTGATGCCTTCACCTATAAGACCCGTCCCTCCTTCGAACCCTACCATGAAGTAGCATAAGACAGAGGAGTGTAAGTGGATTATGGGTGCATGCTTCATGTGCGGCATGCAAGGACATATGATAAGAGACTGCCCTAAGGTGAATAAGGAACAGACGACTTCCACACCTACTCAGAGGACCTTCCGACCCATAGTTCAGGGTCGCACCTTTTCCATCTCGGCACACGACGCCCAAGCGACAGCGAAGTTATCCAAGGTATAATTTCATTTTAATCGTCGAATTATTACCTTATTCTCAATCAACGGGTACCTTGGAATTTGTTTTCGATTTTGAAACTTCATAAATTTCACAACACCATCACTTAACTAAATTACATACATAAAATTTAGGTACTTTGCACATGTACCAGTGTAGTGACATTTTTCAGCACAAGGCACGAGTTTTGAGAGACCCAGGATCGATGCATTCCTTTTTTATGTCTCAATTGGCGGCTGAATTGAGTATCACTCGAAAACCCTTAGACATCATTCTAGCGGTGTCAGTCCCAACAGGAAATTCAGTAGTTACCAACACCAGTTGTCGATCAATAGTCGTCCCGATTGAGAACCATGACACAATGGTTGATCTGATCATTTTGGACATACAAGGATTCGATGTAATCCTTGGCATGGATTTGCTAGCAACCTACCATGCAAGCGTGGACTGCCTTCAAAAAGTGATTACATTTCGCCCTCCAAAAGGAAAACCTTTCCAATTCTATGGCATCAAGTCAAGCATAGCGCCTTTCATATCAGCTATCCGAGCCACGCGATTACTCTAACAAGGGTTTCAAGGATACCTTGCTTTTAAAGAAGGTCAACGCCATGAGAAGATTAATATCACTGACATCCCCATTGCATTTGAGTTTTTGGAGGTGTTTCCTAATGACTTATCGGGATTACCACCGGATCGAGAAGTCGAGTCTTTGATTGATCTGGCTCCAGGCACCGAGCTGGTATCAAAGGTACTATACTGTATGGCATTGACAGAATTGAAAGAACTCAAAGAGCAGTTGCAAGAACTCTTAGATAAGGGATTCATTAGGCTAAGTGTTTCTCCATGGGGAGCACCTATCCTATTCGTTAAGAAGAAGGTTGTTTCTAAGCGGCTTTGCATTGATTATCGTCAATTTAACAAGTTGATGATCAAGAACCGCTATCTACTTCCTCGTATTGATGACCACTTTGATCAGCTCCAAGGAGGAAATTTTTTCTCAAAGATCGACTTGAGGTCAAGCTACCATCAATTGAAGAACAAAGTCGAGGACATTCTGAAAACCTCCTTCCGCATAAGATTTGGTCACTACGAGTTTCTGGTGATGGCATTTAGGTTGACGAACATGCCAACGCCATTTATGGATCTGATGAACAAAGTGTTCAAACCACATCTTGTCAGATGTGTGGTTGTTTTCGTAGATGACATCCTCATCTATTTGATGACAAGAGAGGAGTACGAGTAACATTTGCGTATCGCCCTCCAGACGCTTCGTGATCATCAGTTGTATGCAAAGCTAAGAAAATGTGAGTTCTGGCTAGAACAAGTTAGCTTTTTGGGGCATGTCATTTCGTAGGCAGGCATAACCATAGACTCAGCTAAGATTGAGGCTGTTGTGAAATAGGAACAACCATAGACGGTGACAGAAGTGTGAAGCTTCTGGATTTGGCTGGGAAATAAGGATTCTCCAAAATTTCAGGACCACTCACTTAGCTCATGAGAAATAAAGCCAAGTTTGAATGGATCGAACTGTGTAAACAGAGATTTCAAGAGATCAAGAAGAGGTTAACCTCTACACCAGTGCTTGCCATATCATCAGGCAGTGGAGGTTTTATGGTGTTCAGTGATGCATCACACAACGGATTGGGTTGTGTGCTTAACCAAAGTGAGCAGCTTATCGCTTACGGTTCACGATAGTTCAAAGACCATGAGAAGAATTATCCAACTCATAATATCAAACTGGCAGCAACCTGAAGATCTAGAGGCATTACCTCTACGGTGAGACATTTGAAATATTCACCGATCATAAGAGCCTCAAGTATCTTTTCACGCAGAAAGATTTGAACGTAAGACAGAGAAGATGGATGGAATTTCTTAAAGATTACAATTGTTTCATTCAATACCACCCTAGAAAGGCCAATGTTGTAGCAGACGCTCTGAGTCAAAAGTCCTCTGCTCAATTGTCACATCTTATCACAAGACTACACAAATGAGGTTTGCTTGAAGATATGGCCTTATGCAACACAAGGTTCAATGCTAAGGATTCTGGAGCCTTGATGACTAACATTATTATTCGATCAACACTCTTCAAAAATATCTGCAATCTACAAATGATCGATGAGGACCTCATGGCCATCACACTGGATGTGATTTGTGGGAATCGACACGATTTCTCCATCAGGGAGGACAGATCATTGTTAATCAGAGGCCGAATGTGCGGACCGACCAACACCAATATTTGACACACAATCCTAGAGGAAGCTCACAATTCAAAGTATGTCATCACCCTGGGAGTACCAAGATGTACCAGGATCTGAAAAAGAACTTCTGTTGGAGAGGTTTGAAGAAAGAGGTCATAGAGTACGTATCGAAATGCCTTATTTGTCAACAAGTGAAAGTAGACCATCAAAACCCTTCGGGTTTATTACAGCCGTTACCGATACCGGAGTGAAAATGGGAAACCATATCCATGGACTTCATTCTAGGACTGCTGAGAACAGTGAAAGGGCAGAATGCCATCTGGGTGATCGTTGATCGACTAACCAAATCCGCCCACTTCCTACCATATAGTACAAGGTATACAGCCAATAAGCTTGCAAAGTTGTACCTCAAGGAGATTATTAGACTGCATGGTATACCTGCCAACATCATTTCAGATAGAAACCCATTGTACACCTTACAATTTTGGCAACGTTTCCAAGAAGGAATGGGTTTCAGGCTAGATTTCAATTCGACATTTCACCCTCAGACCGATGGGCAAACCGAAAGGGCGAACTAGATAATTAAAGACATGCTTCGGGCATGTATACTTGACTTCCAAGGATCATGGGGCAAGCACTTACCCCTGATTAAATTTGCTTATAATAATAGCTAGTAGGCGAGCATCGAAATTGTCCCGTTCGAAGCATTGTACGATCGAAGATGCAAGTCTCCGGTCAATTGGGAGGAAATCGGAGAGAGGCTCTTATTAGGTCCAGAGATCATCGAAAGCACGACCGAAACAATTCATTTCATCCATGAGAAGTTGAGCATCATACAAAGCCGACAAAAGAGCTATGCCGACCTCAAAAGGACAAATTTTAAGTTTCATGTAAACTTGATTAAGATTAATTACCTTATTCCCTGTTGTCTATGTGAAATACTGACATCACACACTCTTCTCAGAATGGAGACCATGTTTTCATCAAGATTTCGTCAATTAAAGGTGTGATGCATTTCGCAAGGCGTGGGAAGCTAAGTCCATGCTATGTTGGACCTTTCGAGATATTGGGTTGGGTCGGCGAAGTGGTATATCGGATTGCTTTGTCGCTGCAACTATTGAGGATGCACAATATATTCCACGTATCAATGTTGCGAAAGTATATGAAGGATCCAACTCACGTCTTGGACTACCAACCCATTGAACTCCAAGAGGATCTGACCGTAGCGAAAGAACTGATACAGATTTTGGACCGTAAGGAGTATACCTTGCGAACCAAGCAGATTCCACTTGTGCTCGTGAGGTGGCGGAACCACTCAGCAGAAGAGCCCACCTGTGAAAGTGAAGCGGATATACGTGATGCATATTCACACCTTTTCGAATAAGGCACGAGACTTTGAGAGAAAAAAAAATTTCAGCAGGAATATAAAATTGTGGGGATGATGTAAATTGATGGGCAACTTAAATCGTAGATCATAATGGATGCCTTGGTTAATGGCTAACCTTGCTAGGGATGTTTTCAAAATTTTGTTTATGGTTGTTAGAAATTCTAGAACCTTACACCAATTAATTATGAATGTACTCTTCCAATTTGTTATGGGTACATTCTATTAGTTGTGGAAGTGTTTTATTAATCGTTACATGTTTGAAGGATTATCGATTTTGGATATTGGGTGAATTGGATGAACGGGTCGCGAAATAAACCAACGACACATATAGTCACGTAGTGAATTTTTTAGTACGAAAATTCCTTTAAGGAGGAGAGAATTGTGCAACCGTGGATCTTATCGATCCGTCGCGACGATGCACTCTTACGAAAAATATAATCGCCACCCGGAGCTTTTGGTATCCCGAGAAACCCAAATCAATATTGAAAGCACCGAAGTGTCAAATATGACTCTGATTTACCGATCCACTCTAAAGGCTCTTGGATAGGGGCTTCGGTTATCAATCAGAAAGGTGTTAGGCACCCGATTGACCCACTCATAAGCGGTCTCTACTATGGCCGGGTCTATGTGTGGCTGGTTTATTATATATATATATATATATATATAAGAGAAACAAAAATGAGCGACACTTCCCCTTGCCCGAAAAGACACCGATGCTATTGAGCCCTTCCTGCTTGCCGAAATTTTGGCAGCATAACGGCTCAATTCTAGGATAAAGAAAAAGCAAAGAAGGTAGAGGAATAGAGGGGAGAGTCGGAGTTCTCTGGCCCTTGTAGCACAGTCGTGGGCCTTCGCCTAGCTACGTTCCGATGAGCTTCCGATAGCAAAAGGGTAGTGGAATGGGTTTGAATCTCTAAGGCTTGGTAGCTAAGAGGTGAGAGAAGAAGGCTAGGGACCAACTCTAGCTAGATCTCAAAGATTTATTGTGGAAAATGAGGTTTTAAGGACAAAACTCAGTTCTAGAATTTTGATGGTTTAGTGCTCAAAAGGGGAAGAAGGAGATCTGTAATATTTTTTGCTTTTGAAATATTTTCAAGCCTCTAAGCAAGGGGGGGTGGCTCTCTATTTATAGAGGAAGGGTAGATTAGAGGGATGCTTAAGTCCTAATGGGTTTAGCAATTAGGTAATCCTAGATCTAAGGTTTTTGGGTTTTTCAAGGATGTAGAAAGGTGTGAATTGGGTTTTAATGGTAGATGATAGGGGTGGGGCTCTAAGTGGAAAAAGGGTTAAAAAGACGGTTAGTGGGGGTGCAACAATCCCAATAAAACCAACCCCAATGGATGGGGTGGTCAACAAGTCAAACCCCAAATTTAAATTTTGATCAAAATCCCAAAAATCACTGTTCATAAGCCTAGCGTATGTATTACCGACGCTAGGTATAGGAACAGCGTTTCTGAGAGCCCTAGAGGTTCAAAACCTGCCGTGGGGGCCCACAGAAGTCAGATTTTTTCCTAGCATATCTAATACATATGCTAGGCCAAAACCTGCCAAAATTGGCCTAGCGTATGTAGTACATACGCTAGGCAAAATTCCTGCATTTTTGCCCGATTTTCAAATCATCATAACTTTTGATATACAACTCAGATTGAGGCGATTCTTGGCTTGTTGGAAATCTGGGAACCTCTACTTTTCAATGAGATAGGTCTTAGCTCTAGTATAGGTCTATATAAATTTTGGCACTCTTTTTTCTAACCACTATTCAGGAGGGTTTGAGACTGGTTCAGAAAAGGTTTTAATGAGTCTGAGAAGGTTAGGGTTGATTCCTAAGAGTTTGGGAAGAGTTTAGGGAATGCTTTTAGAAGCTCGGGAGTGTGCACTTCTTGAAGTATGTGTCGATCAAGCCTTAGGCCAAATTTTGGTGTCTACAAATGCTCCTCTTTGGTATCCGATCATTAATGATCTAATGCCAAAGAAAGAGACATCTAAAGAGGCCCAAGACAATGCTATTGGGTCCGCTTTACTCAAAACGAACTTCAAATATCAAAATGGAAAGAAACATAGAGAGTGACGTAAGCCCATTACATTGGGAAAACGTCCATCACTCGAAAAGGAGAGAAACAGAAGCCCATATCATTGAGAAAATGTTCGTTCCTTATGACTATCAGTCCCCAAGCGCTTAGCGACATTATTGGGCATAACCGAGATGGTGACATGATTGATGATGTTTGATGTTCAAGTTTCATTCTAAATAAAATAGCCCCGCGAGTGAGAGGGTGATCGACCTATACTCAAAGATTAGCGTAAAGCAATGATGCGATGATCCACAGTTTGCGTCCAATCGCATGAGGCATTGATTGCCCTATTTTATTGGCCACGAGTGCCCCTATGCGAGGTAGGATTTCAGAGCTTTGGGTGAACCCAACAATCTCAAGGATAATTTAGCACCACTAGCCAAGCGGAGCAAATATTGATGTCGCAACGTATTTTGGGAGTGTGTGCCATTTTTTTAGAATGTGCCCTAGATCAACATGACCTTAGAGCACCTAACTTCAAATAATATTGAACAGATCTAGCCAAAATTGGGTATCTATAGAAAGAGACACCTAATCCTAGTCTCTGCCAATAATGATCTTATAAATCATTTAATTATGCATAAACATGCAACCATTATAGGCGATAAGCAACAAAGGCGATGGAAGTCCCCACCCAGATCCCGTCCGAGTATAATTTATAGAAACAAATGACCATCCTACGGATATCCAGACACAGGGCGCCTATCTAAGAGAAACCGTGTCAATGCAGGTTTTAAGCCTGCGAAAAAAATAAGGGAAATGAACCCTTCTGCATGCATGTTTGTACATAGTTGATCGATATGTAGTTTCATTTTCAATAGGTTTGTCTCAACCAATGATTGACCTTTTTCTGAGGAATATGAAGCTTAAGACACTAAAGTTCACATGAATCCAAAGACGGAGCGCTTAGCTCGAAGATTTAGTAGTGGAATCAACCTGATTGAAATATTAATTATTTGATCGAGATTGACACTGTTGCTCCTACTTTAAAGTAGGATCCAAAGATCCAAGGTGAACCTTGGAGTTAGAACATTAATTTAGCACAGTTGCATTGTCGATAAAATATTGATATTTTACCGCATTGAAGCACATATGTGCGTAACTATGCATATAAAAAGTACAATTAAAACATAGATATCTTTTTTTTCTTTTTCAAAATGATTTTCTTTCCAAATTTATTTTTTTTAGACCGGAAGTCGGTGGTGAGATGTTTCATCTTATTTCTCCATCACTGAGAGGTTGCCTGCTTCGAGGCTTTAGACCATTTAATGTTCCTGTACATTTTTGAGAAGGCGTCAGTCCCTTTTTTGTTTATATAGGTAACAATATGCATCCTAATCAACAGAAGGAGACGCAAACATTTACCTACACATTTTTAATTTTCAAGATTTATATATTTTTGAATTTTTGTTCTTTTTCTTCATTTTTAAGATGGAAGTACGATGTTGTAAATATGTACATGGATATATATATATATATATATATATATTTGGATTTTTAGATTTTTCCTGAGGATTTTAGTTTTATTTTCTTTTGTTCTTTTCTGCTTTTCTGTAAGGGTAAAGAATTGGGTACCACACCGATTATCTTTTTGAGATGTGGTGCGAGTAAAGTGTAAAGATGAAAATGGAAAAGGAAAATCTATGATCTTTTTTTAGTTTTTTTTATATGTATGAAAGTAGAAAAGGGAAATCTAATATCTTTTTTTGGTTTTCTTTATATGTATAAAAATGGAAAAGGAAAATCTATTATCTTATATAAGTATCTTTTCTTCTATCCTCTTTTTTGTTTTACCTTAAACGTGAGATTAAAGCAACGGTTCCCATTTTGAGCATAGTCGAACCCGTTCATGGTCGGACCTAAGTGAGGTTTGGAATCCTTGCCAGGAACATTCATTCCTTTGGACTGAATCAGCCTTTACCTTTACCTCGAGTCATGCGTCCGACGGTGCAGTCTGAAGGATCTACCTGATTAAGACCTGATTTGAATAAACATGAGCGGCCCAATTGGCAACCAGATAATCGAGAATGTAACCAAGGGAGTAACTGAATATTTTCTTCTTTCTCTTTTTCTCTTTTACTCACAGTGCCCAAGAAAGATTTTCGCCGTGTCCCTTGTCACCCTCTTTTTTACCCGTAATGCTCTTTCTGGTTCTCACTATGTCCATGGCTATGCATTTTATCTCAAGTGCCTTTTCAGGTTTTCACCTAATCCATACAAGCTCACTCTTTTTACCCATAGCGCTGATTTGCTTACTTATGTGTGTATCTAATTAAGTCTTAACCTATTACAAGTGCATATTGAAAATTGTAGAGCTAGTATAGGTTCGTTCCCACGAAGAAGTATTTATCTAATCTTTATTTCTATTTATATTTCAAAGTTTATATTTATCGTTTAAGGTCCTAAACTACTTGAGAAATATGAATAAAGAATGGGTTGTTAATCTAAAGTGTATAAAATAAATCCTAATCCTCCTTCAAATTGAGGTCATCAATCCCAATCTTCAGCCATCGGATATTTATAAAAATAAATAGTACCGTTACACCGTATTGCAGTCTTCTAGAATTTGGGCATCAATCAAAAACTAAAATTCTTTAACACAGATTTAATCTAATCAATAATTTCTTAAAATCTGGGCGTCAATCAAATTCGAGAAAATTGAAGATAGAAAAGTAAAAACCATTACACTAATCTGCAAATTCCAACCTCAGTCGTTAATTCAAATTAAAACTTGAATATGTTTATAAAGTAGTAAATAAAGCAAATAAAATCTAAACTAGAAAGCAAAGTAAATATATCTTTCACCCCTCAGCCGCAGTCGTCAATTGCTTCTGAGAAACTAGGATATCTACACTAATCTTTAGCACCCAATAGCAATCGTCAATTTCTCTTGAGAAACCTTGGATATCTAATCTACAAAACAATAAAAATCTACTCTAATGATCAAAAGAAAGCCCAACCTCAGTTGTCAATTGATGCTGAGAATTTCTTTGATGGTTTATTCCTACGCCAGGCTCTCTTATTTATAGTTCATCAGGAGTCGATTTACAAAGTTCTAATAAAGAAAACTACTAAAGTAAAATTATCATAATGTAACTCTAATTCCTAATTTTATTCTTCCTTGCTTTCAAATCGTAGATGTGCTTCTAGAGTGTTCTCTGATTTTCAGCAACAGAGTCCTTTTAAGAGTATTTTTCGTCAGTCTCTCAGATCCATGGTTGGTCATAATTCTAATTATAGAAGAATTCTAAAAATATGCATGGCGGTATATCTTCTCTCGTTTAGCAGCAGTAGAAAGCTTCTATTTTTGAGAAATCATAAATTACGATTTCTTCTATCTGTTCTTTTTGGAAAATTGTAAATCTCAATTTTCTATTTTCAGTAGGCTTCCAGCTAATGATTCTTCATTACGATTCTTTGTTTTCTCTTGCATCATCTTTACTTAATACGACTTTTCTTTAGAGAATCATAAATTATGATTTTCTCACTTCTCAGGATATTATTTTTCACAATCATAAAACACGATTCTTCATTTCTTTTTAGGCGAAGATTTATATTTTACGCTCATTCGTCTTTTTACTGCTTTTCAAGTTCATTTTGATAAAGATTAACACTTTAACTCTATTTTATTATTCTTCCTTAATATCTGCACATCATTAACTTGTTAGTAGCAAATTAAGTTCTAGCAACACAAAGTTAAGAGTGATAAAATGATAAATTATATGACTGATCACACCCCCAAACTTATGTTTTGCTAGTCCCTAGCAAATAAGGAAACATAAAATATCTAAAACTATGAATTTAAATGCCACTTTCGTAGGGAGCACGATTGCATTTAGCAGATACAATAAGCCTTTAAACCCCTAGGTGATCCTTAGTGGAGGAGTTATAGTCTTCTGAAGGTTTTCAGTAAAGTTACCTACAAACTTCAAAATATATTTTTATATTTTTCAGGAATTTTCAAAATAATTTTTAGAAATTAATCATCATATGTTTGCTATGATTTTCAAAAATTCTAAATCTTTCACCTTTACTTTCCATCACAGTAATTATCCTTGATCAGAACTCAACAATTTCAATTCTATACAGCATGGAGTGTATGCGTATCAATAAAAAGTTTATTCATCATAGATTTTTCTAAACTGTAGATTTAGAAAATATTTTCATCTAAACTCTCACTATTGGCATACTCTCAAAAGGATATCAAAATTTTGGATTCTCACATATAATATGTACATGATAAATTCAAAGGACAATAAGAAGGTAAATCTCATGGAATGGATAATCAATTCTGATCATATGACTTTTTTTTCATTCATAGTATCTATTTCGTACATCTCTACTAGACTGATACTTTTATAAATTATAAATCGCAAAGGTCTTTTCTTCGGCTTGTAATGGGGCTTTGGGTTAAAAGGTTTCAAAGAAAGGCAAATAGGGTTTAAAAGTTTATGAGAATTTAGTTCTTCCTCCTTCTCTATCTTCTTTCCTTCTTTTCTATTTAAGTAAGTATCCAAAAAGTTGGATGACTTCTTCTCATTTTTCTTTTATTTTCTTATATAAATCTCATTTTCATAGAATCGTATTTTACGATTTCTCTTTTAAAACTCTTTTAAATCATCTTTTTACGATTTTTCTCTTCTGTTCTCATATTTTTCTTGTATTTTTTTCTCAGTTGTACCCTTTTCAGCTGATCCTTTATCTGTTCTTGCTCATATTCCTTCCACTCCCTCTTCTTTCCTTCTTTTATATTCTATACTCTCAAACATTATAAGGGTTAAAGGTAGAAAGCTTTGGATAGTACATATAGTTAAAGGTTTATAGAATTTTGGTACAAAGAAATTTGATTTTAGGCTTCTAATATGGGTTCAAAGGATAAAACCTTTTCTGAGATTTTGGCTTTTTGGCTCTAGTGTAACAAAAGATGGCCTTTAATCATTTTCACGATTTACTAGTATAGATGTCTTCTTGTTTTGATGTATTTAACAGATAGTTCTAAAGAAACAAATCATCATAATTACAAAATATCTTGATTCTAAGTTTAGCAATATGAGATTTCTTAGTAAAAGTTCAAGGAAATTTTAAGCTTGAAAATAAAAGTAGTATCTCTCAGAATATAAAGAGGATGTATTAGCTAAAGATCTCACTAGTTTTATAATTTTAAAACTATAATCCAAATTTTACAGTTTAAATTAATCATATAGTTTCAAACATTCATTAGATACAGTGTTCAAAGGTGCTATTCATGAATTGCAACTGTCTTATTTTGATTGTTGAACTTTTGCTACGATGGATTGTAAAGTTTAATAGATTCACAATTTTTTCTATCATACTTTGCATATATTGATTAACTCTAGACTAAAATTACTAATTTTCTAACTAAAAGTAGAGAAATTAAAA
Source organism: Chloranthus sessilifolius (assembly GCA_021018995.1). NCBI lineage: Eukaryota > Viridiplantae > Streptophyta > Magnoliopsida > Chloranthales > Chloranthaceae > Chloranthus > Chloranthus sessilifolius. The sequence continues at coordinate 16,750,224 of CM037595.1, read as the reverse complement.
AAATTTCTAATAATAAAAGCAAATAAAAAATATTACTTACTAATATATTAAGATTTGTATATCCCCTCAAACTTAAATAGGATAATGTCCTCATTGTACAAAACAAGGGACATAGCAAAAATTTAACAAAATTATCAAACCTGTGAGGTTTATGAAGTACTGTAAATTTTACTCACTCGGCGATGATGGGTATGATACAAGGGTTGTTGTAGGTGGTGCTGGTGCTGGCAAGGCTAGTAATAAATAGGAGCTACTTATCTGATCTTTCACAGAGTCGAACAAAATTATTGTCGAACAGTCCTGTTCTGATTGTGGGCACTATTGTAATCCTAAATTTACGGTTTCAGTTAGTGCTGCCACTTATCGTTCCCTCAACTGACCCTCAACTGTTTCTTTCTTTTTCAATTTTTCCTCCAGCATTGCAATCACAAATATTTAAATTCTATTTCATCTTTCAACTTTTCAGCTTCAGTGCGTAGTCCTGTTACTATCTTCCAGAACTTGCTTATGATTGAATCATGTTTTTCTTTTTGTTTTGCATAAGTTAGGACTAATGAATCCCTGTCATCTTGAACCTTCTGTAATTTTCCTTCAGTCACTATTAGCATGTGATTTTTCTCATGTAATTGAGCTTTTAAAACCTCTTTAGCCTCCTTGTGGGCTTTCTCTCTTGCGGTTTCTCTAAAATGTGAGTCTTCCATGAATTGCCCAACTTGTTCCATCAAATTTGCTAATTTCTCTTCATACGCCTTCTTTTCTCCTTCCCGTGCTTGTTGGTATTATCTATGCCTCCTATTCTCTTCTTGGAGTTGCACAACTTAGTCTTGGAGTGCTATAGTAGCCTCCTGAACTTTCTTGGTTGTTTCGGCCATCCATTGTGCATGGCGTTCTCTTACGGCCTTTCATTTTAGATTTGCTATCAACTCCTGGCATTCTTGTGCATTAGGCATAATATCTCGGACTCTGTTTTTAAACATCTTGATTTCTTCTATTATCCTTCTCACAACACTTGGTAATTGGGCAATAGTAATTTTCCATTGCTCTACTTCTTTTAATCTTCTGTCTAGGTCAGATTGTTCAATCATTGGAACTACTGAAGTAGTAGCTGGAGGAGACATTTCCTGATATAATAACGCACTGAAGCTCTCCCTTGTGGCTTCGAGATGTAGTCTTGTACCTACAGTTTGAGATATCTGAATCTGCTCCGGTGCTGGGATTGTAGGTACTGTGATGTTGGTTATAGGATCAACAAGGAGTGGGACTTCAGCTCCCTGACTTGCTCCTATTACTTCAGACACAAGAGGTTGAATTGATAATATTTCTGGTGGGGCAATCAGTTGAAGACTTACAGGAACTTGGCTAGAAGTAGTCATTTCAACATCATGTTGTTCTACTGGTGCAAGAAATCCCTCTGCTACTTCGCTAATTGGATTCACTGCTTTTGCTTCAATGGAAGTTGGTTCAATTTCATGGAGCATAAAAGGCCCCGTTGGTGAATCCAGAGCTGAGTCCTATAGACTAGCTTGATCTGTGGCAGGTTCTGGTGCTACCGGGAGTTCTTGCTCAGCTGCTTTCTCTGATACTTGAGAGCCAATTTCTGTGCTCTCATGAGGTTGAGTAAAAGTACTCACTACCTCTTCTGTAGTTGCTTCTTGTTGGACGAAAATACCAGTTAAGAGCCTTATGGTGGGTCCTGTTCTTCAAGAACTTGGGTGGTCTCCGGTGTAGATGGGACCTCCTCCGTCTGTGCTGAAATGGGAACTTTCTTTTTATTTGTGGCACATAAAGTTCTCCGATAAGCCTTAGTTGTGAGGCTCTCATCACTTCTCGGTAGGGATTTCTCTTTTGGATCAATTTTATATCCCACATTCATCAATAAATTCGTAATCAAACCACCAAAGGGAAGACATAGTTTTTTTTATTGATACTTCTTTAGGTTCAATTTCTCTCTCTTGGGGTTCATTACCTCCAGAAGGTAAGAAGGGACATCAAATCAGTAGCAATTAGCCATAAGATATAAGGCTTTCATAAAAAACGGTTGTTTGCTGAGTTCCGTGGCCCATAGGATGGATGGTCTTATGAATTAAAACATTGAGGAAATGAAGGGATAAACTCTGTTCTTCCAAATTCGTTTGCAAGAAAAATGATTTATCTTTTAGGGGTTTGCCTAGTATTTTTTTGGCCATTTGAACAAAATCCGAAAGGGTCACGGGTGGTTCTCTAAGTACATTTGCTTCTAGCGTGTCAAAGGACACTTCAGGTCTTTCAAAGGGTGCATTCATCACTCCCACAACCATTGTGTGACAGCCCGAATTTCGGCATCCCGAAATCCATGCCATCTGCACGACCTCCAAGGCCGTGCCTTAAATTCATATCATAACTCGTCGATATATACAGCCAAACTGTAATTTAAGCACATGCGACTACTCTAAATCGAAATAAAAGACAATATAGTTGATCTCGCAAGGCTGTCCTTGTCCCATGCCAATTCATGGACATAAGAACTTACCCAAAAGTTTAATTGAAATTATTCATCCTAGACGTCTTATCAAGAGGCAGAAATTTAAAACACTCTAAATAAAGAGGCTCGATATACCAGCCATACATAGTATTCTCTCAACTCACTCTCTGAGTATGCAGCGGGTTTCCTAGAAGAATTCCTCAGGAGGAGGTTCTGACTCTTCTGTGGGCACGGACACCGATGCCCTTGGATTAACTTCACCCGAAGTCCTTGCTGCCGCTAGTCCTGGACCTGCGACGTATAGTCTAAGGGGTGAGCTACATCCTAGCTCCGTAGGGAAAACAAAAGAACATATAGATCATCCTTCACACATATGTCAGTAACTTAACAAACATAAAATTCTCAAGAAAACATTTATGTACAACAATTTGAGTAACAGGGGTAACCCAATGGTTCCGACCACTACTTAGCATAGTTTTGTTTCATCTCTTTATGAGTTTGGTTGTGAACTTGGCCTAATCACTTAAATCTTAACTTAAGTAATCCTCGAGCAATATAGCATCGAACCCCGATGGAATACCCACCATCGTCGTCTAACTAGACAGTTGTTATGTGTATTCCCTGGGAATACTGCCCGTGCCCCTTTCTCATAGGCGGCGGGGTCTATTCTCAATCTACATCCCTGGGATGTGTTATAAAAGTACGGATTGGCCGCCGTACCGGTCACGGATATCCTGCCGAGTCAGTCGTGGGTATCCCGCCACGTCGGTGGGGTATTCTAATCAACCTTAAATAATAAAAATATCAATGTGCTTTACATATAGTTATTCACCGTGATTGTGCTAAATATATCACATTAGGCCTTATCACGTTATTTTTGTTTCTCTGTTTGTTTTCTTACGCATCCCTGGGATGCCCCATGCTTCTATTTCGCCTTTCTTTGATTTAACCACATTATCTTTCGTCCCCTGGGGACCTCAGGATTTTCCACATTGGAACACACACACACCCTTATCATGAGGGTTTATGGAATACACTATTTAAATAGACTATACTACGCATATGAGTTCACAGAATAATGCACATGTTTCGAGAATATTCCCTACCTCGACGAATCTCAAGGCATGCCTGCTCGTAGAGGGTTATAACGCATCAACCTACATTTTTTTAAAATAGTTTTAGAATAATCTAAAGTCATTGGGGTGTATGACCCCCAAGTTCTCATATTCGACAAAAAACCAAGATCTGAGTGGTCACCGGACCTCGCTCGCGCGGTCAATTATCCTCGCTCGAGTGGTCACTTGACTTCGCTCGAGCGGTCTCTTGACCTCGCTCGAGTGGTTAAATCGAGGTTGCTCGAGCGGTTAAATCGAGCTTTCGAAATATGACCGTGGACCCTCGCTCGAGCGAGCTCCCCTTTAGTTTCAGGGACCGCTCGAGCGAGCCCAGAGTCATGCTTATATCTGTTCATCCTCGCTCGAGCGAGCCTTTTTAGACCGCTCGAGCGAGGAACAACGATTTGTCCCTCGATCAAGATCGAGAATATGCTTCCACTCATCATTTACCCTTTATCTTAAACAAGAAAACATTTAGCCAACTTCTTTCCTACTATTTAAAACATTCCTAGGCATCTATCATGTCCTTAACGTACCTCTGACGATGAAACCACACCAGTCTGATTTATGATTTGAATAACTACTCGGTTATCCGGCCTCCCTGGTTCGTCCTCCCGTCGTTTCCTCTGATCTCCTTTGCCGACCTAAGTCTCAACGAACCCTAGTTCTCTACCAGGCTCTTTTCTTCTTTCTCTCTATTTAGGTTAGAATAGATTTACGTAAGGGCTCCTCTCTCTCTTCTTCACTTTTATATCTAAAATTTTTGGGATATACTAGTGTGTTTCCCACATACACACTTAAAGTATTTGGGTCGTTTTGGTCTCCTTGTGAAACACATATACCTATGTGTGTATGCGTGCCGTGCACAAATCAGTGAAAAATCTGGGTTGTGACAATCACCCCAACTTATAAGATTTTCGCCCTCGAAAATCGATATTATTTTCTTAACCAGGTACCACTTCTGTCATACGACTCGCATATCAAATCAGAAATTTACATAAATTGCCGCATTTTGCAGCAACCAGTGTTGGTCATGCCCACAATTTTCCATACAACAAAAACAAAACAATTAACCAAAATATTATCGATATCCCATCCCGTAAATATTTATCATCTACCCAAACAAAACCTTGTGACATTCATGTCACGATAGTTTGAAGAAAATTTTAACCTACATATCAAAAGTTTCAAAATATTACATGCCAAGTGTTCAAATGTTTGTTACTATCTAATCCTCATCCTCTTCATAGTCGTCGTCGTCGTAGTCCTCGCCATCGTCGTCCTCGCCATCATCATCGCCATCGTCCACCGTGACGGCTGTGGTACCCACTGTGGCGCTCCTATCGAGGCCGAGCTAGATGCTCCAAAATAGCGCCCTCATGGCACCTACCACGCATGTAAGACTGGTATGCACGCCCATGAGGTCTATGAGTAGCGCCTCCTGGAACCTCTGATGCAACCTGATCTCTCGCCCTTGCTGGAGGATCTCCCGCATCATGCCCGTGTCTGTAGTGGGTATAGGCTGCGGAACTGATGTAGAGGGGGTAGTCGGTCCTACCGATGTTTGATGGGTGGCTGATCGGGAGACCTGTCGGTCTCTCTTCTTGTCGACGCTGGTTTGGAGGCTCTTAAGGTTTCGGCTCTAGTCTTGGGCGAGGTATGGGACGACGTTGTCGGTGAGGAATAACTCGTCCTCCCGGATCCTAAATCCTACCTTCCCATTTCGTGAGTCTAAAAGTCGGGAAATCAACCGTGCATACGGTAATCGGTTGATTGGTGGAGGGACAGCACCCCTTACATTCCTTTTGTAGGCATGCGCCATGCCTTTTATGACAACCATAGGTGCGTTGATCCACCTATTGTGAAATGCGGTATGCAGTGCTCGCAAAAACGCATCTTGGCGTTCTTGGTCATGGCCGGTTGGGTGCAAATTCTTTTTAAAGATAATGTCTAAAAGCTACATGCACGGCGGTAGTTGTGACCGGGTGATAGATTATCCCGAGGCGGACCTACCGCCAGTGATGTCGGAGATGATCGTTGGGAAATCTACGTTCCCAAAAAAAGGTGGTAGGATGAGTGGGCTAGGAGTGTAGATGTGGGGACACTTCATGATTGAGGAAATGTCAGCACATCTGAAAATTAACTCATTACCATCGATGGTAACAAGTATGGCGTCCTCATCGATGCTCATGTTTAAGGTCTGGTAGAACAGTTTCACTAGCCTCGGGTAGTATCGATCCCCGAACGGCGTAAGCAGGGTCTTGAGCTGATTGTTGGTGATAAAGTCCGATGTCCACTGGGTGGACGCCGGATCTCCGAAACAAGAGGGATGTATTTCCCATTCGGCTTCAAAAATTTTTGCTCCCCACCAATCATTCAAATGTGATTGGAGCAGAGGCGGTTTGATGATGGTTGCGAGGTTTGTGGCGCTTTGTTATGCGACCGAATCGCCATCCGTTTCTTAGGTTGTGGGTTTGGGCTTGAAGCCATTTGGTATTTAAAGGGTTTAAAGAGACAAGAAAAATTTTAGGGATGGGTAGATTTTACCTAAAAGAGTAGTCTTAACGGATCAGATGGTCGAAATCCGGCTGGAAACGGATCGAAAAGATTGAAAATCGCTTGCCCTAACCCCCTTGTTCGTCTCTTCTTCCTTTCGCTTGAAGATGAACAGGCGCCATTGCCTCTGCCATATTTATAGTTCCGCCTCGCTCGAGCGGTCATCTGTTCTCGCTCGAGCGAGAACAGAACTAGTTTTTATCATATACTATATCCTCGCTCGAGCGGTTATAATGCCTCGCTCGAGCGGTTCAAAGACCTCGCGCGAGCGGTCACTAGACCTCGCTCAAGCGAGAAGAAAATTTGAATTTTATGTAGTTCGCTCGAGCGAACACAAGTGGTCGCTCGAGCGAGACCAGAGATGTTTCTGGGTACCTTCTTGCTCGTTTAGGTTTCCATACATCCCTAGTTTCATCAATTAAGAGTTCAGCGAAAAGTTGCTCAAATATTGTTTGAAATCCAAATATCTTAAAAAAGAAAACATACATAGCCTTCATAGTACCCGTAATTACATATTCTCAAACGAATGAAAACATTTAGTTGGCAATTTCGAACAATTTGGGATGTTGTTCTTTAACATCCGCCTCACGTTCCCACGTTGCCTCTTCGGCCGGATGGTTCTTCCATCGGACAAGCACTAAGGGAATCACTTTTGTTCGCAACACCTGTTCCTTCCGATCTAAAATTTCTACGGGTTCTTCAATCATGGTCATATCTTCATGCATTTCGAATGATTGGCCGCTCAGCACGTGATCAGGGTCATTGAGATATTTTCTAAGCATAGATACGTGGAACACGTTGTGTACCTGATCAAACAATGGTGGCAAACCAATGCGGTAGGCTACTTCTCCCACTCGACCCAAAACTTCAAACGGTCCAAGATAGCGGGGACTTAGTTTCCCTCTCTTCCCAAATCTCATCACTCCCTTCATCGGTGATACTTTCACGAACACATGTTCACCCACTTTAAAGTCTACACTAGTCCGCTTGATGTCAGCATAACTTTTCTGTCTGCTCTGAGCCGCCTTTAGTCTTTCCCTGATCATGCGGACAATGGCAGCGTTATCTTCAAGTAGCTCGGGTCCCAAAACAAATTTCTCACCAATTTCTTCCCAATTGATTGGCGACTTACATCGTCTTCCGTACAAGGCTTCATACGGTGCCATCCCAATGCTCGTCTGAAAACTATTATTATAAGCGAACTCAATCAATGGTAGATGTTGATCCCATGATCCTTGCAATTCTAACATACATGCCCTAAGCATGTCTTCAATGACTTGGTTGACCCTCTCGATCCATTTGTGGGTGAAATGCCGTACTGAAATCCAACTTAGTTCCCATTCCTTCTTGGAATTTCCTCCAAAACTTTGATGTATATAATGGGTCTCGGTCTGAAACAATGCTAATTGGAATCCCATGTAACCGGACGATCTCCTTCATATAAAGTTCTGCTAATCTTCCCGCCGTGTACATCGTATTGTACGGCAAGAAATGTGCTGACTTAGTCAATCGATCAACTACTACCCAAATGGCGTTATGCCTCCTTGCAGTTCGTGGTAACCCTACTATGAAATCCATTGAGATAGATTCCCATTTCCATTCCGGTATGGGTAAGGGCTGTAATAAGCCTGCGGGGTGTCTATGATCGATTTTCACTTGTTGGCACGTCAAACATCGTGACACGTACTCTGCCACATCTTGTTTCAAACCTCTCCACCAAGAATTTTTTCGTGATCCTGATACATCTTCGTGCTTCCCGGGTGGATCGCATAGCTTGACCTGTGGGATTCATCAAGAATCGTTCGCCGTAAATCGACATTGTCCAGAATGCAAAGCCGCCCCTTGAATGTTAAGGAACCATCTTCCTTGATTGAAAATTCAGAGGTAGTACCTTCAATTACATTTTGATGTATCCTTGTTAGAATCGGGTCTTTCATCTATAGTTCTCGTATGTGTTCAAATATCACTGGCTTCACTGATATGTTGGCTAAGAAGGCTCCTGTGGCTTGTGGTTGTATGTCTGCACCACATAACGCTAGATCCTCCAACAACTTCCATCGACGTATACCCGAAATTAGTCTAGCCAGCTGGGCCGAACTCTTTCGACTCAAGGCATCGGCCACTACGTTAGCTTTGCCTGGATGGTACTGTATAGAACAATCATAATCTTTGAGGAATTCCATCCACCTACGCTGCCTCATATTCAGTTCCTTCTGTGTAAACAGGTATCTGAGGCTTTTGTGGTCAGTGAAGATTTCAAATGTTTCTTCGTATAGATAATGTCGCCATATCTTTAATGCGAATATGACTGCTGCTAGCTCCAGATCGTGTGTTGGGTAGTTCCTTTCGTGCTCTTTCAACTGCCTGGAGCCGTAAGCTATAACCTTTTTATATTGATTTAGTACACAACCCAAACCGTTATACGAAGCATCACTATAAACTGCGAATCCTCCACTGCCTGATGGAATGGCTAATACTGGAGCTGAGGTGAGTCTCTTCTTGAGTTCTTGAAAACTCTTCTCACACGCCTCGCTCCACTCAAATCTTGAGTCCTTTCTTGTAAGTCTCGTAAGAGGTCCTGATATTTTTGAAAACCCCTCTACGAAACGTCGATAATAACCTGCCAGTCCGAGGAAACTTCGGATGTCTGTCACGGTTTTTGGTTGTTCCCAGTTCACTACTGCCTCGATCTTAGCGGGATATACAGTGACACCATGCTTGGAGACGACATGTCCCAGAAAGCTAACCTTTTCTAGCCAAAACTCACATTTGCTGAGCTTGGCGTACAGCTGGTGTTCACGCAAGGTTCGTAGAGCGACACGTAAGTGTTCTTCATGCTCCGTTTTCGATTTTGAGTAGATTAGGATGTCATCAACAAATACTACCACACAGGAGTCTAAGTGTGGTTTAAACACTCGATTCATCAAGTCCATAAACGACGCTGGTGCATTAAATCCAATGGCATCACTAAAAATGCATAGTGTCCATACCGTGTTCTGAAAGCCGTTTTCTGAATGTCCTCGGCCCTGACTCTTAACTGATGGTAACCAGATCTTAGGTCGATCTTGGAAAAATGTTTTGCACCATGCAATTGGTCGAATAAGTCATCTATTCTTGGCAACGGATATCGATTCTTCACCGTGACTTTGTTCAATTGGTGGTAGTCGATGCACAACCGCATTGACCCATCTTTCTTTTTCACAAACAACACTGGTGCTCCCCACGGGGACACGCTTGGTCGTATGAATCCCACATGAGCTCTTGTAATTGTTCTTTCAATTCTTTTAACTCTGCAGGGGCCATCCTATAGGGTGCCTTTGAAACAGGTTCCGTTCCTGGTGCTAAGTCGATTGCAAATTCTACTTCTCTCTGGAGGTAATCCTGGTAATTCTTCTGGGAATACATCTGGGAATTCTCGCACTACTGCTATCTCAGAGATAATATTCTTTTCTTCTTTATCTTCCTTCAAAAATGCCAAATAACCACTACACCCCTTTCGGATCAAACGTTCTGCTCTGACTGCCGATATGAGTGGTACCTGAGTCGACCTCTCCCCTTGGAATCGAAACGATCTCCTCGTGTTAGGACGGAAAACAACCACTTTATCCTTGCAGTCCACCGTTGCGCAATGGTGGGACAGCCAATCCATGCCAAGGATTACGTCGAATCCTTGCATGTCCAACCATATTAAATTTGCGTCTAATTCGTGGACCGCGTGATCCCGAATGCTTACTACTACCGATTTGCAGACTAACTCTGTGTCCACTAATTCTCCTGTTGGGATGGACACTGATAACACAAAGTCCAGCGTTTCCGGAATAATCTTCATCCTTTTTGCAAATCTAGGGGTGATGAAAGAGTGGGTAGACCCTGGGTCTATCAGCACTCGCGCGTCATGTGCTACGTAGCACCCTTTCTCATAGATCTGTAACGTACCTACAATACATGCATATACGTACACAACATATACATAAAACAATTTTTCACTCTTAAGTTTAATACGGTATGTCTATATATTTATCCTAATGTAAACCCATTCTTTATCTAGAGTTACATTGCAACCGAAATTTTCTATTTTAAAGGAGATCTCACCTTGGATAATGTCATGTACACTCCCCTCCTTCAAGAATCACAGAGGCTCTCCCTCGAATAACAGGCTTTCGAGATTGAATAGGTTGTGGCATGGAAGTTGGAGCCGTCTTTTCTTTGACTGTCTCAGGGCAATCTCTAATCATGTGGCCTATCTTGCCACACTTGAAACAGCCTCGCACTCCCTGCCTACAGTCGGTCGTTTTGTGGGACTTGCCACATTTTGCACAAGTTTCTCTTGGTGATGAAGTAGCAGCTCTCGAAAAACCTTGTGGAGTTGTAGCCCTGTTGGAAAAAGTAGGACCTTGATACCTCATCGGTCTCCCTGATGCCAGCAACGGATAATTTTGATGAGTAGGTTGTTGTGCAGCCCTCCCATACCCTGTCTGGAATGACTGTTTCTGATTTGGTGCTATAAACCTCGGTTTCTTGTATACCGATTCATAACTCCCCGTCCTGCTCGGATCAATGCTTTCTCTACCTTGATGTTCCCTCTGACGGTATCGGTTATTGTTTTCTTCCTCAACCACCAATGCCTTACTCATTACTTCTCCATAAGTTTTCAGCTGGAAGGGCGCAACCCCTCCTCGAATGTCCGATCTTAAGCCCTGTTGGAACCTCTTCGCTTTCATCACGTCTGAGATTACGAGTTGCAGCAAGCGAGCCAGTCTCATGAATTCCACTCCATACTCTCTCACGGTCATTCTTCCCTGTGATAGTTGTAAAAATTGGGTCTCCATCTAATATCTCACAACTTCCGGAAAATATTATTTGTTGAATTCTTCTACAAATTCGTCCCAAGTCCACGGCACATCTGGGGTTTCTTGTGCTCTCGTTCGCGAAACTGATTTCCACCAAGGTCCAGCTTCTCCATCTAACATATATGCTACCCAACGGACGCTCTCATCCTCCGTGCATGTCAGTACGCTAAACACCTTCTCCATTTCTCCCCAACCCGGTTTTTCGGCCATCGTGTGCACTTTGTCACGAAAAGTTGGGAGGTCTCATTCTTCGAACTTCGGTGAATCTTTGAAGCCCTTTGAAGGTGTAAGTCCCTCTTTGGAGGGTAGGTGTTCGTTGTGGTTAATCTTGTATCTTGTTGAAGGGCCTTGTTGTGCCATGGCGATTGCCATGGTCTCCATTGTGTGCATCATTCTCGGCGCTCTTCTCTTTCTTCATTTCTCTCTCCCACCCTATCTTGTTCCCTCTGATCTCGATCCTGTCTATCTAGATCTTGCTCCTCTGCTTGATTTTGGTTTCCTCCCTGGCCACTGCTCTCGGGAATCTCCCTGTTTCCCAATGGCACTCTGTTTGTAGGTGAGACTAACCCATCTCTACTGCGCAAATTCCTATCATGACCACCCCTGGGTCGGCCTCTCCCTCTAGGAAACATAACGGTCTGCATGAGAATTCATAATCTCGTTAGCAGAAGTCCCTATATTCTGACGATATGATAGTCAGAACTCTGGAAAGAAAGGTGCTTTGATACCAACTGTGACAGCCCGAATTTCAGCATCCCGAAATCCGTGCCATCTGCACGACCTCCAAGGCCGTGCCTTAAATTCATATCATAACTCGTCGATATATACAGCCAAACTGTAATTTAAGCACATGCGACTACTCTAAATCGAAATAAAAGACAATATAGTTGATCTCGCAAGGATGTCCTTGTCCCATGCCAATTCATGGACATAAGAACTTACCCAAAAGTTTAATTGAAATTATTCATCCTAGACATCTTATCAAGAGGCAGAAATTTAAAACACTCTAAATAAAGAGGCTCGATATACCAGCCATACATAGTATTCTCTCAACTCACTCTCTGAGTATGCAGCGGGTTTCCTAGAAGAATTCCTCAGGAGGAGGTTCTGACTCTTCTGTGGCCCCGGCCACCGACGCCCTTGGATTAACTTCACCCCGAGTCCTTGCTGCCGCTAGTCCTGGACCTGCGACGTATAGTCTAAGGGGTGAGCTACATCCTAACTCCGTAGGGAAAACAAAAGAACATATAGATCATCCTTCACACATATGTCAGTAACTTAACAAACATAAAATTCTCAAGAAAACATTTATGTACAACAATTTGAGTAACAGGGGTAACCCAATGGTTCCGACCACTACTTAGCATAGTTTTGTTTCATCTCTTTATGAGTTTGGTTGTGAACTTGGCCTAATCACTTAAATCTTAACTTAAGTAATCCTCGAGCAATATAGCATCGAGCCCCGATGGAATACCCACCATCGTCGTCTAACTAGACAGTTGTTATGTGTATTCCCTGGGAACACTGCCCGAGCCCCTTTCTCATAGGCGGCGGGGTCTATTCTCAATCTACATCCCTGGGATGTGTTATAAATGTACGGATTGGTCAGCATCGTCACGGATATCTGCCGAGTCGGGTCAGGTATTCTAATCAACCTTAAATAATAAAAATATCAATGTGCTTTACATATAGTTATTCACCGTGATTGTGCTAAATATATCACATTAGGCCTTATCACGTTATTTTTGTTTCTCTGTTTGTTTTCTTACGCATCCCTGGGATGCCCCATGCTTCTATTTCACCTTTCTTTGATTAAACCACATTATCTTTCGTCCCCTGGGGACCTCAGGATTTTCCACGTTGGAACACACACACACCCTTATCATGAGGGTTTATGGAATACACTATTTAAATAGACTATACTACACATGAGTTCACAGAATAATGCACATGTTTCGAGAATATTCCCTACCTCGACGAATCTCAAGGCATGCCTGCTCGTAGAGGGTTATAACGCATCAACCTACATTTTTTTAAAATAGTTTTAGAATAATCTAAAGTCATTGGGGTGTATGACCCCCAAGTTCTCATATTCGACAAAAAACCAAGATCTGAGTGGTCACCGGACCTCGCTCGCGCGGTCAATTATCCTCGCTCGAGCGGTCACTTGACTTCGCTCGAGCGGTCTCTTGACCTCGCTCGAGCGGTTAAATCGAGGTCGCTCGAGCGGTTAAATCGAGCTTTCGAAATATGACCGTGGACCCTCGCTCGAGCGAGCTCCCCTTTAGTTTCAGGGACCGCTCGAGCGAGCCCAGAGTCACGCTTATATCTGTTCATCCTCGCTCGAGCGAGCCTTTTTAGACCGCTCGAGCGAGGAACAATGATTTGTCCCTCGATCAAGATCGAGAATATGCTTCCACTCATCATTTACCCTTTATCTTAAACAAGGAAACATTTAGCCAACCTCTTTCCTACTATTTAAAACATTCCTAGGCATCTATCATGTCCTTAACGTACCTCTGACGATGAAACCGCACCGGTCTGATTTATGATTTGAATAACTACTCGGTTATCCGGCCTCCCTGGTTCGTCCTCCCGTCGTTTCCTCTGATCTCCTTTGCCGACCTAAGTCTCAACGAACCCTAGTTCTCTACCAGGCTCTTTTCTTCTTTCTCTCTATATTCTCCTTCTCTCTATTTAGGTTAGAATAGATTTACGTAAGGGCTCCTCTCTCTCTTCTTCACTTTTATATCTAAAATTTTTGGGATATACTAGTGTGTTTCCCACGTACACACTTAAAGTATTTGGGTCGTTTTGGTCTCCTTGTGAAACACATATACCTATGTGTGTATGCGTGCCGTGCACAAATCAGTGAAAAATCTGGGTTGTGACACATTGCTTTTGTTATTAAAATTTGGAACCCTTCAATGGTTGTGGACAAAATCGGTAGTGAACCCTTGCTGCTATTAACCATATTAGTATAAAATAGTTTTACTAGCCTCGGGTAGACTTGTGTAATTCTGGGCTCTAAAAAGTAGTGGAGCCCTGCATCTCGAAAATAGTTTACAGCTCCTCTACTAATTTTAAAATGCTCCCAAAAAGCGACATCTATAGCAACCTCGGATCCCACCATATGGTGTTTACTTGAATCTGGGACTCAATCCAATGTTTTTTCAGAGGACATTTGCTTTTTGCCTTTATCAGTACTGATGCCCCTTTCAGGGGCAGCTATCACTTCAATTACTTCTACCTCAGGTGCTCCTTGAGTGACCATCCTTGAGGTCTTTGCCTTCTTTTTTGGTGGGGCTGCTGCTTTTGATTTAACTTTTTGGGCAGCAGCCCTTTTAAAAGTTGTTTAATTGGGGAAGAGTTCGAACTATTACCTTCCTCTTCTCCATCTCCTCTCACTCATTTTTCAATTGTCTCTGGCATTTTGCAATTCCTTTTCTGCGAGTTGTAAAAAAAAATGCTTAGTAAATTGCAACTTACATGTATAAATTTGAAATAAGTTTTAGAGAATCCCCTATTGAAAAATTACCTTGTTATCGAGTAATTACCAAACCCTAATTTTCAATTATCTCGTCAAAACTCGAGTAGGGTTTTGAAATCAACTCAAAAATGCAAGGGAACAAAAATGATTGAGTTTTTTTATCACGGAGTTGGGTTTTTTTTTTTTTTGAAAACTAGAGGGAAAGGATGGAAACAGAAATGGAAAGTTCAATAATGGGGTCGACGTATCCTCTTCCGGATATGTAGGCCCTATCTTCGTGGTGACCTACTAAATCGGTCATCCCTTGCTTTTTAACCTAGAATCAGCGGTCAATTCTAACTTTTTAGCTACGATTTAGGAACTCTCTTATCGGTCAAATCGTAGTCACTACGATTGGCAAATAAAATAAAATGTTCAATCGTATATCCATATGATTTGTTCGTAAAAATGGAAAATCGGGCATACATTGCGATCCTTCATTCGTCAACGATTTGGGTCACAATGTGTTTCTCAAACTAAAAAGAAAAGAAAATTATTTTACTTATTTTACAAGAAGTGCTACAGATGAGTCGGTAGCTCGACGATTCCCTAGAGGATTTCAATTCTGATCTAGGGAGCAGATGTCTCCCCCAAAAATACTTGGCCTCTCAGGTTATTGACTGACTATGTCGGCAACTAGCCACTCTCTCTCCTTGCCACTTATGAAGCTAGTTGGCCAATCTGGCTCTCCAGCTTCGTAATGGACTGTGTATGTGAATGGAGTGTCTGAGAAAATTGTACAAGTTGATGCCAATCCTTGGAACGTTGATGTGATTGTTGCTGTTAGTCCCGAAGGATTTGAACAACCGTGGCATCAGGTGCACTGCTCTATGGAACAAATTGGGGTTGTATAGCTGGCAATTGAGGTCTTTAGTGGAAAACTTGAGTCTGGGGAAATCGGGGTTGCACAACTATTGGTGCTAGTTGTGCTCCAGCGGTGGAACCATAGTTAAATCCCGAATGGTTCCTCCATGCTGGGTTGTATGTATTCCCATAATCTCACCTCTGGAGGGCCATTACTTGTTCGGTCACCACCACCTCTTGGTATGATGGCGCAACAGGGTTCTTGGTTCCTATGAAATTTTGGCAATTCGAACAGTTTGCCAAAGATCTCTCCATAGTGCTTAGTCTAGCAGATATTAAAATCATGATTTGTTGTTCAAGAGTCGCAACCTTTGCACTCATGTCATCTTCCTTCTTCACTTTATCCTCGTTGATATCGTAAAGTCCACCCCTCACGAGCGGGGTGTGGTGGGTAACATCTGGGTTAGATCTTAAAAAAGCTTGTTTTTTATTTGAGTTATTGGCTAGTTTCTCAAATAAGTTCTAGGGTTGTTGGCCATTTTGAGCCATAAAGGCTCCTCCGCTTACAGTGTCGACTATAGCTTGATTAGTTTCAATCAACCCTTAATAGAAACTTTACGCAATGGACCGATTCAGCACGTCATGATGAGGACATTTTCTCAACAAGTCCTTCATCCGTTCCCAACTCTCATGGAATAATTCTCCAGGCATTTGGATGAACTCTTGGATTTCTTGGCGAATTTGATTTGTCCTATCAATTGGGAAATATTCATTTAAGAATTTGGACTAGAGTCCTTCCCAAGTGGTAACACTTCTGACAGGTAATGAAATTAGTCATGCCTTTGCCCAATCTTTGAGAGAGAAAGGGAACAGGCATAGCTTAAAGGCCTCATTATTGGTGTTGGGTGTTTGGAACATGGTGAAAATTTCTATGAAATCCCTAAGGTGTTGATAGGGGTCTTTGCTGTCAAACCCATGAAAGGTCGGTAGCGACTAGAGTACGTGGGACTTGACTTTGGCATTTTGGCCTGCCGCTATCTCTGGTATCACTATACAAGAGGGCTCGGTCAAGGCAATTGGGCTGAAGTGTGCTTGAATTGAACGGTCGTCAGCCATGGTTGGAAACTCTCTTCCGAAAGTTCGATTTAGTGCGAGATTACACAGGAGAGTTCATTCGATTTCTGGATCACGCTCAAAGAAGTATAAGCTTTGAGATCGAGTATGATGCATGCACCAGAAACAAAAATAGTTTGTGATTTTTAACTTTTTCTGATTTTTTTTTTTTAGAAAGCAGGGAGAGAAAACAAATCTAGGCCTCTAGCTTCTGTGGCCAGCAGGAGTGTTGAAACTTTTGAGTTGCGCTCCGAATAATCCTGCAAAAGCTTAAGAAGTGATCAAAGAAAGTTAAAAATTTGAAGAAATATAAAAAAGAGAAAGATAAGTATTTATTTTAAAATATAAATATAAATAAAAAGATAAATCACCTTCCCCAGAAATGGCACCAAAAGCTTGATCGGCTTACTTATGTGTGTATCTAATTAAGTCATAACCTATTGCAAGCGTACAATGGAAATTGTAGAGCTAGTAAATGATCGTTCCCACGAAGAAGTATTTATCTTATCTTTATTTCTATTTATATTTTAAAGTTTATATTTATCTTTTAAGGTCCTAAACTACTAGAGAAATATGAATAAAGAATGGGTTATTAATCTAAAGTGTATAAAATAAATCCTAATCCTCCTTCGGATTGAGGTCGTCAATCCCAATCTTCAGCCATAGGATATTTTACAAATAAACAATATCGTTATACCATGTTGTAGACTTCTAGAATTTGGGTGTCAATCAAAAACTAAAATTCTTTAACACAAATTTAATCTAATCAATAATTTCCTAAAATCTTGGCGTCAACCAAATTTGAGAATATTGAAGATGGAAAAGTAAAAACCGTTACACTAATCTGTAAATTTCAACCTGAGTCATCAATTTAAATTAAAACTTGAAGATGTTTATAAAGCAGCAAATAAAGCAAATAAAATCTAAACTAGAAAGCAAAGTAAATATATCATTCACCCCTCAGCCACAGTCGTCAACTGCTTCTGAGAAACTAGGATATCTATACTAATCTTCAGCACCCAATAGCAATCATCAATTGCTCTTGAGAAACCTTGGATATCTAATCTACAAAATAATAAAATTCTACTCTAATGATCAAAAGAAAATCCAACCTCAGTCGCTAATTGATGCTTAGAATTTTTTTATGGTTTATTCCTACACCGGGCTCTCTTATTTATAACTCATTAGGAGTCGGTTAACAAAGTTCTAATAAAAGAAACTACTAAAGTAAAAGTATCCTAATATAACTCTAATTCCTAATTTTATTCTTCCTTGCTTTCAAACCGTAGATGTGCTTCTAGAGTGTTCTCTGATTTTCAGTAACAGAGTCCTTTTAAGAGTATTCTTCGTCAATCTCTCAGATCCATGGTTGGTCATACTTCTAATTGTAGAAGACTTCTAAAAATATGTATAGTGGTGTATCTTCTCTCATTCAGCAGCAATGGAAAGCTTCTATTTTTGAGAAATCATAAATTACAATTTCTTCTTCCTATTCTTTCTGGAAAATCGTCAATCACGATTTTCTATTTTCAGTAGGCTTCCAGCTCACGATTTTTCATTATGATTCTTTGTTTTTTCTTCCATCGTCTTTACTTAATACGACTTTTCTTTAGAGAATCATAAATTATAATTTTCTCTCTTCTCAGAATATTATTCCGCACAATCATAAAGCATGACTCTTCATTTCTTTTTCAGCGAAGATTTGCCTTTTACCCTCAATCATCTTTTTACTGCTTTTTGAGTTTATTTTGATAAAGATTAAAACTACTAGAGAAATATAAATAAAGAATGGGTTATTAATCTAAAGTGCATAAAATAAATCCTAATCCTCCTTCTTCAGATTGAGGTCGTCAATCCCAATCTTCAGCCATAGGATATTTATACAAATAAACAGTACCGTTATACCATATTGTAGCCTTCTAGAATTTGGACGTCAATCAAAAACTAAAATTCTTTAACACAAATTTAATCTAATCAATAATTTCCTAAACCCTAGGCGTCAACCAAATTCGAGAAAATTGAAGATGAAAAAGTAAAAATTGTTACACTAATCTGCAAATTCTAACCTGAGTCATCAATTCAAATTAAAACATAAAGATGTTTACAAAGCAGTAAATAAAGCAAATAAAATCTAAACTAGAAAGCAAAGTAAATATATCATTCACCCCTCAGCCACAGTCGTCAATTGCTTCTGAGAAACAAGGATATCTACACTAATCTTCAGCACTCAATAGCAATCGTCAATTACTCTTGAGAAACCTTGGATATCTAATCTACAAAACAATAAAAATCTACTCTAATGATCAAAAGAAAACCCAACCTCAGTCACCATTTGATGCTTAGAAATTTTTTTATGGTTTATTCCTACACCGAGCTCTCTTATTTATAGGTCATAAGCAGTCGATTAACAAAGTTCTAATAAAAGAAACTACTAAAGTAAAAGTATCCTAATATAACTCTAATTCCTAATTTTATTATTCCATTCTTTCAAACGGTAGATGTGCTTCTAGAGTGTTCTCTGATTTTCAGCAACAGAGTCCTTTTAAGAGTATTCTTCGTCAATCTCTCAGATCCATGGTTGGTCATACTTCTAATTGTAGAAGACTTCTAAAAATATGCATGGCGGTGTATCTTCTCTCATTCAGCAGCAATGGAAAGCTTCTATTTTTGAGAAATCATAAATTACGATTTCTTCTTTCTATTCTTTCTGGAAAATCGTCAATCACGAATTTTCTATTTTCAATAGGCTTCCAGCTCACAATTTTTTATTACAATTCTTTGCTTTCTCTTGGATCGTCTTTACTTAATATGACTTTTCTTTAGAGAATCGTAAATTACGATTTTCTCTCTTCTCAGGATATTGTTCCGCACAATCATAAAACATGATTCTTCATTTCTTTTTAGGCGAAGATTTGTCTTTTACGCTCAATCATCTTTTTACTGGTTTCTGAGTTTATTTTGACAAAGATTAACACTACTAGAGAAATATGAATAAAGAATGGGTTATTAATCTAAAGTATATAAAAGAAATCCTAATCCTCCTTATTCAGATTGAGGTCGTCAATCCCAATCTTCAGCCATAGGATATTTATACAAATAAACAGTACTGTTACACCATATTGCAGCCTTCTAGAATTTGGGCATCAGTCAAAAACTAAAATTCTTTAACACAAATTTAATCTAATCAATAATTTCTAAAATCTGGGCGTCAACCAAATTCAAGAAAATTGAAGATGGAAAAGTAAAAATCGTTACACTAATCTGCAAATTCCAACCTGAGTCGTCAATTCAAATTAAAACGTAAAGATGTTTACAATGCAGTAAATAAAGCAAATAAAATCTAAATTAGAAAGTAAAGTAAATATATCGTTCACCCCTCAGCCACTGTCGTCAATTGCTTCTAAGAAACTAGGATATCTACACTAATCTTCAGCACCCAATAGCAATCGTCAATTACTCTTGAGAAACCTTGGATATCTAATCTATAAAATAATAAAAATCTACTCTAATAATCAAAAGAAACCCCGACCTCAGTCCCCAATTGATGCTTATAATTTTTTTATGGTTTATTCCTACACAGGGCTCTCTTATTTATAGCTCATAAGGAGTCGGTTAACAAAGTTCTAATAAAAGAAACTACTAAAGTAAAAGTATCCTAATATAACTCTAATTCCTAATTTTATTCTTCCTTGCTTTCAAACTGTAGATGTGCTTCTAGAGTGTTCTCTGATTTTCAACAACAGAGTCCTTTTAAGAGTATTCTTCGTCAATCTCTCAGATCCATGGTTGGTCATACTTCTAATTGTAGAAGACTTCTAAAAATATGCATGGCGTTGTATCTTCTCTCATTTAGCAGCAATGGAAAGCTTCTATTTTTGAGAAATCATAAATTACGATTTCTTCTTTCTATTATTTCTGGAAAATCGTCAATCACGATTTTCTATTTTCATTATGCTTCCAGCTCACGACTTTTCATTACAATTCTTTACTTTCTCTTGTATCGTCTTTACTTAATACAACTTTTCTTTAGAGAATCATAAATTACGATTTTCTCTCTTCTCAGGATATTATTCCGCACAATCGTAAAACATGATTCTTCATTTCTTTTTAGACAAAGATTTGTCTTTTATGCTTAATCATCTTTTTACTACTTTTTGAGTTTATTTTGACAAAGATTAACAATTTAACTATATTTTGCTATTTTCTTTAATATCTGCACATCATTAACTTGTTAGTAGCAAACTAAGTCCTAGCATCACTAAGTTAAGGGTGATAAAATGGTAAATTATGTGACTGATCAAGCGTCCTTTCAGGTTTTCACTACATCCATGGGTATACATTTTTATCCTAGGTGCCTTTTCAGGTTTTCACCTGGTCCACACAAGCTCGCTCTTTTTACCCGTAACGCCCTTTCAGGTTTTCACTACTTCTATTTTGCTTTGAGCTTGTATATTTTAATTTTTTTTCTTTTCTTTTTCAAAGGTCACATCACGAACATTGATTCTATCATAACCAGCTAGATGGACTTCTTTTGTTATCTCATAGCTTGGCTCGTGTGAACTCAACGGATACTGTGACTGCTTGTAGACCTTAGAGAGGGCTTTTTGTCAGGATGTATCTTGGCCATGGGATAGGTTAGGAATTTTGAATGTATTCTGGGTTAATAAGTTTCCTTGATTGGATTCCAACTGCCGTAATACACTTCTTCCTTGGGGGATTTTTACTGTACATGCCCCATGATATTTCTATCTCTTTTCTTTTTTATATATATTTTTATTCTTTTTCTTTTCAGATAATCTCTTTTTAGGGTTTTATTTTTCTGATTTTTTTTGGATTTTGATGATAAATCTTTTTCTTCTTTTTTTTTGTTTAGTATATACCCTTCTTTCTTCTTCTTTTCTTAGGAGGGGTTTATAAAAGAAAGGCTCATGGCTCAATAGGTGTAGTAAAGGGTATGAATGTTTAGGGATGCTTTTTTGGTTACTTGTCTTTGAAGGATCCTTAAGTAGTCACGTATCCATTTTTATCAGTACTTACCTTGTTGTGGGAGACTTAGGAATAGAATCGTCAGACGTATCTAGCGTTGATTGGCTCAGGAAAGTGATATCCATCCATGGTGGCGAGGCAAAGCGCGTATCCAGAGAGTACCTCTCGGATGACATAAGGTCCTTCCCAATTGGGCCTGAATTTTCCTCTTGGATCGGCGTGGAGAGATGGAAAGATTTTCTTGAGTATGGTGTCTCCCACTTTTAAATATCATATGCGAACACACTTGTTGTAGGCACGTGCGATTCGCCCTTTAGTATGTCGCCCCAGTATTCTTCAACTCGAATGGTATGACTCGGTAACTGAAAGTTTCACATGGAGTAATGAATACTGTCTTCTCTCGGTCTACTTCTACCATCTTGATCTGATTGTATCCAGATAATTCATCCAGGAACAAGAGCATCCCATGCCTAGCAGTGTTATCGACTAAGATATCGATGTGTGGCAATGCAAAGTCATCTTTCGAGCTTGCCTTGTCCAGATTTTTGAAGTCAATGCACATGCGAACCTTTCCATCCTTCTTTGGTACAAGAAAGATATTGGCCAGCCATTACAGATATTTAGAGACTATGAGAAACCTTGCGTCATACTGTTTGATGACCTCATCCTTCACTCTTAGCATCCATTTTGGCCTGAGGCGTCTCAAATTCTGCTTGACCGGCTTAACATCTGGATATAGCAGCAACTCATGCTCGACGAAATCGGTGTCCAAACCCGGCATATCCTTGTATGACTATGCGAAGACGTCTTGGTATGACCGAAGGAAATCAATCATATTTTTTCTTTCCTCAAGAGACAGCGATATTCCGATCTTAGTGATCCTAGGAACCTCTTCAGTAACTAGATTGACATCCTCAATCTCTTCAACGATCGGGGTAGGGCCATGCTCAAAATCGGCATACCATTTAAGGAGCTCATTGGGAAGCTCCTCAGTAGGGATTTCCTCGTCCAGACTCGTGGCTCCTACCTGTTCTTATATTTTTACAGGAAAAGGGTCGATTTCATGTGGGACGGGCTTTTCAATTTAAGGCATTATTTTTCTTGATTTTCTCAAGAATTTTAAAAGATAATATTTTTGGATTATTTTGTATTTGTTTATTTTTTTAGATTTTTCTTTTTTTTCGGAGATGGGCCCTTAGCAAAACGGGTCTTTGTACATACACAGTATTGCCTACCAAGGGCTAATATCACTTTTTACAAGTTTTTTTTTAGAAGTTGGTACCGTATTGTGACCATTTGATGCTTCCAGAGTTAGGGGCATTGACGCCCAATTCCTCATCAGCCGTGTCGCCCCTTTACCTGGTCTGGAGAAGGAGGCTATTTGAAATGGCTTTTGAGGGTTAGCCTCCATCATGTTTATCATTAGCTCATTTGAACCTGATCCTCAAAGGTTAACAATGGCTTGCCTGCTTGGAATTGTTCAGGATGGGTGGTGGTACATGCATGGGTATCTCATCCTCAAAAAGTGATAATAAGGCGAGGCCTATTTTAATTTTTGAAGGGATGATTTGGGGATTGATTTGGTGGATTGCCACCTGCTTATATGGGGTCAACTGTGTTGCCCCATTTTGATCAATTTTGATGACCCATGCGCTCACGAATGTGATTTGGATGTGAGGTCTCGAGCGGGTTCATCCTTTAGATCTATCCCCCTGGCTTTGGCTATAGTAATGGTTCAGGCATTTTCCTTGGCCTCTGAGCATGGCCACTGCTGCTGTCATTCCACCTCCTATTTTTGTGGTGACTTCTCTCATAGGTTCCGGTGCTACTGTCGATACATCATACTGGAAGCTGTGGAAGTCTATATCTTCAGTTATATGTGGTACATCCAGCACTTTGAGGTTCTCAATGTTGTGGGCCATATTTTCTCCTTCTTCTCACCCTTGTCCCATGATTATTATGACCTTCTGCTTTGATATGAATTTGAATTGTTGATGTAGGATGGAGGGAACTGCCCTGATTTCGTGCAGCCATGGGAGCCCTAGCAGCAAGTTGAAGGTGGACTTGATATCCATAATTTGGAAGGGGATGGAGAAGGTTATTGGCTCAATGGAGAGCTCAAGGTCAACTTCTCCAATGACTTCCCTCTTGGTGTTATAGAATCCTCTCGCGCTTGTTCTAGCTGGCCTGAATGTGGAAGGATCGATCCCTATTTTGGTCGCAGTCCTCAAAGGGCGCACATTTAATGTCAAGCCATTATCGATCAAAACCAACGGTATTCCCATATTTCTCATTTTGACTATGATATTGAGGGATTGGGAATGGTTGCCTCCTTCAGTCGGGAGATCGACGTCTGAGAACAAGATGGGCATTAGGAGCCAACACCTGTCCAATCATCTATCCCACCTCGTCTAGGAAAACTTTATCAGATACATGGGCATATTTTAATGCTCCCATCAGGGCTTAGAAATGGAGTGGGGATGTCATTAATAGGTCCCAAAAGGTGATGTGGGCTGGCATTCTCTTCAGTTGTGTTTCCAGTATGTGCTCTCTGCTCATTTTTTCAAAGGGGTGTATCGCAGCAGGTTCCTTCTTCTCTTCCGGCTAGGTTGGTACTGATACCTCAGGTTGCTTAAAAATCATCCCTGATCGAGTAACAAAATTAATTGTCCCCTCTATGATGCTGCCTACATTGACATCTATTTGATTATAATCGAGCGAGACCTGATGGGGATCATATGTTGGTCCATAGATTTGAAATGGGACAGATGGGGCGCCTGATATGATTGAACTGGCATGCCTGGTGTGAAAAAATTAGGCCATAAGTGGTTGATTGGTGCAGGAGGCGGCTGGACTGATGATGTGGCAAAATTAGGCCAACTGTATTGGGTTGGTGCTGGAGATGGATGTGCTGATGGTACTGCAATAGTATCAGGCCAGCTGTATTGTATGGGAAACAGAGATAGGGCAATATTGGGCACCATGTAATTGATCGGGGTCGGTGCCAGATATGCTTGGTATTATGGGGATGCAGTAAAATTAGGTTGCACATGGGAAATGAGCGCGAGTATAGGGAAATACATCCTTAAATCCAAAGGTGCTGCTTGTGGTGTAGGGCTTGGAAAATAATCATTTAAGTTTAATGGCTCGATCACCCCTATGATCTCATTCTCATGACTCTGATGCCCAGGTACTGCAAAATTCCCTCCCTTCATGATAGAGTCGAAGGGATTGAATTCGTTCATCCCTTCCTCCAACATGTTAATAATATCCCTTTGGCCCATTCCTCCTTGTGGGTGTGGTGGTAATGGTGCCTGCACGATATTGGTGTGCGGGTTTACTTGGGGGGTGCTGGGGGTATGATTTTTCCTGCCTCTATCAAATCCTCTATCACGTGTTTCAAAGGAAAGCAATGATCAGTTGGATGTCCCGACTCTTGATGGAAATTACAATGTGTGTTGGGATCATAATTCTTTGGTATTGGATTCAGTGGGGGTTAAGCTGAGTAACCAAACCCTTCTCGATCAGCAATGGCAAGAGGACATTTAGGGATTGTCCCAAGGGAGTGAATACTCGATTATATCGGGCCCTTCTTTGTTCAGGGGTCATTTTCCCCCAAGGGACATTGTTCTACCTTGGAGCTTGATTTGTTGGTGTTGGTGCTGGTTGTGCTGCCACGAACCGAAAGGGGACCATGTTGGTGTTGGGTTGTGCATTCATTATATTTTGTTCCTCTGCCCCTGCTCCTCTCTCAGTCCTCTATTAGGTGGATTTTCGGACCCCACCGGTTACGATTTTATTTAATCGTCCTTCTCTAATTGTGTCCTCGCACCAATTGACATTTCTTACCATATCAGTAAAGCTAGATTGTTGCTGGTACACTAAGAAATTCAAGATGACTAGCAGAGTGCTTTTCAAGATCATCTCGATTTACTCATCGTCGGGTGTTCAGTTTCTTACTTGGCCTGCCAAGGCTCTCCATCTCTCCAAATAGTCGTTAAACATCTCATCGGGCTTCTGCTTCAGGCGAGCTAGATTAGATTTACAGGGCTCAATGTCTATGTTGTAGACATACTATTCCTAGAATAGGTGGGTCAGATCCTTCCAAGTTTTAATCATGGATGGTTTGAGGGACGTGAACCATCTCAAAGAGAGGCCTGTAAGGCTCATCTGAAAAACTTTTATGAGTAAACGCTCATTCCCTCCACACTGGCACATATCTTCATAGTACGACTTGAGGCGTGCTATAGGGTTGTCGGTGCAGTCATACTTGTCGAATGATGGCACTTTGAACTTAGGTGGCAAAGGGACCTCAACAAATAAGCACAGATCAAAGAAATCCGTGGCATGAATCTCGACCCCACCCAACTTCATCAGCTACTTTTGGATTTTGTCCATTTGTTCTTTTAGCAGCTTGGTTTCTCTAGATGGCAATGTCAGGGCTGGTCCCCCAAAGGGTTGTGGACTGGTGAAGGTGGGTTGTGGGGGGATAAAATTGGCAAATTCCCCTGCATAGGCCCCACTATTTTGAACCTCATCCTCTTCATATTGAGGATCAACATACGGTGGAGGAAGGGTGAGGTTACCTTGTTGGCTCTGAGTGGGCTGGATGGGTGCCTGGTAGGACCATTGTATATGGGGGAAGCTTTGATGGGTGACTTGGGGGGTGATGGGATGAGTGAGTTGTGGATTTTGGGCGGGTGCTTGATGAGGCCACTGCATTTGGAGGGAACCTTGGGGATGGATTTGAGAGGTAGGAGGATGGGTGAATTGGGGATGGTTGATGGCATGGGATAGATTCCCATATTGCGTTGGGTGTGAGACATGTGGAAAAATAGGGCCCATGTCGGGTTGAGGGATTGGATAAGATGGGTGTATTATCTGAGGGGGAATGGGGGCCTGCTGGGCATATGTGAATGTGGGATATTAAGAGAATGATTCTAACATACCCAAAATGTGGGCTTGAACAGTGTCCTCAGGATGCATGCCCGACTAGTCATAAGCTTGACCAAGTGGAAGTCAACTTAATGACTTAGATTAAATTAAGTTTGATGTGAATGTGCTTGTGAGTGTGGTTTTAGATTTAATTGTGAAGGACACATACACCTATTATTGGCGTATGTGTTTTACAGCAAAAACAAGGAATGAGTTAAATAGCTAAATAGTTAAAGAGAAATAATTTCTCTTTAATGTTGGTGGGTGAGGGTATGAAGAGAGAGAGAGAGTGAAGAAGAGAGAGTAAATGCTAGGGAGCCTTGTGGAATTGTGAATTTATGGAGCACGAGAATCTTAAATTACGACGATAACGCGTGGGTGAACTCGTTAGAGTTAGAGCTAGGAACCCTAGCCAATGAACCAAACCATTGAATCAATGAAGAGATTGATTTAAGGTGAGTTTTATTTGATTTCAATGCATATATTGTTGTGCATTAGTTGTGTGATTAATTGTTTAAATGTTGAATTAAAAATGAGAGATGAGAGCTGAAAGAAATGCCCGAAAAGGGCTGGGTTTCTGACAAAATCGATTAATCAATTTTGAAAATTGATCAATCGATTTTTGGATTTCGATTAATCGATTTGAAATCGATTAATCGTCTGTGCACTCCCAGTGGCTGGAAAATGAGGAGCCTGGGAAAACTGATTGATCGATTTGTAAATCGATCAATTGATTTTGGAAATTTGATTAATCGATTTTGGAGATCGATTAATCGATTTTGACAGTTTCTGTTGACTTTTATTTTAGACTTTGGGGTTCTGGAAGGATCTTGTACCTTCTTTTATGCATCGTTCTTGATGCTTTGCTTATGCTATAATGTAACTTAGGTTAACCAAGTGAATGCAAGCATGGAGAATCGCAATGGACCTTGACGCTTGAGAATTTATACGTGTGAGGTAGGGAACGCTTTGAACATGTACTTTAATTGCAAGAGCATGTATGTAATGATATAGAAATGAACAATTATGTCTTGAAAATGTGAAACTTAAGTGTGTGTGTGTGTGTGTGTGAACACTAAGGAAATGAGTTACGATATGAGTATATGACGTCCTCAGGGGATGTGAATGTTATAAGGGCACCTGTGTGATGCATTGAGCTGGTTACATCCCAGGGATGTATGAAAAGTATGAAGTAAAGTAAATGAGAATTGATCAAGTCTAATATACTATAATTAGCACATTCACATGGTGAATAACTATATATAGTGCATATTTGATTTAAGGTTTGGAGAATACCCCACCGACGCGGCGGGATACCCGTGACTGACTCGGCAGGATATCCTTGACCGGTACGGCAGCCAATTCGTATACTAGTTTAACATTTCAGGGATATATGTGAGATTGTACCCCATCGCCTATGAAGAAGGGACCTAGATAGTGTTAAATGAATGAAAAAGGAAATGAAAATGGTCTGATTAGACGACGATGGAAGGTATTCCATCAAGGCTCGAGGCTATAGTAAATCGAGGACTATTTAAGTTACGATTTAAGTTTTTAGGCCAATCATTGTCTTTTGTGAGCAAGTTGAGAACAAGTAAATACATGTAAAGTAATAGTTACATTCAGTTCTTCTTTTCAGTCATTTAATTTATTTTCCAGCTATTTTATTAATGAATCATGTTTCCAAATGTCATGGAATATATGTGAGAGATTAATTTATATGTTCATTCAGTTGTTTTCCTATTGAGCTAGGATGTAGCTCACCCTTTAGACTATACGTCGCGGGTCCAATTCTTGCTGTTACTACTGCTTTGGGAGACATAGATCCAGATTATTCGGATTACGTGCCTGGAGAGGAGTTGGAGCCCCCTCCTAAGGTCTTCTTCTAGAGGACTCCTACGTACTTTGATTGAGTTTTGAGAGAGTACTGCACGGCTTGGTATGTCAAGCCCTATTATTTTGAGAAAATATAGTATGTACTGAGATATTCTTTTGGTGAACCATCCAGGGTGACTATTGTGTCGTCACTGATGGTTCGGGTGAGTTCTCTTGCTCATGCAGTGGCATGAGATCAGAACCATCTTTTGGGCTATGAGTTTTAACTTTTCTATATAGAACTGGAGATTTAGTTCTATTTCAGTTCTTATGCTTTTAAAATTGCTTTATAGTTGCTTGGTTATACCAATGTTCTGTGCAGGCTTATGGGTCACGGCCTCGAGGGTCGTGTCAATGGCATGGGTTTCGGGGTGCTAAAATTTAGGCTGTCACAATTGATATTAAAGCTGTTTCTTTTAAAATTTCTGACAAGTCTTGATGTTGTTAGAGCATAGGACCTTCTGCTAATGAAACTGTGGTTTCATGTGCAGAGCGTTATGTCTTCTAGAGGAAGAGGATGGAGTAAGGGCGGTCATGAAAGAAGCTTGCGCTGCAGAGACCATTTTATCTCAGCTTCGAATAGAGTACCAATGGGGAATAGAGAGGCCCCAGGGAGTAGTGGCCAAGAGAACCGAGACCAGTCAGAGAATCAGGATAGAGATCAGTGAGAACAGGAAAGAGTTAGAGAAAGAAACGAAGAGAGAGAAGAGCGTCAGAGGATGATGCACACTATGGAAACCATGGTAAATGCCATGGCTCAGCAAGCAGCGTCCTTGGCAGCTCATAATGCCAATGACCAGCATCATCCACCTACACCTCCAATAGATCCTACACAGCCAGTACCCTTTGCTTTCACAAAGTTTAGGAGGATGCATCCTCCGAGTTTTTCAGGGCAAGCAGAGCCAATGGATGCAAAAAATTAGCTGAGTGAAATGGAGAAAGTATTCAGCGTGCTTACGTGCACGGAGGATGAGAGTGTTCGTTGGGCAGCGTATATGCTAGATGGCGAGGCAGGCCCATGGTGGAAGTCCGTCTCTAGCACTAGGGCTCAAGAAACCCCAGGATTGCCATGGACATGGGAAGAGTTTGTGGAAGAGTTTAACAAACAATACTTCTCTGAAGTAGTACAAAATCAAATAGAAGTTAAGTTTCTTCAGCTTGAGCAGGGAAGGATGTTAGTGAGAGAGTATGGAGTTGAGTTTATGAGGCTTGCTCGCTTTGCTCCTGATTTTGTAGTCACGAATTTGATGAAAGCTAAAAGACTACAATGCGGCTTGAGGCCGGACATCAGGGGAAAGGTAGCAGCTTTTGAGCTAAAGACCTAAGTAAGGCTTTGGTAATAGAAGAGGACAATGAAGATAGATATAGAAGAAGAGATCAACAAGGGAGAGGAAGAACGGATCAAAGTAAAGTGGGTAACTATGAGTCGGTGAACAAAAAACCGAGATTCGGGAGAGGAAGAACGGATCAAAGTAAAGTGGGGAACTATGAGTCGGTGAACAAAAAATTGAGATTCGTGGCAACCATTCCAAACCAGTTATATTAGACTAGCACAGCAGACAAACTATCAAAGGTTACCTGTGCTTGTGTCGGGGAGGCAAATCATATATGAGAAACTTGCAACCACCACTGGAGTAGGAGTTACCTAGGGCTTCTCACGAGCAGCGTCTACTATCGTTGAGACTTGTGCCAAGTGTGGCAAGTCTCATAAAATAGCAGAGTATAGAAGGGGTACTCGGGGTTGTTACAAATGTGAAAAGGTGGGCCACATAATCTGAGATTACCCTGAGATGAGTAAAGAGAGAACGGTTTCCGCTTCCATGCCGAGACCTATACAAGCAAGAAAGCCAGTCGTACAAGGAAGAGCCTACGCTGTTACTGCCCAAGAAGCACATAATACCAATGACATCATCCAAGGTGAGAATTTCTTTTAAATAAAGAATTTTAATTTATTAAAGATTTTAGATAGAGAAGGTGCATCTATGTAGGAGGTAGTATAGACTTATCATTACAAAATAAATTTTGATGTATATAGTGTGTTGTGTATATATAAATATGTTTACCTTATAGGTACTTTAGACGTGTACGGAAAAGGGAGTGACTTAGCTTACGAAGCTAGAGTGTTGATAGACTCAGGGTCTACCCACTCATTTACTACTCCTCGATTTGCAAGGAAGATGAAGGTTAACCCAGAGACGTTGGATTTCATCTTAACGGTATCTATTCTGACTGGGGAATTGGTCGATACGGAAATGTTTTGTAAATCGGTGATAGTAACCATCAAAGATGGAGATGACTTTGAACTACCAGCGAATTTAATTCTGTTAAACATGCAAGAATTTGACATGATCCTTGGCATGGACTAGTTGTCACAGCATTGTGCAACGGTAGATTGCAAGAACA
The DNA here is from genome assembly GCA_021018995.1 of Chloranthus sessilifolius. Lineage (NCBI taxonomy): Eukaryota > Viridiplantae > Streptophyta > Magnoliopsida > Chloranthales > Chloranthaceae > Chloranthus > Chloranthus sessilifolius. The sequence continues at coordinate 16,719,597 of CM037595.1, read as the reverse complement.
AAGTCGTCATCTTCAGACCTAACATAAGGAGATCGTTTCGATTTTGAGGAATGAGATCGACGTTTATGCCACTTATATCCGCAGTCAAGGCCAAACGCTTAATCAGAAAGGAGTGCAGTGGTTACTTGGCATTTTTAAAGGAAGATAAGGAAGGGAAGAATGTCATTTCAGAAATCGCAATTGTGCGTGAATTTGAAGATGTATTTTCGAAGGAACTACCAGGATTACCTCCAGATAGAAAGGTGGAATTCGCTATCGACTTAGTACCTGAAATAGAGCCTGTTTCCAAAGCACCATATAAGATGGCTCCTACTGAGTTGAAGGAGTTAAAAGATCAGTTGTAAGAGCTCATGGATAAGGGGTTTGTAAGACCTAGTGTGTCTCCCTAGGGAGCACCGATCTTGTTTGTAAAGAAGAAGGATGGGTCAATGCAACTGTGCATTGACTATCGCCAATTAAACAAACTAACCATCAAGAATCGATATCCATTTCCTAGGATTGATGATTTATTTGATCAGCTACAAGAAATGAGGTACTTCTCCAAGATCGATCTGAGATCTGGATACCATCAACTAAGAGTCAAGGCAGAGGACATCCAGAAGACACCATTCAGGACACGATACTGACACTACGAGTTCTTAGTGATGCTGTTTGGTTTAACAAATACACCAACCTCATTTATGGATTTGATGAATAGGGTGTTTAAACCACACTTGAACTCCTGTGTCTTAGTATTTGTTGACGACATCTTGATATATTCTAAGTCAAAGAAGGAACACGAAGAACATTTGAAAGTTGCTCTACAGAACCTACGTGAATACCAACTATATGCCAAACTCAATAAGTGTGAGTTTTGATTGGAGGAAGTTAGCTTTTTGGGACATGTTGTCTCAAAGGATGGTGTTACAATAGATCTGACTAAGATTGAAGTAGTGGTAAACTTGGAACAACTAAAAATGGTAACAGATATTCGTAATTTCCTTGGTCTAGCTGGCCACTATCGATGTTTTGTAGAAGGATTTTCTTAAATATCGGGACCTCTTACGAGACTTACAAGGAAGGATGCAAGATTTGAGTGGAGTGAAGCGTGCAAAAAGAGTTTTCAAGAACTCAAGAAGAGACTCACTTCAGCTCCAGTGCTAGCAATTCCTTCAGGCAATGGAGGGTTCGCGGTATATAGTGATGCTTCACATAATGGTTTGGGCTACGTGCTCAACCAACACAAGAAAGTGATTGCTTATGGGTCGAAATAGCTGAAAGATCATGAGAAGAACTACCCGACACATGACCTAGAACTAGCAGCGGTCATATTTGTGTTGAATATTTGGAGACATTACTTGTACGGTGAGACCTTTGAGATTTTCACCGACCATAAGAACCTCAGATACCTATTTACACAGAAAGAATTAAATATGAGGCAATGAAAATGGATGGAGTTTCTCAAAGGCTATGATTGCTCCATACAATATCATCCCGGCAAGGCTAATGTAGTAGCCGATGCCTTGAGTCGGAAGGGTTTAGCGCAGCTGGCTAATTTGATCATGGGAATGCATAGATGGAAGTTGTTTAAAAATCTTTCATTGTATGATGCAAATATCAAGGTGCAAGCTACAGGAGCTTTCTTGGCTAACATATCAGTGAGATCGATGATCTTTGAGTATATTAACGAGCTACAGATGAAAGACCCAGAGTTATCCAAGATTCGACAGGATGTGATTGAGGGTATCAAACCAGAGTTCTCAGTGAAAGAGGATAGCTCCTTATTATTCAAGGGACGCCTTTATATCCCAGTTGATGCTGATCTGCGATGAACTATCCTTGATGAAGCTCACAAGTCGAAATATGCAATCCACCTTGGTAGCATAAAAACGTATCAAGACTTGAAGAAGAGTTACTGGTGGAGAGGTTTGAAGCAAGACATAGCCAAGCACGTGTCATGGTGTTTGACATGTCAGCAAGTGAAAGTAGATCATAGACACCCTACTAGATTATTATAGCCTCTACCCATACCAGAGTGGAAATGGGAATTAATCTCCATGGATTTCATTGTCGGGCTACCGCGTACAGCAAAGAGATACAACACCATTTGGGTAGTCGTGGATCGATAAACCAAGTCAGCACACTTCCTACCCTACAACACAATGGACACAGCAGGAAGACTCCCGGAGTTGTATATGAAGGAGATCGTACATTGGCATGGGATTCCTAGTAGCATTGTCTTTGATAACGACCCGTCGTATACTTTAAAGTTTTGAAAGAAGTTTCAAGAAGGCATGGGTACGCGATTGGATTTTAGTTCAGCGTTCCATCTGCAGACCGATGGGCAAACGGAACGAGTAAACCAGGTGATAGAAGACATGCTCAGAGCGTGTATGCTAGAATTACAAGGATCATGGGACCAACACATACCGGTGATCGAATTTGCATATAACAATAGCTTCCAGGCGAGCATTGGAATGGCACCGTATGAAGCTCTTTATGGGAGGCGATGTAGATCGCCTATCAATTGGGAAGAGACCTGTGAAAAGTTTGTTTTGGAGCCGGAGTTACTCGAAGATAGCACTATCATTGTTCGCATGATGATCAAAGAGAGATTTATGTCGGCTCAGAGCAGACACAAGAGCTATGTCGATACTAAGAGAACGAGTGTGGACTACACCGTTGGCGAGCATATGTTTGTGAAGGTATCGCCTATGAAAGGCGTTATGAGATTTGAAAAGAGAGGCAAGTTGAGTCCCCGTTACCTTGGACCCTTTGAGGTTTTGGGTCGAGTAGGCGAGGTCTCATATCGCATTGGATTACCACCATTGTTTGATCGGGTACACAACGTCTTCCATGTCTCTATGCTCAAAAAGTATGTGAATGACCCTTCCCATATCTTGGGAGGTCAGCCGTTGGAAATGCATGAAGATATGACCATTATCGAGGAATCGGCTCAGATACTGGATAGAAAAGAGCAAGTTCTACGCACAAAGGTGATCCCTTTAGTGCTTGTTCGATGGAAGAATCATCCGGCCGAAGAAGCTACTTGGGAACGCGAGGTGGATGTAAGAGAGTAGTATCCAAACTTGTTTGCCGAGAGATGAGACCCTAATTGTATCATTGCATATATATTAGTAAGTTCTACCCGTCTATGTAATCAAAAGTTGCATGTTCATGCCAACTTATTCTAGAAATGCAAAGAGAAAAATGTTGGGTGTAAATGCACTTGTTGTGCAATTAAAAAAATGTGTAGCATGATGGAAATTGCATCATGAAATGGATGGCCAATAAGTGCTGAGAAGTAAAAGTAAGGTCAATGACTTACCTAAAAGCCATAAGAAATCTGACAAAGAAACAAAAAGGAAGTGAAGGAAAATAAGAAGCAAAAATATTTAGAAATTCTGTCAAAATCAATTAATCGATTTCCAAATCAATTAATCGATTTTGGATTTCGATTAATCGAAATCGTTCGATTGAACGACTGGCACATGCCAGTGAGCTGATAAATCTGGAAAATTAATAGTAATAAATTTTGACTAATCGATTTAAATTCGATTAATCGATTAATCAATTTTTGAAATCGATCAATTGATTTCGCGTAGCTGAGGATAAGTTATGAAAACCGATTAATCAATTTCTTCCTATATATAACAGTTTTGGGATTTTTTTTCCCATTTTGAAATTCCAATGGATTTTCTTCTTTGAGCACCATTTTTCTTCTTCCTTGAGCTAACGAAGTTGCAAGGATTTGGGGGTTTCAGAATCGGAAACAAATCAAAACCCTCACCACTCGGATCGAACGCAATCGGTAAACCCTAAAAATTTTTATTTCATTTCGTTTTGAATCATTCCAGCCCTAGGTTTTTTAATTTCTTTCATTTTTAAACCTAAAATGCCACCTAAAACTTGGATAGCTATGAAGCAATCGGTTTCTAAGCTTCCCGTACGGTGTTAGAACGTTGCGCCACCACCACCTTCACCTTCATCATCATCATCATCATCATCATCTTCTTCTTCATCATACTCGACGAACACATCATCACACGAATCGTCACCACCACCACCCGAAAATTTTCCCCAACCAATGAATGGTGGGCTGCAAAGGAGTTTGAGTATGAATACATCATCGACGAGGCTCTATTTACTGATTCCGAGGTTGAGGGCGAAATCAAATGGGCCCGAAAATACCTCGTTAATGCAAGCCTCGGTAACCTTTTGAATCCTTTGCATGACTACTACTATCCTTGACTCGTAAGGTTATTTTATCAAAACCTAAAAGCGGGTCAAATGGATGACTCCGTTAAGATTGAGATCAATGGTCATGACTACCTTTTTACCTTATGCCACATCCATGAATCTTTAGAGTGCTTTCTGACCTATGTACTAGAGACTAACCTTTTACCTCCTTTCCCACAACCCGTAAATTACGAAGAATTTCGAACCGAGATGACAAAGGGTAATAAGGGATCCAAAAAATCAATACGGAGGGTGGACTTGCCCCCTCATTTGTGGATGCTTAATTCGATAATTAAGTGTAATCTTTATCCCATGCGCCATGATACCGAGTGGGTAGAGTTAGTGCAACAGGCCTTATACGGGGCATACCGCAGCCATTGGTTCGACTCTACTAAGTTAGTAGGGTATGATCTATATAAAAGGAAAAATGATGAAGGGACCTCTGCAACCTAAGGAGCGTATGCCTTACGCTCGGCTAATTTCGAGCATGTTAGATTGCTACTCTACCACCCCAGAGAATGCTATTTCTTCCACCGAGCGGAAGGCCACCAATCATGTGAAGCATTATTCCATCGCTTCGTGGGGCCTCAGCTATAGGCTGTTGAAGAAGGCTCTACCACCTGAGGGGCCAGCACCACCACAGCAGGACCCACCAGCAGAGCGGGAGCAGCCTTTTGGACCTTGATGGGCTTGGGCCTAGGGTATTGGGCCTTGATGGGCTTGGGTCTAGGGCTACTGGGCCTTGATGGGCTTGAGGTATTGGGTCTTGATGGGCTTAGAATATTAGGCCTTGATGGGCTTGGCTTGGGATATTGGGCCTTGATGGGCTTATGGTCGGGTATTGGGCCCTTGATGACCACTTGGATGGCCCGATGGTTGATGGGAGCCTTGGATGGTATGGACAATGGGAGGTTGATTAAGATTTTAGGGGAATGAGGTATGGAGATTTTGGAGTGTATGAGATGGGTTTGGAGGTGTTTGGGATGGATGAGGGAGACTTTGAGAGGCCTTCCAAATGGTGTAAGCCCTCACCATGTCATCCATCATAACCATGGGATCGGGCATGGGGGTTGATGTAGATGGTCCATCCGATGAGGGGAGGGTATGGGGAAAATTGGGCATGACCCTGGTGGATTGGGAAAATTTGGGTGCATTTGGAGAGGATGTGGGCAAAGAGGGCATGGCATGGGTGGATTGAGAAAATTTTGGCATGACTTGGGTGGGTTGGGGAAAATTGGGTGTGTGTTGGGAAATTGGGAAATTGGGAAATTGGGCATGGTTTGGGGAAATGGGAGTAATTGGGCATGGTTTAGGGAAAGTTGGGCATGACCTAGGTAAAGTAGGGAGAAAAATGGGGTGAATTTTGAGAGGTAGTGGATGGGGAAAATTAGGGTTATTTGGATCGGATGTGAAAGGAAATTTTGGCAAGATTTGAGTAGATGAGGGGAAGTGTAATGGATTTGAATTGGATGTGGGGGGAAAATGGGAGGAATGTTGGTTTAAAATCTGGGGGGGGGGGTTTTCGATTGATATGGGAGAAAAATGGGATATATGTTGTACGGAAGGATGTGAAAAATTGGATATGGTGGAATTGGAGGGAAAACTGGGTATATTGGATGTGAATGGGGGAAATTTGGGTATGGTGAATGGGTTGGGTATGGGAGTACTTGGAGTGGATGTGGGGAAGTGGGGTGTATGTGGGGTGGATGTGGATGGGAAAATGGGTGCATCGAATGGCCCGATGATGTTGAATGGGGATAGGGTTGGGGAATCAGAAATGGGGATTTCCTCCATGCGGGAATGTGATGGGAAAGATGGTGGGGATGAATCGAGATCGGCGTAGGCCGGATCTACTGCCCATGACATGGTTTATTGGCAGGTTGGGTAAGAGTTCCTCAGGTGAGGACCAAAAACCCATCTTCTCCTTCCCCTATGGGATGATGGAGGATAAGGCGATGTCGTTGTTCCGGCACCACAAAGTCTCTATTTTTTTGGATTTTGATTTTTCTTCATTTTTGGATTTTTGGATTAAAAAATTGAACCTTCCTACGGTGCTTTTTCAGGGCGTTGGAAATCCCGTTTCAGGTGGCATTCACACCCCTAATATTTTCCATGACGGGATTCTGACGCACTTCAAAAGAATCACAGGGAAACCCTTTGATCTATGTGAAGGCATGAAAATCTATGCAATGACTCGTTCCCCCTAAAAAAATCAATAAGAGGGTGGCCTCTTTTGATCGGCGAGGGTGTATTGGGTGTCGAAACGTGTGGGATTTATCTAGGGTACTAAACCACTAAGCAGGGGGCTTGGGAAAGGGGAAAAAGGGCCTCAAATTTAGGTTGCTAGATGCAGAATGTTCTAGCATATGTATTACATACGCTAGGCAAAAAAACTAGAGATTTGGCTTAGCGTAAATATTGCATACGCTAGGCTAAATTTATGAGATTTTTGGCTTGGCGTATCTATTAGGTACGGTAGGCAAATTTTGGAGACTTTTGGCTTAGCATATGTAATATATACGCTAGGCAAAACTTATATATTCTATATATTTTGACAACAGCAGCAGGCCCGAAATTGGTCTTTTTTTGGGGTTCTTTGAAGCAGTGCTTCCGGGGACTATTTTTCCTTGTTATTTCGGGTCCCTCCTCACCAAACCTAGGGATACAAGGTTGATTCAGGACTTTTCCAAATACTGGATGGGGTGGCCCAAGGGTTTTAGGGCTTTTTCTTAAGCTTGGTTACCCGCCCGAAGTGCCTTCTCAGATACTAGATGGGGTGGTACTTTTCCAAATCATCACCACTAGGGGTTGCCGTCGTACTTAGAATCGGGACGTTTGTATCGCTGCCTAAATTCCCACCCTTTTGTAAAATCTACCCAACATAAAAAATCAATTAAGTCCCTTAGTTCACTTTTAAGGTTCAATTTTAAATTTAATTTTTGAAGGGAGTTTGCTTAATGTTCAAAAATGGGTTGTGACAATCCTGTGCTGCCTCTATGGCCGACATCCACTGCTGGTATATGAATGACAAGAAACGTAAGTGCGTAAGTAAGCCCACCAAATGGCTAAGGTGTTTAAATGATAAAAATGAAACTAAGCTATCAAGTAGCCCGCCAATCGGCTAAGGTGGTAAAGGGCTCAAGTAGGCCTGCCAATCGGCTAAGGCGTGTAAATGACGGAAAAATAAGGGTAAGTAAAAAATAACAGAATCATAGGGGTAAGTACAAAAATAAAAAGAAATAATAAAAGCTAGTAAAAAGAATAAAAATACATGCAAAACAGGGGGGGCAACTTCAAGTAGAAGCTCTAAAGTATCTCCAGCAAAGTCGCCATCTGTGCAACCATGGATCTTATCGATCCATCACGACAATGCGCTCTTACGAAAAATATAGAGTCGCAACCTAGAGCTTTTGGTGTCCCGAGAAAATCAAATCAATATTGAAAGCACCAAAGTGCCAAATCTGACTCTGATTTATCGATCATCTCCAAAGGCTCTTGTATAGGGATTTCAATTATTTATCGGGATGGTGTTAGGCACCCGATTGACCCGCTCGTAAGCGGTCTCTACTATGGTCGGGTCTCTGTGTAGCTGGTTTATATAATATATATATATATATATATATATATGAAAAGGAGATAAAAATGAGCGGCACTTCCCATTGCCTGAAGGCACACCAATCCTATTGAGCCCTTCCCGCTTGCCAAAATTTGGACAGCGTAACGGCTCAATTCTAGGATAGAGGAAAAGTAAAGAAGGTAGAGGAATAGAGGAGAGAGCTGGAGCTCTTGGACCCTTGTAGCACAGCCGTGGGCCTTCGCATAGCTGCATTTTGATGAACTTCTAATAGAAAAAGGATAGTAGAATGGGTTTGAATCTCTAAGGCTTGGTATCTAAGAGGTGAGAGAAGAAGGCTAGGGACCAGTTCTAGCTAGATCTCAAAGATTGATGGTGGAAAATGAGGTTTTAAGGACAATACTCAGTTCTTGAATTTTGTTGGTTTAGTGCTCAAAAGGGGAAGAAGGAGCTCTCTAATATTTTTCTCTCTTTTGAAATTTTTTCAAGCCTCTAAGCAAGGGGGGTGGCTCTCTATTAATAGAGGAAGGGTAAATTAAAGGGATGTTTAAGTTCTAATGGGTTTGGCAATTAGGTAATCCTAGATCTAAGGTTTTTAGCTTTTTCAAGGTTGTGGAAAGGTGTGAATTGGGTCTTGATGATAGATGATAGGGTGGGATTCCAAGTGGCAAAAGGGTTGAAAAGAGGGCCAGTAGGGGTGCAACAATCCCAACAAAATCAACCCCAATGGATGGGGTGGTCAACAAGTCAAACCCCAAATTCAAATTTTGACCAAAATCCCAAAAATCACTGTTCCTAAGCCTAGCATATGTATTACATACGCTAGGGATAGGAACAATGTTTCTGAGAGTCCTGGAGGTTCAGAACCTGCCGTGGGGGCCCACAGAAGTCAAATTTTTTCCTTGCGTGTGTAATACATATGCGAGGACAAAACCTGCCAAAATTGGCCTAGCACATACGCTAGGCAAAATTCTTGCATTTCTGTCCGATTTTTAAATCGTCATAACTTTTGATATACAACTCGGATTGAGGCGATTCTTTGCTCGTTGGAAAGTTGGGAACCTCTAATTTCCAATGGGATAGGTTTTATCTATAGTAGAGGTCTGTGTAAACTTTGAAACTCCTCTTTCCAACCAATATTCAGGAGGGTTCGAGACTAGTCCAAGAAAGGTTTTAATGAGTCTGGGAAGGTTAGGGTTGATTCCTAAGGGTTTTAGAAGGGTTCTAAAGGCTTTGGGGTAACTCCTAAGGGTTTGGAGAATTCTTTTGAAAGATTGGGGGTGCGCCTTTCTCGGAGTATGTGTCGATCGGGCCTTGGGCCAAATTTTGGTGTCTACAAGAATATAATGGCCTAAAATTTCTGAACATAAACATGCCTAATTAGGTGTTTGTGTCTGACAAGGTATATTCCACACGCCTTTAAATTTTGAACCATTTCTTTTATCCACTTCGTGATGTATATAGTTGTTGTGGATCTATGATTTGTTGTAATCTAGAGTACATGAAAGAACGGAAGAAATAGGTTTAAAATGATCAAACAGTCCATGGACTATTTAGGCAAAAAGGAAATAGCTAAAAGAATTTGCTCAAGCGACCTTAATTTGCTCGAGCGATTTTTTGACCGGCCCTTTGTAAATTGGTTTGCGCTTGAGCAAATTTTGTTTTCGCTCGAGCGACCCTTACACTATATATAGGCTGAACGCCCATTCCTCTCCATTTGCTTTTCGAAATCATTGGAAGAAGAAGCCCTAGCTCTGTTCCTCTTTTTCCCCTTTAGAAATAGTAAGCTTTGATCTCCATCTCAACTTCTTCAATCAAGGAGATCTGTGGTCTGGGGTATTGTAGACACCCAAAATTGGCCCAAGGACCGATTAACTTATACTTTGAGAAAGGTGTACCCTCCGAGCTTCCGAGAGCACTTTTCGAACCCTTAGAAATCATCCCAAAACCTTTAAAACCCTATCCCCAACACTTAGGAATCAACCCTAACCTGCAGAACCCCTCCCAAACTAATTTTTAAATCTTCCCGAGCAATGGTTGGAAAGAGGAATGCCATAGTTTGCACAGACCTCTACTATAGCTAGGTCTTATACCATTGGGAAGAGGATATTCCCAGCTTTCCAACGAGCCAAGAATTGCCTCAATCCGAGCTGTAGATCATAAGTTACGGCAATTTGAAATTCAGGCAGAAATATAAAAATTTTGCCTAGCGTATGTATTACATACAGTAAGCTAATTTTGACAAAATTTTGCCCAGCGTATGTATTAACCTTTCTGTGGACCCTATAGCGGATTCTAAACCTCCAGGTTTCTCAGGAGCATTGTTCCTATAACTAGCATATGTAATACCTACGCTAGGCTTAGGAACAGTGATTTTTGGGATTTTTGCCATATTTCAAAATTGGGGTTTGACTTGTTGACCATCCCAACCAATGGGGTTGGTTTCGATAGGACTGTTGCACCCCCATTTGTCCTATTTACAATCCTTTAGCCCTTTGAAGCCTCCCCCCTATCATCTACCATTAAAACCCAATTCACACCTATCTAAGACCTAGAAAACCTAGAAAACCCTAGATCCCTATTACCTAATTGCTAATCTAATTAACCCCTTTGACCCTCCACTAATCTACCCTTTCTCTATAAATATAGAGCCACCCCTCCTTCCATTTTCTAGCACTAAACCCATAAATTCCATAATTGAGTTTTATCCTTTAAACCTCACTTTCTACCACCAATCCTTGCGATTCAGCTAGAACTATCCCTTAGCCTTCTTCTCTTACCTTTTAGCTACCAAGCCGTAGAGATTAGATCCTGTTACCCATTTTCTTTCGGAAGCTCATCAAAGATGTTCTCACGCGAAGATCTATGATGCTATAAGGGCCCGAGAGCTCCGACTCTCTCCTCTATTCCTCTACCTTCTTCACTTTTCCTTTATCCTAGGATTGAGCCGTTACGCTGCCCAAATTTTGGCAAGTGAGAAGGGTTTAATAGGATCAGTGTGCCTTCGGGCAAGGGGAAGTGCTGCCCATTTTCTTTATATATATATATATACACATCCAAACAGTCATAATAGAGATCACTTACGAGCGGGTTGATCAAGTGCCTAACACCTTCCCGATCGATAACCGAAGCCCCTACCCAAGAGCCTTTGGCATAGAACGGATCAGAGTCATATTTTTTGCACTTCAGTACTTATAATATTGATTTAGGTTTCCCGGGACACCAAAAGCTCCGAGTGGCGACTCTATATTTCTCACATGAGCGTATCGTCGTAACGAATTTAATAAAAATCCACGGTTGCACAGATGGCGACTCCACTAGGGAAAGCTTGTAGAGCTTCTCCGTAAAGTTTTGGCTCTTTTATTGCATGTGTTTTTCTTTTCACTAACTTTTTGTTCATTTTTGTTTACTTACCCCTACTTTTCCGTCATTTACGTGCCTTAGCCGATTGGCGGGCCTACTTGAACATTGTTTTACTTACCCTTACTTTTTTATCATTTACACGCCTTAGCCGATTGGTGGGCCTACTTGAGCATTGTTTTACTTATCCCTACTTTTCTGTCATTTATACGCCTTAGCCGATTGGCGGGCCTACTTGAGCATTTACATTTTTGTCATTTACACCACCTTAGCCGTTTGGCGGGCCTATGTAGGCATTTAATTTTCTTTTCAATCATATCCTACCAGTGGACGTCGGCCCGTAGAGGCGCACGGGATTGTCACAACCCGTTTTTGAACCTAATCGAACTCTCTTTTAAAATTTGAATTTAAAATTGAACCTTAAAAGTGAACTAAGGGACTTAATTCATTTTTTACGTTGGGTAGATTTTGCAAAAGGGTGGAAATTTAGGCAGCGATACAAATATCCCAATTTTTAGTACGGTAGTAGCCCCTAGTGGTGATGATCTAAAAAAAGTACCACCCCATCCAGTACCTGAGAAGGCGCTTGCGCCGGAGATATATCAGGTGAGTGACCGAGCTTAAGAGAAAGCTCTAAAACCCTTGGAGAGTGAGTTAGTTGTCTCGAATCGACCTTGCATCCCTAGGTGCGATGAGGAGGGACCCGAAATAACAAAAAAAATAGTCCCCGGAATCACTACTTCAAAAAACTCAAAATAATAGACCAATTTTGGGTCTGCTACTGCTATTAAAAAATATAAATATATATAGTTTTAGCCTAGCATATGTATTACATACGCTAAGCCAAAAAACTCCAAAAATTGCCTAGCGTACCTAATAGATACGCTAACCCAAAAATCCCAAAAATTTAGCCTAGTGTAAGTAATTCATACGTTAAGCCAAATCTCCAGAATTTTAACCTAGCGTATGTAATACATACGCTAGACCATTCTGGGTACAGCAGCCCGAATCTGAGGCCTTTTTTTATTATTTTCGAGTCCCCCGCTTAGTGGTTTAGTATCCTCGTTAAATCCCACACTTTTTGGCACCCAATACATCCTCACCGGTCAAAAGAGGTCACCCTCTTATTGACTTTTGTTGAAGGGTCGAGCAGTCGCGTGGATTTTTGTGCCTTCACATAGAACAAAGGGTTCCCTTTGTTTCTTCCGAAGTACGTCAGGATCCCATCGTGGGAAATATTAGGGGTGTGAACACCACCCGTAACGGGAATTCTAAGGCCCCGGAAAAATCATAAAAAGGTTTAAATTTTTATCTGAAAATTAAAAAATTAAACTAAGAAAAAAAAAATCAAAATCCAAAAAATGAGAGCTTGTGGTGCTACGTCGCCTTACCCTCCATCATCCCGTAGGGGGAGGAGAAAATTTTTAGGGCCCCACCTGAGGCATCCGTACCCAACCAGCCGCCAAGATATATTGTGGGCGGTTGATCCGACTTATGCCGATCCCGATTCATTCCCGTCATGTTCTCCAACACATTCCCATTTGGAGGATATACGTATCTCCATTCCTCTCACTCAACCCCCATTCACCATCATCGGACCCTTCGGTGCACCCATATTTCCATCCACCACCACTCAAATCACCCAAAATCCAACACCCCATTCCATCTCATTTACCCAATCCATGTCCAAATTTCCCCCACCAACATCCATCGAACAAACACCCCATTTTCCTCCTATGTCCACTCCATATACATCCAATTTTCCCTCCACGTTAACCCAACATACACCACAATTTTTCCCATCTCCCATGCCAAATTTTCCTATATTCACCTAAACCATACCCAATTTCCCTTCCACATCCTCTCCAAATACACCTCATTTTTCCCATACACCCGCTATTTGCACATCCACCCATACCATGCCCAATTTCCCAAATCCACCACATATCTCCCTATCTACTCAGGTCATGCCCGATTTTACATGGGCCATGCCCAATTTTTCCCATACAACCATCCCATCCACACCCCATACTTCCCCCTCATTAGATGGACCATTTACGTCCACCCCCTCACCCAATCCCATGGCCATGATGGATGACATGGTTAGGGCTTACACCATTTGAAAGGCCTCTCAAAGCCTCCCTCATCCATCCCAAACACCTCCCAACTCATCCCATACACTTCAAAATCTCTATACCCCATTCCCCCAAAATCCTAATCAACCTCCCATTGTCTATACCACCCAAGGCTCCCATTAACCATGGACCTCAAGGCCCAATACCCTATACCCAAGCCCCTCAAAGCCCAACACCCCATATCCAAGCCCATCAAGGCCCAATACCTCATGCCCAAGCCCATCAAGGCCCAATATCCCATGCCCAAACCCATCAAGGCCCAATACTTCAGGCCCATGCCCATCAAGGCCCAATACCCCAAGCCCAAGCCTATCAAGGCCCAATGCCATATGCCCAAGCCCACCAAGGCCCAAACCCGGGAGCCCCATTTACAAACCCTCCATCCTTTCCTCAATATTCCACATTCACCTATACCCAACAGGCCCCTATTCCCCCTCAGATAATACACCCATCTCATCCAATCCATCAACCCAACATGGGCCTCATTCATCCACATCCCTCATACCCAATCTAATATGGGAATCTATCTCATACTATCAACCATTCACAAGTCACCCATCAAAGCTTCCCCCATATACAGTGGTCCCACCAAGCACCCATCCAGCCCACTCATAACCAACAAGATAACCTCACCCTTCCTCCGTCATATCTTGATCCTCAATATGAAGAGGGTGAGATTCAAAATAATGAGGCCTATGCAGGGGAATTTGCTAGTTTTAATCCACCACCACCCACATTCACCCATCCACAGGCCAATCAGAATGAAGGGGTACCATCCCTGACCTTGCAATCAAAAGAGTCTGAATTGCTGAAAGAGCAAATGGACAAAATACAAAAATAACTGATGAAGATGGACGGAGCTGAAATTCACACTACTGAGTTCTTCGACCTGTGTCTATTTGCGGAAGTACCACTTCCACCTAAATTCAAAGTACCTACTTTCGATAAATATAATGGCACGGTCAACCTAATTGCCCATCTAAAATTATACTGTGGGGATATGTGCCAGAATGGAAGGGATGAGCGTTTGCTCATAAAACTATTCCAGAAGAGCCTCACAGGCCCCACTTTGAGATGGTTCTCTTTCCTGAAACCATCCATGATTAAAACCTGGAAAGATCTGACCCACCTATTCCAAGAGCAGTATGTCTACAACATAGATATTGAACCCACAAGTCAGATCTAGCCCGACTAAAGCAGAAGCCCGACGAAGCATTCAGTGACTCACTTGGGCGGTGGAGGACGTTGGCAACTCAAGTGAGAAACAGAGTACCCGATGATGAGCAAATCGAGATGATCTCAAAAAAAACTATGCAAGTCATCTACGATTTCCTGATGTACCAACAGCAATCCAGCTTCGTTGATTTGGAAAGAAATGCCAACTGTTGTGAGGACATAATTAGAGAGGGACGTTTGAGTAAGAATGTGTCCAGTGGGGCCAGTGGAGTCAGAAAGTTTACTAAGCAGAATAATGAGAAAAGAATCGAGGCAGATGTCCAAACTATAATGAACACACTGCCTAATACCAGAATGGTACCCTTTAGGTTTGGGGCAGCACCGCAAACCCCAGCACCAACAAATTAGGCGTTGAGGTAGAACAATGTCCCCTGGGGCAACAGACCCCTGAGCAGAGAAGGACCTGATATAATCGAGTGTTCACTCCCGTAGGGCAATCCCTGAATGTCCTTTTGCCTCTACTAATTAAAAAGGGTTTAGTCACTCGGCTTCAACCGCGACCCCAATCGAACTCAATCCCAAGAAATTATGACCCCAATACACACTGTAGTTTTCACCAAGAATCAGGGCATCCTACCGATCGGTGCTTTCCTTTGAAGCACGCGATAGAGGATTTGATATAGGCAGGAAAGATCATCCCTCCGACACCTCCCTAGGCAAACCCCCACACAAACATCATGCAAGAACCATTGTCGGCTGTTGTTTTTTCTAAGTGTGCTTGATTTATTTGTGTTTTGAAAACAGGTTTGCATCTGCTAAGTTATAATGAATCTAGAACATTAAAAAGAGTAAAGAAATATCAGCACAGAGAGAAGTGAATTAGCCTGCAAGATCAAGGCCAATTGTAGCAAGTTTTAAATGTGAGTAAAAGATCGTCCACAGAGAATTTGTCTAAAATGCAAGATAAACCTCCAGATCTGAGCTACCAGATCTGGCCTCTTATCCTATCTAGAAAGCACATAAGATGGGAGGTTGAATTTGTCACATTAACTAAATGATAAAAGTAAAAGTTAAACTAAATGATCCAGATCCGAGTTGGGGGAATTTTGAGGTAAACTTATAAAAAATGGAGAAGTAATATCTAACTTTGATTTGGTCCTTAAAATACAATGAGAAAGACTGCAAATCAACTGAGAGATGATTCAATCTTCATCTGGCTACAAGCACAGATGTAAGAGAAATAAATCTAACTCAAGGATTAGGTTTAGGCTTATGGCTATGGTCTGTCCACTTCAATGGCCACAGACCATCCAATAGTCTTAATCCAAAGCCTTAATTTAGAACAGAAGGCATCAGTACAAATGTCGTGAGAGATTAGGTTACAAACACTAATTCTCACAGGATTAATGAATCAAGGGAAATTGCATGAACAACAGTAAATCTAAAGGACTCTAATGTAATAAGGAGATCAAAGGGAACCCTTAACATGAGTCCAATTGAGAATGTACGGTTTACAGCAACCTTTTCAAATTCACCATTACAATTACAGAGCACAGCTTAAACAGCTCTCAGATTTGTAGTCTTGAATACAACTCTCTTTTGAATTACAGAAGTATCTCACAGCTCTCAATTGCAAGTAAAAGTGAGGCTATCACAGGGATTTCAGACAAACTATCTGGTTTGGAAATGGGGGAATAGGAATGAAACTCAAAATCTGGATGCCCAAATTGGGCAAATGGTTCGTCTATTTATAGTTTTCCCTAAGTCCAGCTCAGATGTGTATCAACCAATCAGAAGTGCTCAGATCTGTATCGACCAATGTTAGTCGAGTACAAGGATCCAGATCTGTTCTGGCCAATCATAATTGCTCGATCTGGTTTAGCCAATCAGGTGACAAAAGCATCAATTCTGTTATGGATTTTGAAAGTTTGTTAGAGTTTCTAGAAGTTCCCGCCAAGTTATTTCATCTCTGGGTGCTCACATGGGGTGGAATATGCCTTCGCTTCATGCTTAGAATCCTCTGGAATGTCCCTAAGTTTTTAAATGCATTGGGACACGTGAAAAAGATTACTGAATTGCCCTTGCAAAAGCTGGGAATCTCCAGAATACCTTTTCGCATAGTTTAGGAGACTTTTTGCAAGGTGTTGTAACTCCTGAAGCTCTTTTTGCAATGTTCTGGTTCTGTTCGAATGGAGTTTTCTTCTTTTCGAAAAGGTCAATCATCTCTTCAAAGAGTTCAGGTGCTCTTCGAAAGGTAAGCCTTGAGTTTTTAGTTCTTCTCGCAGAGTTCAGGTTCTTTGCGAACAGTTCAGGTTCTTTGCGAAAAGTACTCTGTAGTGCATTTTTCTGTTCGAATTGCTCCATACTTCTTTCTGGTTGAGACGTGTCTTTGCCTCTTCGCCTGGACCTTTTAACAGCTAGTGAGTTTGTCCCTTCTCTTTCTTCCTTTGGATCGACATGGATTATCATCTTTTTGGCACTTTTAAGCTGCTTTTATGGTTAAGCCTGTCTTTATTGTTAGCTGAAACACAAGCACTTAGAACATTTATTTAGTTCTCTCAAAGGTCTATCAAGACTCAGGTTAAGGGGTGAAAAATGGTATTTTCTAGTTCTCAACACACCCCCAAACCTAAGCTTTGATAGTCCCTAAGCAAAGACAAAATAAAAACAAAGTAAACAGCCACTTTTGTAGGGAGCATTGTTGCATTTAGGATATGCAACAAGCCTTTTAAACCCCTAGGTGATCCCTAGTGGAGGAGTGAAGTCTCCTGAGGGTTTTCAGTGAAGGTACCCACAAACTTCTTCAATAAATCAGTTAAGATCACTGTAGTTCTGTTACAACGAACTTTCATCCAATCTGTTTATTCACACCTGCATCAGTCATGTTGTAAGAAGATTTTCAAGAAAACCATCAGTTCAAAACTAAAATTCTGTTGTAATTCTTATTACTACTCAGTCAATTTATGTCAAAGGTTATTTACAAGAAAAATTAATGAACAGCTTGCCTTCTATTTAGGAATCCAGCTTTGATGTTACCCCAATGAGTTGATTTCAAACCCAACTCTCACCAAGATTTTCACTCATCATGCAAGTAAGAGGGTTGTACTATTTCACACGGCTCAAGAGCGGTTACAGCCCTCAAATAGGACTGTAAGCATGAGCATAGGCATTGCTTTTAGTTCAGAATTCACTACTCTTTTCACCATAGATTACACAAATTCTTATCTCCATGTGACAGCTCAATCCATCATTGATCAGTAAGGACTTTATTGGGGTTGTAATGTGGCTTATGGGAGAAATTTCTCAAGAATAAAGGGGTGTAATGGTGTTCAAAATTGAGAAGTCAGTCAAGGTAAGGAGGTGATACACAAACCTTCTTTAATTCAGCATATTTTCATCTTCTTCTTTGAATTTCCAGAGCCAAAGTGGCCATCTTTTTCTCTTTCTTTTTCAAGCTTCCAATGAAATGCCTTCTCTCCTTTTGTTTTTCTCATTTTTTTTTATTTATTTTTTTTTTCAAATTAGCAGTGACTGGAATGCCACATTTCTTCTGCTGATACATCATTGTCTTCAATTTTTATTCTTCTCTTGTTGTCAAACTGTTACTCAATTCTCCTTTCTTCAGCTTCCTTCCCTTTATCTTCTGACTTCTCAGAGTGAGGGTTGGGCTAAATGAAGTTGATGAGGTTATTAGATGAGGTTTCAAAGAAATCTTAGATTTGTAAAGCTCGAACGGTGTGTATCAAGGGCAGTTTCAAAAGGTGGGGCTTTGTAAGGTTCAAACTGTCCAAAAGGAGGCCTTACATCATGTCTTTAATATCATGAGTGTTGTCAAATTATTTCAATTTGGATATGTGTAACTTCTAGTGCAAGTAAGCAGGTTCAATCAGTCCCAAAAGCAGAAAAAATTGCCAATTCATACCTCCAAAGAATACATTTCAGGCCCAAACCTCACTGGGTGTGGTTTTTTATCAAATTCCTGAGGTGTATCATCACTGTTTTCCCTCTTTTTAGGTTTACTAAAACATCAATTTTCTTTTGGAAATTTCCTGACATTCACTTCATGAAAGTATTAGAATTACACTAGAAATTAATTTCAAAAACTTTTTTCACTTCTTCATTTTTTTCAAAAAGTGTGAAATTACTTCATTTTAAAATTCCATCGATCATAAGTCGCATCTTGCTGTTAACTCAATTATTGATTATTGACATTTCTGTCACACCCCCAAACCAAAGGGGAGCAGGGTTCACACTGGTCCAAAGCAAAGAAGGGAAATAAGCAAGAAAAAAAAATCATGATGATAAGAGGACAGACAGAAATGCACAGTAATTTCACAAGAAAAACCAGAATTTATATTACAAACTCATAACACAGATAAGTACAAAGTGCTTTAATAACTAGGGTCAAAATCTGTATCATAAGTTGGTTCAATGGGCTCAGAACTGGAGTCACTGTCAGAGTCAGAACTAGAATCAGTATTGGAGTCTGAACTTGATTTGGCTTTCTCCTGGATTGTGTTTTGCAGCTCAGTGTATTCCTCTGATTTGATCTTTTTGGTGAGGCCAATGTACTTGCCAAGTCTAGTGATCTTCAGTTTTTCCTGGTCAAGCTGTGCTTGCAACATGGTCACCTTGTGATGCTCACTCCGAACCATCTGAAAGGTTTGACCCAGCAAGTCCTTCATTTTCTCTCTCAAATTTCATAAATAACTCCAATTTCCGAATCTGGTTTTCATAAGGGGTTCTAATGTAGGCTTGTAAATCAGCTAACCCCTTTAGAACATCTCTATAGATATATGGATTTTCTTCCATGGCTCTTCTGAGGGTGGCAAATCTGGGAAGGGGAATGGAATGGTAGGGGACCAATGGTATCCCAGCTGTGGGAGTGGGAGAAGAAGTGTCCAGAAGGAGGACTTCAGGGTCGGTCTGAGTGGCTTGCTCAGAGAAAGTGAGGAGTGGTGAAGGGGACTCAACCAGAGGTACTTCAGGTTCAGTTTGGGTAGCATGGGCAGTAGTGGTGGGGGTGGGCAGATCAACCAATACTACCTCTGGTTCAGTTTGGATAGCATAGGCATCAACAGTAGGTACAGGGGTAATGGTAGTGGTGTGGGATGTGGAGGCTAAGTTTTGGAGAAGGTCATTGGTCACAGACTGGTTTTCTGTGTTGATTTGTAGTTGGTCTTGGATGGATTGGAGGAAGGCAAGTATTTGGTTAATAGATTCAGGTGTGGGGGAGGTGTGCATAGCAGGGACTGGTACAATTGAAATGGATGGTGGAGGTGCAATGGGTGAAATGGCTGTAAAGGGAGAAGTAGGTAAGTGAGCGAAATGATGAGGGTCAGGTATAGGGACAGGTTCAAGCCCCACAGTTTCAAAAATAGATCCCATTAATGAGGAATAAGCCTCTATAGTGAAAGGCTCAGGTTCAGGTGTATGGGATACCTCAGGTGTGTGGGCTGAATGAGTAGGTGAATTTGAGGGGCTTTGGAGCAGAGGAGTGCAGGGAGATTGGGCAATAAAGTCTGCAGCCAAAACTTGGGCATTGGTGGGAGAAATTGGTGGTGTGAGTATGGTTGGAGTGGTTGGTGTAGAGGGGGAATCTGCAATTGGGATAATGGTGGGTATGGGAGATGGGACAGCTGGGATAGGTGAAGTGGCAGGGGCTGGACTAGGGGAGGAGGGTAAAAGGCCAACTTCCTCAAGAATTGGTGCAGCTGAAGAGCTGGTCACCATGGGGAGGATAGTTTCTTCAAGAATGGGTGCAGCTAAAGAGCTGGTCACCACAGGGTCTGGCAGAGCTGCTTCAAGAATTGGTGCAGCTAAAGAGCTGGTCACCTCAGGATCTAGCAAAACTGGTTCTAAGGGATCTGCAGGGGGAGGTTCATTAACATGCAGTGCAGTGTGTTCACCTTCCTCTCTCAGTCTTTTCAGCATGGCTTGGCTTGTAGTCCAAGCCTTTTTCCCAAAATTGTGAGGGGCTATGACTTCAAATGGTTCTTAGTCATCAATATCAAATTTAGCTCTGAGGAGGGCTGTGATCAATCTACCAAATGGGAGTCCAGCTAGTTTCTGCTCCTTTTTCAACTTGGCACTAATATCACCATGGCTTCAAAAATTAACATAGGGCATTGAAAACTATAGAAAAATGAAAGAGAGCCTCTAGAATTGGTGTTCTCCTCTCTTGGCTGTGAACGGTGACATAAAAACTTCCCCTCAAAATGGAATCCATCAATAAAAATTGGGGTGCTAGGTCTCTCCTCATTATGGACTGTCCAGTGCCAACAATTCTTTGGGTTAAATGTGCAGCCATTTCTCTAAAGGAGGCTCGTCAGTGCAGCCAATGGACCAGAAGGACCAAATTGGAAGGGTAGCCCCAAAGCATTCCCTACGCCTACAAATGTGACAGTTAGGTCGCAATCACCAATAAAGATAACCAGGGTAGGGACATCAGCATCTTTTTCAGTGACTTTTACCAGTTTTGGTACCATAACTTCACCATTCAGCAGGGTAAATTTTCTCCGGCGGAGGGTAAGGATATTGCTTAGTGAGGCATCTCTCATGTATCTTAAAGATAGCAGACAATCTGGTTTGTTGACGAAAAAAGTTTCGTCCACAATCAGCTCAGGAATTAGCTTCTGAGCTTCAATGAATGGATTTGGCAGTACCAAATGTATAGGCAGAGGAGGAAGCTCAGGCTCAGGACTAGCAGCTGCAGGGATGGGTTCCTCATGTCTCACTTTCTTCTCTTTCTCCACCCTATCCGCTTTATCCATTGATAGTTTTCTTTTGGCTGAAGTTTTGGTTTTTCCTTTTGGGGTAGGTTTGCTAACTTTCTTAGCATAGGATTTTGGGAACATGGCAGCCAATGATTTCTCTGCTTTTCCCATTCTAAATTTATGTATGAAAATGCCCACAACAGATGCTGAGACACAATCAAATTTTTCAAATGATAAACAGAGAGAATGCGCAGAGAAATACCGGGATCTAGGGTTTTTTGATTGAACGTGTTGCTTGCTTGTTGAAATCCCCCAGACTAGAAGCTAAAATCCTTCTCTGAAAGCTCAAATGATCGAACCAAGGTGAAGAAAAGTGTGGCTAGATTCTCAAATCACGCAAGGAAAGAAAGAAATAGGGTTTCTGTGGAACAGGTCGTTCTCAGAAAGCTTTCGAATATGAAACCCTTACTTCGAAAGGGTTTAAATATGCTCAGAGTTAATTTTGCAAAGTCCTTTTTAAGTTTTCGAAAAGTTCCAAAATAGACCTTTTTACAACTGAGAATGGCATCAGTACCATTCGAAAAGTTAATAGCTTCAGAAACATCTTTTCGAAAAGAAAAAGGCTTCAGAAACATCATTTCGAAAAGAAAATAGCTTCAGAAACAACTATTCGAATAGCAAATCCTTGCTTTCGAGCAGTTTGTTACAAATCCAGATTCTTTTCGAAAAGTAATTTGAACTTTGCGAAAAGACAACCTTTACTTTGCGACATCACTTTTCACCTATTTAAACCATGCGAAAAGAGACAAATCATGAACAAAAATAGAGAAAAAGAAACTAAGCAAAAACTATGAAATAAAAGCATATTGTACAGTTGTATACCATCAGATTTGGGGAGGCTCTTAATGGTAGATGGGCAGCACAGGCTCCTGGGTATTTTCAATGCATGGTTTTAGCCTCTGACCATTTACTTTCAATATTCTTCCATTACTTGGATCTAGGATGTCAACGGCTCCAGAAGGAGCTGCCTGAATGATAGTATATGGCCCTTCCCATCTGGATCTCAGCTTTCCAGGAAAAAACATAAGTTTTGAGTTAAATAACCATACCTTAGAGCTAGCTGTGAACTCTTTTCTCAACAAATTTTTATCATGGAAAGCTTTGGCTTTCTCTTTGTAAACTCTTGAGTTTGTGTATGCATCCATTCTCAGCTCCTCCAACTCAACAAGTTGCAGTTTCCTGTGATTACCAGCAGTAGTTAGATCCATGTTCAATATTTCAATGGCCCAAAAGGCTTTATATTCTAAATCCACTGGTAAATGGCATGCTTTGCCATAGACCAACCTGAATGGGGACATGCCAATTGGGGTTTTATAGGCTGTCCTATATGCCCACAATGCATCATTCAGCTTAAAGGACCAATCCTTTCTGTCCTTCTTCACAGTCTTTTCCAGTATATGTTTGATTTCTCTATTGGAAATCTCCACTTGTCCACTGGTTTGTGGATGATATGGAGTGGCTACTCTATGAGTCACAGAGTATTTTTTCAATAAAGTTTCAAAATGTTTATTACAAAAATGGCTTCCCCCATCACTGATAATAGCTCTGGGAAAACCAAACCTGGAAAAAATGTGATCCTTTAGAAATTTAAGAACCACTTTGTGGTCATTTGTTTTAGTGGTTGTGGCTTCAATCCATTTGGATACATAATCCACAGCTACCAAAATGAAATTATACCCATTGGAAGGAGGAAAGGGACCCATGAAGTCTATCCCCCAAACATCAAACAACTCAACTACCGAAATAGGCTGTAAAGGCATTGAGTTTCTCTTGGAAATGCTACCCAATTTCTGACAGTTCTGGCAAGACTTACAGTGCTGTAAAGCATCTTTGAAAAGTGTAGGCCAATAAAATCCACACTGTAAAACCTTTGCAGCAGTTTTGTTTCCACTAAAATGACCTCCACAGGCCTGTTCATGACACACAGAAAGTATTCTATGAAATTCTTGGTCAGGGACACATCTTCTTATTATTTGGTCTGCACAACTCTTAAACAGATAAGGATCTTCCCAGATGAAATGTTTAACCTTTGAGAAGAAAAGATCTTTATCCATTTTATTCCAATGTTGAGGAATTCTTCCAGTAGCCAAAAAGTTGACTATGTTTGCAAACCAAGGGGTGTGTACACTAATAGCAAAAAGTTGCTCATCGTGGAAAGATTCATTGATAGGCGACTATCAATCTCAAAGAGCTAAAATTCTAGATGATGATCACCACCACATTCTCCACCCCTTTTTATCTTTGATCCAGAATCAAATTCTGTAATAGGAGAATCCACCGATTAATCTTGGTTTGGTGTCCTTCTTAGGCAGAAGGTATTTCAAAGGAACACCACTATTTGTGAACCCAAGACATATGACCTGAATTTCTCTAAAGCAAAAACAATTGCCGACTCCTTCTCGCTTATTGTGTAATTGAGCTGCATCAATCATTGATCTACTTGGCATAAGCTATGACATGAGGCAGCTTTTCCTTTCTCTCGTCCAAGGACAGCTCCCAAAGCATAACTCGATGCATCACACATCATCAAAAGGTAGTGAATAACTGGAGACTGCAATATTGAGCTGAAATCAAATAGTTTTTAAGAATTCAAATGCCTTCATGCATTCATTATTAAAAACAAAGGGACATCTTGGCACAACAAATGACAAAGAGGCTTGGTTATTTCTTGATCAAGTCCTTAATGAACCTTCAGAAATCCGGATGTCCCAAAAAACTTCTGATTTGTTTAACAGTTTTGGGAGGTGGTAAATGTACAATTAAATCAATTTTTGCTCTGTCCACCTCAATGCCCTTGTGGGAAACAACATGGCCAAGGACAATGCCTTGGGTGACCATGAAATGGCTCTTTTCCCAGCTCAAAACTAGATTGGTTTCTTCACATCTCTGTAACACCAATTTGAGATGATGTAAACACTGGGAAAAACTGTCTCCGTAGATTGAAAAACCATCCATAAAAATCTCCATAAATTGGTCAATCATATCAGAGAAAATGGAATACATGCATCTTTGAAAGGTAGCAGGGGCATTACAAAGACCAAATGGCATTCTCCTATAGACAAAAGTGCCAAAAGGGCAAGTGAATGTCGTCATTTCCTGATCTTGTGGGTACACAGGAATCTGGTTGTAACCAAAGTAACCATCAAGAAAATAGTAATAAGCTTTTCCTGCTAGCTTATCTAAAATCTGATCAATGAATGGGAGAGGGAAATGGTCTTTTCTGGTCATTGAATTTAATTTTCTGTAATCAATACAGACCCTCCACCCAGTTGTTTGTCTGGTTGACATAAGCTCACCAGTATCTGAGGTTACAACAGTGATCTCAGATTTCTTAGGTACCACCTATGTAGGTGCCACCCAAGATGAATCTGAAATGGGGTAAATGACCCCTGTATCCGACAACTTAATAACCTCTTTCATGACTACTTCTTGCATATGAGGGTTCAGCCTCCTTTGCATTTCCCTAGAAGGCTTTGCATCTTCTTCCAAATGGATTTTGTGCATGCAAACAGCTGGACTGATTCCTCCCAAATCAGCAATAGTCCAGCCAATTGCCCTTCTATGTTCTTTCAAAACAATCAACAGCTCTTCCTCCTGCTCCTTAGTGAGGGAGGAAGAAATAATCGCAGGCAATGATTTATGATCTACTAAAAACACATATTTCAAATTTTTTCGGCATGCTTGATTCTAAATCAGGTGAAATTTGAGAAAAGAAGGTAACAAAGGAACCTTAGCTGTTTGTGGAAGAGGAAGAGTAGCAGGTTTCCAAGAAGAGAAACTTGCTGATTGATTATGAGTTCCTTGCACAACATTTACTTCCTCAGAATTTGAGATACAAACTGTTTCTTCCTCAGAATTTCCCCAAGCATCTTTAGCATCTGTGGTGAAATCTTCACACTACAGAAACTGTTGTAAAGTCCCTTCTACCAGTTCATCCAATAGATCAACATGAAAACATTCCTCAGAGCTGAATTGAGGCTGTGTGACTGCATTATAAACATTTAATTTTACCTTCATATTTCCAAAAGAGACTTCCATAATACCATACCTGCATTGAATGCAAGCATTTGCTGTAGCCAGGAATGGTCTTCCCAAAATGACAGGTATGGAAGTTTTACTTTTGGTAGGTTCCATGTCCAAAACTAGAAAATCAGCAGGATAGAAAAATTTATCTACTCCCACCAATACATCTTCAATCATCACAACTGGCTTCCTTTCAGATCTGTCTGCTAGTTGTAACACCACATGAGTGGGTTTTAATTCTCCCAAACCTAGTTTCTCATATACAGAATATGGAAGTAGGTTGACACTGGCACCCAAATCTAATAAAGCCTTTTCAATGATATGTTCCCCAATAATGCAAGGGATTGTGGGGATTCCAGGATCTTGAAGCTTATGAGGTGTGGCAATGGACAACACCTGATTAACTCTTTCCATAGTAAAGACCTTCTTGGATAACTGTATCCTAGACTGTCTTTTGTGAGTGCAAACATCTTTCAAAAATTTTGCATATGCTAGAATTTGTTTGATTGCCTCAAGCAAAGGTAGATTTATCTTGACTTGCTTGAAAGTCTCTATCATTTCATCTATTTTTGTGTTCCCTTTATCAAAAGGGGATACAGATTTCATTGCATGAGGAAATGACAAATGAGGAACTAGTCCTTCATCTACAGCTTTGGAAGCATTTTCAGAATTTTTTTGAATTTTTTGTTTTTCATTTATTTGATTTTTCTGAGGTATATCAGCACCTCCACTACTATCATTATGATGCTCTTGCTGCATATTTTTATCATTTTCCTCATTTTTTTCTTCTTCAGTACCCACTTTGTTATTTATAATTCTTCCACTTCTCAAAGTTGTGACAGTTTTTACTTCTTCATGCAAAATAGAAGCTTCTCCAACCATGAACTATCCTTTGGGATTGTTCAAAGGTTGGCTGGGTAACTTTCCTTCCTCTCTTTTGGCCAAAGTATTTGGAAGCTGTCCCAATGTTTCTTCAATCTTCTTTATGCTCTGGCTGTGAAAATTCACTGTCTGAGTTAAAGATCCTAAATTCTGGAGTGAATTTAGGACTTGATCTTCAAAAGAAGGGGACCTGGAAGGGATTTGAACTGGGGCAGTTTGCTGTACAGGTTATTGTGGAATGGGCTGCTGAAAATTTGGCTTGGCATAAAAATTTTGCTGATAAGGCTATGCAGTTTTGAAAGGCATTTGGTTCTTTGGTTGCTGCTGCTGTTGTGATTGATAATTCCCTTGGCTCCACCTCAAATTGGGGTGCCCTCTCCATGGATATTTATTTGACTGCATCTGTCCAAATGATTGAGCAACATGAGCTTGTTCCACCACTAAATCTGGGAACTGTGGTGCAGCAGAGCATTGGTCAATTGAATGAATAGGGGACTGGCATATCAGACATGCCTCCTCTACTCTTGGAACCATTGAATTTTTAAGTGAGTCCATCAATCTATCAAACTTTGTGGTTAAATTGTCCATCTTTCTTTCCAACTCATTCACCTCATAAATCTTTCCTTTGGTGGTTTGCTGATTGTTCAACCTAGCAGGATGTTCAATATCTCTTGACAGAGATTCCTGTTGAGTTGAGTTTTCACCAATTACTTCAAATAAGTCCCAAACCTCCTCAACTGTTTTTTGCAAGTAAGTGCCTCCACAGGAGGTATCCACCATATTTTTGCCTTTTTGATCAATTCCTTGATAGAAGCTTTGAACCAGCTGCCATCTGGGAATTTGATGATGAGGACATTGCCTTAAAAGATCCTTAAATCTTTCCCATGCTTCATGGAAAGTTTCAGTTGAGTTTTCTGAGAAAGAAATGATACTTTGTCTCAATTGGCTTGTTTTAGACATTGGGAAGTATTTGGCTAAAAATTGACACTGCAAATCATTCCAAGAAGTGATACTATTTGGTGCTAACATAGATAACCATGCTCTAGCTTTATCCTTTAATGAAAAAGGAAATTACCTAAGCTTGGTTGCTTCTGGACCAAGTCCAGCTATGTTGAATGTGGTGCAAAGAGCCAAGAATTCATCCACATGTTTGTATGGATCTTCCTTACTCAACCCATGGAAGGAAGGAAGCATTTGGATGGTTGATGATTTGATCTCATAATTTCCTTCAACAGTAGGAAATTGAATGCAAAAGGGAGAATTATAAGCACCAGGTGCGAAGAAATCCCTCAAAAGTAGAGGTTCTTCACCCATAGTAGCAGAATTCTGTGTTGTTTGTTTGGTTCGTAATAGCCTTTCAACTTCTAAATTCAGTGGGACAATCTCAGGGCTGAGAGTCCTCCTACCAAACATACAACTCGAAACAAAAAATCTGATTATTCACAGCAAACCTTCAAATATCCTTTTTAAGTAGTTTCCCTTCTTCAAAAATTGGATATGAATAACTGCACAGGTATAAACAATAGAATAGTTTAGTACTGGTATAAAAAATAAAAGTGAAAACTTAGGTCTACCTATTTTAAAACAAATTCCCCGGCAACGGCGCCAAAAACTTGTTGTCGATTCTAAGTGTGCTTGATTTATTTGTGTTTTGAAAACAGGTTTGCAACTACTAAGTTATAATGAATCTAGAACATTAAAAAGAGTAAAGAAATATCAGCACAGAGAGAAGTGAATTAGCACGATCGCCAATTGTAGCAAGTTTTAAATGTAAGTGAGTAAAAGATCGTCCACAGAGAATTTGTCTAAAATGCAAGATAAACCTCCAGATCTGAGCTACCAGATCTGGCCTCTTATCCTATGTAGAAAGCACATAAGATGGGAGGTTGAATTTGTCACATTAACTAAATGATAAAAGTGAAAGTTAAACTAAATGATCCAGATCCGAGTTGGGGGAATTTTGAGGTAAACTTATAACAATGGAGAAGTAATATCTAACTTTGATTTGGTCCTTGAAATACAATGAGAAAGACTGTAAATCAACTGAAAGATGATTCAATCTTCATCTGGCTACAAGCACAGATGTAAGAGAAATAAATCTAACTCAAGGATTAGGTTTAGGCTTATGGCTATGGTCTGTCCACTTCAATGGCCACAGACCATCCAATAGTCTTAAATCCAAAGCCTTAATTTAGAACATAAGGCATCACTACAAATGCCGTGAGAGATTAGGTTACAAACATTAATTCTCACAGGATTAATGAATCAAGGGAAATTGCATGAACAACAATAAATCTAAAGGAGTCTAATGTAATAAGGAGATCAGAGGGAACCCTTAACATGAGTCTAATTGAGAATGTACAGTTTACAGCAACCTTTTCAAATTCACCATTACAATTACAGAGCACAGTTTAAACAGCTCTTAGATTTGTAGTCTTGAATACAACTCTCTTTTGAATTACATAAGTATCTCACAGCTCTCAATTGCAAGTAAAAGTGAGGCTATTACAGGGATTTCAGACAAACTATCTGGTTTGGAAATGGGGGAATAGGAATGAAACTCAAAATCTTGATGCCCAAATTGGGCAAATGGTTCGTCTATTTATAGTTTTCTCTAAGTCCAGCTTAGATGTGTATCAACCAATCAGAAGTGCTCAGATCTGTATCGACCAATGGTAGTCGAGCACAAGGATCCAGATCTGTTCTGGCCAATCAGAATTTCTTGATCTGGTTCAGCCAATCAGGTGACAAAAGCATCAATTCTGTTATGTATTTTGAAAGTTTGTTAGAGTTTCTAGAAGTTCCCGCCAAGTTATTTCATCTCTGGGTGCTCACATGGGATGGAATATGCCTTCGCTTCATGCTTAGAATCCTCTGGAATGTCCCTAGGTTTTTAAATGCATTGGGACGCATGAAAAAGATTACTGAATTGCCCTTGCAAAAGCTAGGAATCTCCAGAATACCTTTTCTCATAGTTTAGGGGACTTTTCGCAAGGTGTTGTAACTCCTGAAGCTCTTTTCGCAATGTTCCGTTACGCTCGAATTGAGCTTTCTTCTTTCAAAAAGGTCAATCATCTCTTCGAAGAGTTCAGGTGCTCTTCGAAAGCTAAGCCTGGAGTTTTAGTTCTTTTCGCAGAGTTGACAGTTCAAAGTTCTTCTGAAAAGTACTCTGTAGTGCATTTTTCTGTTCGAATTGCTCCATACTTCTTTTCTGGGTTGAGACCAGGTCTTTGCCTCTTCAGTTTAGACTTTTTAACAGCTAGTGAGGTTGTCCCTTCTCTTTCTTCCTTTAGATCGACATGGATTATCATCTTTTTGGCACTTTTAAACTGCTTTTATGGTTAAGCCTGTCTTTATTGTTAGCTAAAACACAAGCACTTAGAACACTTATTTAGTTCTCTCAAAGCTCTATCATGACTCAGGTTAAGGGGTGAAAAATAGTATTTTCCAGTTCTCAACATCGGCGCACCCACAAGGAGGAATGGGCCTAAGGCCCACTGTTAACATGATAGAAGAAGATGGAGAAGAGATCGATCCTTCAGATTACATTAGTATTAAGGAGAACTTTGTAGGACCAAGACAGGGAAATCAAGAAGATGGAAACATAGGAGTAATCGAGCCCTTGAACTTGGCTAATTACTTTCCCAGTCCAACACCCCAAGCATAACCCTTAGACCTAAGGATGTGTTTTCCAGAACCAGCTCCCGTCGGCTATATCCAACACCACATATACTCATATAAATCGCATGCAACGGCAACCCCTACCAATTACCCAATGGCTGATTTTGTCCCATCCCCCCTCCAGCACCGATCAATTGCTAGTGGCCCAACCCCATCACACCACCACCAATATAGATATCCACAATCCCCATCAACCCCATTTGGCCCGCTATTGCCACTCCTCTGACCTATCCACTTCTAGAAGAGGTTAACCAAGTGTTATCCACCCATCCCAATCCATCAATCCAAGCACCCCCGGGGCCTGCATCCATTCCATTCCAGATCTCGAGACTAACCTACAATCCCCATCAAGTTTCACTCAGTTATGATCAGACGGATATCAATACAGGCAGCAGCAGAGAGGGGGTAGTGGATTTCATTACTCGAACAGGAAGAATCCCTAAATAGCCTGAAGTACCGATACCAGCCCTGTCGAAAGAGAAGAAAGGACCTACTGCGATAAACCCCTTTGAAAAAATGAGCAGAGAGCATATACTAGGAACTTAGTTGAAAAGAATGTCAACTCACATCACAGTCTAAGACCTGTTAATGACATCTCCGCTCCATTTCCAAGCTCTTATGAGAGCATTAAAGGATGCACATGTGTCTATTCAAGTAACCTCAGATGAAGTGGGATAGATAATTAGGCAGGTGTTAGCTCCCAATGCTTCCTTTTCAGATGTTGATTTGTCAGATGAGGGGAATAATCATTCCAAACCCCTCAACATCATGGTAGAAGCTGGAAACCTGGTAATTCCATTGGTATTAATAGATAATAGATCAGCCCTGAATGTGTGCCCTTTGAGAACCGAAACCAAGATAGGGGTAGATCCCTCCGCGTTCAAGCCAGCAAGAACAAGCGCCAGAGGGTTTGATAACACAAGAAGAGAAATAATTAGAGAAGTTGATCTTGAGCTCACTATCGGGCCAATGACCTTTTTCATACCTTTCCAGGATATGGACATCAAATCCACTTTTAATCTATTATTGGGGCGACCATGGTTACACCAGGTCGGGGTAATTCCCTCAACCTTGCACTAAAAGCTTAGATTTGTGTCGAAACATAAGATTGTCACCATTTTGGGAGAAAGGCGGGAGGAAGGAGAAAAGCTTACTCACAACATTGAGAACCTCAAAGTGTTGAATGTACCACACACTGCCGAAGATATAGACCTTCACAGTTTTGAGTATGATGTATCAACGATAATCCTTGAGCCCCTCAAGAAGATCACCATAAAAATCGGGGGTGAAATGGTCTCCGCAATAGCCATGCTCCAAAAATGGGGCTATCAAAAGGGCAAAGGATTGGGACCCCGTTTGCAAGGCAGTAAAGATCCAGTAAGGGCCAGGAGCAGACAACAGATCAGATTTAGGTTAGGCTACAAGCCTGCCGAAGAAGAAATCTATGAAGCCAAGGAAAAGGCCCTAACCATTATTGTTGCTAAAGCTCGAGGAATAGTCCAAGAGGATTAACCTTGCCCGAAACCTCACATCCAAAGCACATTCGTCAGTGCGAGAGTCGTAAAGATTGATCATAATGGGGCAAGACACCTGACCTCACGCTAGCTAGTGGCCATTATTCACCCAACTAATCCCTAAATCATTCCCCCCGCTATAGAAATAAATCTGGCATCCTTGTCCCTCTTCGAGGAGGAGGTTCCCCCGTCAAGGCAACCCCTTGTAGTAAACCACCACAAACTCATGCTGACATTTGAGGAAGAAGTCCTAGGTGAGCCAAGGATAAATATGATGGAGGTTGACCCCCGAAAACCATCACGATCAGCCTCCTCTACAAGGCCAGGTAAAGAGGCAGCACCTCAGGTAAGGAATTGGGCGTCAATGCCCTTGTAGACACCCAAATTCGGCCCAAGGCTTGATCAGTCTGTACTCCGAGAGATATGTACCCCTGTGCTTCTGATGGCACCCCTAAACCTTTAGGTCACTCTGAACCCTTTAGAGCCATTCCCCCAACCCTTAGGAATCGCCCTAAACCCTAGGATCCCTTCCCATACCTAACTTAAACCCTTCTGAACATTTGATGGGAGAAGAGCTACAACATTTTACATAGATCACTACCGAGGATGAGACACTTACCATTGGAAGGAGGACTTCTCCATCTTTCCAGCAAGTCAAAGATCACCCAATTTGGAGTTGTGGTTTGAAAGATATGGCCGATTGAAGTTTTACATAAAATCATGACTTTTGTTCAGGCGTATGTATTAGATACGCCCAGCAAATTTGGCCCCATTTTGGTAAGGCGTATATATTATATACGCCTGGCATTTTTGGGCCAAATTTGGTCGGGCGTACATAATACATACGCCCAGCATAGGTGGGGCCCACCGCGGACACCCACCTTCTCAGGTCTCCTCTGGTTTTCATGGAAATCACTGTACATAAACTGGGCGTATGTAATATATACCATTTAACTACTATAGTCTCATCAAATGCTCGAAATTCCTTCATTAGGTTTGACCTTTTGACCATCCCCTTGGTTGAGGTGGGTGTCTTAAGGTTGGTTGCACCCCCTTTGAGCTTATATGCAACCCTTAAGTCACCTATGGTCTCCCCCCATCATCTGCCATTGAAACTGTTTCCCCAAACCCCTAGGACCCTAAAAACCTAGAAAACCTTAGATGGGGGATTACCTAATTGCTAAACCAATTAGCTCTTAAGTAACCCTCTAACCCACCTCTTCTCTATAAATAGAGAGGCACCCCCTCTTCCCAAAGGGTTGAAAAATTAAGGTTGAAAGTTGAGCTTAAGAGAGAGAACCCTAGTGAGAGAAAGTTTCCTTTTATTTTTGCATTCTTCAACCAGAATTTCAGCATGCTTAGTTTACCCCTTTTAATCAATTCCAACCATTAGACCACCCCTCTTTTAGTCAAGCTTAGTCCCTAGCTTCATCCTATACTTCCCATCTACCGAATCCTAACATTAGAATTCATTCCCCTACCGTTTAAGCCCTTTAAAGCCATAGAAAGTACCCTGAAGCGAAGGTCTTCTACGGTATTACAAGGGCCCATGAGCTCCGGCTCACCCCTCTCTTCCTCTACCTTCTTGGTGTTTCCTCCGTCCAAGGATTCAAGCCGTTACGCCGCCGAAATTTCGGTTTTGGCTCAAAGCTTGATAGGATCGTATTGCCTTCGGGCAAGGGGAAGCTCCGCCCATTTGTTTTTTTATTTTGGCCATAGATAGAGACCACTACGTGCGGGTTTATCGGGTGCCTAAACCCTTCCCGATCGATAACCGAAGCCCCTATCCTAGAGTCTTTAGCAAAGACCAGTAAATCAGAGTCATATTTAGCACTTCGGTGCTCAAAATATTGATTTAAAGGTTTTCCAGGTCACCAAAAGCTCTGGGTGACGACTCTACATTTATTCCATAGCCAGTGCATCGCTGCGACGGGTTAGAGAGAATCCATGGTCGCACAGATGGCGACTCTGCTGGGGATATCATCCTAGCGCCTCCCTCTTGTTGGCCTTTTTTTTAGTCTTTACTAACCATTGCTATTTTTTTATTTTCTGCTATTTTTTCTTTATTTTTATTATTTTTACTAACATACTTACCCCTATGATTCGGTCCTTTAAGTGCCTTAGCCGATTGGTGGACCTACTTGGGCCTTTAAATTTTAGTTTTTACGATTTTATCATTTAAGCCGCCTTAGCCGTTTGGCGGGCCTGCTCACATCTACTTTTCACGTCATTTATATTTCAGTCATTTACAAGCCTTAGCCGTTTGACAGGCCTACGTGCGCTCTTTATTTCAATCATCATATCTCACCGTTGAACGCCGGCCCGTTGAGGCGGCACGGGCTTGTCATCCCTGACCCGAACTTGGACTTAAATTCACTCTCCTTTAAAAATCTACAATTAAAAGTGAACCAACAGTGTGGGGACATAATCAAATTTATTTTTGCATATTTTGGGTAGTTTTCGGGGGGTTTAGGCACAGATATAACTTACCCGATTCCCAGTAAGGCGGCAGCCCTAGTGGTGATGATCCTGAAAAGAACCACCCCTTCCAGTACCTGAGAAGGTGCTTGTGCCGGAGGTATATCGGTTGGGTTGCCAATTCCGATCAAGCCATAAAACTCACAATGGTGAGAGCATAGACAGCCCGAATTCAGCTGTGTATCCCTAGGAAGCATAAAGGAGTGACCCAATAACATACACAGCAGTCCCCGGGAGCATCCCTCCTAGGAAACCAGTTTAAAAAGACTCATTGTGGGCTTGCTGTTCACTGTCAAAACAAGGTGGAAGAACAGTTTTTACCAGGCGTATATATTAAATACGCCCGACAACAAATCCTCAGAAATACTCAGGCGTATATAATATATACGCCCAGCCAAAATCCCAAGATTTAAGCCAGGCGTATATAATATATACGCCCAGCCAAATTTGCTAGTTTTGGTCAGGCGTATATAATACATACGCCCATTATAAACTGGGTTCAGGCAGCCCGATCTGAGGCCCAATCCACCACCCAAGTTCCCCGATCAGCAATATTATGCCCACAGTAGCCTCCCGCATTCAAAAGAAGGTGACTTCTCATTGATTTGCTCCGGGGGATCAGGTCGTTTGCGTGGATTCCCTCACCTTCAATAGAACGAAAAGGTTCCCTTTCGCTTCTTCCGAAGTGTGTAAGATCCCGCCGTGGGACCTACTAAAGGTGCATATATCACCCGAGACGAAAATTTTTCTAGGGCACCAGATCATCATTCATTTAAAAAGGGGGGTTAATCTCCATTTGAAAAATCTAAATATATATATATATATATAGAAAAATCAAAATTCCATATATACGTGTACTTTTGGTGTGACCGTAACTACGGCGACCTCGAACCCAACCCATAGGAAGAGAACTAGGAAGGTATTCGGCCCTTACCCAAGACATCGATACAACACTCGTCAACGGATCATGTCGAGCGCCGATACATCCCCACCATCATCCCTATCCCATTCCCATATAAGAGAAGACCCGATCTCCGACACCTTCACCCAAACCCGGTTCGATGTCACGGGTTCATTTGGGGCACCTGTGTTCGCATCCACCCCATCCCCCGCCCTTAATTTTTCCAACATACCTCCATCTCATCCCCTACTGAAACCCCTCATTTTCCAACCGACCCATACATCCCCATCTCCCATCCATACACCCTTACCGCACCCCCTACTCCCAAAGACCCCATCGGGAGCCCCATCCCCCGCCTACCTCCCACGTCCCATCCACCTCGTCATCCATGCCCCCTACATCCTATATCCCATCCACCTCATCTCACATGCCATCCACATCACATGGCCCATCCACATCCCAACATACCCCTCCATTTACCCAGGTCATGCCTAACTTTTCTCAGGGTATGACCAGTAACCCACCATCTTCCATAGCCATACATCCATACCCTCCAAGCATAACCACCCATACCCCCCATACCCGGGTCATGCCCAATTTCACCCAACCCCTTCAATCCTTGAATGGGTTGTCACCCTCCAATCTCACACCTGAATCCATGCCCTCAATGGAAGACATGAGAATGATGTATACTCTGTGGGCTGCCTCTCGGAACCCTACATCCCAAACCCCACATCCAAGTCTCCAAAACCTCCATACCCCATTCCCTCATGATCATGCCCAACCACCCATCATTCATACCATCCAAGATCCCCCACCTCAATTTCAGGCTCAGGCCCAAGCCCACTCATCTCAGGCCCAAACCCACACAAGTCCATGGGCCCAACCCCAAATATCTTTAGAACCATGGGCCCAAACCCACTCCCAAACCCAAGCTCAGGCCCAGGCCCAAGCCCATCAAATCCATCAGCCCCAGGCCCAAGATCCTCAAAGCCCATGGGCTCAAGCCCATCAAATCCATCAGCCCCAGGCCTAGGCCCAAAACCCTCAAGACCCATGGGCTCAAGCCCAAACCCACCAAACTCAGGCCCAGGACTAGGCCCATCAAACCCAAGCCCAGTTCTAAACCCCCCAAGGCCCTTGGACCCAAACCTATCAAACCCAGGCCCAAGGTCCATCACCCCACACCCAATACCCACATGGCCCATTAGCCCAAACCCAATAGGGCCCATTGGCCCAAAATCATACCAACCCCCACACCCAATACCCACATGGCCCATTAGCCCAAAACCAATAGGGCACATTGGCCCACCCACACCCAATACCCACATGGCCCATTAGCCCAAACCGAACAGGGCCCATTGGCCCAAAATCATACCAACCCCCACACCCAGGCCCAAGGCCCATCAACCCAAGCCTTCCAAAACCATCAACCCCAAATCCATCAAACCCAAGGCCCATCCACCCACACCCATCAAGGCTCGTTCATGAACCCCTTACCCCCCCACCAGTACCCTTCATTCACCTATACCCCTTACGCCCCCATCCCGCCTTCAATGGAAAATCTGATCTACTCCATTCCTCAAACCCACGCCTATAGCATCTCGCCACATCAACCACACCCCCATCACCCCCAGAATGTGCACCCAGCTCAGCACATCATTCATCCACAAACCACTCATCCATTCATTCCTTCCCATGCCCTACAAACCTTGTGGCCCCACCAGGTCACCTAACCCATCATCCCCCAAGTCCAAATAACTGACCTCGCCCCTCACCAGTACAATGACCAATAGTACGAGGAGGACGAGATCCGCAATAGTGGAGGAGCTGCCAGCTTCGGCCCCCCAAGCCCACCATCGTCACACCCAGGGCCGAACAAAATCAAGGGGAGGCAGTCCCAACTACAGCCTCAAAAGAATCAAAGCAGCTGAAAGAACAGATAGAAAGAATACTGAAGTAGCTGACGAAGATGGGAGGGGTAGAACTGCATTCGACAGACTTTTCGAACTTATGTCTGTTCTCGGATGTCTCCCTGTCATAAAAATTGAAGATGCCGTCATTCTATAAATATAATGGCACCGGCAACCCCATCGCCCACTTAAAATCTTACTGTAGGGATATGTGCCAGTACGGCGAAGATGAATGACTCCTCATCAAAGTGTTCCAAAAGAGTCTAACGGGCCCAACACTGAGATGGTTCGCGTCCCTAGAACCATCCATGACAAAAACTTAGAAAGATCTGACACACTTATTCCAAGAACAGTATATCTATAACATGGACATAGAGCCAAGGAAGTCAGATCTGGCCCGTTTGAAGCAAAGACATGATGAAACTTTCAATGCCTACTTAGGAAGGTGGAGGGCATTGGCCGCCTAGGTGACCCACCGGATTCTTGATGATGAGCAGATTGAATTAATAACCAAGGGAGCTCTCCCAGTCATTGCGGATTTTTTGGTGTATCAGCAATAGTTCAGTTTTGCTGATTTGGTCCAAAATGCCAACCGTTGCGAAGACGCCATTAGAGAGGGCAGGTTGGGAAAGAGCGTGGCCAACGGGGCCACGAGGATTCAAAAAGCTGCTGAACTAAGAATTGAAAGAAGACCAGGGACAGAGGTACAAAACATCGTTTACCCCTAGGCCAATACCAATGCCCCCCGATACAACTCT
Source organism: Chloranthus sessilifolius (assembly GCA_021018995.1). NCBI lineage: Eukaryota > Viridiplantae > Streptophyta > Magnoliopsida > Chloranthales > Chloranthaceae > Chloranthus > Chloranthus sessilifolius. The sequence continues at coordinate 16,682,208 of CM037595.1, read as the reverse complement.
AGGCCGCACAACCACCCCCGACCCGTTTCGAGCAAGCGCCAAGGCCAAACAACGAATCGAGAGCCCCGTTTACCCAGGAACAGATGAGAGCATGATTCGAATGGGTATTCATGCTGTTGCGGCAATCTTTAAGTGTCTTATTGCCAGTGTTGCTACAAAAGGACCTGGGAAATTTACTCCAGCCTCGCCCACCACTCAATCCAATCCTGAGAAACTTGACCCGAACCTGCATTGTAACTTCCACCAGGGACCGGGTCACCCTACGGACCGGTGCTTCCCGCTAAAGCACGAGGTCCAAGATTTAATAGAGGCAGGAAAAATTATTCCCCCTCCACCTCCCCAAGGGCAGAACCAAAACATCCATCAAGCCCCTCTACCACTGCACCCCAGGAGACCCCTGGCCTAACATCCAATGGGTTGAAGAGGAAGAAGAAGAGTTTGACCCCTCGAATTACATCAGTAATCAAGAGGAATTCTCATTTCCCAGGTTGAATAAGGACAAACCATCTGTGGGGATGATCGAGCCGTTGTATTTAGTCGATTACTTCCCCACCCCGGCATACCAAGAGGAGCCCTTAGATTTAGGGCAGTATTTTTTCACTTCCGCTCCCGCCTATCAAATCCAAACGGGCATAGCCCCGTCGCAATCATACACGTATCTGCCCCACTCCTAATTTATCCCATATACCTCTCCGTCACACCTAAATCACCTCACGCCATACATAACTCCACCATCCCCATACTGCCCTACCCCATACACATCCTCGAATCTCTCCACTCAATACACCACTCCGCCATCCCCAAATTATCCCATCCCGTACACACCCCCAAATCCCACCACCCAGTATAACACCCCGCCGTCCCCAAATTATCTTACCCAATACATAACTCCATCATCCCCAATTTACCTCGTTTCATCCATAAACCCATTATCACCCCACCATGCCACCCCATATACAAACCCTTCATATCTATACCCCCCTACTCCATCCGTTGCCCCGTCATCTCCCAATCACCCCGCTCCATGCACAACTCCATCATCCCCAATTTACCCCGTTTCATCCACAAACCCATCATCGCCCCACCATGCCACCCCATATACAAACCCTTCATATCCCTATCACCCCGCTCCACCCACACCTCCGACATCTCCCAGTCACTCCATCCCAATCACACCCCCACCATCCCTTCGCTATTTTGCCCCCAATCTAACTCCACCCCCACCCAAATAAATAGCCCCTCACCCACTCCCCTTATCACTCACTTCCAATCACCACTGGTCTTACCACGCCCAGGTAATGCCTGTACAAGCCCCCTCCGCGCCCACAAACCCAACCTCGCCAATTCCCGCCACAACCATTCCGCCCCCTATTGGAGTTAACCTGGTTGGACCTAAGAATCTGACATACCCAGCCCAATCCTCCCCAGAATCACCATGCACTCCCTTCCTCATCCCGAAACCTGCCTATGACCTGCATCAAGTGTCGTTAAGCTATGAACAGACAAACATGAATGCTGGTTGCAACTGAGAGGAGACTGTTGAATTCATTACCCGGTCTGGCAGGATTTCTACACAGCCGAAAGCACTCGAGGCCGTCTTATAGGAGAAGAGAAGAAGAAAGAGTAGACCACAGGGAACCCCTTTAAGAAAATGGCCAGAGAGCACGTGTTGGAGACACAGCTCAAGAGAACACCCGCACATATTACTGTGTGGGATTTGTTAATCACATCCCCACTCCACTTTCAAGCCTTAATGGGAGCACTCAACGAAGCACATGTTTCCACCCACGTGACCCCAGATGAGGTGGGAGAAATAATCAAGCAAGTATTGGCCCCAAATGTCATCTCATTCACTGATGCGGATCTGTCGCTCAAGGGGAACAACCACTCTAAGCCCCTGAATATAATAATGGAAACAGGGAACCTGGTGGTGCCGTTGGTCTTAATAGACAACGGGTCGGCACTGAACGTATGCCCTCTAAGGACGGCAATCAAAATTAGTGCAAACCCCAACACCTTCCGACCATCCATAACAAGCGTCAGGGGATTCGACAACACCAGGAGAGAAATCATAGGAGAAGTAGACCTCGACCTGATCATCGGGCCGCAAACCTTCATCGTCCCCTTTCAGGTGATTGACATTAAGTCTACGTTTAATCTACTGTTGGGCCGGCCGTGGCTACATGAGATTGGGGCAATACCATCAACTCTACACTAAAAACTCTGATTCATCTCAGAGGGAAGAATCGTCACCATCGTAGGTGAGAGCAGAGAAGACAAGGAGAGGAGCGCTCTGTATATTGAGAATCCAAAAATGCTTAACATGCTGCATACAGCAGATGACAATGATCTCCATCGATTTGAGTATGACTTCTCAGCCATTACCCTCAGGTCGACTGAAAAAAATCCCTGATAAAACTGGAGTAGGAATGGATGCCGCTGTGTTCATGCTTTGTAACTGGGGCCACCAAAAAGGGAAAGGGCTGGGCTCGCGCCTTCAAGGAAGAAGAGACCCCGTCAGGGCCAAGGGGCAGCAAACCAAATTCGGCCTAGGCTATAGACCCATTGAAGAATTCAGAGAGGCCAAGGAAAGGATAAGAGCCGCAGTAGTCGCCAGGGCCAGAGGAATCAACCTACAAGAAGAAACTCCCGCCCGACCCCACATCCGTCAAACCTTTGTGAGCACCGGGGTGGTAAAGATTGATCTGAATAGGGAGATGTGGGTAACCCCACACAAGCCTGATTCCACCCATCCCACCAACCCTTACATCATCCCCCCAGACCTCGAGGTGGACTTAGCCGCCCTCTCCTTATTTGAGGAGATCCCCCGATCCACCCGTCACCCTAGCACCAACCATTGTGGGCCCATCCTAACCATAGAGGACAGGGTCTCAGAGGATCCCTCCATAAACATGCTAAGGGAGGAACTGCAAAAGCCTACCGATGCCACTTCCAACCAAAGAGGTAAAGGCCAAGCCTCGCAGGTAAGTAACTGGGCATCTTTGCCCCAACTCCTGGGAGCCACCAAAAGCCATGAATACGGCACCGGCTCTTCAAAAAAAACAACCTGTAAAAAGTGAGGTTAGCCTCTAGGACACTCTACCCTGTATATATAGAGATCCACCTCGCCAGGGGCTAACTCCGAAAAATTATAAAAAACCATAAAAAAGGAAAAAATACAAATTCTAAAAATTTTATCTTTTAAAATTCCCAATAAAATTGAAAATGATGTCGTAATACCCGTCCCGCGTGAAGCCAACCCCTTTCCTGTAGAAATATGAGAAGAGGTAGGAGCCACAAGTCTGGACAAGGAAGGTCAAATCGATGAGCTCCCCAATGAGCTCCTCAAACAATTTGTCGATTTTGAGCACGGCCCGACCCCGATCGTCGAAGAGACAGAGGACATCAATTTGGGCACCAAAGAGACCCCTAGAATCACCAAAATCGAAACATCATTGTCCCCTGCAGAGAGAAAAGGTATGATAGACTTCCTTCGGTCATACCAAGACGTCTTCACATGGTCGTATGAAGACATGCCTGGTTTGGATACCGATCTGGTTAAGCATGAGTTACCACTCTACCCTTATATTAAACCTATTAAACAGAAGCTGAGACGCCTCTTACCTGAATGGATGTTGAAGGTGAAGGACAAGGTCATTAAGCAGTATGATGCGGGTTTCCTCATGATATCCAAGTACCCGTAATGGCTGGCCAATATCGTCCCCGTACCAAAGAAGGATGGGAAGGTTTAAATGTGCATTGATTTTTGAAATCTCAACAAGGCAAGCCCTAAGGACAACTTTCCGTTACCACACATCGATATCTTGGTTGATAACACTGCGAAGCACGGAATGCTCTCATTCATGGATGGATTCTCGGGCTATAATCAGATTAAGATGGCAGAGGCCGACCGAGAAAAGACTGTGTTCATCACTCCCTGGGGTACCTTTTGTTATAAGGTGATGCCATTCGGGCTTAAGAATGCTGGGGCAACCTACCAGAGAGCAATGACGGCCCTATTCCACGACATGATGCACCGAGAGATCGAAGTGTATGTCGATGACATGATTGCCAAATCGCCGGAAAGGGATGACCACTTGGTAAACCTTCAGAAGCCGTTCGAGAGGTTGAGAAAGTATAGGTTATGGTTGAATCCCCAAAAGTGCGTGTTCGGCGCTATGTCAAGAAAAATGTTAGGCTTTATTGTCAGTAAGAGAGGAATTGAGGTCGATCTGACCAAGATCAAGGCCATCACTAAAATGCCACTGCCGTCTACAGAGAAGGAGGTCAGAGGCTTTTTAGGCAGAATCCATTACATCAACCGGTTCATTGCATAGTTAACTCTGATATGCGCACCGATAACTACTAAGAAAGGATTCACCAGTTGCGTGGAATGATGACTGCCAAGCTGCATTTGGCAAGATCAAGGGTTACCTCCTAAATCCTCCAGTATTGGTACCACCTATACCCGATAGACCCCTGATAATGTACCTGTCCACGACAGAGTTTTCCATGGGATGTGTATTAGGGCAGCATGATGAGACAGGAAGAAGAGAGTAGGCCATCTACTACCTGAGCAAGAAGTTCACTGATTATGAGACGCGCTATTCTCACCTGGAGAAGGCATGCTTAGCGCTCGTTTAAGCTACTCAAAGACTTCGACACTACCTGTTATCCCAAGCCGTTCTACTTCTAGCACGAATGGATCCGTTGAAGTACCTGTTCGAGAAACCTGCTCTCACTGGCCAAACTGCACGATGGCAACTTTTATTATTTGAATTTGACATCACGTACGTCACTCAGAAATCGATCAAGGGGCAGGCGCTCGCTGATCATCTTGCTGAGAACCCTCTGCCGGACTATGAGCCTCTAAAGACTGAATTCCCCGATGAGGACATCCTGTTCATGATGGAAGAGGATACGGAGGAAACAGAGGAGTCCTGAGTAATGCACTTTGATGGGGCATCGAATGTTGAAGGCCAAGGAGTTGGCGCCATCCTAATTTCACCAAAAGGATCCCATGTACCAGTCTCTATCAAGCTCAACTTCCCTTGCACTAACAATATGGCTGAGTACGAAACTTGTGCCTTGGTCTACAGGCAGCTCTCGATCTGAATGTAACTCACCTTCGAGTATTTGGCGATTCACAGTTAATCATATGTCAGACAAATGGTGACTGGAAGACAAAAGACGAGAAACTGATCCCCTATCATGAACACCTTGAGGATCTGATAGTTTGCTTCCAAGATGTGACTTTCTCATACGTCCCCGGATAAGGAATCGCTTTGCCAACGCATTAGCAACTTTGGCGTCAATGATTGAAATCCCCTATGGTGTTGAGATGAAGCCGATCATGATCGAGTAGAGGAATGAGCTGGCCTTCTGCCTCTAGATTGAGAAACCTATAAAGCCTGATGATGAGCCACCGTGGTTCTCAGATATCAAGAATTTCCTTGAGACCCTAACTTTCCCAGAGGGTACATCCAAGACAGACCGACGAACCATTCAACACTTAGCGGCAGGTTGCGTCATTTGCAGGGAATGCCTCTACAAGCGATCATACAACAACATCTTACTTAGGTGCCTCACTGAAAGAGAAGTGGTCAATATTATGAAAGAAATCCATGAGGGAGTATGCGGAACCCACGTCAGCAGTCACATGCTCGCTAAGAAAATCCTACGGCAGGGATACTTTTGGACCACCATGGAATCAGATTGTTGCAAACATGTTTTAAAATGCTACAAGTGTCAAGAACACTCCAGTCTGATACATGCTCCTGCCGTTGATCTTCACTGCATGACCACTCCTTGGCCATTTGCTACCTGGGGCCTTGACGTTGTCGGAATGATTAATCCGAAAGCATCAAACAGACATCAATTCATCCTCGTCGCCATTGAATACTTCACCAAGTGGGTAGAAGCGGCGTCATATGCCAACATCACAGCCAGTCACGTTGAGAAGTTTATCAAGAACAGCATCATTTGCAGATTCGGCGTGCCCAAGGATATCATCACTGATAATGGCACTAATTTCACTAATAGGCGCATCCAAGCCTTGTGTGAGCAGTTCCAGATCAAGCATCATCAATCATCCCCATATAGGCCTCAGACGAATAGAGCAGTAGAGGCAGCCAACAAAACTCTTATCCACATTCTGGAGAAGATGGTAGTCACTTACAGAGATTGGAGTGAGCAGTTACCCTTTACGCTTTGGGCCTATAGAAATTCTATCTGTACCGCTACAGGGGTAACCCCATTCTCCCTTGTATATGGAACCGAGGCCATCCTCCTGGTAGAGGTTGAAGTGCCCTCGCTCCGAATCCTCATGGAATCAGGCTTACCCGAAGCAGAGAGAGAAATCTTGCTTTGAACAATTAAACTTATTGGATGAGAACAGACTCCTAGCCTTGTGTCACACTCAGGTATACCAGGGGAGAATCACACGCGCTTACAATAAACGAGTCCGCGGTCGAGATCTAAAGGTAGGAGACACTGTGCTGAAGAAGATCTTCCCATCCCTCCGTGGCGATCCAAGAGGAAAGTTTAAGCCGGACTGGGAAGGACCATACGTCATTCGAGAGGTGCTGACGGGATAAGCCATCAGCCTCGCCACCATGGACGGAGATCATCTTCCTGAGCCCATCAACGCTGGATACGTTCGACGGTTCTACTCTTAGTCTATCACGATAAGGTAAGTATTGATGAAACAGATACGTGACTACTTAAGAACCACCCAAAAGAGGCCATCATTCCAAGCACAGTAGCCCAAAAACATCCCTAAAAATAATGATATCCTTTGCTACCTCATTTGAGCCTGGGCCTTTCTTTCAATAAACCCATTCCCCCAAATATATATATATATATATATATATATACGTGTGCATATACCAAAAAAGGAGAGAGAGAAAAGATGCATGTGTATAAAGTTACTATCAAATACAAAAAAAATTGAAAAAACAAAACCTCAAAAAGAGATTGCCTGAAATGGAGGAAAAAGAATAACAAAAAAAAATGTGTATAGAAGAATCACGGGGCATGTACAGTAAAAACCCCCGAGGAAGAAAGTATGTTGAGAAAACTGAAGTCGTATCAAGGAAACCCTTTTAGCCCAGCATACCTTCAAATCTTAACCTAACCCATGGCCAAGCTACACCCTGAAGGAAGCCCTCTTTGTAGGATTGCAAGAAGTCATAATATCTATCAAGTCAACATGAGCCGAGTCGTGACACGACACCAGAGCTTCATCCAGCTGATTATGACGAAATCAATGTCCATGTCATGGCTTTCTGGTTCTTCTAAAAAGAAAAAAAGATAAGAAAAAATTAATTTGAGTTCAAAGCAAGATGGACGTGGTGAAAACCCGCAAGGGCACCGCGGGTAAAAACAGCGAACTCACGCAGACAAGGTGAAAACCTGAAAAGGTACCTGGGGTAAGAGAGCGAACCCATGGACGTGGTGAAAACCCGAAAGGGTGCTACGGGTAAAAACAGGGATGACAGGCATAGCAAAAACCCGTCTTGGGCGCTGTGAGCAAAAATGTCAAGAAAAGAGAGATTATGAGAGGATCTGTTCTGGCCCGCCTATTTTAGTCTGGCCCTTAAGCCTCTTCCCTTTGCTGGGATGCTCATGTTAAAATTGGATCGAATCCCGATCAAGTATGTCGTCTCTACCGCGTCATTTGACACATGACCAAAGGTAAAGGCAGAAGACCAATCAATCTCGGGGAAGCTGACCTATCCATGTTTAAAAAGAAAAATCGGAGCCTCATAAACAGGGTTCAACCATGCTCAAAAAAGGACCCACCAGTTGGCCTCATAAGTACCGACATCACAAAAAGGAGAAGGAGAAAAGGAGAAAATTTTTAAAAAGATAATAGATTTTCCTTTTCCATAAAAAGCCTCACACTGTGTAGGAGAAAATTTCAAAAAAGATAATAGATTTTCCTTTTCCATAAAAAGCCTCACACTGTGTAGGAAAAAATTTCAAAAAAGATAATAGATTTTCCTTTTCCATAAAAAGCCTCACACTATATAGGAGAAAATTTCAAAAAAGATAATAGATTTTCCTTTTCCATAAAAGGCCTTATGTTGCGAGACGTATGGAAGAAAATTCGAACACCAAAAAAAAATATATATATATATATATAGCAGATTTCATTTCTTTTCTTATAGCGTTACGTATGAAGTGTCGCGTCCCAAAAAGATAACAACATGACACACTTTCTATTTTCTGCCTTCTTTACAAGTATATAAAAAAAAAAAAAAAAAACAACCCAAAAAAAAAGGAAAGAAATCTCTGTTAAGGGGCATCAGCCCCCCCTCTGTGTATATGATCTATGGTATGTACAAGAACAGGTCAGGGGCAGGGACCACGCTCCAAAGCACTAATCTCTGCAACAAGAGAGTCCTCATGGGCATTTCGATCAGACAACCACCCACCATGAAGACTCTTCTGCCACCTCTGCAAAGTGTCAGCTGCACTGCGAGACTCAGTCAAAAGCCTAGTCAACCGAAGAACCTCACTCTCGGTCGTAGCAGCTCTCACCTCCGCAATCTCAGCTCTGGCCCTTTCCTTCTCGAAAGCCTCAGTCAAATCCAGCCTCTCTATAGAGAGAGACTCAATCCTAGTCCGGAGTATCATTTCCTTGTATGGTCAGGGTCCCGTCTCTATCACATCTACTGAAACCGGGTTAGGGGCAGGTAAGCCCTCGGATGTCAGCCAAACCTTGTAATCAGAAGAGAGAACACCCCCTTAAACTAAGCTGCACATATGCGCCGATTGGCGGGTCTACCAGAGGGCTGCAATGCGGTCTAGTCACTAAGAGAACCCCGAGAGAATATCAGAGAACACAAGGGCAGCCTCATAGTGCATGGCACGTGTTGTGTATATCCGAATTGACGGAGCACCCGAGATGGGAAATAGTAGGTACTACTAGTCAACCCCAAAAGCGTGATACCCTCACAATCCTGAGAGTGGACAATCGGAAAGGTGTTGTCCATCCAGGGAAGTTGCCAGATCAACTCCGCATCAGATAGCCATCGGCTCAGTTCCTCGATGCTCCCATGGGGCAGTCTTGAGCACCAGGTCAGAAAGCCCCGAGCCACATCCCCTCTTACTAAGCAAAATCCCGGCAGGGGCCCCATGATAGCCAAATGCTCTCCCAGCCAAATTTGAATAAGGAGTGAACTCCCGCTAAGAATCCCGACCTTGCCTGAGGCCGAGGCATCCAGGCCCCGATACAGCTCGGCCAGGACCAGGTGCACCAGTGAATAACCTCCCTCCAATTCAGTCAAGACATCGCATAACCCGAGGGAAAATGTCTCGCCCCTAGTAAAGAAGAGAACTTCCGACAAGAAATAAAGGGCAAAGGCCTTTACATTGAAAGGATCTCGGATAGGCAACTTTCGGAGACTCGAGTCGCCAAAAAGTTCTCTCAGGAATTTCATCGATCACCTGGTGGGCCCCCCGGCGAAGCCCTTCTCATGCCCACCCTTTTTCAAATTGAGAATCGCGTGGACCGCCTTTGCATACCCCTGTTTGGGCACCACTTTGGCAAGTCCCCGATGCATCCTCGAGCCAGTAATAGAGGCTAGCTCCTCCAAGGTTGGGGTGAGCTCCCTGGACCCGAATCTGAAGACATGGGCGCTATGGTCCCACGACGCCAAAGCCGCCTGCAGGAGGTTGGGCAATAGAGGAATAGCAAGGAGGGAGGAAAGGTAGGATAACCCGAGGCAATCCAAAACAGCGAACTCGCCCTCGGCCAAGCTATCACACCATTTTTGTAAAAAACTGGGCCCCAGGTCCAAACAGGGAAGTATACTAGCCCCAGCCCCCATATGAGAACTTGGGCCTTTTTTAGGAAGCGGGTCCATGGACGTACAAAGTTATTCTTTATAAAAATTAGCCAATGTAGGGCGATGGACCCGCTTGTAAAAGAAAAAAAGAGAGAAAAGAAAAAAAAAAAAAGAGGGGCATAAAGGCCAAGCCCAGATGAAAAGAGAGGCAAAGAGGGCCAGGTTCGGGTTATAAAGAACTCGTTGAGCCCAGTTATATGAGGCGTTTATATTATATACACCAAGGCAAAATTATAAATATTCTGCCAGGCGTATATATTATATACGCCAAGGCAAAATTGTAAATATTTTGCCAGGCGTATATAATATATACGCCCAGTTAAAAATGCAGGGAAGTGTGGCTCCCCTCACATTGGTCCATTCTTTTTAACTTCCCCCAAGAGATGGGCGGGTTTCTCTTAGCCTACGTTTTTCTCCCAGGGCAGCCCACAGTCAGGCACGCTTGCACAGCCATTGGAAACCCTCGGATGACGCAGAATCCGTGGGTCATGTACGGAGGATCATATGCGAGCTCAATCTCATCATTGGAGGGGCTTTGGCCCACTTCATGCCAAAGAAAAGGAAACCATAAAAGCAGTGAGATAACCAAACAGAGCATTCATATAAACCATAAAAATCATAAAACCATCCAAAAAAAATTTGTTGTTTAAAAAAATTAGTCTTGGGCGGCCCCCTTCGACTTCTTCCGGCGCTGGGTCGCACTTTGAAAAGTACGAGTCTCCCTCACCCGAGTCCACGCCTGAGAGATGTGGCCGAGCAGAGAGCGCGACTCCTTTTCACGAGCACGCTGCAGGAGCACACCAGAGGCCATCAGGTAGGGAAACAAGCAAAAGGCAAATAAGAAAATGATCAGGTTTGGTCAGTATTCACTCACCACCTCAGCCTCTCTAAGCCCGACGATGTTGCGGTAATATTTGGCTTGGTTCATGGCCGACTCATAATTCTGCACGGTAAGAAAAAGAGGTGTCAGTCACGCAAGTCATCCGCATAGTTCAAGAAAAAAAGAAAGCAAAGCAACAAGGGAGAGATTACCTCGGGGATCAGCTCAGGAGGTGGGATCCGAATAGCTTCAGCGGATATGTGTGCCTTCTCAGCCACATCGGCACACATACGCGACAGGAAAGCATCATCCAAGCGCTCAAAGGTCCCCTGGACCTCGGCTGTGCTTCTGGGGACCCCATGATGGAGGAAGCGAGTGGTAAGCACTTCAGTGGAACCTTCAAGAGCCAACACATCAGCTGGAGAAGCTTGGGGCACAGCAAAAAGAGGACAGTACTGATGAACCACCCTCTCTCCTAGGTAATAGGCTCTAATCCAGGACCCATAGAAGAAAATGATGCGTCGGTCTAACAAAAAATGAGAAGGGCCCACTACAGCCAGGTTCCAGAAGGGAGATCCGACGTAGGGATCAAGGATGACCTGCTCAAAAAAAAAGGGAGAGGAGGGATATATATACATTTGGTCAAAACCCATAGCACGAAAGAACTATCAAATTTGTAAAGAGAGAAATTATTATACCTGCTCAGGGATCAACAGATCAAACTGGGAGCGCAGCCCTAACTCCAGGTGCTTCATGCCTACGTCCCGATGGTGATAAGGGTTAGAAATGCATATACCCCAAACCTGAGAAAGCAAGCTGATAAAAATAGATATGCCATAAAAGGGAAAAGTTGGACAAACTGAGACCGAAGGATAAAATACCTCAAGTCCGGGCCAAAAGCCCACAACGGAGCTGGACTCCCCAAGTACGGCTCGTGCCAGGCTAGACATGAGCACCGCATAGCCGGCACCACCCCAATCAAATCGATGCACGTTGTCCCAGTTCATCATAAGACTGAGAAGGGACAATGAGACTCGCCCTCCGCTGCTATTTGAAAGAAGAGTCTTACCCAAAAGGAACAACAGGGAAATGCAGGCCAGCATCAGTGCACGCTCTGGCTCGAGATAAATGGCTGCATCGGGCTGGACCAGATCCATTAACTCATGAGGCTCAAATAGACTAACCAGCCAGGATAACTTGACTTCAGAGCCGCGAACATTCCCTGAGGATGGTAGGCCCCTATCAGCCGGGTCACCTCCTCCCTATCAGGTGTGCGGGTAGGTGTCACCGGCACCCCTCCAATGAGAACCTCGGTGATCATGGACTAGTCCATAGGTGTAAGGGTCATCTTAGCCACGGCCATATGAAACGTCATGGTCTCAGGGTGAAAGCACTCTATTAGGGCCTTCACATAAGCCATGTCAGCCCTCACAGCGGGGCACGAAATAAAATCCCCAAAATCAGTTTGAGCAAGCAGGTCCTTCACCACTGGGGGAAGATAGAGCACAAGGCATTGGAGATCGAACCAGCCAACCCGGAACATGATATTAGGTAAAGGCTGCAAACAAAAGGAATCTATCAAACAGGAGCGAAATGGTATAACAAAGGCATCGAAGGAAAAGAAAAGGGCTCATCGGTTTACCTGGCCAGCAATCCCGAAGTTGGAGATATGGATGTGCTGACAATGGAGGAGGCCGATACGAGCGGCTTCACCTTGCATTTCATACCAGGGTTGAGAAGAGCGCTGAGAAATGATAAACTGCTCCCCATGAGGTCCATAGGCCATCTCTGGTCCCTCCTGTTGATCTTGCCCTTTATCACCAAACACCCTGGAAATATGGAACACATAGGTATAAGGGGAGGTTGCTAAAATAAAAAAAGAGAAAAAGAAAAGAAAAATAAGGGGAAGAAATACACTAATCCATCATGAAAGAAACATAAGAAAAAAGAAAAAAAATGATGATGAATGATGATGATATAATTAAAAAAATGAATGAAAAAAAAAGAGCCTAGGCATAAGGAATCACATATATTTGAAAGAAAAGCATTAATCTTTCACCACAAAAAGAAAGAACATCAAGCATTTCAAACAAAAAAAAAGCATTATCAAAATCTAAAGGAGTGATGAAAGAGGGGTTGTGATTACCTTCAATAGGAGAGGAAAATAGATCTAAAGATCAGCGGAGAGTGAACGCTTTTAATCGGCACAAGCGACTCCCGGTGGTAGAACTCAAGGAAAATCAAACACAAAAACCCTAGGGAGCTGTCCCGGACTTGAGAAGGAAGGAGGGAAGAAAATGGAATTTGAAAGGAGGGCCCCTTTTGTGCTCGGGCTCAAGCAGTTTTAAAACTAGCAGATTTTGGTCAGGCGTATATAATATATACGCTCGGCCATTTTCGCTGCACATTTGCCAGGCATATATATTATATACGCCCAGCCAAATTTTGGCTTTGATAACCCGACAGACCCTTTGTATGCCCCAGATCTAGGCTCGGCCCCTCTTAGAAGCCCACATATCACCAGGCGATGGTGCATGCATCCCCAAATGCCCCTTCGAGCTCTCTTCGATTGGCCCAAAGGAACCGTGCTACAATAAGCAGATCAAGATCTGTAAGCGCCCGTCGAGTGCTCCCATAAAATCATAAAATCATTAAAAAAAAATTACACAAAACCAAAAAAAAAAAGAGATTCACATAAAATAATAAAAAAAAAAGAGATTCAAAAGAGCGTCGCAATGCCTGTTTGCCCCACTCCGAGAGCCATGTTAAATCAATTCGGAATGATCGGGTTCACCCAAAAATTCTCAAACTCCGTTTTACACAGGGACACCTCACGCCTGATCCGGCAGGCGAAATACTGGTCATGTTTACCCCCAGCCATTAGGAACCCGCTTCCGAACCCACTTTCTTGAACAAGATATCTGGGTCTAATTTGTTTAAAAACCAAGACCCCGCATCCCCAAGAGTCAGGACCTGATCCGGCAGGCAGATAACTTTACCCATCCCTGGTCACCATACCCTAAACATTCCCCAGGAGTCATGGCCTGATCCGACAGGCAAATAAACTCATCCATCACCGGTCGCTCCAGGGAACATACACCTAGCCCAAAATCTTCCCCAGCTGGAGGCGAGACCTGATCCGGCAGGCAAACTAAGGACCTATCACCGGAATGCGCACGTCCTTGAGGTGTATCAAGATGGCAAGTTGATCTGCCTAAGGATACATGCGAAAATAAAAACAGTTTGAGCATACTCAAAGTCTCAAACTGACATGTGCAAAAAAAAAAGGAAGAAGAAAAAAAAAAGGGGGAGAAGGAGAAGGTTCGGGATAACAACCTTTTGTTATGTAGTTAAAATTCTGAGTAGGTTGACCCACCTTCCAAGCTTTGGCTCTGATCATCCACTTTCGAATCTATGTTGACCAAGAGGTCACCCGACTTTAGACCATTCGAAAAGTCTATTGTCAGTTGAAACTGACCCGTCAAAAATGAAATTACGACCAACCAAACTATGTGCAAACATACAGATCGAAGGGTTCATTCCCTTTAATTTCCTTTTACACAGGCTTAAAACCTGTATAGGCACAGTGTCCCTGTTGAATGTACGCACTTGCGTCTGGGTATCCGCAGGATGGTCATTTTTCCTTGTAAATTGTACCTTAGGGTCGAGGCTTCCGTTCGTGCCTATTTGCTGCTTATCGCCCCTGATGGGTGTCTGTTTGTGCATAGTCAGTAATATGAGATTTCATTGGGGATGGAGGCTAGAATTGACCATCTCTTTCGATGGATGTTTAGGTCCTAGTGTTGCGATTTTCAGTGTGCTTACTTTTTTTATTGGTGGTAAAAGCAATTTAAAATCAAAGTAAAATAGGGGATGGAATTAGCACAACTGAGAAATCCTAGACCTGCAAGATACAGGGTCCATTTGTAGCAAGTTTTGATAAGTAAGAGTTTGTCCCATAGGGAAAGGTGATCTACAGCTCCAAGGGAGCCATCTCTAGTAGTCCCTCCAGATCTGACTACAGATCTGGCAGTCCTAAAAGGAGGGGAGTTTAGGGTCACTTATTCTAAGTATCCTAAGGTAGCCTAATGAACTAACTATAGAAAAGGGTTGAGAAGATGGATGGAGTGAGGGAAAATAAATATAAAAGGGTGAGAAGTATTGAATTTATGACTCAGATCCAGATCTGCTGGTATAGAAATCATGTCCAATGGCTACATTATCACCAAAGAGGAGAATGAATTCAACTCATCCCTATGCCATGATCCAATCCCTTAAGGTTATAACATGTCCACTTAAATGGTCACAGACTATCCCATAGGGTAACCACACTCCAGAGATGGGTCAAAATAAGTTAATCATTGTAGGCACTACTTCATCCAGGCTACAAGCTCAGGAATCTATAGGGAACCTCAACCTCTAAAGCTCTATGTGTGGGGCTAAGGCTATATAGGACCATGATAGCCCAGACACATAAAACCAGCAAGAGATTGAGTGCCACCTTAGATCTAGCTATCCATTGCTTGAGTCGGCCTACAATGGTCCAGTCACAAGCCTACAATCTCCATACCCAGATTAGATCTGCCATCTGATGGCGGGTCTATACTAATATGGGGGAGTCTGCCTCTGTACAATCTCCTACCAGGCTACAAGCTCAGGCTTGGAGAAGAAGGATCCATTTTGGATCGGCGGATTGGATTCACCCTAAGGCTATAACCTGTCCACTTAAATGGTCATAGACTATCCCATAGGCTATCCTCCTCACGGAGCCCAAAACAAAATAAGAATATTGCTGCCACCACCATGGTCACAAGGCTACCAGCTCAGGCTTCCATGGGGATTTCAGATCTAGTGGGTCCTGTGGTTGGGCTAAGGCTGTATAGGACCATGATAGCCCAGACACACAGGTCACTTGGATCTGAATGGGACTTTAGAATCAATCCTCCATTGCTTTGAATCACAGCCAAAGCAATGGCGGATCACAAGGCAGCAGCCTTGCACAGAGCAGCTCACAAACACATGAATCCCATAAAAGTAAAACACCCAATCACAAATTCTATTAATCTAATCTTAATAAGCATACAAAGGCATGGACAGCAAGTGCTGAGCCATGGAGAGAAGAAGATGAAAAAGGAAAACTACTTACGGCTACAGAAAAATAAGACTACAATGCTAAAAACAAAATAGAGTAAAAACTGAACTCTTTCAGCCTCCTTAAACCTAAACCAGGCTTAGGTTTATATAGCAGTGGGTGTGACGGTGCATTAGGGTTAGGAAACCTTAATTTTAGCGATGCCACATGGCCTATTAATGATCCTTGGATGCCTCGAGGCATGTGCACGGAGATTTGAGTGTGGGAGTGCATGCCCTAATCCTTGGAAATTCCCAGAAAGTCCTCTATAGAATGATGGAAGTTAGAGTTCAGAGGTTTGCCAGGTTGTAGTCGATTCCCAGACTTGTCGCGTGGTAGCTCTGTTCTTCGCGTGGTTGAGTTTAACATTAAAACTTCAGACATCGCGGGGTTGCAGCTTCTTAATGCTTTGAGCAGTCGCGAGGTAGGTAGTTAAGCTCTCGCTGGATTGGGCTTCACGCAGTTGGATTGCTACTTGTGAATAGCGTGAGAACTGCGCGAGCATTCCATTTCACAATAGATCTTCACGAGGCTAACTTCTAACTTTGCGAGGTTGCTTTCTTCCTGAATCGCGTGACAGCTTCTTTTCTTGATAGATCTTCGCGAGGATCCTTGCAATAGCTTTGAGGCTTTTCTGAACTGCGCAATAGGTTCTCTTGACATTTGCATCCCGCGGCTACTGCGCAAAGAATCTCCTGAAGCTCTCTCTCCTCAGCGATTCTAAGTGAACTGCGCGAGGTTAATTTTAGGTCTTCTTGAACTACGTGAGACTGTGCGACCATTTACTCCTGAACTTCACAAGAGCTGCACGAGATTGTGCTTCTGAAGCTCTTCTGTTACTCAACTATGCGAGCACTTGTTGTGAAGTCTTGGGAAGCTCGCGAGGACTGCGCGAAGCATAGTTTTATGAAGCCTTTGAAGCTTTGTCAGCTGCGCGAGGCTTGCTTTAGGTCTAGATTCATGGCTCATTCTTCTGAGGGACTTCTGGTGCCAATACAGGCTCCTTAACATGATTTCTGGCCTTATTGCACTGTTGTTTATTATCTACAAAAAACACTTAATAAAACTTTATTAGAAGGCTAAGGGTCTAATCAAAGGCTAAGTTAAGGGGTGAAAAGTGGTACTTTTCAGGTCTTAACACACCCCCAAACCAAATCTTTGCTAGTCCCTTAGCAAAGCTACATTAAATAACTACGAATTTAAATGCCACTTTCGTAGGGAGCACGGATACATTTAGCATATGTACCAAGCCTTTTAAACTCCTAGGTGATCCCTAGTGGAGGAGTGAAGTTTCTTGAGGGTTTTCAGTGAAGACACCCACAAACGTCTTAGTGAGACAGTTAACCAAAATGCATTATTATCAAGTGAGCAGTCAAGAAACAGAGTTAGTTCACCCTTGAATCAGTAAAGAAATATAAGAAATTCAAACACATTGTTTACACAGAAATTTAAACAGTATAAGCTTTTCATGAAAGCACAACATTTCCAATCAGTTTATACCAGAGACACTACACAGGTGTGTCAACATTGAGCTCATCACTGGATCAAAAATTAGGTTGTAGATCATACTTAATGCATTCAATATCAGACCCAAAACTCTCCAGGGCATACTCTCATAAAGAACTATTGAGGGTTTCATTTTCTCTCAAGCTCAAGAGCAGTTACATCCCCCAAATGGGTCTGTAAGCATGAGCATAGGCATAGCTCTAAAGTTCTGGCATCATTGACAGATCCTCACCATAGATTGGATAACTTTTTATCTCCACATGATAGCTCACTCAACTTTGGATCACAAGGGCTTTAACTGGGCTGTAATGTGGCTTATGGAGTGGGGTTAAAAAGAATGAAAGGTTGAAAAGGGGTTCAAAATTGAGAAATCAGTAGGTGAAGGAGGTGATTCATGACTTCACCTTTCATCTTCTTTGAGGTTTTCAGATTTGAAGTGATCAGTTTCTCTTCTTGATTTCGATTTTTCCAATGAAAGTTCCCTCTTGACTCCTCTCTTACTCCTCTTCATTATTGTTTTTATTTCTTTTTTATGCATTTTTCTTCTTTTTATTTTGTTTTTGCTTTTCTGAAATGCCACCATTTTCTCAGTTACCATACTACCAGAATTTGAGGTACTTCTTCTTTCTTCACCTAATGTTGACCATAGCTAGTCCATCTTCAACTCTTGTTCCTTTACCTTCTGAATTCTCAGAGTGAGGATAAGGTTAAATCAGATACATAGGTTCAGGTGCAAGTACTCAGGTGTATTTTTGAAGAAATTTAGATTCAAAGCTCAAAGGGGGTATGGACAAGGGTAGTTGCAGAAGGTTTGTCTGTTTAGGCTCAAACTGTCCAAAAGAAGGCCTTGATCCTTTCCTAAGTCTCATGAGTGCTGTCAGTTATTTCAACTTGGAGTTGCCTAACTTCTAGTGAGCACAGTGACTCAGCCAGTCCTTGGAGCTAGAAGAAATTGCCTTAGTCACTCCTCAAAGAAAAAATTTTGTATAGTAGGCCCAAATCTCACTGGTTGTGGTCTTCCTTTGATTTCTTAAGTATGTCCTTACCTTTTTATCTCTCTAGTGATTCACTAAGTGTTGATACAAGTGAGTGTCCTTGGTGATCTCATCATGGAAATGTGAAATATTAAAAGTTTATACTGTCTAAAGTCTGGAAAAAATTTTAAATTTCATTATTTTTCTGATTCTCCAGTGAACATGGTTCCATTTCCATATTACTCACATGATTCTGCTGCACTTAGGTTAACTATTCCATTGGCAGGATCTACCTGCCACACCCCCAAACCTAGGAGGAGCAGTGTCCTCACTAGTTCAAAGGTGGGTGTGCAGCAAATTTATTAAGGACATAATAGAAGGACATAACATGGAACAAACAGAAAAGAGACAAGGGAAAATAGTAATGACAAAAGGAGAAGATCTATTATAAGAGAGAAAGGTACAAAATGAAAGACAAAAGGAGAAAAAGAAAATACAGAAACAAAAAAAATCCTAGGTACAAGCTAATCGGAGCCTGAATCAAAACCGGTCCCAACCCATCCTCTTGGCATGCTCTTGAAGGAGAGCCTCTTCCTCTTTCTTCTTTCGTTCCCGCTCTTCCTTCCGTTGGGCATCAGTTTTGGGCATGGTTGGTTCCCTGACCCTCATTTTTTGGGTCTTTGGTGCAGGAGGGATCACTGAAGATTTGTCTGTGGTTTGCTCCGGTGATTTGATAGGACATTTTCCTTTGGGACTCTTTCCTTTGGAGGCTTTCCCTTTGGAGGCTGGCCCTTGCTGAGTCTGAGGGGGAATAAGAGGAGATTTTGCTTTTTCTGGCTCAAGAGGGACAAGCGGGCTCTTACCTTTATCTTTCAGTGGTGGTGCCTCCTCAGACTGAGCAGAGTGTTCTTTTCCAATTTTGATAGAGGCAGCTGTGTGAGTAGTCCTCTTAGCTGTAAATTTCCTTCTCTAAGGATAAGTTTGCTCAGTAGGGTCAGAAGAAGGAGGAGCAACAGGATTTTTAGCACTTGGATCCACAGGTGGGGCAGAGTCAGAATCAGAATCAGAGGGAAAGAGAACAGTGGGGTCCAATCCAAGGGCTGCAGCAGCCTGTGTGCGTTCATCTTTTGAGAGCAACCTACCATGGGGGTCAT
Source organism: Chloranthus sessilifolius (assembly GCA_021018995.1). Lineage (NCBI taxonomy): Eukaryota > Viridiplantae > Streptophyta > Magnoliopsida > Chloranthales > Chloranthaceae > Chloranthus > Chloranthus sessilifolius. The sequence continues at coordinate 16,662,769 of CM037595.1, read as the reverse complement.
CCTGAGCAAAAGCTCTGGTGGCCTTTGGGGGTTGGGGTGGTGGTGCAGGCTTTTTTCCTTTTTGGACAGCAGTGACTCTTTTAGAGGGAGAAGGTTTCTTGGGAGGAGCCCATTTGCGCTTGGGTGCAGGAGATTTGGCAGGGGCAGGCACTGGAGCAGGAGGTGGTGGAGGTTCTTGAGTAGGAGGTGGAGGAGGGGGTGGAGGAGGAGGTGGAGATGTAGGAGCAGGGGGAGTGGAAGAAGATGGCATGGGGTGTGTGGAAGGTGGGGCCTCAGGGGGTGCTATAGCAAGAGGGGTGGCTTGAATGGGTTGGCCTGTCAGAGATGCAATCCTTTTTTGCAAAATTTCAATATGTTTTTTAGCATAAAGGAGGTTGGCATCAGAAAGCCTCTTAGTGAGCCTGTGGATCTCCTCAGCATTGTTCAGCCTCTTTTCAAACATCCGGGCTCTCTTGTGCTCCAGCTCGGCATTGGCTTTCTCCATCTCCGCCTGCAGTTTATAGTAAGTTGCATCAGCCTTGGTTGCAGTGAGGGTCTCCAAAATATTCTCCCATCCCTTTGAAATATCTCTCAGCTGCTGTCTGTGAGCAAGCTTCAAGTCACTCAACTTCTGTAGCAACGGGTACTCAATGGATTGTCGAAGTTGGGCCATTCCCCTGAGAACATCCCTCTTGATGTAGGCATTGTCCCTCATGGCATGGAGGAGGGTGAAGTAAGGAGGGGTGTAGTAGGAATGTCTGGGTAAGATTGGTAGAAATGGAGTGGAAGAAGTAGAAGGTGATTGGTCCTGTGGGGGTAAAGTGGAGGCTGCAGTGATGAAGTCTAGTTGAGGGGGAGGGGTAGAAGGTTCTGGGTAAGGGTAAAATGGAATGGTGAAGGGTCTGAATTGTAAGGGTGGGGTTAAAAATGTGTGGGGGTTAATGGGAAAGGTGGATGGGAAGGGAATGGGGTCTGTTTGGGTTGAGTGGTTGGCAAATTGTGGTGGGGGTCAAATGAGTGGGGGGAGGATAGGTAGGGTGGGGAAAGAGTGGTGGGGTATGGTGTCTTAGAGGGTGAGGGTTGTAGTTAAGTCAATGGGGGGAAAATCTGGTTGCACTGTGGAGTCAGAGGTGGAAGGGGACTAGATTTGTGGTGTAGGTGGTGTTTATGCAGAGATGGGTGGTTTTGTCAATGTTTGAAGGGTGGACTTGATGGTGGTGATGTCAGTCTGCATTTGGTCTTGGGTGTGTGTTGTGGTTGATAGTTGGGTTTGAATGTCATGTATTAGGAAAAGGATATGGGTAAGTGTGTCTGAGTGGGGTTTGGGTGGAGTATGAGAAGAAGAGGGAACAGGTTGGAAAGGGGAAGTAGGGGCATGATGGAAGGTTGTAGGAGGAGGAGATGGAGGTTCTGGTGAGTGATGTGGGGAAGGAAGTGGGGAATCTAGGAGAGGGATATCATGGGTTGGCATGGTGTCAAACAAGGTAGTCATGAAGGCCTGATATCCGGAAGTAGTGGCGAGGTTAAAGTCAAGGTCTGTGAGTGGAGCTAAAGTAGGGATGGTTGGGATGGTGGCTGGGTCAATGTGTGGGGTTTCTGTGGGAATGATAGGGGTGGTTGGTGTAGGTAAGGATATAGCAGGGGTGGTGTGAGAGGTTTTCTTTTTAATATAGGTGATCGTGAGGGGCTGTGGTTGATTAGGATGATGGGGGAATTGGGGGTGTGTACTGAGGTAATGTAGGTGAAGGTAAAGGGCTGTCATGGGGGTCAACACTTTCCTCCCATGAACGAATCACAGGGAAATCTGGAGTGGGTATGGAAAAGGGAGATAAAAGAGGAAAAGGGAAAGATGGAATAGGCAAAGAAACTGATGGATGGGTAGGGGTGGTGGATGGAGGTGTTGCTGCAGAGTCAGTAGTGACAGTAGCTTGCACCACCTTCTTGGGAGCAGGAGCTTTAGCCACCTTTTTGGGAGCAGGGGTGGCCTTTGCAACAGTAGTCCCCTCTCCTTTCTCAGAAGCAATCCTCCTTTCTCAGAAGCAATCTGAGCCTTCTTTTTTTTATTAGGATCCATCAGACTCCTGCTGATCCCCCATTGTCTCTTTGCGAAAGTAGTAGGGGGGAGGTCAATAGTTAACTCCCCCACTGGTATCTTGTATCCTCCCCTCAAGAGTAGTCTTGTGATTAGCTTTGCATAGGGGAGAGTGTGGAGCTTCATTTTGTGCCCTAGCTTCACCATAATATCCTTCATGGCCTCAAACATCAACCTGGCAGCATGAAAACTGTGGCCCAGAGAAAAGGAATAAACAGCATCAGCAATTGGGATCCTCCTCTCCTGCTGATGGCTGGCACAATAAATGTTCTTTCGCAGAATTTGATCAATGAACAGAAGTTTAGGGTCCAAGTCTCTTCTCCTGATGGAATCCCTGGTGGCCTTCAATCCTCTGGTAAGGGCCTGTGCAATTGTATCAATGGGGGCACACACAGGGGGGCCATATCCACAGTTGGGGTCAAAGATAGCAGGGATGCCCATCACTTCAGCAATTAGCTCAGGACTGAGTAACATTTCAAAATTGTCAACTAACACAAGGAGGCCTGGCTGCCCACGGTGGTCTGGTCTAGCCCTAATGTGTTGGTAAAAGAGTGGCACTAGTCTAGGGTAGGCTAGTGCAGGGATAGCTTGCAGCAGGGGGGTCAAACCAGCCTTGCGCATGAATTCAATGGCAGGGGCTGACAGAGGTTCCGTCTCAAAGAAAGATAGGTCAAAAACAGCTTCAGGCTCCAAGGGAAGGGGAATCAAGAGCTCAGAGGGTGTAGAGTAATCAGGTGTTAGTTCGGCCCCTTTCTGAACCACTTCTTTCCCTTTTTGCGACGCCGTTAAGGACTTGGCCTTCTTGGGAGTGGGCTCCACGGGGGCCTTATCCCTTGCTCTTTTCACAGGTACGCTCTTAAGGGCCATGGAACTTCTCCTCTGTGAATGTGTAGTTTGAAAAATGAAAAGCAAAGGTTGAGAGCTGAGTCTTACCCTAAAACTTAGGGTTCTATTTAATCGGATACACGAAAGACCGCGAGAGCTCTAATCAGAGGGCAACTGGTGGAGGAGGCTTTAGGAGCAAATCCTCAGAATTTGAAGGTGAATGATAGACTGTAGAAAGGATGTTGGAGGAGAGAGATTTATGGGAGTCAGAGCTAGAGTTTCGGTGGCTGGAGAAGAAAGAGAAAACAGAAAGGAAAGCAGCGCGGGGTTGGATTATATAAATCACGGGGCTCGATGCGCTTTGAAAATGTCAGCTCACTGGATAGAAATGAATGGGTCACGGGATTAGACTTTCATTTGGATTGCGTGAGAGAGTCTACACAATTGTATTGAATCTCGCGGCAGCTTAGCAGGCTAACATCTTATGAACTGCGCGAGAAGAAACCACGCCTATTTTTCATAACCTCGCGACAGCTAAAACAGTGACAAGGATCACACACCCATTAGTCTGTCATTTTCCTTTGTTTTGTGGGTGGATTCTCTCACATTCTCTATTCCAGAGACACCCACAGTCATTCTAAAGGGGGTTCCCTCAGGCGTTCCCAACATTTAAGCATGTAAGTACTCCAAAAGCATTAATTAAAACATCATATTCAAACAGCATTCTCATTATCAAAACAGTACAATCATCATTCATTTACTCAAAATCATCAATTCAAAGGGAATGAGAACCAAAGCAGGCAGAATAATTCTCAAGTCATATACATTCAGACTTCGACGAGATCACTAGAAATTCCTATAAACAGAAAAAAAAAAAAATGAACCATACTAAAATACATAACATACACAATGCACAATTCTGTGAATCAAGTCAATGAAAGATCCCCATGCCCCTCAAGGTTTGAGGATCCTTCACCAATCAAAAATTGGCCCTTGGGATTAACCACTAGTTGACTGGGCAACCTCCCCTCCTCTCTTTTAGCTAAGGCATTCGCTAGCTGGCCAATCTGCTCTTCCATCTTCTTTATGTTCTGACCATGAGAATTCACAGTCTGAGCCACGGACCCCAAGTTTTGCAGTGAGGTCAAGACCTGGTCCTTGAAAGAAGTATTTCTGGGTTGAGATGAGGGTAAGACCAATTGATTTTATTGCTGATGGGGCTGCTGCTGGTGTTGGAAATTAGACCTAGGGGCATATCCTTGGTTGAACTGCTGCTGTGGCCTTTGAGGTAAAGCCAACATTTGCTGTGGCTGCATATAATTGTCTTGCCTCCACCTCAGATTTGGGTGGTCTCCCCATTGGTAACCAGCATTTTGGTGTCGATATCCATATGGCTGATTGTTATAGCCACCAGATTGTTGCTGGCCAAAAGATTGCGCAACAGCAGCATGTTCCAATACCAATTCAGGATATTACCCTGCAGATGGACATTCCTTTACGGTGTGCTGTGGGGACTGGCATATCAGGCATGCCTCCACCACTTGAGCAGCCCTTCTGGGTTGCATCACAGTCAGTAATTTGTCAAACTTTAAAGAGAGGTTTGCCATCTGCAGCTACAGGTCATTGTTCCCAGACACCTCATAAACTTTTCCTTTTGACGATGCAGCAGGCTCCACTTTTGACACAGACTCCTGACTAGTTCTTGCCAGGGATAGCTTTTGAAAAGCATTTTCACTGATTACTTCAAACAATTCCCATGCCTCATCAGCAATCTTGTGCATGTAGGTTCCACCATAAGAGGCATCAACCATATCTCTATTTTTCTCATCAATCCCATTGTAGAAGCTTTGTACAAGCTACCAGTCTGGGATCTTGTGGTGGGGGCATTGTTTGAGCATTTCCTTAAACCTATCCCAGGCTTGATTAAAATCCTCAGTTGGGGATTGGGCAAAAGCAAGAATTTCCTTCCTCAACTGGCTCGTTTTGGTCTCAGGGAAGAACTTTGTCAGGAACTTGGTATGTAGGTCTTTCCAAGATGCAATGCTATTGTTGGGAAGAGTGGCCAACCAGGTACTAGCCCTATCCTTCAGAGAGAAGGGAAAGAGCCTGAGCCTAGTAGCCTCAAGTCCCAAACCAGCGATATTGAATGTGGTGCACAAGGCCAAAATTTGGTCAATATGCTTGTAAGGGTCCTCATTGCTAAGCCCATGGAAAGAGGGCAGCATCTGGATGATGGAAGTTTTGATTTCATAATTCCCCTGAACATCAGGGAATTGAATGCTAAATGGAGAGTTATAGTCATCCGGAGCATTCAACTCCTTGAGAGTTCTGGGTTGTTCTTCACCCATGAGTGCTGTCTCAGATTCAATTGGGGGCTCTACTGTGGTGTGCCTGTTCCTTCTAAGTCTTCTACCCCTTTCTAGCTCAAGGTTGAAGGCTCTAAAGTAGGACTAAGAGATCTCCTACCTAGCATACAAACACACCACCAGCAGGGACAACTCCTTGCAGGCACATTGCACTTGACTTAAAGAATTTATCTAACAAATTTACAGCTATTTAAGAAAACATAAATTTACAACTATCCTAAATACTGCTATGGAAATTGTAAGAGAAATATACAGAGTTTTAAAGGTTAGAGAATTTGCAAACAGAGGTAGCTACTCTCCAAATGCAGTCCACTGTCCTCCTCTGCTGCTGTTCAGATCTGCAAGAAAGATTCAAAATTACATCAGTAGTATCAATTATTCAGAGCTACAAAGAATACTAAAAATACAAAAAACTTAGGGTCGACTAATAGATCATCTTTCCTCGGCAACGGTGCCAAAAACTTGTTGCGATTTCCAGTGTGCTTACTTTTTTTGTTGGTGGTAAAAGCAATTTAAAATCAAAGTAAAATAGGGGATGGAATCAGCACAACTAAGAAATCCTAGACCTGCAAGATACAGGGTCCATTTGTAGCAAGTTTTGATAAGTAAGAGTTTGTCCCACAGGGAAAGGTGATCTACATCTCCAAGGGAGCCATCTCTAGTAGTCCCTCCAGATCTGACTACAGATCTGGCCGTCCTAAAAGGAGGGGAGTTTAGGGTCACTTATTCTAAGTATCCTAAGGTAGCCTAATGAACTAACTATAGAAAAGGGTTGAGAAGATGGATGGAGTGAGGGAAAATAAATATAAAAGGGTGAGAAGTATGCTATTGGGTTCAGATCTGCTGGAATTTATGACTCATATCCAGATCTGCTGGTATAGAAATCCTGTCCAATGGCTACATTATCACCAAAGAGGAGAAAGAATTCAACTCATCCCTGTGCCATGATCCAATCCCTTAAGGTTATAACCTGTCCACTTAAATGGCCACAGACTATCCCATAGGGGAACCACACTCCAGAGATGGGTCAAAACAAGTTAATCATTGTAGGCACTACTTAATCCAGGCTACAAGCTCAAGAATCCATAGGGAACCTCAACCTCTAAAGCTCTATGTGTGGGGCTAAGGCTGTATAGGACCATGATAGCCCAGACACATAGAACCAGCAACAGATTGAGTACCACCTTAGATCTAGCTGTCCATTGCTTTAGTGGGCCTACAATGGTTCAGTCACAAGCCTATAATCTCCATACCCAAATTAGATCTGCCATCTGATGGCAGGTCTATACTAATATGGGGGAGTCTGCCTCTGTACAATCTCCTACCAGGCTACAAGCTCAGGCTCAGAGAAGAAGGATCCATTTTGGATCGGCGTATTAGATTCACCCTAAGGCTATAACCTATCCATTTAAATGGTCACAGACTATCCCAGAGGCTATCCTCCTCACGGAGCCCAAAATAAAACAAGAATATTGCTGCCACCACCATGGTCATAAGGCTACCAGCTCAGGCTTCCATGGGGATTTCAGATCTAGTGGGTCCTATGGTGGGGCTAAGGCTGTATAGGACCATGATAGCCCAGACACACAGGTCAGTTAGATCTGAATGGGACCTTAGAATCAATCCTCCATTGCTTTGAATCACAGCCAAAGCAATGGCGGATCACAAGGCAACAGCCTTGCACAGAGCAACTCACAAACACATGAATCCCATAAAAGTAAAACACTCAATCACAAATTCCGTTAATCTAATCTTAATAAGCATACAAAGGCATGGCCAGCAAGTGCTGGGCCATGGAGAGAAGAAGATGAAAAAGGAAAACTACTTACGGCTACAGAAAAATAAGACTATAATGCTAAAAACAATACGGAGCAAAAATTGAACTCTTCTGGCCTCCTTAAACCTAAACCAGGCTTAGGTTTATATAGCAGTGGGTGTGGCGGCGCATTAGGGTTAGGAAACCCTAATTTTAGTGATGCCATGTGGCCTATTAATGATCCTTGGATGCCTTGGGGCACGTGCACAGAGATTTAAGTGTGGGAGTGCGTGCCCTAATCCTTGGAAATTCCCAGAAAATCCTCTGCAGAATGATGGAAGTTTGCGTTCAGAGGTTCGCCAGGTTGCAGTCGATTCCCAGACTTGTTGCGTGGTAGCTCTGTTCTTCGCGTGGTTGAGTTTAACATTAAAACTTCAGACGTCGTGGGGTTGCAGCTTCTTAATGCTTTGAGCAGTCGCGAGGTAGGTAGTTAAGCTCTCACTGGATTGGGCTTCGCGCGATTGGATTGCTACTTATTAATAGTGCGAGAACTACGCGAGTATTCCATTTCATAATAGATTTTCGCGAGGCTAACTTTTAACTTCGCAAGGCTGCTTTCTTCCTGAACTGTGTGACAGCTTCTTTTCTTGATAGATCTGAGGCTTTTCTGAACTGCGCGACAGGTTCTCTTGACATTTGCATCTCGCAGCTACTGTGCGACAGTTGTGCGAAGAATCTCCTGAAGCTCTCTCTCCTCAGTGGTTCTGAGTGAACTGCGTGAGGTTGATTTTAGGTCTTCTTGAACTACGCGAGACTGCGTGACCATTTACTCCTGAACTTAGCGAGAGCTGCGCGAGGTTGTGCTTCTGAAGCTCTTCTGTTACTCAACTGCGCGAGCACTTGTTGTGAAGTCTCGAGAAGCTCGCGAGGACTACGCGAAGCATAGTTTTCTGAATCCTTTGAAGCTTTGTCAGCTGTGCGAGGCTTGCTTCAGGTCTGGATTCATGGCTCATTCTTCTGAGGGACTTCTGGTGCCAATACAGGCTCCTTAACATGATTTCTGGCCTTATTGCACTGCTGTTTATTATCTACAAAAAACACTTAACAAAACTTTATTAGATGGCTAAGGGTCTAATCAAAGGCTAAGTTAAGGGGTGAAAAGTGGTACTTTTCAGGTCTTAACACCTAGCCTGATCTTTTTTAACTTTTTCTCGAGTTAAGGCACTCCGGCTCATGTGAATCAGGAGCACCTCACCACAGGAACGTGCACATCCCCAAGATGTACCTATCCCCGGCAGAGCGCACGCACTCTTAAAGCGTATCAACTGGCATTTGATCTACTTAAAGAGTTGTGCAAGAATAAAATTGCTAGAGGCCCTTGAGCTTTTCTTAGAGGCCTCGAAATAAAAGAAAATTCAAAAATAACACACAAAAATTCACTCTGAAAATTGGCACGCATTCCCAAGAAGTGTTGCGACATCAATATTCGCTCCACTCGAGTAAATCATGCTAAAGCAACCTCGAGGTTGATGGGTTCACCCGGAGACTCCGAGCCTTACCTAGGTATGGGCACCCGTGGCCAATCCAATGGAGCTGTCGATACCCCATAGGATTGGACACAATTTGTAGGCCTCTGCTTTATGTACTTCGTGTCAATTCTGAAGCATAGATCGATCACCCCGTTTCATGGAGCTGTCTGGTTTAGATTAATACTCAACATCACAAATCTATAATTTCCCTCAGGAAGTGGACGATATCCCGACTAGCGGGCTTACACTTTTTGTGATCATCGTAGTTATGCCCAGTAATGTCGCAATGCGCTTGGGGACTGTTAGCATTGAGATACGGGCGATATCCCTAAATGAGAGGGCTTACATACACTCACCATCACCATGAATGTTTAAGAATTGAGTTGAACCAGGCATACCCATCAAACGTGCCTTGAACCTCTTCGGATGTCTCTTATCTTTGGCATTCGATCATTAGTGATCGAATACCAAAGAGGGGCATCTGTAGACACCCAAATTCAGCCCAAGGCCCGATCAATCTGTACTCCGAGAGAGATGTACCCCTGTGCTTCCGATGACACCCCTAAACCTTTAGGAATCACCCTGAACCCTTTAAAACTATTCCCCCAACCCTTAGGAATCGCCTGAAACCCTAGGATCCCTTCCCATACCCAACTTAAACCCTTATGAACATTTGATGGGAGGAGAGCTACAAACTTTTACACAGATCACTTCCAAGGATGAGCCACATACCATTGGAAGGAGGACTTCTCCAACTTTCCATCAAGCCAAGGATCACCCAATTTGGAGTTGTGGTTTGAAAGATATGGCCGATTGAAGTTTTACATAAAATCATGACTTTTGTTCAAGCATATGTATTAGATACGCCCAGCAAATTTGGCCCCATTTTGGTAAGGCGTATATATTATATACGCCTGACATTTTTGGGCCAAATTTAGCTGGGTGTACATAATACATACGCCCAGCATTGGTGGGGCCCACCGCAGACACCCACCTTCTCAGGTCTCCTTTGGTTTTTATGGAAATCACTATACATAAACTGGGCGTATGTAATATATACGTCCAGCTTAGCTACAGTAACTGTCATCAAATGCTTGAAATTCCTTCATTAGGTTTGACCTTTTGACCATCCCCTTGGTTGAGGTGGGTGTCTTAAGGTTGGTTGCACCCCCTTTGAGCTTATATGCAACCCTTAAGTCACCTATGGTCTCCCCCCATCATCTGCCATTGAAACCGTTTCCCCAAACCACTAGGACCCTAAAAACTTAGAAAACCTTAGATGGGGGATTACCTAATTGCTAAACCAATTAGCTTTTAAGTAACCCTCTAACCCACCTCTTCTCTATAAATAGAGAGGCACCCCCTCTTCCCAAAGGGTTGAAAAATTAAGGTTGAAAGTTGAGCTTAAGAGAGAGAACCCTAGTGAGAGAAAGTTTCCTTTTATTTTTGCATTCTTCAACTAGAATTCCAGCATGCTTAGTTCACCCCTTTTAATTAATTTCAACCACTAGACCACCCCTCTTTTAGTCAAGCTTAGTCCTTAGCTTTATCCTACACTTCCCATCTTCCGAATCCTAGCATTAGAATCCATTCCCCTACCGTTTAAGCCCTTTAAAGCCATCAGAAGTACGATGAAGCGAAGGTCTTCTACGGTGCTACAAGGACCCATGAGCTCCGGCTCACCCCTCTCTTCCTCTACCTTCTTGGTGTTTTCTCTGTCCAAGGATTCAAGCTGTTACGCCACCGCAATTTCGGTTTTGGCTCAAAGCTTGATAGGACTGTATTGCCTTCGGGCAAGGGGAAGCTCCGCCCATTTGTTTTTTTATTTTGGCCATAGATAGAGACCGCTACGTGCGGGTTGATCGGGTGCCTAAACCCTTCCCGATCAATAACCGAAGCCCCTACCCTAGAGTCTTTGGCAAAGACCAGTAAATCAGAGTCATATTTTGCACTTCGGTGCTCAAAATATTGATTTAAAGGTTTTTCGGGTCACCAAAAGCTCCGGGTGGCGACTCTACATTTATTCCAGCGCAAGTGCATCGCTGCGACGGGTTCGAGAGAATCCATGGTCGCACAGCCCTTAACTTTGGAGGCATCAAATGGCCACAAATACAGTACCGGCTTCCCAAAAAAAAATGACCTATAAAAAGTGAGATGAGCCTTTGGCAGGCAATACCATTTGTATAAAAAGAATCGCCTTGCCAAGGGCTCATTTTCGAAGAAAAAGAAATTTTCAAAAAAAATGAAAGAAATACAAAATAATCTAAAATTATTATCTTTTTAAATTCCCAAGAAAATCAAAGAAAATGATGCCTTAATAGAAAAACTTGTCTCACGTGAAATCGACCCCTTTCCTGTAGAAATTCAAGAAGATGTAGGAGTCATGAGTCTAGGTAAGGAGATCCCTACTAAGGAACTCCCCAATGAGCTCCTTGACCAATTTGCCAATTTTGAGCATGGCCCTACCCCTATTGTTGAAGAAATAGAGGACGTCAATCTGAGTATCGAGGAGATTCCTAGAATCACTAAGATCAAAACATCGCTATCTCTCGAGAAAAGAAATAGTATGATTAATTTCCTTCTGTCATACCATGACGTCTTCGCTTGGTCATATGAGGATATGCCTGGTTAGGATATTGATTTGGTCGAGCATGAGCTGCCACTATATCCAGATCTTAAGTCGGTCAAGCAGAAGTTGAGACGCCTCAGGCCAGAATGCATGCAAAAAGTGAAGGATGAGGTCATCAAATAGTACGATGCAAGGTTTCTCATGGTCTCTAAATACTCGCAGTGGCTAGCCAATATCATCCATGTACCAAAGAAAGATGGAAATGTTTGCATGTGCATCGACTTCAGAAACCTGGACAAGTCATGCCCGAAAGATGACTTCTCATTGCCACACATCGACATCTTGGTCGATAACACTGTGAGGCATGGGATACTCTCATTTATGGATGGATTCTCTGGATACAATCAGATCAAGATGACAGAAGTAGACTGAGAGAAGACAGCATTCATTACCCCGTGGGAAACTTTCTACTACCAAGTCATGCCATTCGGGTTGAAGAATGCTGACGTAACATACTAAAGGATGATGACAGCACTCTTCCATGACATGATGCACCAAGAAATTGAGGTGTATGTCGATGACATGATCACCAAGTCACCAGAGAGAAGTGACCATCTAATAAACCTCCAAAAGCTATTTAAGAAGTTGAGAAAATACAGGTTGCGTCTGAACCCTCATAAATGTGCATTCTGTGTCATGTCAGGAGCACTACTAGGCTTCATCATCAGCAGAAGAGGCATCGAGGTTGACTCGATCAAGGTAAAAGCCATCGTTGAAATGCCACCACCATCTATCGAGAAAGAGGTCAGAGGCTTCTTAGGCAGGATACAGTACATCAGTCGATTCATCGCACAGCTAACTCTTATATGCACGTCAATCTTCAAGTTACTAAGGAAAGATTCACCTGTTGAATGGAACGATGACTGTCAAGAAGCATTCAATAAGATCAAGAGTTACCTTCACAATCCTTCAGTTTTGGAACTGCCAATATTCGGGAGACCACTCATAATGTATCTCTCTACAACCGAAGTTTCGATAGGATGTGTCCTAGGGCAGCATGATGAAACCAAAAGGAGAGAGCAGGCCATCTACTATCTCAGCAAGAAGTTTACTGACTACAAAATGCGCTATTCTCATTTGGAGAAAGCATGCATGGCTCTCGGATGGGCTACACAGAGGATCCGCCACTACTTGCTATCTCAAGTCATTCTACTCCTAGCGCAAATAGATCCGTTGAAGTATTTATTTGAAAAGTCGACCCTCATTAGTCGAACTGCGTGCTACCGACTCATCTTATATGAATTTGACATCACGTATGTCACTCAGAAGTTGATCAAGTGGCAAGCACTTGCTAATCATCTTGCTGATAAGCCCTTACCAGATTACAAACCTTTAAGAACCAAATTTTCCGATGAGGACATCTTGTAGATGACAAAGGATGACACAGCGGAGAAAGAAGAGTCTTGGGTGATGCATTTTGACAGGACAGCAAATGCCGAAGGTCAAGGAGTCGGTTCCATTCTAATCTTACCAAAAGGGTCACACGTACCAGTCTCCATCAAACTCAACTTCCCGCGCACAAACAACATGGCAGAATATGAGGCCTATGCAGCAGGCCTATAGGCAGCCCTGAACTTAAACGTAACTCATTTGAGGGTATTTTGTGACTCATAGCTAATCATATGTCAAACCAACAGAGATTAGAAGATGAGGGATGAAAAGTTGATCCCATACCACAAGCACCTCGAAGACCTGATAGCATGTTTCGATGAGGTTACTTTCTCCTATGTCCCACGAGCAAGAAATCGCTTTACCAATGCACTAGCAACGTTGGCATCAATGGTTGAAATCCCCTATCGCATCGAGATGAAGCCAATCATGATTGAACAAAGGAATGAGCCGGTCTTCTGCCTTCAGATTGAGGGATTCGAAAAGCCTGATAATGAGCCTCCATGGTTCTCATATATCAAGAACTTCCTCGAAACTTGAGCTTTTCCTAAAGATACGTCCAAGACAGACAGGCAAACCATCCAACATTTAGCAGCCAATTATGTCATCTGCGGTGAGTGCCTCCACAAGCAATAACATAATAACATCTTGCTCAGATGCCTAACTGAGGGCGAGGCAGCCAACATCATGAAAAAGATCCATGAGGGGGTATGTGGAGCCCACGTCAATAGACACATGCTCACCAAAAAGATCTTACGACAAGGATATTTCTGGACTACCATGGAAGCTAACTGTTGCAAGCAAGTTCAGAAATGCTACAAATATCAAGATCACTCTAGTCTGATACATGTTCTAGCCATAGATCTACACAGCATGACCACTCCTTGGCCATTTGCTATATGACGCCTCGACGTCATCGGAAAGATCAACCCAAAAGCATCTAATGGGCATCAGTTCATCCTCGTCGCTATTGAATACTTCACCAAATGGGTAGAGGCAGCATCGTATATGAACATCATGGCCAATTATGTCAACAAATTCATTAAAAATAATATTGTGTGCCGATTCGGTGTACCCAAGGACATCATCACGGACAACGGCACCAACTTTGCAAACAAATGCATAAGAGCCTTCTGCGAGCAATAGAAAATCAAGCATCATCGCTCATCGTTGATTGGCTTATTATGTGTATTAAAATTATGTTAATTCAAGTCTTAACCTATTACAAGCGTACAATGGAAATTATAGTAGCATAGGATCGTTCCCACGAGGAAGTTCATCTATCTATTTACTTCTTATTCATATCTTCTATGTAAATCCTTATTTTAAAAACTTCTATTTATCTTTAAGATCTAATCTACTAGATAAATATGAATAAAAGAATTTATTTTAATCTAAAGTGCATAAAATAAATCTAAATCCTCCTTCTGATTGAGGTCATTAATCCCAATCTTCAGCTATCGGATATTTATCAAAATAAATAATACTGTTACACCATATCTCTAGTTTCTTAGCGTTGGTCATTAATCAAGTCTAAGATCCTATCAATAATCTAATCAACAACTTCCTAAAATCTGGGTGTCAATCAAACCTTAGAAAACTAAAGATGGAAAAGTAAAAATCGTTACACTAATTTACAAATTCTAACCCGAGTCATCAATTCAAATTAAAACTTAAAGATGTTTACAAAGCTATAAATTTAAACTAAAAAGCAAAGTAAAATATATCCTCAACCCTCAGCCGCAGTCATCAATTGCTGCTGAGAAACTATAGATATCTACTCTAATCTTCAGCACTCAATTACAGTCGTCAATTGCTCTTGAGAAACCTTGGATATCTAATCTATTCAAACTATTTTACACTACTTTGATTGGAAGAAAATCCAACCTCAGGCGTCAATTGATGCTGAAATTCTTCGATGATTATTCCTACACCAAGATCTCTTATTTATAGATCATAAGGAGTCAGTTTACAAGTTCTAAATTTAATAAAAGAAGTAAAAGCTATCCTAATATAACTCTACTTCTAATTTTATCTTTTCCTTACTCTCTTTAGTTGATGCGCTTCTTGAAGGTTCTTTAATCTTCAGCAGCAGAGTCTTTCGAAGTAGATCTTTATCAATCTTCTCAGATCCATGATCATCAGAACTTCTTATTCTAGGAGACTTCTAATTATGTTCATGGCGGTGATAGCTCTCACGTGATCAGCAGCAATAACAGTAAATAGGAAAGCTTCTATTTTTAAGAAATCATAGATAATAATTTCTTCTATTATAGTTTCTTAGAAAAATCGTAAATCACGATTTTCTCTTCTTTCATGGCTTTCATACTGGACTTGGTCTTTGGACGATTTTCTATTACAAACGATCGCTTTTTTCCTCTCTTGTCGTCATTACTCTTTTATCACTTTTGAAGATTCACCTTTTTAAAGAATCATAAAATTACAATTTCTTCTTTTTACTTCAGCAGTAGCGCAGAATCATTAAATACGATTTCTCATCTTTCTTGTATTGGTGAATTGTCTTTACACACTCAATCGTTATTCATACTGCTATTTGAGTTTACTTTGATGAATATTAACACTTAAACTCTCTTTTACTATTTATCTCTAATATCTACACATCAATAAGTTATTAGTAGCAAACTAAAGCCTAGCATCACTAAATTAAGGGTGATAAAATGATAAATTATGTGACTGATCACACCCCCAACTTAAGTTTTGCTAGTCCCTAGCAAACAAGGAAAATTAAACTATCCTAAAACTAAAAATTTAAATGCCACTTTCGTAGGGTACAGATTGCATTTAGCAGATGCAACAAGTCTTTAAACCCCTACGTGATCCCTAGTGGAGGAGTTGTAGTCTCCTGAAGATTTTCGATGAAGTTACCTACAAACCTCTAATATATTTGGGTTTTTTTTAATATTTTTCAAAAGTAAAAATTCAAAATATAGATTTTTATATACTAATTACTCAGTTAATCATTATTTTTCAAAAAAATATTCAAATCTTTAATCCTTAGCTTTCCATCATCGTAATTATCCTATATCAGAACTCAATAATTTCAATTCGATATAGCGTGGAGTGTGTGCATATCAGTGAAAAGTTTATTCATCATAGACTTTTCTAAACTGTAATTTTTAGAAAATATTTTTATCCAAACTCTCACTTATTGACATACTCTCAAAAATAATCAAACTTTTGGGTTCTCACAAATTTCATCGAACAATTAACTAAGAAGATAAATCTCAAGAAAAGGATAATCAGTTATGTTCATATAACTTCTTCATTCATTCATAGTATCTATTTTATATATCTCTACTAAAATCATATTCTTACAAAATTATAAATCACAAAGGTCTTTCCTTTTGCTTGTAATAGGGCTTTAGGTTTTCAGAAGGTTTCAAAGAAAAAGGTAAGAGGATTCAAAATTATTTCTGAGAATTTAGCTCTTCCTTAATTTCTTCTTCTATATTTTTCAGCTTCAGTAAGTATCCTTATTTTGGATAACTTCTTTCCATTTCTTTCCTAGTATAAATCTCATTTTTCTTTTCTAGTTGAAAGTTTTTTACTTCTCTCCTTTTTATGTTTTTTTCATGGAATCATCTTTTATGATTTCTTCTATTTTTTTTCATATTTTTATACGATTGTATTTCTTCTTATTTGTACCTTTTCAGCAGATCATTTATCTGTTACGCATATCCTCCTTTTACTCCCTCTTCTCCCCTTCTTTTATATTCTAAACTCTTAAAAATTATAAGGGTCAAAAATAAAAAGTTTTGGGCAGTATATATGGTTAAAGGTTTATAAAATTTTAGTATAAAGAAATTTAGTTTTTAAGCTTGTAATATGGGTTCAAAAGAGAAAATATTCTGAGATTTTTGGCATTTTTGGCTCTGGTTTAACAAAAGATGGCTTTTAGTTATTTTCACGATTTACTAATATGGATGTCTTATTGCTTTGATATATTTAATAGATAGTTCTAAACAAATAAATCATCATATTAATAGAATATCTTGATTTTAAGTTCAGCATTATGAGATTTCAAATAGTAGAGAAGTTCAAGAAAAATTTAGCATAAATAAAAACAATCTCTCTTTCTCATAATAAAAGAGGAAATAGGCTCTATATCTCACTGGTTATATAATTTTGAAACTATAATCTAAAATATTTGCAATTCAGATTAATCGTATAGTTTTAAACATTCTCCTGATACTGTGTTCTAGAGATGCTTTACTTTGAATTGTAACTATTTTTATTTTGATCTTTGAACTACTATTATGATGGGTTGCTAAGAATTTCATATTTTCATATTATTTTTCATAATTCTCATATAATAATTAACTTTCTTAAAAAATAAACTCTAAAGAAAAAAACTATACTATCAAAATTGATTTGTATCCCCCCCAAACTTACTTATGACAATGTCCTCATTATGCAAAATAGGGGACACACAGGAAAAATATTACCTTATTTTACTACTGGGTTAGTTACTGAGTTTATAATCTGCAAAAAGAATCAAAAATCTTCCTCCAAACTTGGGAGAAAAATACTACCGATTTTATGGATCTAAAATGTTAGATGTTAGTAGTACTGTTAGGAAAAAGAAACTTTATATGTGAACTAAATTTTTTACAATAAAGAAAATATTCCAAAATGTTCAAAATTTTCTTACCTGTGAGGCTTTAATGATCTAGATTTTTTTTCTGTCAATCAATTGAGGATGATGAGTATTGTACAATTGATATGCTTGGTCGAGCTGGTTCTTGTAAGACCAGTATTGGAGAATGACTGTTGGACAATACTTCATCAGAGTCTGTCATTACGGCCATGGAACAATCAGAACTCTCCTCTGCCGCAAGTACTGGTTTTGGTTCTTTGTCAGTAGCTTTATAGGAGACAGAGATGTCTTCCTTCTCCACTATTAATTCTTCATATTTCTCTTTTAATGCTCACAGGTCGTTACCCTTTTCTTTCGCTTTACTTTATAGTTGGCAAATAACAGCAAACTTGGCATCATTTTCATCCCTTAGTTTATCAGAAACAGCTTTCTTTTTTGTCACTGTGACCCATAATTTCTTTATGATGGACTTAATCTTGTCCTTCTGTTCTACACAAGTAAGAATCAGGGAATCTTTTTCCTCTTGTAATTTAACATATTTCCCTTGAGCTATCATTAGTTCTTGAGTCTTTTCATTCAGTAATCTATTTAGGGTCTGTTCATATTCCTTATGGGCCTTTTCTTGTGTTGTTTCTCTTAAATCTGGATCTGCTATGAATTCTCCATATGGTGCAATCAGCTCAGCCATTTTATCTTGATATTCTTTTCTCTCAACCTCCCATGCTTGTTGATTGTTCCTTATTATTTACTGAAAAGTACCACTTTTCACCTCTTAACCTAGCCTTTGCTGAACCTTGAAGCTCACTAATAATCATGTTTTAAGTTTGTTTTGTAATTAGCAATAATCTTTATAGCTTAATACAAAATTCATGCTTATTGGCCTAAAGAAGAGAGAAAATACATATAAAGATGACAGCCAAGCCAAAGTCTAATGGAACACCCTGGTAGTGCTCACCATGGTGATTCAATTGCTGGTCGCCATTGACCAAAAGCCTAGCAGATGAAAGAAGTTAGCTGAGAATGGAGGAAGCTGCAACAGCAGCAATTGCAATGCATCAGAGTATCAAAAGAATCATCTCACAGAGTTGAGGATCCCCCTCGCAAAGCTAAAGATGCAGTGAAAGTTGCCCTCGCACAGATCGGCCATGCAGTCAAAAGGAGAACAGAAAAGACATCATGAAGATCTCGCAGTTTAATACTCTCAGAATTTTTTCTTGCAATGATCTACCCCAAAGAAGTTGCGCGCAGAACATAGCGAGTTCATATGCACAAAGAATAATCTATCACCTCGCGGAGTTCTCGCATAGCCAAAGAAGAGAGAGACGCCCAAAATTTCTCTCACGCAGCTCTCGCGCACCCTAGAGCCTAATCAGTTACTACACAAGTGCAAGCGCCTTACTGTGCGAGTACTCCGCGAGAGAGAGAGCTTCTGAAGCTTTATCTATGCGAAGAGTCCTGGCGCTCTAGATCATCTCTGCGAAAGCAATGCAGCGCAAAGGAACTGCACGATGAATTGAAGATTGATTGCGCAAGTAAGCACTACTCACCAACTAAAGGCTACTCCACAAAGGCTCTGCAACTGCGTGACTGAACTAATGTATATGCCAGCCCCGTGAAGCTCAGGCTCTCTACTTCTTAGTTTTAACTGAAGGACTTTTTAGGAATTTCCCAAGGCTATGGCAGACTTCTCGAGGCACAAATTTTGAGGCACATATCTCCAAGCATCCAAGGGTTGAAACAGTGCCACGTCTGCTGGAAAAATTAGGGTTAATCTCTTCAGAGCTAAAGCCTTATGAACAGAGTATATAAGTTGTACTTAGAGTTTATTACTTTTCATCTTTCCTTCATCCTCTGTCGGTTGCAAGCTCCAGCAGGCTAGGGTTAAGGTTTGATCATCTCTTTTTCTCTTTTTTCTTCTCTCTTAGCTCAGCATTTGCTAGCTAATCCTCTTATAAGTAGCTAGGTTTAGTTTGTATTATAGTTTTATAATAGGCTTAGTATACATTAGGATTTTGGATGAGCAGTCGTGTACAGGCTGCAGCCTGGAGGCAGTTCATTATAAGTTTTGCTTTCATTAATGGATTGTTGTTTTAATGCTTATTCAATCTGTTATTCTCCTATCTGTCCGTAGTTCTATTCGGGCTATAGCATATATTTAGGATTTGAGCTTATTGAAAGACCCATGGAAAGCAATGTTAGATCTGTAGTGAGATCTAGGGAGCTTGGAGGCCTGTGGACCATAGTGGCTACAGCTATTTACATGTTCTTTCTCAGACCTCTGTGGTATGGACAGACCAATGGGATACCCTGTGACCATTATAATGGATATATTATAGCCCTAAGGTTATATCCAGCCACATATTTGAGAAGGATTCTTTTCCCCTGCACATGAGCTTTTAGAGCCTTGTGAGGAGGTTTGTACAGGAACTGCCTCCCCTCTGTTTTACTTAGCTGCTATCAGAGGTTAGATATGATTTCTCTGTAGTAATTGTAGCTTAAGGTTGGGTCATTGCAGGCCTTTATAGCAATGACCAACTGAATCTAGAGCCTAATTCAACCTATTACATGGTCCTTTTTATGGGCACAGTGAGCCGTTGGCCTTGGCAAAGCACTTAGGATCTACGGGTTGGAATACCTATGGATGTCAGTCAGATCTGTGCA
The DNA here is from genome assembly GCA_021018995.1 of Chloranthus sessilifolius. Classification (NCBI taxonomy): domain Eukaryota; kingdom Viridiplantae; phylum Streptophyta; class Magnoliopsida; order Chloranthales; family Chloranthaceae; genus Chloranthus; species Chloranthus sessilifolius. The sequence goes on along the minus strand of CM037595.1, from coordinate 16,642,925 downwards.
CAGATCTGGGGAGCTTATAGCCTGGCATTACATAGTGCTGCAATAGTATTCATGGCATGATAAGGTCCAGTGGTTTGAGAAATGATCAGTCCTCTCCTCTGGATCAGTTTAGCAATTTCTGCTTTAACCAATGGGATTTGACAGACTCTATTGGATATCTTGTGACCATTACAGTGGACAGGGTATAGCCCTAAGAGCACCCCAAATGGCATGGGTTAAATTAGATATTTCTACCCTGTTGAGGCTTTTGATAGCGTCTCAGCAAGGACCACTGCAGAGACAGACTAAATCTGAGTTACAGCACTGCTGTAATTCTAGCTTAACCTGCTTACTTCTCATAACTTTTATATTTGATTCTGATACACACCATTACCATCTTCTATTTAACCTTTTCTTTAGGATAGGGCTATATTTTATTTCTCTTTTTTAGGATTAATTTAATATAGTCGTGACACCCAACTCCCTTTCTTTAGGATTGTCAGATCTGTAACCAAATGCCTACTATTATAGCCCATTTTGGGTTCTAGATCAATTTCTCTATGGGACAAACTCTTACTTATCAAAACTTTCTATAATGGACCCTGTATCTTACAAGACTGTGTGTGTTTTAGACTTGCTGTAATGACCCATCTCCACATCTCCACTCTTGATTTATTTTCCCCACTGATTTCTAATAAAACAGTAGCAAGTAGTCTGAACACGACCAACAAGTTTTTGGCACCGCTGTCGGGGATATTGATCTTTTTAGTAGACCTTAATTATATTATAATTTAGACTAACCAATTCTTTGTAGCTATGACTAATCTAGAATAAAAGTACTACTGATTCTTTATGGAATTTTACAGAAATGGATAGCAGAAGAAGGGAGAAGCTAAAGTTGCAGTTGGAGTGTAGCTAGCTCTGTTTGCACTTCCTTCCCCCTAAATCTCAGTCTATTTATACTTACTTTCCTGTGTTTGTTTAGTGTAAAATTGTGTAGCTGTTGATTTTTGTTTGAAATATTTTGTGTGTGCTTGTGAGTATTCTCTGTACTTACTATGGGTGTGAGTATATGCATGGTAAAAGGTCTTTAAACCCTGAGTTAGAGCCTCCAAATCCAGAGGTTGAAAGGATCCTTAGACCTAGACACACACCACAGGGCCCTACTATTGAGACTAAACTAGCTATCATGGCTGAGAGACAGAGGACATTAAAAGAATGCAATGCACCTGGGGAGTACACCTCCCCCTAATGCATTCAGTTTCCCTCTGTTGAGGGAAACTATGAAATTAAATCCTCCACCATTAGTATGCTACCTTCATTTCATGGGCTGAGTAAAGAAAATCCCTACAAGTATATCGACAAGTTTTTAGCACTTTGCACTACCTTCAATATTGCTGGCTTGGGGCCTGAGGCCACTAAATTGAGGCTTTTTTCTTTCTCACTAAAGGATAAAGTCAGCATATGGCTATTAAATCTCCCAGCCAACAACATACAGTTATGGAGTGACCTTCAAACCAAATTCCTAGCTAAGTTCTTTCCCATGAACAAAATAAGCTAGATGAGGACAAATATTTTGTCATTCACTCAGTCCTCAACTGAGAATTTTTTTGAAGCTTGGGAGAGATTCCAGGAGATGTTAAAACAATGCCCCCACCACCAAATCCCAATGTGGCAGCTTGTCCAAGTGTTTTTTCAAGAAATTAATGCCAAGAGCGGGGATATGGTGAATGCTTCTTGTGGTGGTAGTTACCTCCACAAGACAGCTGAGGAAGCATGGGAGTTGTTTGACATAATAGGGGAAAATTCCATACAGCAGGAATCTCTGTCACGCAATGACAGTCAGATTCCAGCTAAGATGGTGAAAGAGGTCACCCCTAGAGGTGGAATATATAAAGAAATAATGTAAGGTGATTTGGAGAGAAAGGTGGACAACCTGAGCTTGAAGTTTGATAAATTGATCAATGTGATGCAGCCCCGGATGGTTGCACAGGTGGAGGAGGCATGTCTGATATGCCAATCTCCCACACATTCTATTCATGATTGTCCATCTGTCAACCAATTTCCTGATTTTATTATAGAGCATGCCAATGCTGCTCAAACTCTTGGGCAGCAGCTGCTAGGTATTCTTGGATGACCCACCCAAATCTGAGGTGGAGATAAGATTCTTATCCTCAACCCCAGCAGCAGCAAATGGTAGCTCCTTACAGACCCCAGCACCAGTTTAATCAAGGTTACCCACCAAGGCAAAAATTTATGTTACCTGCCCCACAGTCTAACCAGTTGGCCCCTGCCCTCACAACAGCCCAGATCCTCTTCATTTGAAGAGCAGATGCTGGCTTCAATGCAGAATTTGGGGAGCTTGGTATAAACTGTCAATTCTTATGGACTGAGCATCAAGAAGATTGAGGACCAGCTGGGACAGATTTGTAATGCTCTGAATAGGAGGGAAGAAGAAAATTTGCCTAGTCAGCCTCTGACAAATCCGAAAAGTCAGTATATGATTGGTGATGCATCCTCTACTCAGGAAGAAGCTAGTGCTTAGTGATCCAAACATTGGCACTAAGTGTACCATATGTATAAAATTCTATTTTGATTTGTGTTCTATAGAATTCTGTCAATGGTATTTTTAGTGTTATAATGATTTGCTTATCTTACTTTATCTGTTTATTTTTAAATTTTGTGTTGGATACATGTGCATTTTTGTCATTGGAATTTGCTATTTATGATTGTGGATGATTGGTTTAGGTGCTCTCATTATAATTGCATTGAACTTGATCTAAAAAACTATCTTTAGAATCCTATAATGTTGATGAATTTGTTGATTTAAATGGGCATATGCATTTCATGATTGAAGTGAATTACCTGTCTGAGATTTGGTGCCCATGCATAATGGTTGGGTGCACAACAGCATGGATGCACTGACCACTGTGTTGCACTAAGCTGAGTAAAGGTTGAGAAGTTATGCTGTCTCGCAAAGCTAAAAGTCTTTAATCTGCTGTGCAAGCCAGCCCTTGGCTTCCTCGCGCACTAAAAGCCTGAGCAATGGCTATCAAAATGCCTCGCGGGGCTGCCTTTCTGCTCCGCGAGCTCAAGTGGTAAGAGAAGCATGGTTCAGTGTGGTTCTGCGCAAGCACCACGTGAGATAAATTTCTGAAGCAACACATGGCCTCGCGCACTAAAGGTAAAGATTCAGCTCCACAAGTTTTCAGTGCAAGGCAATTTATTCTTCAGCACGATAGAACGTCTCACCAGCTGCGCGAGAATTTAACTCTGCGAGCTCCTCTTAGCAATTCCACGAACTGTGGGATTTGCTCTATAAACTCAGCGAAGCCCCTCATTTTCTTCATTTCCTCTGTCAGCCCTAGTTTTTTAGCACTAGAACTGACGTCCCTTTCCCCTCCTTTCTTCTCTACTTTGTAATCCACACTACCTCAAACATTTTCCTCCCATCATTTTGTTCCCCGGCTACTCTTGGTTACTTTGAACGTGGTTTGGGGAGATTTGAGCTACTATGCACAACTTCAAGTGGAACCCTAGCTCTCAACTGGTATGATCTCCATTTCTCTCTCTATCATGTGCTTGATTTAGTTAAAAGAAGATAAGAAGGGGAGAATTTGAAGATTTTGTGCTTAGTCTGAGTGAGTGGTATTTTCTCAAAGGTGTAAACCCAAATTTTGCTAATCTGAGCACCAATGGCCACGGGTTAAAAAAAATTTGATACCCTCATTGTGACGTTAAATTCATCTGCCAGTGGCACCCCTGTGGCCACTAGAGAGTCTGCTAAGATTGTTGAGGCCTTCATATTGGAGACATCTGAGGCCCCCTCACCTGTTGTTGAGCCCTCCCTTCTGAAAGAAAAGAAGAAGTCTGCTCCAAAGAAGAGAGCTAGAGAGCACCAACCTTTTAAGAGCCCTGAGATCCCTGAGGTTGAGGAAGAAGAGACTACTGAACACCTCAGGGTCCCTTCTGAATTTATGGAAGCAATTCAGCTGGAGGCTGAAACCATTTTCGATAAAGCCTATTTTGAGGAGCTACCTGAAACTTTTGCCTCCATTGAATACCTGGCAAAGGCATCACTGCTGCCCCTGTTGAGACCCTCAATGCAGCTGGTTTTTCCATGATTAGTAAGGTTATTTTATCAGAACATGAAGTTAAAAACTAGTGATGATGGGATCCCAGCATTGCTGGTTTTAATTGATGATTTTGAGATGTTGTTCAACCAGACAGACATTGCAAAAATACTAGGGATACCAGCCAGGTATAGCCCTGAGTGGGGCTTGGGTCCTCCTTTGACACCCACCATTATTGAGATTGCTAAGGAGTTAACTGGAGGGATCACTGCCTTAGGTGACTCAATCCGAAAGAGGGATCTGCACCCTAACCTCAGGCTAATGGATGTTGTGTTACAAAAAAATGTATATTGCTTTGGGCATGAGCAGGAGAGGAGGTACCCCATAGCTGATGCCCTTCTCTCATTTCACAGACATCACTACTTAGATGCAACCAAGTTAATTTTTGAAGGAATTAAGGATTTTTGTGAGAAGGTGAAGATAAATAAGAAACCGCATGCCCTTCCTTACTACAGATTGATCACTACATTGCTGAAGTGGGAAAAATATCCCTTCAAAAGGGAGGAGGAGACTGTGGCACTGAACCCCAAACAGAGTGAGAAGAAGCAATGGGGAATCAATAGCACCATGATGATGAAGAATATGAAGAAGAGGGAGGAGCTTGAGATGCATTTACAATCCAAGAAGTAGTCACATGCATCATGCAGAACCTCTCCCTCACTTGTGCCAGCCAGCACCACACTCACCCCCTCATCCATTACCTCTACCTTCATGCCAGCTCCACCTTCCACCCAGCCCGTCACAAGCCCACGACCCCTACCTGACCTTATACCACCAACCACCATAGCCACAGCCACCCTACCTAGGTCTATCCCCCTACCTATTTTTCCAGCCCACCCTAGCCCACCTATCAAGATCCCATACCAGAAGAAAAGGAAAACTTCCAAAACCCCTACTGCACCCCAACCCACCTATATAACCCAAATACTTCCAATCCCTGAAACCACTACCATTCCAGAACCCATACCCACACCTTAAGAACCTAAAGCCCACATCTTTAAAACCCCACATTATTCCATTGAGACTTTCCCACCTTTTATACCTATCCCTAGTGAGCTTGTAGACCAATCCATTCTTATCTCATGATAGTGAGCCATTTTCAGGCAAGGAATTTTCCACTATGATGTCTACTATCCTAGGAGACATCAACCTTGAGTATACACCTCTCCCAGACTCACCTCACCCTCCACACTTACCCCTCCACATCTGACACCACCATAGGCCACTACCTTCACTCATAGACCCACATCTCCCTTCCAACTAGTTTAACCTATCCAACCCACACCCAATACCATACTAGACCTCTTACCCCAAATCCTACACCTCTTACTTTCCCTTCACTCCCAAATGTTGGCCAATACCCAAACCCAAGCTACAATTGAGACCAATCTTCAGTCACCTCATTCCACCTTACCAAACCCTACCTCCATCCCAAATATTTTACAATCCATCCAGGCAACTTTAACCACTCTCACCCAACATCCCCAACAGTCAACAGTCAATCCATAACCCCCCACCAGCTCTCACACCCATTGAACCTATCCCGGAAACTTCTCTCAACACTTTTAGAGATGCTTCCACTCAAACTTTACCTGACCCTCAACTACCTCCACCGGAGCCTACCCTCCATGACCCTCACCATCTGCCCTCCCCCCCACTTCTGTCCTCCTCCGGTCCCCCTCCATTACAAGCTGGCCCTTCTTCCATTTCTGAGCTACCCATATATCCTATTTTTTCTACCCCCATGTGTTAAGTAGTGAAAAATACCATTTTTCACCCCTAAACATGAGCCTTGAAAGACCCTTGAGAAGACTAAATAAGTGCTTTAGTGTGCATTTTACAGCTAACCAATCAGACAGGTCCAAATCCGAAAAGCATCCCAAAAAGATCAAAAAGCTGACAACTCATGTCAAGTTTAAAGGAGTGAAGAAACAGCCTCAGCAATGGCTAAAGAGGGTCTAAAAGAGCAGACAAAGACCTGAAGCAAGAGAGAGAGCAATTCGCAAAGAAGAATGGGAGCCTAGAGTTCAATTCACAAAGAACTTCTACTATTCGCAAAGAAGAATGGGAGCCTAGAGTTCAATTCGCAAAGAACTTCTACTATTCGCAAAGAAGAATGGGAGCCTAGAGTTCAATTCGCAAAGAACTTCTACTATTCGCAAAGAACCTTGAACTTTGCGAAAAGAAGAAAGAACTCCTCGAAAAGAAGATTGAACTTTGCGAACAAAGCTTCAGAAGTCATTGAACTTAACGAAAAGGCCCCTGAACTCTGCGAAAAGGTATTCTGGAGATTCGCAGCTTTAACAAGGGCAATTCAAGAATCTGCATCGCCCAATGCATTGAAAAGCCCAGAGACATTTAAAGATTCTAAGCATAAAGCGAGGAATATTCCACCCCACGTGAGCACCAGAGAGGAATAACTTGGCGGAACTTCTAGAAACTCTAACTACTTTACTAAAAAAGCCCTTAAACTATGGAAATGGCATTCGAGGATTTGCATTTCGAAGGGTATTTCAGAAACTTTGCACGCGCCCAATGCAATTAAAAGACCAGAACATTAGGAAGGTTCCAATCAAGATCCGAAGGCATATTCCAACCCATGTGAGCGCCTTCAAAGTTAAATTACGGCGGGAACTTCCAAGCTCAAATGAATTTCAAAATGCATAATGTAATTGATGCCTCTATTTCTGATTGGTGAACCAGGATCAAGCGATTACGATTGGCGAAACAGATCCGGATCCGTGTGCTCGACTCCTATTGGTTGATACAGATCTATCCAATTACGATTGGTTGATACACATTTGAGCCGGCTTAGGGAAAACTATAAATAGACAACCATTTGCCCAATTTGGGTATCCAGATTTTAGAGTTTTCATCTCTGCTTTCTCATTCATTCGAGATAGCTTATCCAACCCCCTGTAATCCCTTCTTGTAGTTTACCTTTGAGAGTCATTGTGAGTGATTTGTACTTCCAAGTTCGGATTCAAGATCAGAAGTCCGAGGGCTCTCGAGAAGCTCGATCGTAAGTCCGAGGGCTCTCTAAGCCGTGCTCATGTAATTGTAATTTTGGATTTTAAAAGGTTCCGTAATTTGTGTCTTCTCCATTGGAGTCATGTCGAGGGTTCAATGTTCACCTTAGTGCATTAGACTTCTTTAGATTCACTCATCCGCATGCAACTTCCCTTAATTCATCACTGCGAATTAGCGTTGGTAACCTAATTCTAGCAAAGATTTACGGATGTTCATGTTCAACTAAAGAATAGGCCACTAGTCGATGATCTGTGACCATTTAAGTGATGATCATGCCATAAGTCTAAACCTATTCCTTAATTCGATTTATTTCTCTTACATCTGCGGCCGGTAGCGATGAAGATTGAATCGCTCGCTGAACTCTGATTCTCCATATTAAAATTGCAGGCTAAAGTACATGAAGCTATTATTTCGCATTTGTCTTATTTTAAACATCTCCCAACTCGGATCCGATCATGTAATTAGTTCTTTCTTTATTTGCTTATAGTTAAATGTGACACAATCCAACACTCTTTTATCTATTCTTTTTTAGATAATTATAGAGCTAGATCCGTAGCATGATCCGGAGGTTTATCTCTCATTTTAGACAAACTTCTCTGTGGACGATCTTGAAATACTTACTTTTAAAACTTGCTACAATTGGCCCTGATCTTGCAGGCCAGTGTTAGCCCCAATGTGCTGATATCCCTTTCATAAGTTAACATCCATATAACCTAGCATTCTTTAATTCTTTAATTTTTGATTCATAATGCACACAATTATGGCACACTTGGAGCAACAACAAGTTTTTGGCGCCGTTGCCGGGGAAGTTTGTTCTAAAATTGGTAGACCAAAGTTTTTCTATTTTGTAGATTTGATTTTTATTTTAATTTTTGCTTTAAACCTGCACTTTGCATTCCAAGTGCTTGATTAAATGTCTACAGCAGTTTTGTATAGAAAACCTGTTTTACTGCAGCAGAATTTTTTATTTTTTTTTATTTTTCTGAGTTTTTATTCTTTGCCTTCTAGTTATTTGAATAAATGCTGCTGCCACTCTTTTGTCTTTTTGTCAAATTTGGGCAGTAGCCTGAGTTTTTCATTTATTTTCATTTATTTATCAGTCATTTATTAATTTTGTTGTTATTTTTATGCGCATACCGTGTAAAAGGAAAGGAAAGTTCTTAAATAGACAGTTTGTACCAAACTCTCTCTGAGTTGTATGTTTGGCATGAGAACCTCAATCTCGAGATTCTCCAAATTCGTGGGTTGAAAGACTCCTAAGAAACCGACATACATCACGTATATCATAAATGGGTGAAGAATGAGATTGTTAAGAGACTACTTTGCCTCGGTGCTTATAATTCCCCATTTTGCATTCAATTTCCCATGGGAGGGAAATTATGAAATTAAGTCCTCCACCATCCAAATGTTGCCTTCATTCCATGGATTGAGTAAGGAAGACCCTTACAAACACATTGATGAATTTCTGCTTTATGCACAACATTTAACATATATGGATCGAGGCAACCAAGCTTAGGCTCTTCCTTTTTCATTAAAGGACAAAGCTAGAGCATGGTTATCTATGTTAGCACCAAAAGATCACATCATGGAATGATTTGCAATGTCAATTTTTGTCAAAATATTTCCCAATGACTAAAACCAGCCAACCGAGACAAAGCATCATCTCTTTCTCCCAAAACTCAATCAAAACTTTCCATGAAGCATGGGAAAGGTTTAAAGAATCATAAGGCAATGCCCTCACCATCAAATTCCTAAATGGCATGGTTCAAAGCTTCTATCAAGGAACCGATCAAGGGCAAGAACATGGTGGATGCCTCTGTGGAGGTACCTACTTGCGTAAAAAACAGCTTGAAGAGGTTTGGGACCTCTTTGAGGTGATTGGAGAAAATTCAACCCAGCAGGAATCTCTGCCAAGGGGCACTGAGAATCCAGCCAGGATGAATAATACCCAATTCACAGGAGGGAAAGTTTATGAAGTCAATGAGCTGGAAAGGAAAGTGGATAATTTGACCACAAAATTTGATAGACCGATGGACTCATTTAAAGCTCCAAATGGGTCAAGAGTAGAGGAGGCATGTCCGATATGCCACCCCCCACTCATTCCATTGATCAATGTCCTTCGCATCACAATTTTAACTCATGATGGAACAAGCTCATGCATTTCTCTTATGGATGATGCAATCGAATGACTACCCATGGAGATCTCATCCTAATCTGTGGAAATTACCAAATTTAACAAGAAGAAGAGCCTTCAAAATCAATTACCTTTCAAACCCGCCACCATATCGAGTAATTTTTATAATAAATCAAATTTTCAGCAGCTAACCAACAACAAGCCATGCAAGAGTTCACCAGCCCCTCGCCTCCTAGATCCCCGACCTTTGAAGAGCGTGTCTTGAGTTCACTTCAAAATCTTGAACTCTTTCTGCATCGTGAACCTTCACAAATGAGCATTAAAAAATTGAAGAAACTCCGCCAACTCTCAAATTCATTGGCTAAGAGAGAAGAGGGTAACTACCACCAACTCGTGAACAATCCTAAGGGACAGTTCATGGTTGGAGAATCCTCAAATGGCCATGAGGAAATCAAAGTGTGACTACTTGGAGAAGTGGAAGAATAATAAACAACACAAAGGTAGTGAAGAGGAAAAGATGAAGAACAAGTGCAGGAACAACAAATTGGATAGCAATATGGTCAAGTTGATTTACATCAAAAATTCAAAAAATGAAAAATGTAAAAATAACAAAATTGTTGAAAAGATGAGGAGGAGAATTTGTTCCTCACCTCCCATTTCCCCATGCAATGAAGTCCTCCTTTTGACAAAGGAAACACAAAATTGAGGAAATGATGGAGACATTCAAGCAAGTTAAATTAATCTACCGCTTGATGCAATCAAACAGTCCTCGCTATGCAAAATTTCTCAAAGAGGTGTGCACCCACAAAAAGACAATCTAGGATACATTTATCCAAGAAGGCCTTTGTGGAGAAAATCAACCAAGTGCTATCAATTGCAACACCACCTAAGATGCAAGACCGAATCCCCACAATCCTCGCATCATTGGGGAGCACACCATTGAGAAAGCCTTGCTAGATCTGGTGCTAGTGTCAACTCGCTTCCCTATTACCTATGAGAAGCTAGGTTTGGGAGAATTGAAACCCACTCAAGTGGTGTTGTGGTGACAGATCCGAAAGGAAACCTATGGGGTTGATTGAAGATGTTTTGGTAGGAGTAGACAAGTTTTTCTACCTCATTGACTTTTTGGTGTTGGACATGGAACCAACCAAAAGTACCACGCCATCCTGCTATTCGGGAAGACCATTCTCCTACAACCTAATGCATGCATTCAATGCGTGTCTGCATCATGGAGGTGTCTTTTGGAAATATGAAAGTTAAATTGAATGTGTATAATGTCACTCAACCTCAATTCTCCGCCGAGGAATGTTTCCATGTTGACATCATTGATGAGTCGGTGGAGGAGTCTTTACAAACATTTCGCAAGGTAAAGACTCCACCACGTAATTTAAAAATGATTGGGGATCCACCGAGAAAGAAGGAAAAGGAGATCAAATTCAACGGAGTCTGTGCAAGGCACTCACCAACAAATCATCAAGTTCTCTCTTGGAGACTGCTCTCTCCTCTTCCACAAGTTACCAAGGTACCTTTTTCTCAAATTTCACCAATTGAATTGAACTCAAAGCTCCCAAAAATCTGAAAATGTGTTTTTGGGAGATCATCAAACACTACTGTGATTATTTCTTCCTCCCTTACAAAGGAGCAAGAAGAGGAGTGTTGGTAGTTCTAAACAAGACACAAGAAAGCAATTGGTGGACCATTGCCGATTTAGGAGGAATAAACCCAGATGCATGCATAAGATCCACCGGAAGAGGATGCCAAGCCTTCTAGAGAAATGCAAAGAAGGTTGAATCTCACATGCAAGAAGTGGTAATGAAGGAAGTTGTCAAGCTAGATGCTTGGGGTCATTTACCCCATTTCAGATTCTCGCTAGGTAGCACCCACAGTGTGGTGCCTAAGAAATCTGCATCATCTGTAGCAAATTAATCTGTAAACTTATGTCCACCGGACAAACAACTGGATGGAGGGTCTGCATAGACTACAGAAAATTAAATACCATGACAAGGAAAGACCATTTCCTCCCTTCATTGACCAAATCCTTGATAAGCTTGCAGCAAAGCTTACTATCGCTTCCTTGATGGGTACTCGTTACAACCAGATCCTCAGGTACCATTGTGACCAAGAAAAGACCACCTTCACCGCCTTTGCACTATAGGAGGATGCCCTTTGGTCTTTGCAATGCCCTGCTACTTTTCAAAGATGCATGTATGCCATCTTTTCGACATGATTGATCAATTCATGGAGATCTTCATGGATGACTTTTCAATTTATGGAGACAATTTTTCCCAATGCTTACACCACCTCAAGTTGGTGTTGCAAAGATGTGAAGAAACCAATTTGGTTCTAAGTCGAAAAGAGTCATTTTATGGTCACCCAAGGCATTGTCCTAGGACATGTGGTCTCCCATAAAGGCATAGAGGTGGACCAAGCAAAATTGATCTAATTGCACATTTGCCTCCTCGTATACAAATCAAGTTTCTTAGGGCATGCAGGATTTTATAGGAGGTTCATCAAAGATTTCAGAAAATTTCCAAGCCACTGGCCATTTATCGTGTCAAGATGTTCTTTTGTGTTTACTAATGAATGCATGACCTTTGAGGTCCTTAAGAAATGTCTCGATTTCAGCCCCATCTTGCGCCCCCTCGACTATTCAAAGGTGCCCTTTGAGTGATGTGTGATGCATCAGACTATGCCCTAGGAGCTGTCCTAGGGCGTAGAAAGGATAAGCTTCCCATGTCATAGCTTATGCCAGCAGATCCATGATAGATGCCCAGCTCAACTACACAACAATCGAGAAAGAGTGGCCATTGTGTTTGCATTGGAAAAATTCAGCCTTATGTTTTAGGTTCACAAATTGTGGTGTTTATCACCACTCTTGCCCTAAAGTACCTTCTCTAAGAAGGATACCAAGCCCAATCGGTGGATCCTCCTATTACAGGAGTTTGATCTACGATTAAGGATAAGAAAGGAGTGGAGAATGTGGTGGTGATCACTTATCCGTAATTCTCAATACCGAGGATGATAGCTTACCCATTAATGAATCATTTCACGATGAGCAACTTTGCCATCAATACCCATCCTTGGTGTGCAAACATAGTCAACTTCTTGGCTATTGGATGATTCCTCAACATTGGAATAGAATGGATAAAGATCTTTTCTTCTCACAAGTTAAACATTTCATTTGGGAAGATCCTTATCTATTCAAGAATTGTGCATCAAGTGATCGTAAAGTGTGTCCCGACCATGAATTCCCCGCATATTGTCAATGTGTCATGAACAGCTCTGGAGGCCATTTCATGGCAATAAAACAAATGCAAAAATTCTGCAGCAGTGGTTTCTATTGGCCTACAATCTTTAAAGATGCCTTACAAAGATCAGAATCTTGCCGTGAATCGCACAAAATTGGGCAAGATTTCCAAAAGAAACTCAATGCCCCTCGCACCAATCCTCGGTAGTTGAGTTGTTTGATGTTTGGGGCATAGATTTTATGGGCCCTTTCCCCTTCTAATGGAAACAATTTTATCTTGGTAGTGGATTATGTCTCCAAGTGGATTGAGGCCATAGCTACCAAATCCAATGATCACAAAGTGGTTTTAAGATTCCTCAAAACCACATTTTTTCCGATTTGGATTCCCAGAGCCATCATTAGTGATGGGGAAGCCACTTTTACAGCTTTGACTCTCTATTAAAAAGTACTCATCACTCACAGAGTAGCCACTCCCTATCATCCACAAACCAAAGGATGTGGAGATTTCAAATAGAGAGATCAAACACATTTTGGAAAAACTGTGAAGAAGGACAGAAAGGACTGGTCCTTTAAGCTTAATGATGCTTTGTGGGCATACAGTAATCGCCACAAGACTCCTATAGGATGTCCCCTTTCGCATCGGTTTATGGCAAGGCATGCCATCTACCAAGAGAATTAGAATATAAGGCCTTGTGGGCAATCAAAACTTAATATGGATCTAATCACTGCAACTAACCAGAAGCTTCAACTCACTGAACTGGAAGAACTGAGGATGGATGCCTACACTAGCTCCAGATTGTACAAAGAAAAGGTTAAATCATTCCATGATAGGAGCCTCATGAGAAGAGAGTTCATACCGGGGTCCAAGGTATGGTTATTCAACTCTAAACTTAAAATCTTTCCTGGCAAATTGAGATCCAGATGGGAAGGGCCATACACTGTCATCAAGGCCTCCCTCAGAGTCAGGATATTTCAGATCCCAAGGATGGAAGAATACTCAAGGTAAATGGTCAGAGGCTCAAACCATGCATTGAAAACACCCAGGAGCCCTTGCTGCCCACCTATCATCATGAATCTCCAAAAATCTGATGGTAGAAAAGTGTATATATAATATGTTTGTACAACATTGTTTTTCTAATTTTTGTTGTTTCTGTCTATTTTTCTTGTACGCATAGTGTAAATACACTTCAAAGTTCAAATCGCAAAGTAAAAAGTACTTTTCGAAAAGTCCAAAGTTCTATTCGAATTGATTCTGGAGCTGTAATGAACTACTCGAAAAGAACCATGTTCTGTTCGAATAGTTAAAATTTCCTTTTCGAATAGAAAATCTGGGGAGAAGTCCTTTGCGAAAAGATCTTTCTGGAGCCAAATCCATTTCGAATAGACATATTGAAGCTCAGTTCTTTGCGAACTACACTTTCTCAAGATTTTTTACCTTAGGATACATCAGTTGGCATTAGATTTTCTGTTTTAGGAATTTTAGTTTCAAATTCTGTTTTTAGATCGCTGATTTTTTCTTTCTTAGGTTAATGTGTCCTCGTTTTACTGATTTTCGTCATTTTTTTGTGAGTATAGCTAGTTTCTAACTTTGTTTTCCTATTTTGCATTCACAAATTCAGTTTTTGTATCAACACTTTTCTTTTTCTTTTTTAACTTTGTATTCAGTCCCTTACCTTGCTTTTACTGTTTCTCTGTTATTAGCATTAGTTTCCTTTCATTTGCATAGTAATCCTTCTATTTGTTAGATTTTATTTAGCAGTTCTAGCATTGTTTTGTTGATTTTTCTTGCATTTGTATATCCTGTTTTCCATTTCCTTGCTCATATCTTCAGTTTTACATTTTTATTTTCTCACGCATATAGTTTAGATTTTTTCTGTTTTAGTTTTTCTTTCTTCTTTACCTCGCCGCCTAGTCTCTCATTGTCTAGAACATTGAGGACAATGTTCATCTTAGGTTTGGGGGTATGGTATGCCAATGAAATAAGTTAACTTGTGACCAGACCACCTTTGAACCAAAGGAGGACACTGCTCCCCATAGGTTTGGGGTATGGCAAGGTGTCCCGCCCATGGGATAATTAGCATAAGGGCATCACAATCACCAAAGTAATCAGAAATGAATCAATTTACTTTAAGAATCATGACAATGTGGAAATTTTAAAATTTTCTTTGCAAGAATTTAGACATTCTAAACCCTACAATATTCCACATTTCCATGATGTTAACACCAGAAAATACACTTGTATTAGCACATAGCAAGTCCACAGAAGAGAAAAGGTAAAGATATACTTAAAAGCTCAAGGAAAAACCATAACCAAAGTGAGAATTGAGCCTATATGTTTTACATCTCTGAAGAGTGACCGAGGCAACCCTTTTACGATTCAAAGGACGGCTAGGCATTAGATCCACTAGAAATTAGGAAACTCCAAATCAAAACAAGCAACAGATTCATGAACCGAGGAAAAGATCAAGGCCTTCTTTGGATGACTTGAGCTAATGTAACCAACCAAGAAAGATCTGCCCTTGTTTGTACCCCAATTGAGCTATAAATCCTACAATGCTTCATCAAAACACCCATTTTTCTTGCACCTGAACCAGTGGAACCAATTCAGCCTTCCCTCACCTTGAGAATTGGAGTTAAAGGAGAAAGAAGTAAAGATGGAACATTTCGGCAAATATCAAAATAAATGAAGAAGAAATACCAAAATGGGCAAGATGGTGAGAAAGTAAAAGAAGAACAATGTGAAAAAGAAGCGAGCGAAAAAAAGGCATAAAGGGGAACTTTATGTTGAAATTTCAAGAACGAAGGAAGAAGAGCTGAGTACATTGAACACGAGAATCGCAAAAGAAGCTAAACTCAAGAAGGTGAAGTCATGAACCACCTCCTTCAATTCGACTTCTCAAAAATCCAAACACTGCTCAACCTTCCTATCCTCAAACCTCACTCCATGAGCCATACAACAAACCCAAATAAAAGTCCTTGTGATCCAAAGTTGAGTGAACTGTCATGTGGAGATAAGGCTTCCCAATCTATGGTGAGGAGATGTCAAGGATGCCAAAGACTGAGAATCATGCCTATGCTCATGCTTACAAATCCATTTGGGAGATGTAATCGCTTCTTGAGCTTGAGTGAAAATGAACCCTTCAACAAAAATCTTGATGAGAGTACACCTGGTAAGTGTTTGGGTTGGAACTTGAGCACATTAAGTATGACTTATAACCTAATTTTTATTCAAATGATGAACTATCACACATTTGCATGATTTCTATGGCTGCTCATGATTGGAAAGAGTGAAACATTCATAAGGTTTATAAATGTTGAAATCCTTGCAAACAATAAACCTAAATTTCTGCTTAAACATTGATTCAAGAGTAACTAATTTTGATCTTTGATTGCTCATGGGATGACAAAGGCACTAATGCCAACTGTCCCATGGAGAAGTTTGTGGTACCTTCTTTGAAAACCCTCAGAGACTTCACTCCTCCTCTAGGGATCACCTAGGGGTTTAAAAGGCTTGTTGCATATGCTAAATGCACTGTGCTTCCTACAAAAGTGGCTCTTTATTTTGCTTTTACGCTTTTGCTCGTGGACTAGCAAAGCTTAGGTTTGGGGTGTTAAGTAGTGAAAATACCATTTTCACCCCTAAACATGAGCCTTGAAAGACCCTTGAGAAGACTAAATAAGTGCTTTAGTGTGCATTTTACCTAACCAATCGATGTGTCCAAATCCAAAAAGCATCCCAAAAGATCAAAAGTACAACTCATGTCAAGTTTAAAGAAGGAGTGAAGAAACAATTTCAAAGAATGGCTAAAGAGGGTCTAAAAGAGCGTATAAAGACCAAGCAAGAGAGAGAGCAATTCGCAAAGAAGAATAGGAGCCTAGAGTTCAATTCAAGAAAGAACTTCTACTATTCGCAAAGAAGAATGGGAGCCTAGAGTTCAATTCAAGAAAGAACTTCTACTATTCGCAAAAGAAGAATGGGAGCCTAGAGTTCAATTCAAGAAGAACTTCTACTATTCGCAAAGAACCTTGAACTTTGCGAAAGAAGAAAGAACTCCTCGAAAAGAAGATTGATCTTTGTAACGAGCTTCGTAAGTCATTGAACTTTACGAAAAGGCCCCGAACTCGTGGAAAAGGTATTCGAGATTCGCGGCTTTAACAAGGGCAATTCAAGAATCAGACGCCCCAATGCATTGAAAAGCCGAGACATTCCGAAAGATTCTAAGCATAAAGCGAAGGAATATTCCACCCCACGTGAGCACCTAGAGAGGGAATAACTTGGCGGGAACTTCTAGAAACTCTAACTACTTTGCGAAAAAAGCCCTTAAACTATGCGAAATGGCATTCGGGATTTGTATTCGTCAAGGGTATTTCAGAAACTTTGCATGCACCCCAATGCAATCAAAAGACCAGAACATTCCAAGGTTCCAATCAAGATCCAAGGCATATTCCAACCCATGAGCGCCTCAAAGTTAAATTACTCGCGAACTTCCGTAAGCTCAAACAGAATTTCAAAATGCATAATGTAATTGATGCCTCTGCTTCGATTGGTCGAACCGGATCAAGGCTCGATTGGCGTAACAGATCCGGATCCCGGTGCTCGACTCCTATTGGTTGATACAGATCTATCCAATTCGATTGGTTGATACACATTTGAGCCGGCTTAGGAAAACTATAAATAGACGAACCATTTGCCCAATTTGGGTATCCAGATTTTAGAGTTTTCATCTCTGTTTCTCATTCCAGGTCGATAGCTTATCCGAACCCCCCTGTAATCCCTTCTTGTAGTTTATCTTTGAGAGTCATTGTGAGTGATTTGTACTTCCAAGTTCGGATTCAAGATCAGAAGTCCGAGGGCTCTCGAGAAGCTCAGACAGAAGTCCGAGGGCTCTCTAAGAAGCCGTGCTTTGTAATTGTAATTTTGGATTTTAAAAGGTTCTTGTAATTTGTGTCTTCTCCATTGGAGTCATGTCGAGGGTTCTCAATGTTCACCTTAGTGCATTAGACTTCTTTAGATTCACTCATCCGCATGCAACTTCCCTTAATTCATCACTGCTAATTAGCGTTGGTAACCTAATTCTAGCAAAGATTTAAAGTGATGTTCATGTTACGAACTAAAGAATAGGCCACAACTAGTCGATGATCCGTGACCATTTAAGTGGATGATCACGCCATAAGTCTAAACCTATTCCTTAATTCGGATTTATTTCTCTTACATCTCGGCCGATAGCAGGATGAAGATTGAATCTGCTGTTGAACTCTGATTCTCCATTAAAATTCGTGAGGCTAAAGTACATGAAGCTATTATTTCGCATTTGTCTTATTTTAAACATCTCCCCAACTCGGATCTGGATCATGTAATTAGTTCTTTTCTTTATTTGCTTATAGTTAAATGTGACACAATCCAACACTCTCTTTTATCTATTCTTTTTTTTAGATAATTATAGAGCCAGATCTGGTAGCACAGATCTGGAGGTTTATCTCTCAGTTTAGACAAACTTCTCTGTGGACAATCTTGAAATACTTACTTTTAAAACTTGCTACAATTGGCCCTGATCTTGCAGGCCAGTGTTAGCCCCAATGTGCTGATATCCCTTTCATAAGTTAACATCCATATAACCTAGCATTCTTTAATTCTTTAATTTTTGATTCATAATGCACACAATTATGGCACACTTGGAGCAATAACAAGTTTTTGCCCCCTTACTCCACCCTCATCAGAGCCATGAATGCCAATGCCTACATAAAAAGAGATGTAGTTCAGGGCATGGCTGATTTAAAAGCTATAGTGCGGCGGCCCCTCCTTGAAGAACTTAGGCTCCTAAGGCTTGCTCATAAGGTCAAAAAAAGGGAAATCAAGAAAGGATGGAGGGAGATTATGGTTTAATACAACAAGGCAAATAACAGAGTAGAGAGTCAGGAAGATGTCATTAAGGAACTCAAAGAGAAACTACGATTGACTGAGGAGCGAGCTTACGATTATGGAGTGACTATTGCAGCTTTAGAGAAAAAGACAAATGCCCAAACTGACTGAGAGTTGGTAGAGGCTCTTTTTAAGGAGCTAAACCCAGATGTACCTCTCCAACAACCAGCTCTGGATGCAACAGGTCCTAGCCCAGTCAAACCTAGACTCAAAATCAAGGAACCTACACAAAAACCTTCCCCCACTCCAACAAGAAAAAGCTCAGCCAAGCCTAGGAAGCTACTTCCAAAAGACCACTGTCTAAGGCTGCCACTTTGAAGCAAGCAAAGGGGAAGGGAATCCAAGAGCCACCTGCAAAGTCGAAGGATTCTGATGATTAAATTTTGCACATGTATTTAGTTAGGAAGTAGTGTGTCATTTTTTTGTGTAGTATACTTCCACCTACTTTGTACATACTTTAGTTGTATAATAACATTGCTCTTTATTTTCTTTTCTTTAGTTTCTAATATGTCTGTCCTTATTTCTGTGTGTGTTTTTCTATTGTTTGTTATCTGTTTTTCTCTCTTGTACTTTCTTCTCCGTTAATGTCTACGTCTTTAGACTGCTACACATCTCACCTTTGAATCAGTGAGGTCACTATTCCTCATAGGTTTGGGGGTGTGGCAAGCTAGCTCTGCCAATGAAGCAGTTAACTTCAGTGCAGCGGTGTTGGTTTAATTGAGATGAATAAAATCAATTCCCACCTAACTTTTTAGAATGAGAATATTTGTGGAAAATTAAAAATTTTGCAGACATTTCGAAACAAAAAATTTTTAAACTTGTGCACCACCATGAAGCTAACATCAGAAAAAAATTTCAATTAGTACTTAGTGAACCTAAGAGGAGAGAAAAAGGTGAAAATACACCCCATGGGTTAATTTGAGGACCATACCTAGTGGGATTTGGGCCCATCATTTTCTTTTGAAGAGTGTTTTTGGCATTATTTTTGCTCTGGAGACTGATTGAGTCAAGACATTTTCACTAGAAGTTAGGCACCTCCAAATCAAAACTAATTGACAGCACTCATGACACTAAGGAAATGATCCAAGGCCCTCATTTGGACAGTTTGAGCCTGAAAATCCAACCTTTTAAAACTGCCCTTTTGCATACACACATTGAGCCTTAAAAATCCTACTTTTCTTTGACAAAACTAGAGTACTTGCACCTTAACCTCTTGACCTGATTCAACTATACCCTCACTCTGAGAATTCAGAAGGTAAAGGAGGAGTTGAAGATAGTGAGAGTGGTCCAACATCTGGTGGAAGGAGAAGAAAAGCAACATATGAGCAACAGTGTATCAGTAGTTCTTGTGTGGCAGTTTAGCTTAAAAAAATAAAAATGAAAAAAATGAAAAAGAAAAAAAAAAAAAAAAAAAAAAAAAGAGAAGAGAAGTCAAGAGAAGAACATCTAAAAAATTGAAAAGAAGAGAAGAAGCTGGCCACTTTGACTCTGAAAAACATTAAGGAAGATGAAGTTGTGCTTTAATGAAGGATGTGAAGTCATGAATCACTCCTTACCTTGCTGATTTCTCAATTTTGATCCATTCTATCCTTTTATTCTTTACAAACCTCACCCATAAGCCACATTACAACCCATCAAAAGACCTTGTTGATCCTAAGTGAAATGAGTTGTCATGTGGAGGTGAGGAGTTATCTAATCTATGGTGAAAAGTCAAAAGGATGTCAGAAATTAGAAGCTTTGCCTATGCTCATGCTTGCAGGCCCATTTGGGGTCTGTAATTGCTCTTGAGCTTATAAGAATGTAAACACCCTTTTGATTTCCATTGTAGAGAGATAGCCCTGGTGAGAATTGGTTCTGAATTTTAACTTCATTGGGGTTTTATCCAACCTGATTTTTGAATTTAATGCAAGCTTGGTACTGATTTTTGCATATTGAATTCCTGATGTAAAATAATTGGTGGTAATGCAAACACATGCTAATTTTGAGTTTTTAAATGGCTGCATTACTGCTGTAATTTCCTCTGATTTTAAAGGATAGGTGTGGACTGAGGATTTATTCATTGAAATTTGTTTTGTCATTGACTGCTCTATTTTTAACTATTTTGTTGAGAAGTTTGTGGGTACCTTCACTGAAAACCCTCAGGAGACTTCACTCCTCCACTGGGGATCACCTAGGGGTTTAAAAGGTTTGGTACATATGCTAAATGTATTTGTGCTCTTTACAAAAATGGCATTTAAATTCTTAGAGTAGTTATTTAAATTTTCCTTTGCTCAGGGATTAGCAAAGATTAGGTTTGAGGGTGTGTTATTCACTGAAAAGTACTACTTTTCACCTCTTAACCTAGCTTTTGCTAGACCTTGAAGCTCACTAATAATTATGTTTTAAGTTTGTTTTGTAGTTAGCAATAATCTTTGCAGCTTAATACAAAATCCATGCTTATTGGCCTAAAGAAGAGAGAATACATGTAAAGATGACAGCCGAGCCAAAAGTCTAATGGAACACCCTGGTAGTGCTCACCATGATAATTCAATTGCTGGTCATCATTGACCAAAATCCTAGCAGATGAAAGAAGTTAGCTGAGAATGGAGGAAGTTGTAACAGCAGCAAGTGCAATGCATCAGAGTGTCAAAAGAATTATCTCTCAGAGTTGAGGATCCCCCTCGCGAAGCTAAAGATACAGTGAAAGTTGCCCTTGCACAGATCGGTTGCGCAGTTAAGAGGAGAACAGAAAAGATATCACGAAGATCTCACGGTTTAATACTCTCAAAATTTATCCTCGCAAAGATTTGCCCCCAAAGCAGCTGCGCACAGAACATAGCGAGTTCATATGTACAAAGAACAATCTATCACCTTGCGGAGTTCTCGTGTAGCCAAAGAAGAGAGAGATACCCAGAATTTCTCTCGCCCACCCTGGAGCCTAATGAGTTACTACACGAGCGCAGGCACCTTACTGTGCGAGTACTCAGTAAGAGAGAGAGCTTCTGAAGCTTTATCTGCGCGAAGAGTCTTGGCGCTCCAGATCATCTCTGCGAAAGCAATGCAGCGCAAAGGAACTGCACGATGAATTGAAGATTGACTGCGCAAGTAAGCACTACTCACCAACTAAAGGCTACTCCGTGAAGGCTCTGCAACTGTGCGAATGAACTAATGCAGATGCCAGCCCCATGAAGCTCTAGCTCTCCACTTCTTAGTTTTAACTGAAGGATTTTTTGGGAATTTTCCAAGGCTATGGCACACTTCTCGAGGTGCAAATTTTGAGGCGCATATCTCCAGCCATCCAAGGGTTGAAACAGTGCCATGTCTGCTAGAAAAATTAGGGTTAATCTCTTCAGAGCCAAAGCCTTATGGACAGAGTATATAAGCTGTACTTAGAGTTTATTATTTTTCATCTTTCCTTCATCCTCTGTCGGCTACGAGCTCCAACGGGCTAGGATTAGGGTTTAATCATCTCTTTTTCTCCTTTTTCTTCTCTCTTAGCCTAGCATTGCTGGCTAATCCTCTTATAAGCAGCTAGGTTTAGTTTGTATTGCAATTTTGTAATAGGCTTAGTATACATTGGGATTTTGGATGAGCAGTTGTGTACAGGTTGCAGCCTGGAGGCAGTTCATTATAAGTTTTGCTTTCATTAATGGATTGTTGTTTTAATGCTTACTTAATCTGTTATTCTCCTATCTGTCCATAGTTCTATTCGGGCTATAGCATACATTTAGGATTTGAGCTTATTGAAAGACCCATGGAAAGCAATGCTGGATCTGTAGTGAGATCTGGGGAGCTTGGAGGCCTGTGAACCATGGTGGCTGCAGCTATTTACATATTCTTTCTCAGACCTCTGTGGTATGGACAGACCAATGGGATACCCTGTGACCATTGCAATGGACAGAGTATAGCCCTAAGGCTATGTCCAACCACATGTTTGAGAAGGATTCTTTTCCCCTGCACATGAGCTTTTAGAGCCTTGTGAGGAGGTTTGTACAGGAACTGGCTCCCCTCTATTTTACTTAGCTGCCATCAGAGGTTAGATCTGATTTCTCTGTAGTAATTGTAGCTTGAGGTTGAGTCATTATAGGCCTTTGTAGTAATGACCAGCTGAATCTAGAGCCTTATTCAACCTGTTACATGGTCCTTTTTGTGGGCACAGTGAGCCGTTGGCCTTGGTAATGCACTTAGGATCTACGGGTTGAAATACCTATGGATGTCAGCCAGATCTATGCACAGATCTGGGGAGCTTGTAGCATGGCATTATATAGTGCTGCAATAGTATTCGTGGCATGATATGGTCAGGTGGTTTGGGAAATGATCAATCCTCTCCTCTGGATCAGATTAGCAATTTCTACTTTAACTAATGGGATTTGACAAACTCTATCGGATACCCTGTGACCATTACAGTGGACAGGGTATAGCCCTAAGAGCACTCCAAATGGCATGGGTTAAATTGGATATTCCTACCCTGTTGAGGCTTTTGATAGCGTCTCAGCATGGACCACTGCAGAGAGAGACTAAATCTGAGTTACATCACTGCTGTAATTCTAGATTAACCTGCTTACTTCTCACAACTTTTATATTTTATTCTGGTACACACCATCACCATCTTCTATTTAACCCTTTCTTTAGGATAGGGCTATATTTTATTTCTCTATTTTTAGGATTAATTTAGTGTAGTCGTGACACCCAACTCCCTTTCATTAGGATTGTCAGATCTGTAACCAGATCTGGAGGCCTACTTTTATAGCCCATTTTAGGTTCTAGATCAATTTCTCTATGAGACAAACTCTTATTAAAACTTGCTACAATGGACCATGTATCTTGCAGGACTATGTGTGTTTTAGACTTGTTGTAATGACCCATCTCCACATCTCCACTCTTGATTTATTTTCTCCACTGATTTCTAATAAAATAGCAGCAAGCAGTCTGAACACGACCAACATTCCTTAGTGCATCATTTTGGGTCAGTAGCTCTGCTATCTGTGCTTGGGAGGTGCAGTGGCTTCCTGGATTCTTCTATTTGCGTCATCAGCCCATTGTGCATATTGCTCTCTTATGGCTTGTCTCTTTAAATTTTCAACTATTTCATGTCTCTCCTGAGCAGTGGGCATAACGTCAATGGCTCTAGTTCTCAACCTTGTAAATTCTTCTATTAACTTCCTCATAGCTCTTGGCACTGGCACTAGATTTGGTGCGTTGGTGCTTTGCCATTGTTCTACTCCCGTTAGTCTTCTCTCCAAGTTACTTAGTGTTTCGAACAAAGTTTGTGCTGATGTAGTTGTGACTGGAGGAGATATTCCCTGGGTTATTAACTCGACAAAACCCATCCTTGGAGTCTCAATTCTTGGTCTTTCCACTGCAGTGTTAAATATTTGAGTCTGCTTTATAACCTCTGGGGCTGTTGGTGGAATGACAGACTCTGCCTGTTCAGGATTATGGCTAGAAATAGCCAACTCATCAATTTGCTCTTCTCACTGAGGAGTGGTTTCTATGTTGGGATTTTCTGCTAAGTAGTTTGCTTCTGATGTTGAAATACATGGATTCTCATGTTCTGCTTCTGTGGTACTAGGCATTATAGTTGCCTCTGTTGAAGGGCCAAAACAGGCCCTGTTGGTGAATTCAAAGTAGGATCATACAGATCGGTTTAGTCTGTAACTGGTATTCTTTCCTCAAATGTTCTTACTAACACTGGAAAGTTGCTCTTTGCCTTTTCAAGGGGTGGAGTAGAAGTACTCACACCTTCTTCCATTACCACTGCTTCATTGGTCTCAAATTTTGTTGTCCGTTCTATGGCAGTTTCTAACTGTACTTGGGTGGTTTCTAAATTGTATAAGACCTTCTTTGGTTGTGTCATGATAGGTATCCTTTTTTTATTCACAGCAGTTAGAGTTCTCCGGTAGATCTGAAGTGTCAGGCTCTCGTTATTACCGGCAATGATTTTTCCTTGGGATCAATACTATATCCCACATTTACTAACAGATTTGTAATTAACCCACCAAAGGGTAGATATAATTTTTTTGTTTGATAATTCTTTTGAGGTAACTTCTCCCTCACTGTGTTCATTACCTCCAAAAGATAAGAAGGAACATCAAACCAATAGCGGTGTGCCATTAGGTATAAGGCTTTTGTAAAAAGGGCTCTTCATTGGGTCCCATGTCCCGTGGGGTAAACAGTTTTATAGATTAAAACATCAAAAAAGTGAAGGGATAAGTTTCGTTCCTCTAAGTCTTTACGCAAAAAAAATGATTTATAATTTGGTGGTTTGCCTAACAAATTTGTGGCCATTTGAATAAAATCTAGCATGGTATCGGGTGAAGGTCTAAGGATATTCGTGTTAGGAGTGCCAGAGGATAGCCCATGTCTTTCCAGAGGTGCATTCATCACCCCAGCAACCATTGCTTTTGTAATCAAAATTGGAAATCCATCAATGGTTGTTGACAGAGTTGGGACTACTCCCATGCTGTTATTGCTCATATTTGCATAAAATAGTCTTACCAATCTATGGCAGACTTGAGTAACTCTAGGCTCTAGAAAATAGTGGAGCCCTGCATCCTTATAATACTTTATTGCTTCTCCCCCCATTTCTAGTTTTTTCAAGGCGTCAATGTTCATTACAACCTTGGCTCCCACGATATGTTGCTTTATTGCAGTAGGGAGTTTATCTGCTGGTGTATCAGAGGATGCTGACTTTTTACCTTTTTCTAATTCAGACCCCCTTTTTGGGGCAGACACAGGATCTTCCTCAGTAGTGTCTATGGGACCTTCTTTGATAACTACTCCTAGCTTTGGTTTTCTTCTTGGGAGGGCCTGCTGCTTTTGATTTAGCTTTAATGGCAACAGACCGTGCAATTCGATGAATGATTGGGGTGTTATTAGAATTGTTACCTTCCTCATCTTCCTCATCTTCCCTCTGTCACTTGCCCTGTTCGTTCATCATTTTTCTACAAAAGTTAATCAATCATTATCAAACCTTAAAACTAAGATTTGAGCAACCTATACAAATACCTTTCCATTAAAAATCGTTCCCTTACCTTGTCGATGATTGAAACCCTAATTTGAAATTATGCGATAAAATTGCTCGTAAGGTTCTTTTAGAATGGATCGAAAGGCAAAAGGGAATTTTTAAGAAAATGTATGGTTGGATTGGTAGCAGAACAGTTAAGATTGTGCCAGGATTTGAAAAAGAGGGGGAAGTCTAGGAGAGAAAAGACTGAAGGATTTTGAAAACGGGACCGACATATCCCCTTTTTACGAATATATGGGTCCAGTTTTCAGTGATGACCTTCTAAGCTGGTCATCACATAAGTTTTACCTAGAATCATAGGTTGATTCTAGCCTTTAAGAATCGCAATCGTTGCGCTTCTTATTCAAACACACGATCAATCGTAAATCCATTCGATTGTTTGTTATAATAGACATCAAGTATAAATTATGATCTATCACTTTTCAACGATTTAGGTCGCAATATGATACTTTTTAAAAATAAAAATAATAAATAATAAGTGAAGTAGTCTATATATTTTACAATTGGTGCTACTGATGAGTCGGTAGCTCGACGATCCATGAGGGTCTTTTAATTTGTATTATAGGGAGCAGCTGTCTCCCCCAGGAAAGCTTGGCCTCTAGGATTATTTACTGGTTGCGTAGGTAATTAGCTACTTTCTCTCCTTGCCACCTGTGAAGCTAGTTGTCCAATCTAGCTTTCCAGCTTTGTGATGGACTGATTAGGTGAATGAAGGGTCTGAGAGAATTGAGCAAGTTGGTGCAAATCTTTTGAATGCTGGTGCGACTGCTGTTACAAATCTTGAAGGATTTGAACAATCATAGCATCAGACATATTGCTTCATGGTCCAATTTGGGGTTGTGTCGCCTGTATTTGGGGTCTCTGGTGGAAAACTTAGGTCTGGGGAAATCGGGGCAGTGCAGTTATTGGTGTTAGTTTTGCTCCCACACTGGAACCGTAGTTAAATCCTGGATGATTTCTCCATGACGGGTTGTAGGTATTCCCGTAATCTTCCCTCTGAAAAGTCATTACTTGTTCTGTTTCCACCATCTCTTGGTATTGTGGCACAGCATGGTTTTCAGTATGTGTGAGTATGGAAATTAGAATGGTTTGTCGCAGGTCTATCCAGAGTGTTTGGGTTTGGAATTCATGAGTGTGGTAATTTTCTGCTCAAGGGCTAAAACTTTTACACTCATGTCGTCCTCAACTTTCACTTTTTCCTTATTGATCTCATAAACCCCTCCTCTTATGAGCGGGGTATGACGAGCAATATCTAGATCAGTCTGCAGTAAAGCCTATTTTTACTTTGAAGTGTTGGCCAGTTTCTCGAATAGATTCCAGGTCTGCTGACCATTTTGAGCCATGAAGGCTCCTCCACTTACGGCATCGACTGTGGACTGGTTAGTCTCAGTCAAACTTTAGTAGAAACTTTATGCTATTGACCAATTTGGTACCTCATGATGAGGGCATTTCCGTAACAAATCCTTCATCCGTTGCCAACTCTCATGAAATAATTCTCCAGGCTTTTGCCTGAAGCCTTGGATTACTTGGCGAATTTGGTTTGTTCTACCAATTAAAAAGTATTCGCCCAAAAATTTAGACTGTAAATCTTCCCAAGTGATTATACTTCTGGCCGGTAGTGAAATTAACCATGTCTTTGCCCTATCTTTGAGAGAGAAAGGGAACAGACATAGTTTTGTGGCTTCTTTATTAGTCGTGGTCTGCAGCATTGTGCAAAGTTCTATGAAGTCCCTCAGATGTTGGTAGGGATCTTCCCTATGAAGCCCATGAAAAGTAGGTAGATTTTGAAGTGTGTGGGACTTAATTTCATAGTTTTGACCTTCAGCTACCTCCGATATAACTATATAAGAGGGGTCGGTCAAAGCTATAGGGCTGAATGCACTTCAATTGAAAGCTCATCAACCATGGTTTGAGGATCACTTGTAGAGGATCGGATTAATGCGAGTCTGTGCATGAGAGTTCGCTCAATTTCTGGGTCGTATTCAAAATAGTCTAGACTTCTAGATCGGGTATGATGCATACACCAGGAAATAAAAGAAAAATTTTGTATATATAATTTTTATTATAGAAGAGCAGGGAGAGAACAAATGTAGGCCTCTGGCTTCTCTAATTAGGGAAAGTTGAAACTTTGATTTACTTATTCTGAATAAACCTGCAAAAGAGTAAGAAGTGATCAAAGAAAAATAAAAAGATAAAGAAATATAAAAAGAGAAAGATAAATATTAGTTTCTAAAAGAACAAAAATATTAAATAAAAATTGAAATAAAGATAAATTTCGCTTCCCCGACGGTGGCGCCAAAAACTTGATCAACATATTATGTGTATTAAAATTATATCAAATTCAAGTCTTAACCTATTACAAGCGCACAATAAAAATTACAGTACTAGCATAGGATCGTTCCCATGAGGAAGTTCATCTATCTATTTACTTCTTATTCATATCTTCTATTTAAGTCCTTATTTTAACAACTTCTATTTATCTTTAAGATCTAATCTACTAGATAAATATGAATAAAAGAATTTGTTTTAATATAAACTACATAAAATAAATCTAAATCCTCCCTCTTCTAATTGAGGTCGTCAATCCCAATCTTCAGCTATCAGATATTTATCAAAATAAATAATACCGTTACACCATATCTCTAGTTTATTAGCATTGGTCGTCAATCAAGTCTAAGATCCTATCAATACAGATTTAATCTAATCAACAACTTCCTAAAATATGGGCATCAATAAAACCTTAGAAAACTAAAGATGGAAAAGTAAAAACCGTTACACTAATCTGCAAATTCTAAACTGAAGATGGAAAAGTAAAAACCGTTACACTAATCAATTCAAATTAAAACTTAGATATATTTACAAAGCTGAAAATTTAAACTAAAAGGCAAAGTAAAATATATCCTTCACCCTTCAGCCGCAGTCGTCAATTGCTCCTGAGGAATTACAGATATCTACTATAATCTTCAGCACTCAATTGCAGTCGTCAATTGCTCTTGAAAAACCTTGTATATCTAATCTATTATAACTATTTTATACTACTTTGATCGAAAGAAAATCCAACCTCAGGCGTCAATTGATGCTGAAATTCTTCGATGATTATTTCTACACCAAGCTCTCTTATTTATAAATCATAAGGAGTCGGTTTACAAGCTCTAAATCTAATAAAAAAAGTAAAAACTATCCTAATATAACTCTACTTCTAATCTCATCTTTTCCTTATTTTCTTTAGTTGATGCGCTTCTTGAAGGTTCTTTAATCTTCAACAGCAAAGTCCTTCGGAGTAGATCTTCATCAATCTTCTTAGATTTATGATCAGCTGAACTTCTAATTCTAGGAGTCTTTTAATTTTGTTCATGGCGGTGATAGCTCTCACATGATCAGCAACAATAACAGTAAATAGGAAAGCTTCTATTTTTGAGAAATCGTAGATAACAATTTCTTCTATTATAGCTTCTTTGGAAAATCGTAAATCATGATTTTCTCTTTTTTCATGGCTTTCATACTAGACTTGGTTTTTGGACGATTTTCTATTACAAACAATCGCTTTTTTCCTCTCTTGTCGTCTTTACTCTTTTGTCGCATCTGAAGAATCGCCTTTTTAAATAATCATAAAATTACGATTTCTTATTTCTTTCTTTCTTCTTTTTACTTCAGCAGTAGCGCAAAATCGTTAAATACGATTTCTCATCTTTCTTGTATTGGCGAATCGTCTTTACAAACTCAATCATCTTTCTTACTATTATTTGAGTTCACTTTGATGAATATTAACACTTAGGCTCTCCTTTACTGTTTATCTCCAATATCTGCACATCAGTTAGTTATTAGTAGCAAACTAAAGCCTAACATCACTAAGTTAAGGGTGATAAAATGGTAAATTATGTGATTGATCAATTGCCATATAAGCCGCAAACCAATAGAGCCGTGGAGGCGGCTAACAAAACAGTTGTCCACATCCTTGAGAAGATAGTTGTCACATACCGCGACTAGAGCGAAATGTTACCATTTGCATTATGGGCCTACCGAACATCTATCTGTACCACTACAGGGGCAACATCGTTCTCCCTTGTGTATGGAATCGAGGTCATCCTACCAGTTGAGGTTAAAGTACCCTCACTCCGTATTCTCATTGATCTGATCTATCGGAAGCCGAAAGAGAGAGAGATCCTGCTTTGAACAGTTGAACCTATTAAACGAGAAAAGGCTCCTAGCTTTATGTCTCACCCAGGCCTATCAGAGAAGGATCGCGCGTGCATACAACAAGCGTATTCGACCCGATATTTAAAGGTGGGTGATACAGTACTCAAGAAAATCTTTTCTTCTCTCCACGCTGATTCGAGAGGAAATTTTAAGCCCAACTGGGAAGGACCTTATGTCATCCGAGAGGTACTCCCGGGGTACGCGCTCCGCCTCGCCACCATAGACGGAGATCACTTTCTCGAGCCCATCAATGCTAGATACATACGACGATTCTAGTCTCCCACGGGATACTCCCGAGGTACTCCCGGGGTACTCCTAGTCTCCCATGGCAAGGTAAGTACTAATAAAAATGGATACATGACTGCTTAGGGATCCTTTAAAAAGAGGTCATCATTTCAAAGCCAAATAGCCAAAAAGCGTCCCTGAATATTCATACCCTTTGTTACACTCGTTGAGCCATTAGCCTTTCTTTCATCAACTCCTCCCAGAAAAAGAAAAAATATATGTATATACTAACAAAAAGAAAAGAGTCATCATCAAAAGAGGATGTCTAGGAAAAAAAAATAATAGAAAAGAAAAAATCATGGGGCGTGTATAGTAAAAATCTCCCAAGAAAGAAGTGTATTACGGCAGCTGGAACCCAATCAAGGAAACCTTTTAAGCCGAGAATACGTTGAAAATTTCTAACCTATCCCTTCTAACCCATGGCCACAATTCACCTCGAGAGAAAGCCCTCTTTAAAGCCTAGGAGCAGTCACAGTATCCTTTGAGTCAGCATGAGCCAAGCTGTGAGACAACAAAAGAACTCCATCCAGTCGGCTATGACAGAGTCGACGTCCATGTCGTGGCCTTTGAGAAAATAAAGAAGAAAAGAAAAAGAAAAAATACAAGCTCATAGCAAAAAGGACATGGTGAAAACCCGAAAGG
Source organism: Chloranthus sessilifolius (assembly GCA_021018995.1). Classification (NCBI taxonomy): domain Eukaryota; kingdom Viridiplantae; phylum Streptophyta; class Magnoliopsida; order Chloranthales; family Chloranthaceae; genus Chloranthus; species Chloranthus sessilifolius. The sequence continues at coordinate 16,612,352 of CM037595.1, read as the reverse complement.
GGGCCATGGGCAAAAACAGCGAGCTTGTGCGGACCAAGTGAAAACCTAAAAAGGCACCTGGGATAAATATGCATACCCACGGATGTAGTGAAAACCTAAAGGGCGCTACGGGTAAAAAAGAGGGCAATAACGGGCATGGCGAAAACCTGTCTCGGGCACTGTGAGTAAAAATGTTCAAAAGAAAGAGAAGAAATCGGTTACTTCGTTGGTTACGGTTCCAAGCTTTGATCTTCATTTGGGCCGCTCATGTTAGCTCAAATCGAATCTTGATCAAGAGTATCTGTGACAGCCCGAATTTCAGAACCCCAAAATCCGTGCCATCAGCACGACCTTCGAGGTCGTGCCCCAAGTTCCTTACAAAATATTGATATATATACAAACCAAAACTTTAATTGAGACATGCGTAGCTACTCTAAATAAAACCTCAACACCATCAAGGTATCACAAGGCAGTCCTTATCCCATGCCAATTCATGGGCATAAGAACTTACCCAAAAGTTTAGTGATGACAGCTCATCCTATACGTTTTGTCAAGAAACGGTATTTAAACATTCGAAATAAAGAGGCTTGATATACCAAGCCATACATAATACTCTCAACTCACTCTCAAAGTATGCAGCGGGTTTCCTAGAAGAATTCCTCAGGAGGAGGTTCTGACTCTTCTGTGGGCACGAAAACTGAAACCCTTGGATCAGTTTCTCCATAAGTCTTTGCTGCCGCTAGTCCTGGACCTGCGACGTATAGTCTAAGGGGGTGAGCTACATCCTAGCTCCGTAGGGAAACAAAAAGAACATATAGATTGACCTTCACACATATGTCAGCAATTTAACAAGCATAGAATTATTGAGTAATCACTTATGGACAACAACTTGAGTAGCTGGAATTAAACCCATGATTTTGATCGTTACTTAGCATGGTTTCATTAAATCTTTGTATTTGTTTAGTTGTGAATTTGGCCTAATCACTTAAATCTTAACTTAAGTAGTCCCCGAGCAATATAGCATCGAGCCCCGATGGAATACCCACCATCGTCGTCTAACTAGACAGTTATTATACGTATCCCCTGGGGATACTGCCCAAGCCCCTTTCTCATAGGTGGCGGGTCTAATTTTATATCTACATCCCTGGGATGTACTATGAATGTACGGATTGGCCGCTGTACCGGTCACGGATATCCTGCCGAGTCAGTCGTGGGTATCCCGCCACGTCGGTGGGATATTCTAATCAACCTTAAATAATAAAAATATCAATGTGCTTTACATATAGTTATTCACCGTGATTGTGCTAATTATATTACATCAGGCCTTATCACATTACTTCCGTTTCTCTGTTAGTTTTCATCTGCATCCCTGGGATGCCCCATATTTCTGTCGCACACTTCTTTGTTTGAACTATATGATTTTTCGTCCCCTGGGGACCTCAAGACTTTCACGTTGCAACTCACTCACACACCCTTATCATGAGGATTCATGCAATATGTGACTATTTAAATAGATTATACTACGCATATGAGTTCACGGGATAATGCACATGTTTCAAGAATATTCCCTACCTCGACGAATCTCAAGGCACTTTCGTGAGGGTTATAATGCATCAAACCTACATTTCAAAAATAGGTTTAGAACAATCACTAGAATCATTGGGGTGTATGACCCCCAAGTTTCTTGTATTCGAAAAACCAAGATCTGAGTGGTCACCAGACCTCGCTCGAGCGGCCACTTGACCTCGCTCGAGCGGTCACTTGACCTCGCTCGAGCGGTCACTAGACCTCGCTCGAGCGGTTAAATCGAGGTCGCTCGAGCGGTTAAATCGAGCCATCGAAGTATTACTGGGGACCCTCGCTCGAGCGAGCTTCCCTTTAGTTTTGGGGACCGCTCGAGTGAGCCCAGAGTTATATTTTTTTCCTGTTCATCCTCACTCGAGCGAGCCTTTTAGACCGCTCGAGCGAGGAACGATGATTTTGCTCCTCGATCAGATCGAGAACATGCTTCCTCCCATCATTTAACCTTAATCTCATAAAAGAAACATTCAGCCAACATTCTTCCTACTATTTAAAACATTTCTAGGCATCTATCATGTCTTTAACGTACCTCTGACGATGAGTCACGCACAAGTTCGATTTACGATTCAAAATTCTACTAGGCTAACAGGCCTCCAAGGTTCTTCCTCTAGTCTTTTCCTCTAATCTCCTTTGCCGACATAAGTCCCAATGAACCCTAGTTCTCTACTAGGCTCTTCTCTTCTTTCTCTCTATATTCTCTTTCTCTTTATTTAGGTTAGAATAGAGTTACGTAAGGGTTCCTCTCTCTCTCTTTCACTTTTATATCTATAAGTTAGGGATATACTAGTGTGCTTCCCACGTACACACTTAGTGTCTTTGGTTCGTTTTGGTCTCCTTGTGAAACACATATATCTATGTGTAATGCATGACGTGCACTTATCTCAAAAATCTGAGGTTGTGACAGTATCTTTAGACCGCATCGTCAAACGTATCATCCGAGGTAAGGATAAAGGGTTAATTCGATTCGAAGGGATAGATGTTTCGACCTTGGTAAAATTCTAAACCTCACTCAGGTTCGACTGCATGAACGAGGTCGGCTATGCTCAAAATGGGACCATTGACTTTGTCTCATTGTTAGGCATCAAACCAAAAAAAAAAAAAGAGAAGAAAAGAAAGAAAAAACAAAAATAAGAAATTCAAAAAAATCCAAACAAAAATAATAATATATATACTCCTCCCATGTAAATATTTACAGCATCATATTTCCATCTCAAAATGAAGAAAAGAATAAAAAAATCTAAAAACAAAAATCCAAAATATATATATATATATCCTGAAAAATGAAAAAGTGTAGGTAACAGTTTGCTTCTTCTGTTAATTAGGATGCATATTTGTTATCTATATAAACAAAAATAGGGACTGACATTTTCTTGAGAATGTGCAGGAACATCAAATGACCCAAAGCCTCAAGGCAGGAAACCTCTCGGCGATGGACGGATCAGATGAAGCATCTCAACCCCCACGTTCAGTCTATTCAAAAACAAAGAAGAAGAAAAAGGAAATCATTTTGATAAAGAAAAAGAAATTTATACTTTTTTATGCACAGCTGCGCACATGTGTATTTTAATGCAGTAAAATATCAATATTTTATCAGCAATGTAGCTGTGCTAGATTAATGTCCTAAGTCTAAGGTTCGCCTTAGATCTTTGGATCTTACTTTAAAGTAGGATCAATAGTGTCAATCCAATCAAGCGGTCAATGTTTTGATCAAGTTGATTCCACTGCTAAATCTTCGAGCTAAGTGCTTCGTCTTTGGACTCATGTGAACTTTAGTGTCTTAAGCTTCAGATTCCTCAGAAAAAGGTAAATCGTTGGTTGAGACCAACCTATTGAAAATGAAATTACATCTCGATCAACTATGTGTAAACATGCATCCAGAAGGGTTCATTTCCCTTATTTTTCTGCGGGCTTAAAACCTATATTGGCGCGATTTCTCTTAGATAGGCGTCATGCATCTGGGTATCCGTTAGATGGTCATTTGTTCTCATAAATAGTATCTGAACGGGATCTGGGTCGGGACTTTCATCACCTTGCTTTTATTTCCCCTGATGTGTGCATGTTTTAGCATAATTGCTCGTTTGTAAGATCATTATTGATGGAGACCAAGATTGGGTGCTTCCTTCTGTAGACACCCAATTTTTGTCTGATCTTTTCAGTATTATTTGAAGTTGAAGCACTCTAGGTCATGATGATCTAGAGCACGTTATCAAAAGTGGCACACACTACCAACAAGCGTTGTGTTGATGTGTTTGCCTTCCCTCAAATGGGGGTCTAAAATCACTAATAAAACTAGGCAGAACACACTCGCACAGACCTGCAAGTAATCAGGTATGTTGTAGCAAGTTTTATAAAGATGGTGAGTAAGGAAATGTCCACAGGGACGTTGGTTTAGAAATGTGATAAATCTCCATATCTGTAAGAGATCTGGCACCCTAACTAATGCTAAGTTAGCTAAAAGATAGGGGAGAGGTTTAAAATGGATTTTCACTTAAGCTAAGCTAAAATTAAACATAGACTAACTTGGATCGAGTTTGGGAACTTAGATCTTGCAGGAGAAAAGAGTAAAAAGCAGAAAATAGAGAAGAGTAGCCTGGAAATTGGTCTTCACTGAAATCAGATTCAATTAATCATGCTATAAAGGTTCAGAGCACACAATTCCCTCAACTGGCTATAAGCACAGCTGTAGGTTAGAAGGCTCCACTCCAAATCACAGGATCCACCTGGTCTTAAGGCTATGATCTGTCCACTTGAAAGGTCACAGACCATCTTATAGACTTCAGGTGACCTTTCGATAGGATGTTTTTAGCCTGTTTTTACTTCCTTCGCCTTGCCCTGTTGTAGCCACGCGCTCCAATGGTCCAGTGATGTGCTACCCTCTTGTGTGCTGTTGTTGGGTTTGTCCAGTGCTGAGATATGGCCCCTTCTTGAGCATTCTTGAGTGGTTTTCTGCATTAGTATCATCTTTTATTATTGTCTACAAAATGTACTTGACAGAGGCTTATTAGTGTGCTCACAGGTCTATCAATGGTCAGGTAAAAGGGTGAAAAGTGGCATTTTTCACCACTTAACACACCCCCAAACGTAAGCTTTGCTAGTCCCTGAGCAAAGGAGAATTAAAAGGAATTTAAAATGTCACTTTCGAAGGGAGCATAGATGCATTTAGCATATGCACCAAGCTTTTTAAACCCCTAGGTGCTCCCTAGTGGAGGAGTGAAGTCTCCTGAGGGTTTTCAGTGAAGGTACCCACAAACTTCTCCAATAATGTTAGTTAATAGTAGTGCATCCTGCTAAACAGAGTTTCAGTAAATAGAATAAATTCACACCATGTCTTTTCAATTCATTAGAGGAATTTCCACATAAAAAATCAGTTCCAAACTTGAAAGTCTGTTGCAATCTTTCACCATCACTCAGCTCATGTCAAGGCATTGCTCCTAAAAATTAATGCATGGCTCACCTTTCACTTGGAAATTCTATTTTGATACTACCCCCGTCAAATTGGATTTCATACCCAAGTCTCACCCGGGCTGTTCACTCACAACAAGAATAGAAGGGTGCAACATTTCACACAGCTCAAGAGCAGTTACAGCTCTTGAGCTATGCCTTCTTCTTTTCAGCTCAAGAGCAGTTACTGCTCTTGAGCTATGCCTTCTTCTTTTCAGCTCAAGAATAGGACTGCAAGCATGAGCATAGGCATTGCTTTAATTTCTGAAATTTTCTAGTTCTTTTCACCATAGATTAAACAATTCTTTATCTCCACATGACAGCTCAATTCATTTCAGATCAGTAAGGTCTTTTTATTGGGTTGTAATGTGGCTTAGGGATGAGGTTTGTAAAAGAATGAAAGGGTAAAAGGGATTCAAATTGAGAAATCAGTAAATGTAAGGAGATGATCTGTAGCTCAACCTTCTTCTTTTCAGCACCTCTTCAATTTCTTTGTGGAATTTCATACTTGAAGTGATCAGCTTCTTATCTTCTTGTAAATTTTTAAATGAAGTGACTTCTCTTTCTCATCCTTTTGCTCTATTTTTTTTTTTTTTTTAAACGGATCAGAATGCCACAACTATGCATCACACTAGCCTTCAGATATTCTTTCTTCTTCTTTTTGCCAGGCATCGAACCTTGCACCTCTAACCTCACTTCTCCTCTTATTTTTTGAGTTCTCAGGTTGAAGGTGAACTGAAACAAGTCAAAAGGTTTTGTGTTCAAAATTTCTGATTTTCATCAAAGAAAAACTATGATTTTAAAATCTCAACTGGTGTGTATCAAGGGTAGTTCAAAGGTGGGGCATTTTAGGCTCAAACTGTCCAAGGGGTGGCCTTACTTCATGTCTTCAATGTCATGAATGCTGTCAAGCTATTTCAACTTGGAATTGCCTAACTTCTAGTGATTAAAATTAGATCCCATCAGTCCTTAGAGCAGAAAAAATTGCCAAGACACTCTTCAAAGAAAATTTTTCAGGCCCAAATCTCACTGGGTATGGCCTTCCATCAAATTTTTCAGGGGTGTATCTTCACAATCTTCTCTCATTTCAGGTTTACTACACATCAAAATTATTTTTCACAACTTGTTGACATTTGCCTCATGAAATCTGTTGGACTACAGCTTATTTCAGTTTCAAGCATTTTTTTAATTTCCTCTTTTCCAAAAATTCAAGTGAGAAATTACTCTAATTAATTTCAAACACTCCTTTTTAGTCTAGTTGTACTATCATTAAGTAATTTATTAGCATACATGCCATACCCCCCAACCTAAACCAAACAGTGTCCTCATTGTTTTACACTATAGTGGGTGTAGCCGTGCGATCATCCAGGGACAAAAACAAAACAAGTAGACAACCAGAAAAAAAGGAAAAAGCATTATATTAAAAAGAGACTAAACAGAGCATTTTATTACAGTCAGTACAATGGTCAATCACAAGGATGCGAAACGAAAAAGTAGGCAGGTGGACAAAATATCCCTGGCAAACGAAAAAGGCTACTCCCTGGCTCAGGGGTATCCTCAGCCTACGACAGGTGGAAGAGGAACTGCAAGCCAGGGGGAGGAAGAAAAGAAAAAAAGCGCAGGTTCAGGGGGCAGGGGGAGGGGTGGTGGAGGATGGGGGCAGAGAAGCCGATGGCTCGGTCTTTAGCCTCTTCTTCTCCCTCTTATCATTTTTATTTTTCTCCTTGGCAAGGATCCGCTGTACCTCCTCATATTCATCCCAGAGGAAATGCAACGGATCTGGTTCCTTGGGCGGTAGTGGCTCCAGCCAGAATAGGTAGAGTTGAGCAGGAGTGAACGTGAGTGTGTCATCTGCTATAGTTATGAGGAGGAGTGTAGAGGGTAGAAGGAGAGGAATGGGACAAAGTCGAGCCATCTGCATCTATTTAAGGTGGATGTATGAGGGAATATGAAGTGGTGCATTCAATGTCGCCACCGTCGATGAAAAGGAATGAATGGTTAATTCGACCAATCAGCATGGGGAACAAAATCGTGCATTAACTGGCAGCCTATATTTAGCGCGGGGAGTTACGACGTGGGGCAGAAACCCAAGGGGGGGTGCAGAGTTTAAGGCTCGTGCTGTACGCAGTTGTACATGGTACACGTGGGGTCAAATTTCTGTGCAGCGCAGGTGTACAACAAGCATGGAAAGAGTGGGGGCGATTTCGATAGGATGATTGTAAAACATCGACAGGTTAAGGCTTCCTATTGAAATCGCACAAGTATGGGGCTGGCAGTTGAATACCTTCGAGAGGTTCAACCCTTCCTATCAAAAAGAATAAACATTGTAATCGATAGGCTAGGATGGCTGCTTTCGATAGGTCGGCATCCTGTCAAACACAGGGTAGATAAAACATTCAATTCATTAGGATGCCGAGGGGGAAAAACAACTTTTCGATAGGTTGGGTAGTACATTTGTCAATCCTGTCGATAGGTTCTAGGTAAGAGTCCAGAACCTATCGCACGGTTGTTCTCACCTATCGAGAAGTTCCAGCACCTATCGAAATCCTCACCAATCCTATCGTCGTCAGCAGCTGACCTAGCGAAAGGTCCCAATGACCTATCGAGAGGTCCTATGAGGTTGCTAACATGGCCTGTGTATGTAGAGCTTTAGCCTAAGCACCCAGCAACTCATTTGTTATGCTACCAGTTAGTTTATCGAAATGAAGCTGGATCTTGAGATGGCCATTTTATTGCAAAAAGAATATCGTGGGAAAGAATCAAGGTATAAATCAAATATAATACATATGATACAAATTAAAGTCAGGGATTAACCTGGAGGATCCTAAAGATCAATGGTCTCTTCAGGCTCACAAATGTTGTTGACGCAAAGTTTCAGCCTCTGACCATTGACCTTAAGGATTCTGCCATCCGTAGGATGCATGACTTCGACAGCTCCAGATGGAGAAACATGTACTACTATGAAAGGTCCATCCCATCTGGACTGCAGCTTTCCTGGAAAGAATTTCATTCTGGAGTTGAACATCCATACCTGGTCATTTGGCTTGAACTCTTTTCGTGGCAAATGTCTGTCATGGAAGGCTTTGGTCCTCTCCTTGTAACTCCAGGAATTTACATAAGCATCTAGTCGCAATTCATCCAGCTCGGATAACTAGAGTTTCCTATGAATACCAGCTGAGTGTAAGTCAGGATTTACTGCTTTGATGGCCCAATATGCTCTGTGTTGCAATTCGACAGGCAAGTGACATGCCTTGCCATATACTAGTCTGAATGGGGGCATGCCTATGGGGGTTTTATAGGCTGTTCTATAAGCCCATAAGGCATCCGTCAATTTGCCGAACCAATCCCTTCTGTCAGTTCTCACAGTCATCTCAAGAATATGTTTGATTTCCCTGTTGACAATATCTACTTGCCCACTGGTTTGTGGGTGGTAGGGAGTGGCTACTCTGTGGGTAACAGAGTATCTTTCCATCAGTTTATCAAAAGGTTTATTACAGAAGTGGCTTGCCCCATCACTAATAATAGCTTTAGGAATGCCAAATCTTGAGAAGATGTTTTCTTTCAGGAATTGAATGATGACCTTGTGATCATTTGTCCTCGTAGTTGTGGCCTCTACCCATTTGGACACATAGTCCACAGCTACAAGGATGAAATTGTATCCAGCAAAAGGGGGAAAAGGTCTCATAAAGTCGATTCCCCAAATATCGAACAGTTCGACAACAAGTATAGGTTGTAAGGGCATAGAGTTTCTCCTTGTAATACTGCCCATTTGCTGGCATTGATGACAAGCTTTACAGTCCTGTCGGACATCTTTGAATAGGGTAGGCCAGTAGAAACCACTCTGAAGAACCTTGGCCGTTGTCTTGTTACCACTGAAGTGGCCCCCACAAGCCTGTTCATGGCACATGGTTAGGATGCTTTGAAACTCAATTTCAGGTACACAACGTCTGATCACCTTATTTGTACAATGCTTAAAGAGGTAAGGATCCTCCCACATGTAATATCAAATCTGTGCAAAGAACAGATTTTTATCATCCTTGTTCCAATATGGAGGGATCCTACCCACAGCAAGGTAATTGACAATATTGGCAAACCAGGGCATACTTAGCTGAACAATAAAAAGCTGCTCATCTAGGAAGGAGTCATTAATGGGCAAGCTTTCTGATTCAGCTGCTGGGATCCTGGACAAATGGTTAGCCACCACGTTCTCAACTCCCTTTTTGTCTTTAATCTCTAACTTGAATTCCTGCAAGAGAAGAATCCATCTTATTAGTCTTGCTTTGGCTTCCTTTTTAGACAAGAGGTATTTCAGAGCTGAGTGGTCAGTGAACACAATAATTTTTTATCCCAGCACATAAGACCTAAATTTTTCTAAGGCAAAGACAATAGCTAATAGCTCTTTCTCAGTTGTAGTATAACTCAATTGAGCATCAACCATTGATTTATTGACATATGCTACCACAGAAGGTGCCTTGTCTTTTCTTTGACCCAACACTGCCCCAATGGCAAAGTTTGATGTATCACACATCAGTTCAAATGGCAGAGAGAAATTAGGGGATTGCAAGATGGGAGCTGTGGTCAGACGGGTCTTTAACAGTTCAAAAGCAACTCGGCATTCCTCATTAAAGTCAAAAGGAACATCCTAGCACAACAGGTGACAAAGTGGTTTGGAGATTTTGCTGAAGTCCTTGATGAACCTCCTATAAAACCCAGCATGGCCCAGAAATGATCTAACTTGTTTGACAGTTTTTTGGGGGGGCCAAATGAGCAATTAAATTGATCTTAGCTTAATCAACCTCGGTTCCTCTGTGAGAGACATGTCCTAGAACAGTGCCTTGAGTCACCATGAAGTGACTCTTTTCCCAACTCAAAACTAGGTTGGTCTCCTCACACCTTTGCAGCACAGAGCTGAGATGGTGTAGGCATTGGCTAAAATCATCTCCATAAATGGAGAAATCATCCATAAAAATCTCCAAAAACTTATCAATCATGTCAGAGAAGATAGCATACATGCATCTTTAGAACATGACAGGTGCATTACACAACCCAAATGGCATCCTTCGGTATGCAAAGGTTCCAAATGGGCAAGTGAATGTAGTTTTTTCTTGGTCCTGAGGGTATACAGGGATCTGATTGTACCCTGAATATCCATCAAGAAAATAGAAATAGGCCTTGCCTACCAGCTTGTCCAAAATTTGGTCTATGAAGGGCAATGGGAAGTGATCCTTGCTAGTTTTTCCATTGAATTTTCGGTAATCTATGCATACCCTCCAACCAGTGGTCTGTCTGGTTGGAATTAGCTCACCCGAATCTGCTTCAACAACTGTAATGCCAGATTTCTTGGATACTACCTGGGTAGGTGCTACCCAGTGCGAATCTGAGATGGGGTAGATTATCCCAGCATCTAGGAGTTTGACTACCTCCTTCATCACAACCTCCTGCATGTGTGAGTTAAGTTTTCTCTGCATCTCTCTGGAAGGTTTGGATCCTTCCTCGAGATGAATTTTATGCATACACACAGCAGGGTTGATTCCCCCAAGGTCTACAATGGTCCATCCTATTGCCTTCTTATGCTTTTTAGTACATAAAGTAGTTCTTTTTCCTGCTCAAGACTGAGAGAAGAAGAGATTATCATAAGCAATTTGGTGTTGTCACCTAAAAAGGCATATTTCAAAGATTTGGGGAGTTGCTTTAACTCCACCTCTAGGGGACTGATGAGGGAGGGCAATAGGGGTGCCTTAGAGGGGGGTGGGAGAGGTAACAGAGTAGGCCTCCATGGATGGTGCTGTGTTGGTGCTGCTTCAAAAGAGACAAGTTTCACATGCTTAATCTTAGAGGTGGGAACCTTCTCTACCTCTGTTTCCTTCCATACTTTAGCTAACTCATTAAACCATTCTCTACCGTGTACCACCATATTCACATTTTCCTGGACAACCTCATCTATTACATCAAGAGAAAAGCAGTCCTCATCGGGATGAGGTTAATTTGCTGTATTGTACACATTCAATTTAACCTTCATATTTCCAAATGACACTTCCATGATTCTAGACCTGCATTGAATACAAGCATTAGCTATGGCTAAAAAGGGTCTGCCTAGAATCACAGGTATGGAAGTGGCACTCCTACCTGGTTCCATATCCAGCACCAGAAAGTCAGCAGGATAGAAGATTTATCAAGTCCAACCAAAACATCCTCGATTATCCCCACAGGTTTCAGCCAGCTGGAGGACCACATGTGTGGGTTTTAACTTGCCTAAGCCCAGCTTCTCATATATTAAATATGGAAGCAAATTTACACTAGCTCCCAGATCTAATAAGGCTTTGTCAATGGTATAATCCCCAATGATGCAGGGGATAGTAGGGAGGGCAGGGTCTTAAAGTTTGGGGGGAGTTGCAATAGACAGGACTTGCTTAACTTTTTCTGCTGCAAAGACCTTCTTGGATAGGTGTATCCTAGATTGCCTTTTATGGGTGCATAGGTCTTTTAAAAACTTGGCATAGGTTGGGATTTGTTTGATTGCGTCAAGTAAAGGCAAATTAATCTTTACTTGCTTGAAAGTCTCCATCATTTCCTCTATTTTACCTTGCCCTTTATTAAAAGGGGAAGGTGTTTGCAGTGCTTTAGGAAATGGCAAATGTGGGGTTGCTCCCTCATTTACAGCCTTGGCCAATTGATCATTTTTCTTTTTTAAGTTTTCCTTTTCTTGAGGATCCTTATTATCCTCTTTATTCACAGCTGGTTGCTCCTTCAAGTTCACCACTGGTGGTCCTTGTTGTGTTCTTGCAAAAATCACTTCATTTTCTTCCTCCAAGCTCCTCACAAGCTTACAGCCCACTTGGTTGTCCACTAGCTTACCACTTCTCAAAGTTGTAATAGATTTAGCTTCCTCATAGGTGGAGGAGACTTCACCCACTACAAACTGTCTTCGTGGGTTGTCTTGTGGTTGGCTAGGCAACCTTCCTCCCTCTCTCCTAGTCAGAGCATCAGACAGCTGACCAAGTTGGTCTTCTATCTTTTTGATGCTCTAGTTGTGAGAGTGCACAATTTGGGTTAGGCAGTTCAAATTCTACAGTGAAGATAGAACTTGTTCCTCAAAAGAAGATACTCTCGCAATTGGAGGAGGTGCAGATTGTTGCATAGGAGGAGCTATAGCTTGGGTCATGGGTTGCTGATATTGAGGCCTTGAGACATAACCTTCTCGATAGGGCTGAGCATTTCTGTAGGGCATGGGCTGCTGAGGCTGCTACTGCTGACTGGGGTATGCATCTTGTCTTCACCTTAGATTGGGGTGGTTCCTCCATTGATACCTAGCAGCAGGCTGTTGTCCATAAGACTGAGCTACAGCCACATGCTCTATTATAAAATCAAGAAACTGGTCAGCAGATGGGCATTCTTCAAGGGAGTGAGCAGGGGACTGGCATATGGCACATGCCTCCTCCACCCTAGCAGCTACAGGTGACTGCATTGCTCCCATCAGCCTATCAAATTTCAGGGCTAAACTATCCACTTTCCTTTCCAAATCACTTGGCACACTCACTTCATATAACTTCTCTCTTGAAGTATTCTCCTTCACCAACCTAAGAAGCTCTAGATCTCTAGCCAAGGTTTCCCTTTGCATAGAGTTTTCACTAATGATATCAAAGAGCTCCCATGCCTCCTCAGCAGTTTTATGGAGGTAGGTGCCACCACAGGAAGCATCTACCATGTCCCTGCTCTTAGAATCAATTCCCTGATAAAAGCACTGAACCAATTGCCATTCAGGGATTTGATGGTGGGGGCATTTCTTTAGGAGTTCCTTGAATCTCTCCCAAGCTTGGTGAAAATCCTCAGTTGGGTCTTGGGCAAATGAGATGATGCCCTTCCTCAACTGGCTTGTTTTTTACATAGGGAAGAACTTGGCCAGAAATTGACATTGGAGGTCACTCCAGGACTGAATGCTATTGGGTGGAAGCATGGACAACCAGGTCCTGGCTCTGTCATTTAATGAAAAAAAAAAAAAGAGTCTCATCATGGTGGCCTCCTCCCCCAAACCTGTGATATTAAATGTAGTGCACAGTCCCAAGAACTCATCAATGTGCTTGTAGGGGTCTTCTTTAGTCAGGCCATGAAATGAGGACAGCATTTGAATTATGGATGATTTTATCTCATAGTTTCCCTGAGTAGCTGGGAATTGAATGCAGAAGGGGGAATTGTAAACCCCTGGTGCATTAAATTCCTTAAAAGTTCTAGGCTGTTGTTGCTCACCCATTTCTACAGAGTCAATTGCAACAGATGTGGGTGTAGTTTGTCTGGATCTGAGAAGTCTTTCAACCTCTGGATTTAGTGGAATAATCTGAGGTTGGAGAGTTCTCTTACCAAACATACAACACTCAAATTCTGAATGTAAAACAGATCCTCAACACAACAAGTAGAATCAACCAAACTTTCTAACTACTCTAAGAAAAATCAACATATCTAAAAAATAAAAGGGGAGTAGAAGGATGCAAACTACATAGCAGCCTCCAGCACGATTCTCCTCTCACTGGTAGCCTCAAATCTGATGAAATGCACACAAAAATACTGAAAAATAACAAAACTCACAAATACAGTTAGTAAAATCAAACAAACAACTACAGATCTATGATCAAAACATAGATCTATCAATTTCTAAACACACCTCCCCGGCAGCGGCGCCAAAAACTTGTTGATGTGTTTGCCTTCCCTCAAATGGGGGTCTAAAATCACTAATAAAACTAGGCAGAACACACTCGCACAGACCTATAAGTAATCAGGGTCTGTTGTAGCAAGTTTTACAAAGATGGTGAGTAAGGGAATGTCCACAGGGAGGTTGGTTTAGAAATGTGATAAATCTCCAGATCTGTAAGAGATTTGGCACCCTAACTAATGCTAAGTTAGCTAAAAGACAGGGGAGAGGTTTAAAATGGATTGTCACTTAAGCTAAGCTAAAATTAAACATAAACTAACTTGGATCAAGTTTGGAAACTTAAATCTTTCAGGAGAAAAGAGTAAAAAGCAGAAAATGGAGAAGAGTAGCCTGGAAATTGGTCTTCACTGAAATCAGATTCGATTAATCATGCTACAGAGGTTCAGAGCACACAATTCCCTCAACTGGCTATAAGCACAGCTGCAAGGTAGAAGGCTCCACTCCAAATCACAGGATCCACCTGGTCTTAAGGCTATGATCTGTCCACTTGAATGGTCACATACCATCCTATAGACTTTATCTAATCCATGGATTTGCAGCAGATGAATCCAATTCGAGCCTGAGCTTGGACTAACCTTAAGGTTATGATCTGTCCACTTTAATGGTCACAGACCATCCAAGGGATCTCCTCTAAAGCTAAAGCATCAATTAGAACAATTAAAATCACTACAGATACTGCAATTCCAAGGTCATAGACTCAGGGAATTACAGGAGTATCAGATCCAGGGAGATCGGATGGAATCCAAGAGGCCTACCAGTTAAGTGGGTGAGCTAATCTACAAACTCCTCTACACAAATCCGATCGATCACCAAATGAAACAAAAAGAACTTTAGATCTAATTAAAGCATTAAAAATAGCATTTATATATTGCAATCAAAATCACTCTACAATGGAAATACTCTCAGATCTATAGTCTGTGCAGCTGAGAACCTACAATAGCACTCTTAACCTTACCCAATTACAGATCTAACCTCTCTCCTCGCTACTCCAGGGGAATTAGCCAACCATTATTGGGCTAAAGGAGGGAAAATGGAATTGCTCTGCAAGCTCTAATCTCCAGAATTTGGCTCAGATCTCGATCCCCCCAATTGCAATTGGGGGTCTCTATATATAGCTTTTGCCTCTATTTTTCTTGCCAAATATCCCTTTTAGAAGGTCCTCAGAGTTTGTTAGGATTCTGTTAGAGCAAGTGGGTCGGTTAGGGCATCTTTTAGAACCGTCATGCCGGTCACTAAGTGCCTCGGGTTGCATGCAGCAGGTCACCAAGTCACAGCGTGTGCATAGCTGAACTTCTGAGAAGTTTTACACACGATTTCGATAGGTTCAGGAAGCTTTTGACAAGTTGGAATGGAGCTTTTTAGTCCTTTCGCTAGGTTCTTAGATCTCTTCGATAGGTTCCGATAGGTTGAGCCTTCTCTTAGCGCTTCAGCATTCTCAGCACTTGGCCTGGAGCATTCGATAGGTTCCGTTCTTCAAGCTATCATTTCGATAGGGTTGCTCTCACTCCTATCAAAAGGCTCAAGCACCCTTAGATAGGTTCTATTCCAGTGTCTCCATCTCGATAGGTTCAGGAAACCATTCGATAGGTTTCCTTTACTCCTCAGGCAGGTTTTCGATAGGATGGTTTCATCCTTTCTTTCAGCTTCTCGATAGGTTCTTGAATCCTATCGAACTCCTCAATCCACACAAATTCATCCTTCTTCTGCCTTCAGATCCTATCGAAACCTTTTCAACTGCATGAATTCCTCCTTTCTTTGCTTTCAGCTCCTATCAAAGTCATCAGGTGACCTCTCGATAAGATGTTTTCAGCCTGTTTTTACTTCCTTCACCTTGCCCTGCTGTAGCCACGTGCTCCAAGGGTCCAGTGATGTGCTACCCTCTGGTGTGCTGTTGTTGGGTTTATCCTATGCTGAGAGATGGCTCCTTCCTGGGCATTCTTGAGTGGTTTTCTTTATTAGTGTCATCTTTTATTACTGTCTATAAAATGCACTTGACAGAGGCTTATTAGTGTGCTCACAGGTCTATTAATGGTCAAGTAAAAGGGTGAAAAGTGGCATTTTTCACCACTTAACACGTTGCGACATCAATATTTGGTCCGCTCGGGTAGTTGTGCTAAATTATCTTCGAGATTGATGGGTTCACCCAAAGATCTGAAACCCTACCTCACATAGGGGCACCCGTGGCTAGTCAAATGGGGCAGTCAATGCCTCATGGGATTGGACACAAACTGTGGAATCTTTTACTTTGCACCAGTCTTTAAGTATGGGTCAACCACCATCCCATCGTGGGGCAGTCTTGTTTTGAAATGAATCTCAAACATCGTGCATTTTCGAATTAAACCATTCGGTTATACCCAGTAATGTCGCTAAGTGCTTTGGAACCATAGCCTTGAAGAACGGAAGTTTTCCCTAAATGTTGGGGCTTCCATTACTCTCGAGTGACGCACATTTTCCCCAATGTTGTGCTTATGTCACTCTCTATTTAGTTATTTTACTTTTTTATGTTTGAGGATCGCTGTGAATACAGCAGACCCGTTAGCGTGCCTTGGATCTCTTCGGACGTCTCTTTCTTTAGCATACGATTATTAGTGATCGAATACCAAAGAGGGACATCTGTAGACACACAAAATTAGCCTAAGGCCCGATTAACTTCTACTTCGAGAAAGGCGTACCCTCCGAGCTTTTGAGAGCACTTTTCGAATCCTTAGAAATCATCCCAAAACCTTTAGAACCCTATCCCTGACCCTTAGGAATCAACCCTAACCTATAGAACCCCTCCTAAACCAGTTTTTAAACCTTTCCAGACAGTGGTTGGAAAAGGAATGCTATAGTTTTACATACCTTTATTAGAGCTGAGTCCTATACCATTGGGAAGAGGATGTTCCCAGTTTTCCAACGAACTAAGAATCGCCTCAATCCGAGCTGTAGATCACAAGTTACGGCAATTTGAAATTCGGGCATAAATGTCAAAATTTTGCCTAGCGTATGTATTACATACGCTAAGCTAATTTTGGCAGAATTTTGCCTAGTATATGTAATACATACGCTAGGCAAAATTGACCTTTCTGTGGACCCTACAGTGGGTTCTGAACCTCTAGGTTTCTCAGGAACACTGTTCCTATAACTAGCTTATGTACTACATACACTAGGCTTAAGAACAGTGATTTTTGGGATTTTTGCCTGATTTCGAAATTGGGGTTTGACTTGTTGACCACCCCATCCATTGGGGTTGGTTTTGATAGGATTGTTGCACCCCCCATTTATCCTATTTGCAACCCTTTAGCCTTTTGAATCCCACTATCATCTACCATTAAAACCCAATTCACACCTATGTAAGACCTAGAAAACCTAGAAAACCTTAGTTCCCTATTACCTAATTGCTAATCCAATTAACCCCTTTAACCCTCCACTAGTCTACCCTTTCTCTATAAATAGAGAGCCACCCCTCTTGGTTAAAGGCTTGAAAAAAATTTCAAAAGATAAAAAATTCTAGTGAGCTCCCCTTCCATTTTCTAGCACTAAACCTATAAATTCCATAATTGAGTTTTGTCCTTTAAACCTCATTTTCCACCATCAATCCTTGAGATTCAACTAGAACTACCCCCTAGCCTTCTTCTCTTACCTCTTAGCTACCAAGCCTTAGAGATTAGAACCCATCCCGCTACCCATTTGATTTTGGAAACTCATCAAAGATGCTCTCGCGCGAAGATCCATGGTGCTAAAAGGGCCCGAGAGCTCCGGCTCTCCCCTCTATTCCTCTACCTTCTTTGCTTTTCGTCTATCCTAGAATTTAGTCATTACGCTGTCCAAATTTTGGCAAGCAAGAAAGGCTCAATAGGATCGGTGTGCCTTCGGTCAAGGGGAAGTGCTGCTCATTTTCCTTTATATATATATACACATCCAAACAGCCATAGTAGAGACCACTTACAAGCGGGTTGATCGAGTGCCTAACACCTTCTCGATCGATAACCGAAGCCCCTACCCAAGTGCCTTTAGTGTAGACCAGATCAGAGTCATATTTTTTGTACTTCGGTGCTTATAATATTGATTTAGATTTCCGGGGACACCAAAAGTTTCGGATGGCGACTCTATATTTTTCACACGAGCGCATCGTCGTGACGGATTTAATAAAAATCCATGGTTGCATAGGGATACCCCAAGAAACATCGATCTTGGACACCATTACGATCAAAGAGAGAGTGAAATTGAATCATCAAAGGAATGAGGAGTTAGATGTCAATACCCTTCGATACCAGACATCGTGAACTATAACAGCTGCAATATTTTAAAATCTAAAATATTCGATATGGACACGGGTCAGGTTAGGCGTATGCCTAAACACGAGATGGAAATGGGATTATACTAAATTGACGTTCAAATTTTATGTGTTGTAGGGATCCTTAGTAGCCCCATACCCACTGTTTGTGCAATCAGATTTCATGCACACATAAAAAAGCAAGTGTATGAAAAATATATGTGAAATTGGAACCTTCCATATATCAATAAGGTGTACTAACCAAACCAAATATATCGAATACAAACAAAATGCTATCTTACACACTAATTAGTTTAATGAGTTTAAATTAGTTAGGCTAATTAGTTTCCTTGAGTTAAGGACTACAGCCAAACCCAATCTGCATTAGCTTATACACTTGAATTGTGTATGGGCTGTATATGGAAGCTAAGTCTATCTTGACTTATATGCTTCTATACTACAAAGCCAGTGCCAGTGTTATACTCGATGCCAACCTCTAGCAGCTTATAAGCTGCTTTTATTTTCTCTTGACTACACGGAGGCGTGAGTCAGCATGTAAACCCATGCACGCAAAGTGCAGCTAAGCGATTATAAAATGCAAGAGAGCTTTCTTCATCTTCCTGTTTCCACCCTACAGCTACGAAATTAGCGAGTTAAATAAATTGTAGTAAATTGTAGAGAAATAAAGTTCTGGTATACAGTCACGTGAGTTCATAAAGAAACCCGACAATACAGTCATGTGAGTTCGATTCTCATTCTTCAAGCTCGGCAAACTCGATACAAGTCTGCACCATCGTGACCTTGAGTCCACCAAAAGGTATGTCATAAAATGAACTACCTATTTAGTTTCCTTTGGATTATTTTAACAATGAATTATAGGACTGTGGTGTCGATTCCCTGAGGACGAATCGGCAACACAACGAAATATAATTTTGAAAAAAAAAAAAAAAAAGTTTCGAAGTCAAAATTTACAACGAATGCACTCCTAAATTTCATACCAAATTAGTAAATAAAAAGGGGTTCTATAAGTAAATTATACAACAAAATATAAAGTATTTATAAAGTATAAAAAGCTCAGCACATTGAAAGTACCAAAAACCTCAAAGAGAAGCAACGGAGAACTGAGGCAAGTTTGTGTAGCAAGCTTGCCGCAATAAACCCCACATGCCTGCCGCGACAAGGTGCGAGCTGAAGGGCTTGCCTCGGCAAGCAATGTCCTTGTCGCGACAACCTTATGCTCAGAGCATTGTTCGGTATTTTAGTCATAACTTTTGACCTTGAACTTTGATTGGCACAATTCTTGATGCGTTGGAAAGGGAATAGCGAGTCCTATAACTTTTATGAAGTAACAAATTCCTATATCTAACATTTACAGGGTCAAAAATTAGTGAAACGTTGTGACAAGGTCCTTAGCTGAAGAGCTTGCCGTGGCAACTCCTATTGCTTGCCACGGCAACCTTGTTTCTAGGCCCTATTTTTGCTTTGTGCTGATTGCATGATGTCTGTGTTTATGGCCTTAACTCCTATGAGTAAGAACCATCTAGGAGACTTATATAAGGTCTATAATGACCCTAGAAACCATTAAAATATACTAAAACCAATATACACGTCAATGACTTAGATACTTGGTGCACATGACACGCTCGTGCCGATGACTTAGCTTGGATGCGTGCAAGCACATGAATGCAAATGTAAGTATAACACATAACCCACAGGCTTGATCTTACGATAGGGAAATTACCTTCCTCATTTATATTGAGTTTTTTTATTCTTGTTTAGATAAGCAAGCTATTATTAGGATCATGTGGATAATTAGGAAATTGATACGCATATCAGTTCAGTTTTAGCCATGTGATAAAGAAGTTCAGTGCATTTAAGAAGTTATTCAGGATGAATATGTTACTACCATCTTAATCATGAATATGCCAATTCTGTTTATAAGGAAGATAAATAGTGGGTTTTGATGAATGTTGTGCATGACGCTACTTAAGTTAGTTTTTAGTTTAGCAATTTTGATGTGATATCTAAATTGTATATAGAGAGATGCTAGATTAAATGAAATAAAAAGATGAAGAAATGAGGATGATAAGCTTGGTGTTTAAGTATGATTTAGCATGACTTGAGGATGATAAGTTTAATGTTTAAGTATGTTGTAGTATGACCATGCTATTTCTGTTTTGAGTTCAGCCTAGAAAATTCAGCCTTGAAGAGCTCGGCTTTGCTATTCCAGCTTTGATAAGTCAGCTTTGTTAAAACTATTAGCCCATATTTAAATTAATATCAATATGCTATGTCGGTATGCTAGTGTTCATGATAAACAAGCCTGTGAAGTTCAGTTATGCTAGACAAGTTTTTAATATGCTTTTTAAGATATATATGCATGATGTCGCATACATGAAAAACAATATGTTCATAACATTCTCGCATGCTTGATCTCGTACATGGTCACGTCTTGATTCTTGATACTCGTTTGCTACATGTTGAGCCAAGTGACCCTACTAACTTAGCTCAGGGGCTTGATCAATCTCGTGTCAAGTGACCTTGCGAACATAGCTCACGGGCTTGACTTCTTGAACCAAGTGACCCTGCTAACTTAGCTCTGGGGCTTGACCAGTCTCGTGCCAAGTGACCTTGCTAACATAGCTCAATAGCTCAAGGGCCTGACTTCTTGAGTCAAGTGACCCTGTTAACCTAGCCCATGGGCTTGATTATCTCAGTCCGAGTGATCCCGCTACCTCGGGAGCTTAATTTGTTGGTTTCTTGTTCTTGTATGTGTCTTGTTTCTACATGATTCCTTGATATTATCTCTCATGATTCCTTATCAGTACTCGTATTTGGTCAGCATGAATATATCAAGCATTCTCAGCATGATACAATAATTGCATGATTTAGTGCTTGTTCTGTTATATACTACTAGGATATATTGATGCGAGAATAGACCTAATACAAGATGGCATGTGCTTCATTTTATTTTACATCTAGACATGAATGGATAATCTAACATATAAATTAGCATTATAATTATCCCTGCTAAGCTTCGATGATAGCTCATCCTACGACTTTATGTCTTAGCTGCAGTTACTGCTCAGGACCCTGAGCACGTGACTGATCCTACCTAACAGCCTGAGGAGGAAGAGAAGAAGGATGAGGGAGACGAGAGGAAGATTATGTGAAAGAATTCATTCTTAAATAGGTTTGAGAGAGAGCGAGAATAGTAGTGTTTTTGTTAAACATGTATAAACAGTAGTGTGTTTGAGATATTTTACTACGTCATGTACAGGTTTCTTTCCATTATTTAGATGACAGGCGGCCGTCATCGGAGGAAAGCTATACATGGTTTCTGTTTATATTTTTTGTTCAGTTTACTGCTTTAGATAAATGAATGGATATCAGTTGTGCCATATTTCTTTGTATCAGAGTTATTTTAGTTCACTTTCGCAATTATAATACTTTGTACACGATGCACTTGTCTGAAAGGATCATGTTAGGTAATCCGACGGCGCAACCTTTCCCATATACAATAAGGGAAAACGTCGGGCTGTCAGAGGTGGTATCAGAGCCCGGCGTTAAGTCTTTTGGAGCCTTAACTCTCTGGCGCGGACATATGGCAAGACTTCTGATGTTTATTTAGGGTTAGGGTATAGGTTGAGTCTATACATATCTGATCAAGTGTTGCTTGATCATAATAAGTAGCGATGCCTCCACGACGAGGTAGAGGCATGGGTCAACCACCGTTACCCCATCGTATTGGCTCGAATGCAATCCCAGTAGCAGGCTATGAGCACGATACTACATCGGGACACAGAGAAGACGTGAATATGGCAGAGAGCTAGACTATCATGGAAAATGTTGCAGAGCATACTCCCCCCGTAGCAAATGTGAATCAAATGGGTCTTGTTCCTGGCACCGATCAGAATGCAGGACAAAATCCTCAGCTGATGGAAGCCATGGTGAACACCATGGCTATGTTAGTTGTACGACGACCTTCAGAAGGCTTTGCAAAGTTTGTACGCCTTCGACTGCCTAGCTTCTATGGTCAGCATGATCCCATGGAAGCAGAGAAATGGCTAACTTATATCGACAAAGTGATGCAAAGGGTCACATGCTCTGAGGTCGAGAAAGTTAGTTGGGTAGCCTATAAATTGGAGGGTTAGGCAGAGCCCTGGTGGCAGTCAGTAGAATGGACAAGAGTACCTGGAGTACCTTGGATGTTGGCAAAATTTACCAAAGCCTTCAATAAGAAGTACTTTCCGACACCTGAGAGATACTGGATGGAGGTCCAGTTTGCAACCTTAGTATAGGGTCAAATGATTGTTAGGGAGTATGAGGCAGAATTTACTCGCCTTTCTCGCTTTGCACCATTGCACGTCGCCATCGAGCTCATGAAGACACAGAAGTTTGAGCAGGGTATGAAGCCCCTGATCAAAGAGGAAATTTTGTTATTTCAAGCAATGACCTATTCGCATGTGATGCGGTTAGCCCTTATAGCAAAGATTGATGTGGGAAGCATGTATAAAAGGAGAGAAGAGTAAAATAGAACGAGAAAAAGCTCCATCTCAGTCTGTTAGTTCTGGTCCCGGTCAAATCAATAAGCAACCACGATTTCCTATGCAGCCAGCATTCCGACCTGCTACGGTAGCTTACACGCGGCCTTATACTCTAACAGCGTTACCACATCAGATTCCACAATCGTTACATCAGCCTACCCAGTTTGTATCTCGAGTTCCACGAGCACGACTGGCAGTTTCTCGCACCAGTTCCTATGCAGTTTCGTCGGTAGCGTTAATCGAGGTCTATGGGAAGTGTGGTAAGGCACACAAGACCGATGAATGTCAAAAAGCATTCGGTGCATGTTTTCATTATGGAAAAATGGGACATCGGTTCAAGGATTGTCCAGAGATGGTGGGGACGACATCAAAGGTAGGACCAGTTCTATGATCTGCACGGCCTACAGTATAAGGCCGATCTTATGATGTGTCGGCACAAGGTGCCCCAACCAGCAATGACATCATTCAAGGTACCTTGCAATTGTATCTAGAGGATGCCTACTTATTATATGAGGCACAAGTATTGGTAGATCCTGGATCGACACATTCATTTGTCACACCACGGTTTGCAGAAAAGTTGAGAAAGTTAGGAGCTACTCCAGAACCTCTCAACTTTATTTTAGATGTGTTAGTTCCAGCTGAATAATCTGTCATGACTGATATTATGTATTGATCAATTATCGTTCGGATCAAAGATTATTGGGAATACAAAGCAGTAGTCGACTTGATCATACTCGATATGCAAGGATTCGACATAATCCTTGGCATGGATTGACTATTTAACCACTAACCACCATGCAAATAGCGACTGTCAAAAGAAAATTATCACTTTTTGACCCCAAGGAAGGAAATCAGCTAGATTTTTCGGAGTACAGTCAACTATCATCCCCTTCATTTCAGCGATCTGAGCATGAGGATTACTTGATGATGGTGCTCAAGGGTATCTGGCATTCATTCAAGGTCACGAACAAGAAGAAAAGAAAGTTTCACTTTCTGATGTTCCGATTGCTTGTGAATTCCCTAATGTCTTCCCTGATGAGTTGCCAGGATTACTGCCTGACAGGGAAGTGGAGTTCGCTATTGATTTAGCCTCGAGCACCGAGCCAGTATCAAAGGTGTCGTATCAAATGGCACCAGCTGAATTGAAAGAACTCAAGAAGCCGTTATAAGAGCTTCTTGACAAAGGGTTCATTAGACCGAGTGTGTCTCCGTGGGGTGCACCGGTGTTGTTCGTGAAGAAGAAAGATGGGTCAATGCATCTTTGCATTGACTACCATCAATTAAATAAGCTGGTGATTAAGAATCATTATTCGCTCCCCAGAATCGATGATCTCATTCATTAATTACAAGGAGCACGATAGTTTTTGAAGATTGATGTATGGACGGGATATCACCAGATGAAGGTGAAAGCTGAAGATATTTCGAAGACAGCTTTTCGGACACGACATGGTCATTACGAGTTTCTCATCATACCCTTCGGGTTGACCAGCGCACCTGCGACTTTTATGGACTTAATGAACCGAGTCTTCAAGCCTTATCTCGATCAGTGTATCATGGTATTCATCGATGATATACTCATCTACTCAAAGACGAAAGCAAAGCATGAAGATCATCTATGCCTTGCTTTGCATACATTGAGAGATTCGCAGTTGTATGCCAAGTTTAGTAAATGTGACTTCTGGTTGAATCAAGTCAGTTTTCTGGGCCATGTTATCTTTGAAGCTAGTATTACCATCGATCCAGCAAAGATCGATGTTGTAGTGCAATGGAAGCAGCCACAGACAGTAACCGAGATTCGAAGCTTTCTAGGTCTTGCAGGCTATTACCGACTTTTTGTTGAAGGGTTTTCAAAGCTTGTTGGACCCCTTACATATTTCACTCATAAGAATGTTAAATTCAAGAGGAATGAGGCATGTGAGCAGAGTTTCAAGGAGTTGAAACAATGACTCACTTTAGTCCTCGCATTACCATCAGGCAGCGTAGTCAGTGATGCCTTGTATAGTGGGTTAGGATGTGTATTGAATCAGAGAGAACACATGATTTCATATGCTTCTCGACAGGTGAAAGATCATGAAAAGAACTACCCGACTCATGACCTGGAGGTAGCAGCGGTCATCTTTGTATTGAAAATCTGGAGGCACTACCTTTATGGTGAAACTTTGGAGATTTTCACTGATCACAAAAGTCTCAGGTATCTCTTTACCCAAAAAGAGCTGAAGATGAGGCAGAGAAGATGGGTGGAATTCTTGAAGGACTATGACTGTTCTATACAGTACCATCCCTCCAAAGCAAATCTAGTAGCTGATGCAGAAGTCATCCACTCAGCTATCCCATCTTATGACATGGTTACAGAGATGGAAGTTACTCACTTACATAGTGTCATCCAGTGCCACTATTAGGGCAACAGCAACTGGAGGTTTACTTGCTACAGTTATGATCCGATCCACGCTCTTCGATAGGATCAGAGAACTCCATATGCATGATGCAGAGCTTATCGCCATCAGACAGGGAGTACTCAGTGGGCTCCAGCCAGCCTTGTCGATTAAGGACGAATGGTCCTTATTAGTTCGAGGCTGGGTATGTGTACCGAATGATAGTGCTTTATGTCACGAAATTTTTTACGAAGCTCATAAGTCAACCTATGTCATTCGTCCTGATAGCATGAAGATGTGTCAGGATTTAAAGAAGCCATTTTGGTGGAGTGGCTTGAAGCGAGAAGTGGCGGAACATATTGTGAAATGTTTGAGCTGTCAACAAGTAAAGATCAAGCACAAACACCCTGCTGGTCTGCTACAGCCATTTCCCATTTCAGAGTGGAAATGGGAAAATATTTCTATGGGTTTCATTCTCGGCTTTCCTTGTACTCAGAAGGGTTGCAATGTGATTTTGGTGATTGTTGATCATCTCACTAAATCAGCACATTTCTTAACCTATAGCACGCAATATACAGCGTCGAAATTGGCCGATGTCTATCTAAGAAAAATAGTCAGACTACACGGGATACCAATGAGTATCGTGTCAGATCATGATCCGTTATATACCTCCCACTTCTGGCAGAGCTTCCAAGAAGGAATGGGTTCCAAGTTGGAATTCAATTCTACATTTCATCCTCAGAACGATGGACAGACGGAAAGGGTAAATCAGGTAATAGAAGACATGTTAAGGGCATGTATGTTGGATTTCCAAGGATCATGGGATAAGCACTTACCCCTGATCGAATTCGCCTATAATAACAACTTCCAATCAAGCATCGGCATGACACCATTCGAGGCACTGTATGGATGCCGATGTAAATCTCTGATTAACTAGGAAGAAGCTGGTGAACCTCTTATTTTGGGCCCTGACTTGATAGAAAGTACTAATGCAATTGTTCATGTTATTCGTGAGAGACTGAAGCGTGCTCAGAGTCGGCAGAAGAATTATGCCGATCTCAAGCAAACCAGTGTTGATTTTCAGGTAACTAAACAACTATATGCTTCATCAATATGTCGACTACGTTGAAGAGGCCACCACTCTTTTGATGGAGCACACCTTCCAAACCACCTCAACCCCTTACATTGGACGGGAATGGAATTACGAGTCTGCATACACCCTCAACACAGCCACTTTAGTGTCAGAGCTTGCTTGATAGGACCCAGGACCATCCTCAGCTAGAGAGCGTCAGCCTAGATCCCAGCGTGGTGACTATAAAAATAAAATAAATAATTAAAAAATAATAATAATAATCACTTTTATATGGTTATCATAATTATAACACTGTTGTATGCTTCTTGCTCCTGATTTGTTTTACATATGTCTATGTACCTATGTCTGTCTATGTATACTTTGTATATTTGGATACCTATGTCTGTGTTTACTTTGCTTTCTCATCTGACACAAGTAACATGATCTGGATTATTGATTTTATGCACCATTGCCAAGCCATATACTATTGATATTGATTGTATCCCCCATAAACTGATCTCACTTTCTCGTCTTCGGTTATTTTCGAGGACGAAAATCCCTTAAGTAGGGGAGGGTGTAATAGTTGCAATATTTTAATATCCAAAATATTTGATATGGACACGGGTCAAGTTAGTCGTATGCCTAAACACGGGACGCAAATGGGATTATACTAAATTGAAGTTCAAATTTTATGCATTGTAGGGATCCTTAGTGGCCTCGTACCCATTGTTTGTGCAATCAGATTTCATGCACACATAAAAAGCAAGTGTATGAAAAATATATGTGAAATTGGAACCTTCCATATATCAATAAGGTGTACTAACCAAACCAAATATATCGAATACAAACAAAATGCTATCTTACACACTAATTAGTTTAATGAGTTTAAATTAGTTAGGCTAATTAGTTGCCTTGAGTTAAGGACTACAGCCAAACCCAATCTGCATTAGCTTATACACTTGAATTGTGTATGGGCTGTATATGGAAGCTAAGTCTATCTTGGCTTATATGCTTCTATACTACAAAGCTAGTGCCAGTGTTATACTCGATGCCAACCTCTAGCAGCTTATAAGCTGCTTTTATTTTCTCTTGACTACACGGAGGCGTGAGTCAGCATGTAAACCCATGCACGCAAAGTGCAGCTAATCGATTATAAAATGCAAGAGAGCTCTCTTCATCTTCCTGTTTCCACCCTGCAGCTATGAAATTAGCGAGTTAGATAAATTGTAGTAAATTGTAGAGAAAAGAAAGTTCTACTATACAGTCACGTGAGTTCACAAAGAAACCCGACAATACAGTCACGTGAGTTCAGTTCTCATTCTACGAGCTCGGCAAACTCGATACAAGTCTGCACCGTCGTAACCTTGAGTCCACCATAAGGTATGTCATAAAACGAACTACCTATTTAGTTTCCTTTGGATTGTTTTAACAATGAATTATAGGACTGTGGTGTCGATTCCCTGAGGACGAATCGGCAACACAACGAAATATAATTTATTTTTATTTTTTTTAAAAGGGTTTCGAAGTCAAAATTTACAACGAATGCACTCCAAAATTTCATACCAAATTAGTAAATAAAAAGGGGTTCTATAAGTAAATTATACAACAAAATATAAAGTATTTATAAAATATAAAAGGCTCAGCACATTAAAAGTACCAAAAACCTCAAAGAGAAGCAACGGAGAACCAAGGCAAGCTTGTGTAGCAAGCTTGCCGTGGCAACCCTACATGCTTGCCGCGGCAAGGTGCAAGCTGAAGGGCTTGCCTCGGCAAGCAATGTCCTTGCTGCGGCAACCTTATGCTCAAAGCACTATTCGATATTTTGGTCATAACTTTTGATTTCGAACTCCGATTGGCACGATTCTTGATGCGTTGGAAGGGGACAACGAGTCCTATAACTTTTATGAAGTAATAAATTCCTGAATCTAACATTTATAGGGTCAACAATTAGTGAAAATTTGTGGCAAGGTCCTCAGCTGAAGAGCTTGCCGCAGCAACCCCTATTGCTTGCCGCGACAACCCTATTTCTGGGCCCTATTTTTGCTTTGTGCTGATTGCATGATGTCTATGTGTTTAAGGCCTTAACTCCTATGAGTAAGAACCATCTAGGAGACTTATATAAGGTCTATAATGACCCTGGAAGCCATTAAAATATACTAAAACTAACGTACACATCAATGACTTAGATACTTGGTGCACATGACGCACTCGTGCCGATGACTTAGCTTGGATGTGTGCGAGCACATGAATGCAAATGTAAGTATAACACATAACGCACAGGCTTGATCTTAGGATAGGGAAATTACCTTTCCCATTTATATTGAGTTTTCTGATTCTTGTTTAGATAAGCAAGCTATTATTAGGATCATGTGGATAATTAGGAAATTGATACGCATATCAGTTCAGTTTTAGTCATGTAATAAAGAAGTTCAGTGCATTTAAGAAGTTATTCAGGATGAATATGTTACTACCATCTTAATCATGAATATGCCAATTCTATTTATGAGGATGATAAATAGCGGGTTTTGATGAATGTTGTGCATGACGCTACTTAAGTTAGTTTTGAGTTTACCAATTCTGATGTGATATCTAAATTATATATAGAGAGATGCTAGATTAAATGAAATAAAAAGCTGAAGAAATGAGGATGATAAGCTTAGTGTTTAAGTATGATTTAGCATGACTTGAGGATGATAAGCTTAGTGTTTAAGTATGTTGTAGTATGACCATGCTATTTCTGTTTTGAGTTCAGCCTAGAAAATTCAGCCTTGAAGAGCTCGGCTTTGCTATTCCAACTTTGATAAATCAGCTTTGTTAAAACTATTAGCACAGATTTAAATTAATATCAATATGCTATGTCGGTATACTAGTGTTCATGATAAATAAGCCTATGAAGTTCAATTATGCTAGACAAGTTTTTAATATGCTTTTGAAGATATATATGCATGATATCGCATACATGAAAAACAATATGTTCACAATGTTCTCGCATGCTTGATCTCGTACATGGTCACGTCTTGATTTTTTATACTCATTTGCTACATGTTGAGCCAAGTGACCCTGCTAACTTAGCTCAGGGGCTTGACCAATCTCGTGTCAAGTGACCTTGCTAATATAGCTCAAGGGCTTGACTTCTTGAACCAAGTAACCCTGCTAACTTAGCTCAGGGGCTTGACCAGTCTCGTGCCAAGTGACCTTTCTAACATAGCTCAATAGCTCAAGGGCCTGACTTCTTGAGTCAAGTGACCCTGTTAACCTGGCCCAGGGGCTTGATTATCTCAGTCCAAGTGATCCCGCTATCTCGGGAGCTTAATTTGTTGGTTTCTTATTCTTGTACATGTCTTGTTCTAGTATGATTCCTTGATATTATCTCTCATGATTTCTTGTCAGTAGTCGTATTTAGTCAGCATGAATATGTCAAGCATTGTCAGCATGATATAATAATTGTATGATTTAGTGCTTGTTCTGTTATATACTGCTAGGATATATTGATGCTAGAATATGTCTTAGCTGTAGTTACTGCTCAGGACCCTGAGCACGTGATTGATCCTACCTACCAGCCTAAGGAGGAAGAGAAGAAGGATGAGGGAGACGAGAGGAAGATTATGCGGAAGAATTCATTCCGAAATAGGTTTGAGAGAGAGAGACAATAGTAGTTTTTTTGTTAAACATGTATAAACAGCAGTGTGTTTGAGATATTTTACTACGTCATGTATAGGTTTCTTTCCATTTTTTAGATGACGGATGGCCGTCATCGGTGGAAAGCTATACATGGTTTCTGGTTATATTTTTTATTCAGTTTACTATTTTAGATAAATGAATGGATATTAGTGGTGTCGTATTTCTTCATGTCAGAGTTATTTTAGTTCGCTTCCATAATTATAATACTTTGTCCACGATGCACTTGTCTGAAAAGATCATGTTAGGTGATCCGACGGCGCAACCTTTTCCATATACAATAAGGGGAAATGTCGAGCTGTCACATGAACACTGCATGCATCGATAGAGAAGGTAAGATTTATGTTTTGATAGTGTGGAATAAGTTTATATTCAATTTATGAGTGATTTGGGATTTTATGCCACGATTTGGGGGAGTTTGAATTGAGGAAGAAGAGTCCCAATCGCATGAGTTCGCTCGAGCGAGATGCTAATTCACTTGAGCGAGACCCCTTCGGACTCAAGGGAAATTTACACTATGAAATTCACTTGAGTGAATTTTCCTCAAAAATCAGGCTAAAAATTTCTGGTCAAACTCGCTCAAGCGAGTTTGAGTGTACCACATGGAAATTGACAAAATAGCGAATTGTGCAGTCTTGGTTGCCTTCGGTTTCGTTTGGTGAAACCTAAGAAACTTTGACTCATTTTGATCCGTCAATTATTGAAACATAGTTTATGAAATAATGTGATATAGATTGAGAACCAGAGGCCGTCAATAGGAGCCTTCGCATTGTTTTCGTGCGACTTTGAAACCGAGGTAGGAAAAACTCAATGCACGGTTACATGTCGATTTTTGAATTATAGATTCATGTGAGGTAATTAGATTGCATTTGATCATGAAAAATTTGAACTGTGAACTCTCCTAAATTTCAAACTTAGAATTTGAATATGAATTTAAACTTCGAATCCAAATTCTGAAATTAGAACATCGAATTTTGTATATGACCTCTGAGTCTAAACTTCAAAAATGAACTCTGAATGTGACTTTGAATATGAACTTTGTGCATTGCATCAAATCCGAATTTTGTATGTGAACTTTGAATCCGTAAATTCTAAATGCCCTAGCTATACATTATGAACAATGAAACCTACTATGTATTAGAATCTGCATGTTGATTTAAGGTTCATGTGAACGAATCCCCCAAATTTTATTTTGTGTATTGTTTTGGCGGGCAAATCGCATATTGTGAAAAAAAAAAAAAACTGTTCAATGAACGACAATGTTCAGGGGGTTCCCATCGGAGAATCGGTTCAACAACGCCTATATGCGCATTGGAGTTTCTTAAGTTAAAAGTTTAAGTCATTCATTAAGTAAGAAGCTGCATGTAAATGAGAAAACTAGTAAGTGAATTGGAGACGTGAACTTTCATATTTGGCACTATTGAATAATGTGTGAAACCACACTATAAATCGTGTGATTTTGAGTTTAAGATGTTGCAAACTTTGTTTTGATATGAACTTGTTTTTTAAATTTGACTCTATCTTCAACATGAAAATGCTTTTGAAATTAGTTTCTGTTTTCTGATATGAAAAATGCTTTTGGATTTCAACCTCTATTTTGATCTGAAATGTTTTCTGATTAATGATCATTGAATCTATGCTTCGTTATGATAAAATATAATTAGTATTGACCTTTTCTCTATTGAGCTTAGACTGTTAATTCATCCCGACATCATATGTCATAGGTGTAGATACTGAACAGGATCCCGAGCTTCAGACTGATCCTGATTATGTGTTAGAGGAAGAAGATCTTCCGTCAAAGGATTTCTATCTGTAGTCCATTGGTTTAGATTTGGTATGGTGTGGACCTTAGTAGTTGAGACTTGATATATTTTCATCAATGGTCCCTGAATATATTTCTTTTATAGATTATACTACTGTTTAGGTGATGGTCGGCCGTCACCGGTGGTTTATTTTGGTTTTAGTTATGCTCTATATATATAGGAATCTTAGTTTATTGCCATATGATATGTGTCTTTGATTTCCGTACATCTACATAAGAAATCTACTTTGTTTTGATTTCCGGACGATCCGATTTTCCCTAGAAATCCCTGCCGGAAAATCTAGTCGTCACAGTTAACCTTATTTGAATGAGAACATGGGAGAAGAGAAGAGATCGATTGGTGGCATGCAAAAATGCTTAATCTGTTGCAGTCGGTTGGAGAGAAGCAGATGCTTCAATCTATTGCAGAGACCGATCGGTGAGAGATCTGTTGCAAAGACCGATCAGTGAGAGAGAGGCTCGTGTATATGGTTTTAAAAGTTTTGCAGAGAACCCCCAATGTTTCAGGAGTCTTAGGCTTTGTTCGGGTGTTTCCTGACTTTTCTCAAAAAAACTCAGAAAGCTAGAAACTCTTATTCTTGTTGATTCCTGACAGACTCAGATTCCTGGCTTTTCTCAGATGCGTTCATAAGTGACTATGATTCCTATTTTTCCCCAGAAAAGCACATAATCATATTGTTCTTAAGTTCATCTCAGAAAAGCTCATAATCACTTGAATTGTTAGATGTGCTACAGCCATAGACATTGTTTAATCATCAGTCTATGAGTCGAACTTTGATTTGGACCAAATTTTACGAGTTAACAATCTATGCGAGGTAGAACATATTAGATGGTGTTGTTTTTATAATACGACTTGTAGAAGGACAATACCAAAAACCCCATATATATATATATATATATATATATATATATATAGCAAATAAATATTATAAATCGATTCAAGTTCTCGGGCCGAGAATATTAATACCAAACTAAAATACTTTCATATATAAAAAATCTAAATGATAAACATTATAAAAAATTGTGTTTTGCTCCAATCTTATGCACTGGGAATCGATAGATCATGAACTTTAAATCAGACGGCCCAGACCAGATTGCATTTTGACATGTCACATGTCCCTAAATTACCAAGTCTTTCTCTAAATTTGGTGCAACATGGCTCCCTTTTGATTATCAATAATTATATATATATATATATATATATATATATATATATATATATATATATATATATATATATATATATATATATATATATATACACTTAATGGTTGATATTCAAACTCGCCTATCGAATGGTTCGCATCCACTTATGGACATGATTCTTTGGCTATAACATTTTTCAATGATGGATTGTCGCTTGAACCATTTACATTGATCATAAATTTGGTGCTACATGGCATATTAGGAAACCACACTTCAATGGTGTGAGATAACAAATTCTAATTTAGTGGTGTTTAAAGTTTGGCAGGAGCCATTATACTATATTAAAAAAAATTAAGTTTTTACACAAATTAGTATAGTGTTATAGTGGTTAAGTAATTGCTTAGGGACACCTTGGTTCTAAGCTCAAACCTCTTTAGGCACAATATTAATTAATTTTGAAGGTTTCTCTCTGCAATATGGTGCGTGGTGTTGGTGGAAGTATTCTCATGTATATCCCAAAGACATGTATAGCACGCCTTACTCAAAATCCTGACGTTCCTGAGCAAATTCGTCTGCAAGAGAGTTGTCACTTTCTCTAGGAAAGTGACCAAAAACACGTGGACCTCACCTAAACTCACAAATGGCAGAATCGTTCGGAAACCAAAGGGGATACTTTCCGAGTTCAAACTCTGAATCTTGATGATTCAGAACTCTCGAACGAGCCCTTAGTCTTCTAGTCTTCTGATCATTTAAGAAGTTGAGGGGAGAGAGGACTCTTAGTCGTCTAGCAATTGGCGCCACAAGAATAGGCATGCGAGGAGAGAGAACAAAAATAGGGGCACGAGTGGTTGGCGCTTGCATTTTGAGATTTCAGTGGTGGTCTTAACAAACCACTATTAAAAGAACATGTAATCAAGAAAAGTGGATCTTTGGACCCTGAGGCCTAAAGTTTGTAAATAGACCATAAGAAGGCTGGCACTGTATGGAATGCTCTCTTTATACCTAACCTGATGGTATTGCCATAACTAATTGCACATCCAAGAATTTCTAAGTGCATCCACTTGGTAGAATGGCCATGTTGCCCCGATGGATTATTTTCACGGGTCCTGACTTAGAAACTTGAGGTTCCACAATGAGTTTTGTGAACCCACAATATAAGAATAGGTGTTCATGGAAGTTTGACCAGTACCACCATTTTACTAGTTAAGTAAGCTAACTTTAGTAAACTTGGGAATGAGATCTGGCCTAATAGATCCATAAGGTTTTTAGAAATGCTAAGAACATACTAAGTAGACACCCCCAGCATTCAAATACCCATGTACTACTCGTAATCTAAGGTTTACTAAGTACACCCCATAGTGGTTATTGACACAGCAGCTATCCTTAACAAGTACAGTAAACTTATCTGAAGATAATTATTGATCTTAAGCTATGGAATTGATTTAACTAATATTTGATCTGATACATAATTGAAATTAATTTATCATTGAATTTAAATAATTGATGATTGAAATAGATTTTTTGACCAGATGGTTGAAATAGATTTTGACCTTATAATTGAAAGAGGTTTCGAACTGATCATTGAAATAGATTTTAACCAGATACTTGAAAATGGATTTGAACCAACAATGCAATAGTATGAGAATTGATATTGAATGCAAAGTATTTGAAATGATATTGAACTTGAAGTGATATTGAATTTGAAGCATTTGGCCTGATAATTGAATTTAAAGTATTTCAACTAATTTGACATTTGAAAAAGATAGACTTGATATTTGAAATGAATTGGAACTAATAATCTAATATTTTAAATAGATTTGAATTGATATTTTAAATAGATTGATTTGATGTTTAAAATGAATTTGAACTGATAATTGAAATAGATTTGATTGATCTTTGAAATTGAACTGAACTGACTAAGGTGATAATTGAGATGGTACTGAACTATTTGATTGATAATCAAACTTGAATCAATTTGATTGAATTGACATTTGAAATTTGCACTGAATCGATTGATTGATATTATAAATTTGTATTGAACTATTTGATCTGATAATTGAATCAGAACTGATTTAATATTGAGCTTGAACTGAACTGGTTGATATTTGGACGATATTGAAATCGTATGGAAGTCTCCATCTGTGTTAAGGAATAGATCAGGTGACCCATACTGAATATTGAATACTCAAAACTGAACATCAAATGTTGATTATTGAATTCTAAATATTGATATTGAATACTAAATACCAAATCATGATCATTAATTATTGAATATTGAACTTGAATATTGAATATTGAATGTTGAATTCTGAAAATAAGACTTTACTCACTTGATCTTCTTAATAACCCTTAGCCATTGAAACTAAATTAATCAAGTGAAAGATGACACTATAGTGATATTGTACCTCTTACACAGATCATTGTCGGTAGGGACCGGCTTGAAATGAGCAGCCCATCCTCGGAAGGGTTTGAAATGTTAGTGGAGGTTTGGGTCTCAGCTGGACTAACAAGGTTATATTGATCTTTGTCTTGATTGACTAAATGAGTGAAGAGTACCCTACCCTTGTCTGCACAACATTGGCAAGTGAAATTGAAATCGGACCATGATTGGTGTTGGTATCGCACCGAATTAAATAAAAGACAATAATCAAGTCACTATAATTTTTTACTCTAAAATTGAACATTAATGCTAATTAAGTTAATATTTCTAATACACTCTGAAATGATTTGTATGTAACTAAGAAAAGAGAAATTTTTGATAAGTTGACACTGGTGGATATAGATTCATTCTTGATACTGAAGAATCTTCTAAAATTGATTATTTGAGATTAAACATTGTTACGACATTGTAAATGGGATGACTGTTGGCTTGGATTATAGTATCCGTGTGAAATCATTTATTAGTACATTGAGAATCTTCCCAAATCGATGATTTGAAATTGTTAAATTGACACTGTACTTTATTGGAATATGATATTTGATTGAACTTATGTTTGAAATTGAACTTGATAATAGATTGAACTTGAAATTGATTCTGAACTTGATAAATAATAAATATGTATGAGAACTGAATTTCAGATAGAATGAATTTGTATTGGAACCTGAGTTGTCATTGATAGAACTAGTCTTAGAATCTGAAACCAATTATAGATTGGGATTAAGTTGATCAATATTATGAATGGTCAGCATTTTTAATAGTGGGTATTTGATTGATTCTTGAGATTGATTAACGTTTTCTTATATCTGCATAGAACTGTTGTTGAAGCACAATAATATAAATTGTTGTATCAGATTGTCCTTATTAGAATTGTTATATAACCTGCATGATATTGATAACTGATTTACATTGATAAGTTTTGATTTTGACAAAGTACAAAGTTAATTGGAAGCAATATTTAGACCTATGTCACAACTTTATTAAGCTTCGCCACTTACGGTCCTTTCTTGACTCAAAAATTTCAGGGATACGGACGCAACTGCCTAGCAAGAGTTAGAAACATGAGGCCAGGAAGAGATCCATATATCTGTAAGGAGCAGATAGTGCCTAGACCCCACTTGTTTAGGAGTCATGAGCACAAATGTGGATGGACTACATGACTTTTTCGATTGTATTTCTTTTATTTTGTAAAATTTTGTACTATGTAAACTTGCACTTGAAGAATTATTTTAAAAGTACTTGAATTTTTTTTAATACTGTAAACAGTTTGACAAATTTCGAAATTAGGTTACAATTTGGTGAAAATGATTTTTGCAATTATTTAAAAGAAAATTGAAAATCGATGTGTGTGCCAAGCGCACCCGGTCCATGAATTGGAACATTCGGCACGAGAGATGTACGAGTGGACAAGGTCGGATGGGGTTGGGAGCGTGACATCCTTCATTGACACGATCACAAGATCCCAAAGCATATAGTTTGTAGATGGCTAGCGATTAATAACAAACTTCCAACTATCGAGAATATGATGAAGAGAGGTGTTACCATCCTTTCGAGATGTGTCCTATGTTGGACGGAATGTGAACAAATGCCCACGTTCTTTTCAGTTGTTAGTACTTTGGATGAATCCTGAGATTTGTCTTAACTCAATTTGTAATTAGTTAAAAGGAACCTTATGGTAACAATTATAAATAAATTATCCTTGGGACCGTTAGAAGTTGTTTAAATGTTGATAAAGCCTTTGAAAGATTTATAAATGCACCATGTTCTTCTTGAATATTCTTTAAGTTCTTTTTGATGTATTCATTTATAATACTTACTTTTATTCTAATTGGACATGCAATATCAATTTTGAAAATGTGTTTCATATATTTTACTTGTTCTATTTTATATTATCATGGTTCTATTTTTGACTTACACATGTGCTAATCTAAAAAAAATTAAATTAATTAAACTAGATCTGAACACATACTACCATTAAAATCCAAATTAGTTAATCCTTTTACCTATTCATCAAAACAATATTCTATTTTTATCATTTCTTGAATAGTTGCGTGTATGTGGTCATATTTAGGGAGGGAAACCTTGAATTTAGACATGATAGAAAGTCCCAGGACTTTAAGTCTTACCTATAAGTGGTCTAGCTAGGTAGGTCTATGAGGCTCATGTTCATGAATATTGAGATACTTGTCTCATTAAGATCGCAAGTGCATCCACTTGCATGAATTACTAATTTATAGCCAAAGCTGATTTGGGAATCTCACGTAGGGAGGTTGAGTAGAATAGTCACATTTGTTGAGGTGAGAGGAGGATAACAAGTTTGGCCAAAGTTAAAGGATAGTTCGGGTCGAACCAAATGCAATAATGACTAGGTCTATGCATATCTTTCTTGCAAGATCTAGGGAGGCATTTAGTCAAAATTTATGCCCCAAGGTGATGCTAAGAAAATATTTCATGCTTGACCCTCAGAGTCATTGAACATGATTAAAATTCCCTGATAAATTCGACCCTGACCCCGAGTACTAATTTTAAACTTGTAAAGTTCTATTAGCCGAGTTGTTTATAATGATCTATCTAATGACAGCTATGGACAAATCTATTTCGGAAAGGCAACTTGAAAATATTGAGCCACCAAGTGGCATAAATCACTATGCCTGGGGTATGAGTCTCAATTTGACTCTTGTTTACTTATACTTAATTTTGTTCTCTTAGAGGACAAGCTAGTTTTATCGTTTGAAGGTTCAATGGAATCTCAAAGACTCTAATATGCCAAGTGGGAGAAGGCAAACCGTATGGTTATGATGATCATATATGCTTCAATCAGTGAAGCGCTAAGGGGTAGTATTAAAACCATCAAAACAGTCAAGCAACTATTGGTGATTAATTAAAATCAATTCATCCAGACTAGAAAGGCTCTCTAATATGGATATCTAGTTCAACTGGTCAACATGAGCTATGATGGAAATGGTAATGTGACAGAGGACATTCTTAAAATATTTTATGTCAATCATAAACCTTAGAGAGTGAGGAATTAACTTTGAGGATGAAGTGATCGTTGATTTAGCTGTGACTTCTCTTCCCGAATCATTTGAAACTTTAAAGGTCAATTATTACTCATAGGAATATTAATAGGATATAAATTAATTGATCACCATTCGTATAATCGAAAAAGAGCGTCTCCAGGGAAATAGAGTGGAATCATCATATTTCTCTTTCTACCCTTCCTAAAAGAACTTTAAGAACAAAGGTCAAAAGAAGAATTTTAACAAAGGAAAAGGATTTAAAATGCTTACAAGCCGAAGCCGGTAATGAGGATGACGATGGTTGTTACTTCTGCAAGAAAAGGGGACATCTCAAGAAAGATTGCTACTTGTGAAAACAATATAATGTAGAAGAAGCAAGGTATAGTCAAACCTTGTATATGTTCCTAAAAATTTTTGGTGGGTTGACTCTGGTGCCTTTGTGCACATTTCTTATACCTTGAAGGGCCACTAGCAGGAGAAGTACCAAGCCAGACGAAAAGCTCTTTCTTGGGAACGAGGAGATGATGATGGTTGAGGCAGTCGAAACCTATCGCCTAGTTTTAAACTTTGGTCATATTCTTATCATTGAGGACGTTTTCTTTATCTCGCCTTCTTGGACATTGTTATGGTTTCGGTTTTTAGGTTGATGGATTAGTTGTTAATTTGCATTCTGTTTGTGTTGGACATGGCTCTTTAGTAGATGGCTTATTTCAATTATTGCTTGATAGCTCTTTTGTTTCTTCGATGATATACTTGAGTTCTACTTTTTTTGTCTAAGCGTCTTCGTTTGGGAGAAGATTTGTAATAGTCCCACATCAGATAGAGAAATGTTCAGAGCCTGAGCTATAAGTGATTCCCTTCCCCCTCCTGATATGACGCATTTTGGGTAAGGATGGCGAAACGTAATGTCCATGTCATGAACAAAATCAGGGCGGGGACTTAAGCCCAAAATCGGATAATATCATATTGGTCGAGTCAGGGTCATCACAGATGTCATTAGAGCCAGGTTGGCTCTTCTATAAGGTAGGGGCTGCAATAGTCCCACATCAGATAGGGGAATGTCCAGAGCATGGGCTATAAGTTATTCCCTTCCCCCTCCTGATATAATGCATTTTGTGTGGGGAAAGTGAAATGTAACTCCCATGCCAAGAACAAAATCGGGGTGGGGACTTAAGCCCAGATATGAACAATATCATATCCGGTTGGATCAAGATTGTTCCATACTTTGGCATCGATTGGGTCAAATCTTCATAAAACATTTAGAATCTATGATCAAAGATGATATATTTTAAAATCTAAATTTTAATGACTTTGATAATTGCATTGAATGAGTTAAGGAGAAAAATGTAAGTTTGAAGCCTCCAGAATGTCAGATCTATTAGAGCTGGTCCACATAGATATATGTAGTTATTTTCCTACTACTTCTCGTGTCAATCGACGCTACTTCACTAGCTTCATAGATGAATTCTCTCAGTTTGTAGATGTCTTTCTGATTCATTATAAATCTGAAGCCCTAGAAACATTTAAGAATTTTCAAATCGAGATCAAGAAGTAGCTAGATAATTCAATCAAATAGTGGTGGCGAATAATATGGAAGGATGGATAATGAGGATATACATTATAGAAATTTAAGTCAATACTTAAAGGACCAATGAATAGTTCCTCAATACACTTCTCTTAGGACTCTTCAACATAATGACGATTTGAAAGACGAAATTGCACCTACCAAGTTGCTATTCATCGTATGATAAGTTATTCAGACCTACCTAAGAGTTTCTGGGGAGAAGCTCTCAAAATCATTGTTTATATTCTTAATCGAGTTTCCTGTAAAGCTGCATCTGAAACTCCTTACAATATTTGGACTAGTCGGAAGCCAAGCTTGAATCATTTGCACATATGGGGATGTCTAGCAATGACAAAGTTATACAATCTTAAACTGGAGAGACTTGATCCTCGTACTATCACATGTTACTTCATTGGTTATCATTAGCAGTCTAAGGGATATAGTTTCTGTACTCCTTCGAGACCAATGAAAATTATTGAGACTAGTCATGCCAAGTTTCTTAAAGATGGCACAAACAGTGGGAATTAGAAACAAAATAAAATTAGTTTTGTAGAAGATCGTAGTGCTACTTTTTTCATTCCTTCAAGTGTTCCTTCATTTGCTCATGTTATCATTCCTAATCCTTCCATAGTTGTTGAGGAGTCCATCATACTCGAGCATACCATTCAAGGATGTTGGAACATCCAATGCACCATCTCAAATTTTGTTTGTGCCTATAGAGCAGCCTATTAGTTAACTGTTATCCCTAATGATTATGTAGTTTACCTACAAGAAAGTGAAGATGCATAACTTAATATCGATGGTCGTTTTTCCTTTCACAAAGCCATAAAAGGTTACAAATCTTAATATTGGCAAGAGGCATGAGAGAAGAGTTACAATAATAATTTTTGAGAACTTATTTTTCTTCCTGAAAACTGTAAGAAGATTGAATGTAAATAGGTCTTCAAGACTAAAAGAGCTTCAGTGGGAAAAATTGAAAGGTTTAAAGTCAGAGTTGTTGCAAAGGGTTTCAGATAGGTAACAAGAATTGATTTCAATGAGATTTTCTCTACTATCTCAGATAAGGATTCTTCGAATCATTCTTGCTATTTTCGTTCATTACAATCTGGAACTACATCATGGGAAGACAATGTTCATGACTATTGATGGATAAGTGAATCTACATGAAAATATCTCAAAGTCGATTCATTGTTCTTATGCTTTACAATGATGACACCTACTCGCAAGTAATGATATCTATCTCCTTTCTAACTCCACGCATTTCCTCTCGAAGAAATTCAATATGAAAGATATAAGAAATGCTCATAATATTCTAGGGATTAAGATTCATAGAGATTAAGGAGTTGGGCTTTTATGATTATCTTAGAGAGCCTATATTGATAAAGTTCTCAAAAGAATCAACATATATAATTGTGCACTTGGTGAAGTCCCAGTTGTCAAAGGTGATGTCCAACAAAGATCAGTGTCTAGAGAATGATATTGAAAGGAAATAGGTAAACATGACTTTTGGGTAGCCTTATGTATGCTATGGGATACATGCTACCCGACAAGGATCAAAATATCGGGTAAAATTTCGGTTTCGAGCTTGACCAAAATCGAAAATTTGAACCGAAATTTCGGCCAAAACTTTGGGTCCCATACAAATTTGGACCGAAATTTCGGTCCAAATTATCGTTTCGGTGGGGATCGAAGTCGATAATTTTGGTCATTTCGGCCAAAGTTTTGATCCTTGCTACCCAACATCAGTCTCATCATTAGGATACTCGGGGGATCTCAAAGAAATCCTAATATTACTCATCGGAGAACCATAAAGAAAGTATTTTGATGCTTGGAAAGGATAAAGAATTTCGTACTTCTATACAGGAGGTTCAGTGAGCTCGAGGTTATCTGATAACTGTTTCTAACTATGCTGGATGAATTGAAACTCAAAAATTCACTTCGGATTTCATTTTCAAGCTCACTCATGGAGCCATCATGTGACAGCCCGGGTTTCCATGCCCCAAAATTTGAACCATCAGATCACCGATAATGACGATCCCTGAAACGAAATACTTCGCACATCCACACACACAGCAGAATTTAAAACAGACATACATATAGCAAAAGAAACCTCCATTTCTACATACACATGAATAGAGACAAAATAATGGTTCTATCCTTATGCAGGTCATAAGTATGGCTGAACCAAAATTAGCCACCGGTGATGGCTGACCATCACCTAAATCGTGGTTCACAAAACTTCTAAATATTACATGAATTCAAATCCAAAGTTCTATAATAAAAGAATGGCTGGACGTACCAAGCCCTAGTGACAAAATTCCAAAATAATCAGATGTCCCCTAAGGGAAGTACTCGTCGGATGGAAGATCTGAATCTTCTTCAGGAATGTAATCAGAGTCTTTCTCACGCCCTGAATCCACAATTTCTGTATCTACACCTGTGCCTGTGACGTATAGTCGAGAGGTGAGCTAGCAGTCTAAGCTCAATAGGGAAAACATTAACACCAACTATACCATCCTTTCAAATATAGATTTCATGACAGATATCAGAAGCATATTTCATAAAAACTGAATTTCAAGATGCTTGAATCAAACAAATACAGAATTTCAAAGACAAGTTTGGAAAGTTACTTAGTTTCTAAGTTATTGTTCATTTTCAAAATCTTATGTGCTTTCTCATAATTCAAGGCTGACTTAAATCAATAACTTAAATATTCTCTCAAGCAGATATAGCATTGAGAGCCACAAGTTTTACCAATGAGAATTTCCAAACCATCGTCGTTCAATGAACCATTTTTGGAAGTACACAATCCCCTGCGCTATGAGGGCACTAATGCAGCTAAAGTTTACCTTTGGCCGTGTAAATATACAGATATCCCGTTGTACTGGTACACAATTGGGGATTCGTTTCACATGAACCTTAAACCAT
Organism: Chloranthus sessilifolius; assembly: GCA_021018995.1. Taxonomy (NCBI): domain Eukaryota; kingdom Viridiplantae; phylum Streptophyta; class Magnoliopsida; order Chloranthales; family Chloranthaceae; genus Chloranthus; species Chloranthus sessilifolius. The sequence continues at coordinate 16,569,806 of CM037595.1, read as the reverse complement.
TCAACATACATATATTTTGACACAGTGTAGTGTGATTATTTTATAACTAATTTTGGAGTTCAGACACACATTCTTAATACATTCACAATCTTTTCAGAATTCGTGTACAAAGCTCATTTTTGAATGGTTCATAAGTCAAGAGTTTATTTCATTTCAATTTTTAATCACATTTAGTTCGAACCATATCATGACATCTATAAAATCACATCAAATGCAAGTGGTAATGAATTTCCCCTACCTTGGTTGTGAAACACACGAAACGATGCCAACTTCCTTGATATACATTCCCGACTACAAACCTACATCACATTGTATCTAAAGGTCACTAATTAATACTTAAGGAATCATTCACGTTGAATATTCAGAAAATTTTCCAAAGAAAATCCTAAATGGCTAAAACTTGTTCAGTCACGGGCGCGAACGACTTCACCTGGCACACCCTAGTCGCACGGCCTCGCGCGGGCGACTGTGCTCACTTACTTCTTATCAAAATAGCCTGAGACAGTCGCGCGAGTGACTTCTCTTGGCATTCTCCCAGTCATGCGAGCGACTGTTCTTACTTGATTTCACGCCTAATCTAAAGCACATCTCGTGCAAGAAACCTCATGTCGCACGCGCAAGGTCTAAAGTCGCATGAGTAACTTTCAAGATTTCTACAATTCTTCCCGAATTCTAATTTTCTTTCTCTTTTCCTTTTTACCCCTTTTTAAACCCACATTAAATACCTAACATTTAGGGTAATAAATGCTTGATTTAAATCATAAATAACCCAAAATAAGCCAAAAATCTCACCTTCTTATCTCACGAAATTCACGTGCACATCAATCGGAGGATCGTGCTCACGGGCTCTTTCGCCATACTCATCTAAAAGGGTTTGGAAAATACCTAACATTTAGGGTAATAAATGCTTGATTTAAATCATAAATAACCCAAAATAAGCCAAAAATCTCACCTTCTTATCTCACGAAATTCACGTGCACATCAATCGGAGGATCGTGCTCACGGGCTCTTTCGCCATACTCATCTAAAAGGGTTTGGAAACCTTCCTCCCCGCAATCGTCTCAAAACGTACACAATAATTGAATCCCTTCCAAATGCACACAACCAATCACACCTCATGCTCTACGATGATTCAAAAATGGCTCTCTACGGAAAGGGATTTCTCACGAAACCAAAGAGGATTTGATCGTCGTGGAGCTTGCGGATCACGACCACATCCGAGATTAATGCTCTCCTACGGTAACCAGTCGAAACAAAAGAAGAGAAATAGAGGGAGATCAACAACCCATTCAAGGTTTTGGCGTGCAACGAGGCTCACATGAAGAGTAACTCTCTTCTTTCTCTCCTTCTATTTTCATGCACAACAAAGCAAAGCAATGGCTTCTTACATAAGCCATTTCATTATATACATGTGCATTGCTTCCTTATGAAGCACACACACCTAACTTGTGTGGTCACCTAGTGGTTTGGTTCGGTTGTGAACCTACAACACCTAAGAGATATGTTAGCTTACACTCAAGTGAAAGTTCGGTTTGGTGTGGAGCTAGCACACCCAAACCACATATTGGCTAGATCCGATATTAAGCTATTATACCGCAACGGTGCATTATCCCCTTATCCGAAAGATCTAAAACAAATCCAATTGATTTATCCAGAAATCTGAAACAATATTGCATGTCGTGACTAACACGTACTCCTATCGAAACGTACACAGTTTGGGAAAATTTTGGGGATGGGGATATTACACATCTTGTGGAGAACGTCAAGCAATATGGCTAAAGAACTTCATTCGAGAACTAAGAGTTGTGCATTTTATTCATAAACCAATGATCATCTACTACAACAATGAAGTTGCTATAAAGTCGATCAAAAACTGGAAAAATGACCAAAAGTGACATGCACATCGAAGTCAAATATCTTATGGTGTGGGAGAAAGTTCGTGAAGGAACAATTGAAATCTCTTACATAAGTACTGAAGATATGATTGCTAATCCACTTACTAAATGTCCTCCACCAATTTTTTTCAAGACGCATGTGACTAGAATGAGAATACTAGAATCTCTTGAGTGCACTTTGATTGAGTGGTAATTTTTGCACATTATTTTGTCTACTTTACATTATATTGTTTTGCCTATTACTTATATCGATTCATCTCTATTCTTGTACCATGGTTATATTTTGTATATGTAACGAATTTATTGCCTGAAGAGATAAGTGCCCCAATAAGGATTGCTTGGACTAGAAGCGACTTGGCACCATGTTTGTATTACCTTCATTATGATACATGGGTGATAGTTTTCACAAGGCGGATGTTGTAGTATATCAGGACAATATACCCTAGGGTATGGAGTTGGACGGACATAGGAAGGCACAAAGAGATTGCTTTAGTATGTGCATATCCTAGTATGAGGTTAAAAATCATAGGTTAGCGTCCCACTTTATCAAGATAGCCAATTACTCCATCTAAGGCAATTGAAAGGAGAGAGGTAACACGACTCAAGCTTCAACATAGTGCTTGTCCAACCGCTCATCATTGTTGAAGACAATAAATGAAGATCAACGTCCAAAGGTTTCCATTAAATCAAATGCTTAAGGATCATGTAGGTGAAAGTTTTATATTATTAATTTATTATATTATTTTGATCGTAGAATTATGTCTAGAGCATCAAGAGATTTGAATGTTTCTCTTATAGGATTGTGTTATGTGCTAATTCAAAAATTGCAATCCACTTAATTGTGTTATGTGTTATTTCTCTAAAATTATCTATCCTTGGAAATATATTTGGATGATCGGGCGTATGGAAGAGTGCAAGAAGATTTTAATTGATGTGGCTTTCGAACATTTATTAGAATCAGTGTGTTGATTATCTCACAGAAACAATGGAATTTATTATATTAAATAAGATAGCTAGTAAATAATAGGATTGTCAAAGGATCGGGTAGGGTTGGGCTTTTGCATGGCCATTGTCCTAGACTTAGACAAGCCATAATATGATGGGCCTTAATATAGTCAGCCCTAGCCCTAACAGTCTAAGGCCATGCTATGGTTGGGCTTTGGACTTTTAAACATTATCTTTTTTTTGTTCTTAGGATGTGAAAAAAAAATGTATATAACCTATTATTGGATAGTTTTAAATATAATTTATGCTATGAAATCCATTCAAAAAATTATAGCATTCATAATATTGTTATAACTTATAAAACCTATTAAAAAACTTCTAACATTACTTATAAAACCTTTTCATTAGAAATGGAGAACGGTTACAAAATCGAAAATAAGTAACCCCAAATTGACGGTTATAGAGTAGAGGGCCACAATCCAAAGAGTGGTAGTTACAATAACTAACATTAAAATACATTGAGTGACATCCAAGATCCATTTAACAATAACACGAAATTCAGGGACCTTCAGAGTAAGGTAAAAATTTGAAAATCCACCACCATCCTGAACATCCGCCGGTAACCGACACCGAAGATCCATCCGAAGATACGCCACCACCATCGATAAACTCACGATCCACAGAAACTCCCACCACGTTGGAAATGGGGGCAACAACCGACCAAAAGTTTCACACATCACTTCAACCGAAGTTTTTAAATAATGCCTCATGGCATAGATATAGTGCATGTGTTTGTGCAATAACAAAGCCACCAATACGTCGGTAAAACCCGTGACCAAAACTGTTTCAGAAACAAGTATGGATTGCAAAAAAACATCCATAGAGGCGATCTCTGAAATGTAGATTCTCACCAAGAAGATGATAAAACTCTAATATTCTAATCCCAAAATAAGAAAAAATAAGGAGAGAACAATGGAGAGCCAAAGCCTTCAAGCAAAAGACGACCCCCAAAGGATCGATTTATTGAAAGCATAAAAAAAGTAGATGGACATGGATTAAATCTTCCCTTCCACCCCCTCCCATAAAATGTCTTTTCCCCACACCGACTCTCAATAATTAAGCACTTTAGGTTGTAGGGTCTCATCCTTCTATTAACGAACAAGTATACTATAAAAATAAGAAGAAAAATGGTTTATTTATTTATTATGTCATATGGCATAAACAATCTAGATATGCCTTGCATATCATACAGAGTATGACACTTATGTCAAAAATAGTTGTGGTTGAGGAGTATTTGACTTTTTAGAGAATGGAGCATAGATGATAAGAGAATTCATTCTATATTTTCATTATTTTGTAGGAAGAGGGATTCCTATATTTCACTATTTCTGTAAGAGGTTGGAAAACAAATGAGTTTGTTTTGTAAACTTTATGAAATTACCAAAATAACCCTTTATATAAAAGTTGATAAAATGGTATATTTCGTAAAAAGAATATTTAAAATAATATATATAGGGCCAGACCTTGCCCTACCCTAGCTTGGCCCTAAAATTTTAAAGCTTTTATTTAAGGCCTAAGCCCTACTTTAGGCCCCTCAAAACTTAGCCTTAGTCTTAACATTTAGCCACGGACTCTTAGTCTGCCCGTCCTAACTAGACCCGACCCCACAGATCAAGTTTGTGTCAGACCCAATAAAAAATCTGGATCAGGCAAGTTCAGTATCAGGTTAGCCTGGCCCAGAATCAGTCAAGTCACATTCACTCCGAGATATTTAAAAAACCGTCACAAACCATTTGAACCGGTTCTGCCACATCTTTAAAATGCACCTAAAGTAGAGGATAAGGACATCCGAATTGCAGGCAACTTCCTTGGTTGTCCCAAGACAACTGCCAATATATACAAAAAAAATTTCCTTTGTGGGTATCTTTATTTGTAACCACCATTTTTTTTTTTTGGTAGAGTTATATACACCCATTAAACTTGTAAAGAGCACATACATCTCTATCATAAAAATTTGTTGACTTCCTTTAATCAAACTATAGAGATTTTTTTCGCCCCAATCTTCCATACAATAGTTTTTGAGATCATGGCCCACCAAGCAGACGGCCAGATCTTGATTCCACATGGCATACAACCCAAAAAGTGATCATGATCATGATCACTTCCGGAGATGTGTGCCACATGAAAAATATGATCATTTGATAAGTGCGTTATGATCTCAAGATCTTTTTTTTTTTAAATTGATCTCAAGATCTATTTTCTAGAAGATTGAGACGGAAAATTATTGATTTGAGGAAGTCAACAATTTTTTTAAGTGGATATGCATGTGTGCTTCAGAAGTTTAACGGGTGAATATAATGCTATCCGTTTTTTATGAACTTAGATTTTCATGTGAAAAACAGTTACACCACTTTGAATCAATTGATAGAGATTATTTAAGGTCCAATGCTCACATTTGAGGGTATCACATTTCACTTTTCGGGATGTGTGCGTATCTAACTTTGATCGTAAATAACCATTATCTTTTACTTTTCCGTTATGTCAAAAATACCGCCACCCTGCTGATGCGACCGACAATGGCAATTTTTTGCAACAAACGACTGGAAAACGGTTCCGTCAGTTATATCCGCCGGTTGCGCATCACCGTCCATCTGACCGTTACATAATAAAATCAACATATCTGACGGACCTTGAAGGACTGCAACTTCTTATTTTAAAGCCACGTGTACATTGACCCCATTTGACATGAAATCTCAATCATGTCAAAACCCATCAAATCACCAAAATGCAAAGATAAAAATTTTCAAATATTTAAAGGATACTAGTTTTTACAACTGTAGATTCAATCTCTGCGCAACTGATGGTTATAAAGATCATTTTTCGTCCCAATATTCTTTACTTATCAGATGACTAGATTTGATTATACAACTCAAAAATTACCAAACTGTCTATGATCATGATGTATGATCATAAGAGTTCTTGAGTTACTTTGAAGAATGTTTTTTTTATGTGGAATCAAAATTTAACCTTTGGTAATTTCAATATATCTTTTATGAAATATTGGGTTGAATAATAATAAGAGAAATTTGCATTTTCGGCCCTATAATTTTACTTATTTATAAAAATGGCCCTATAGTTTCATTCCTTGCAGAATAGGCCCGCTCCAAGCCAAGCCGTTTTCACGTCACCGCCCACTTGCCAAGTCAACATGGATTCCAAGCGTCGTCACAGTAGGGTAGCGTCGCGCTACAGCGCCGCCACGTCAGCAACGCCGATATTTAAAAAAATAAGAAACTATTTAAATTGTAGAACAACTTTAATTTCACTTTTACCTTCCAGAAGAGAACAGGGCAATTACTGCTTTCAAGGTAAAAAAAAAAATTTTCCAGATTTATTTTTAGGCGTTCCGCTATCCTGGAGTAGCGTACCACTATCTCGGAATAGCGGTACGCTACTCCAAGATAGCGGATCACTAACCCAAGATAGCGATCCGCTATCCCGAGATAGCGGTACGCTACTCCAAGATAGCAGTCTGTTATCCCAAGATAGCACAACGCTACTCCAGGATAGCGAAGCGCCATCCTAGGATAGCGGTATGCTATAAGCTATTTATTAATTTATTTATTTTTAATTAATAACTAAATTATGTGTATATATGTTCTATGCAGTTCCTTTCACACATACTAAGATGTCGAAGCCGTTAAAGCCCTTTGGAAAGTGTACAGGTATTAGTGTTAGAAAATTTTACATGCATTGCAACGAAGAGAGGAAAAGGATACTGGATGAATCAATTTTTGGTCATCTGTTTAGGTTGTCTGAGAAATTAATCTTTATTGGAGACTTAATTGAGGCAATTTTAAGCTTTTGGGTGAAAGATAATATGTTTAAGGTGAAGAACACCAAGTTAGTTTTGCAAGAGGCCGATATATCACTGATTTTAAGATTAAATATGTTGGAAAATTTTGAAGAAAATAAGTCTAAGCAAAGGACTATAAGAGAAAAGAAAATCATTCGGTACAAATTCTTTAGGGAACAGCCGGCTAAAAGATCTCGTATCGAAGAAGTCATAGATAGTGTCCATCTTTCCGAAGATGAATTTTTGAAATTATCGTTGTTGTTTCTTGTATGCTCTTTTCTACTTCCGGATACCTATCAGGAAGTTGATAGTAAATATTTAAAGTTAGTTGATAACTTAGAATGCTTCAACCAATATCCGTGGGGGCTTGAAGTTTACAATAATTTAGTTGATTGCATAAAAAAGCGATTGGGAGAAGAGAATCGGCAAAAGTCTCGGAAAAAGGACAATACAACATATACAGTTGCATTATAGTGTTACAGATATGGGCGTTGCAGCACTTTCCTGGAATCAATACTCCTCGTACACAAATGAAAAATCCATTTCCGAGGCTAGTGAAATGAGAAGCACTAAAAGTCAACCGTACTCCAAATTATTACAGAGAAAAAATTCTTACGTCTGGTAATTGTCGAACTTGATAATGAAAAATACGAACTACAATATCTATCAGTTCGACAATTCTTCAGTCATAGGGAGAGAGAAAGGGAACGATTAGCTGAAGAACGGAGAAAAAAAATAGATTACCCTACCGAAAAAAGGGAATACTCATCAAAAGAAAAAGAGATAAGTGAAGAATATGATGAAGATAATGATGACGACGATGAATCTAACAGTGATGATAATAACGAATACAAATTCGTATTACGTCATCAAAAAGAATTAAAGGAGAAGCCAACAATTAGAGAACAACCGGCTAGACATCTCGAGCTCCTAAATAAAGTTAAAGAGCTTAGAAAAGAATGTTCGTCCCTACGCAATACCGCTAAAGAAATGAAGGACGATTTCAAACGTGATTTCACTCTATTAAAAGGACAGGCATTCACAATTGAACAGCAGGGAAGGGAGAACAAGAGTTTAAAAGAGGAAGTAGTGTCTTTAAATGAAGAATTAGAAATTTTAAAGAGTGAAAATATTGTAATTAGGAACGAACTTGCAAAAGTTAAATCTCATTTGACAAAAGTATAAAACTAGTCTCATTTGTTATATTTATAATTATTTTTTATTTTTATTTTGTTAAATTTATTTAATATTATTTTTTAATAATTTTATAGCGGACAGCTATCCCGAGATAGTGGTCCGGTATCCGCTATCCCAGGATAGCAATCCGCTATCCTGACTTATTTTTTTGAAATTTCTTTATTTAACTTTTTTTTTTTTACCTTATATAGGATGAAATTCTCTCTACAGTACTATTTGAAACCTTTGTTACTCCTAAATCTCCTATCCCAGAACCAGCCCCTCAGCCCCCATCAGCTTCTAAACCCCCTTCTCCTCATCACCCTGCCCCAATCACTCAAACTTTCGAACCCCCTTTTCCTCATCACCCTGCCCCAATCACTCATCACCACCTTGCCCCAATCACTCAAACTTCTAAACCCCAACAGTCGGTTGAAGATATAGATAAAGGGGTTGATCCGCCAATAACTCAGCCAATTGTTGAGTCACAACCGGCATCTTTTAAACCCTTATTAGTGAAGATTCCTGCTTCTACTAAGGGCACGTTATACGAGCTTTGAAATCGAACCAAAAGAAAGTCGCCAACGGAAAAAATCACTACAAATAAAAGAAAAAAAGTTGAAGAACAAGAATAAGAGGTTCCAGAGTCAATGGAACATAAATTTATGAGGAGCTTATGGAATCGGCCTGCGGAAGAAGATTTAGTGATCATTAATACTATCTACGGTTTAGACGTCACCGTAGGGCATTTAAAGCTTTTGAAAAGAAAATTGTGGCTCGATAACAAAGTTATTGATTTGTAGTTGAAAGTTTTAGACAGTAAAAATGATAATATGCTCGTGGAAATGGCGGAGAAGAGCTAGTTTGCATCGGCCTCTGCATTGGTATCACTTTTATTTTTTATTATTTAATTTTATGATTTAATTTATTTAACTGCCTTTATTTACATCATTAATAGATTCAAATAATGAGTTATTTTAATATTAAATTTCAGACCTTGATTATAGCGGACCATGTAAAGTTTTAAAAATTCGTCCGTGATGAAAATTTGGAGCCACTGAATGAAAAAGGTAGATGGGAGGCCTATTACGACAGGTGGCAGATTCGCCACCAGGCCAAGCCGCTTGAGCCACTCCTTCGAAGTACCTCACACGGTATTAATGTTATCGATTGTGGGACGGTAAGTTATTTTTTAATAGCGATCACACTTTTAGTATTTATTAATTAACACATTACTAATTATATTTACGATTGCACGCAAATATAGTTTCCAATGCATGGCCAGAGACACCATCATTGGGCATTGATTATCATTTTCGTAATGGACCGTGTTATAAAGTTGCTAGACCCTGCTGACCGAGAGGTTCGAAGAAGTTTGATACGCACAAAAATTCGTTGATACATCACCTACCGCGACTTCTTCATACTGTCGGATTGAGTTTTGATCTCGATCAGCAGTGGCAACTTACTATCATAAATAGTATTGAGCTTCTCCTCCAAAAGAACGGTTGGGACTATGGGGTTTTTGTGCTGAAATACGTTGAATACTTTTCCGAGCGGCGGAAAGAAAATTTTCAAAAGAAAGACATGCAGCAATTTCAAACTGAAATTGGACATTCATTGTCCACGTTTGGGACTTAGTTTTTATTTTTTCACTTATTTATTTTGTTTTGTATATTATGATTCAAATTATTGAGATAATGAATGCATTTTTTATATACTTTGAGGTCCAGCAAGAAAACTCATTACAATTTTAATCACGAATTGACACAAACTCAAGATTAAATCAAGTCAGGTTTAAGACTTTGAGTAGGTATTCACACTATTCAAATTTAACTCCCTAAATCATAATTCATGGTTAATGAAAAATTTTATTGACTAAAAAATGTGATTTTATATTCTAACAAATTTACAAGAGCAACGATTTGTCCATATTCATTATAATTTTTACACCGTAGTGGTCGAACTTCACCTTTAGATCGTATCCACCTTTTCTTTGGGCGACCAGCTTAACGTATGTTATGCGGATGTAAAACCTCAATATCTTCCCTTATAACTGCCCATTGGAGCTTATCAACTGTCGGAATAAATTATTCTTTATAAGTTTCCCTAAATAAGGCACTGGTAAACCAATGATCACAAAATTGAGGAATCTCTTTATCTCTGTTTCTGTGCGATAATGCAGCGATCGCATGCGAACATGGTAATCCAAAGATAGCCCAACGTCTGTATGTACACGCTCGTTTCTTTAGATCGACACTGTGAGTGTATTACCCACGCTTAACTTGAAATGTATCGCGACCATAGGGAATAACGTTCTTTCGACGGGCCCACCCTGAATTTCGTGTTATGTGCTCTTCCGCCATCGGTGTCAACTCGTGTGCCATTTTATTTCCTTCTTCCTGACGCCAAAGGTAGAATTCGGCTACCTTCGTGCGAATGGTTCTAATATTGTCACGATCGGTTCCTCTTTAGCTATCTTCAATACACTGTTAATGCTTTCAGCTATATTTGTTGTCAGCGTATCATAACGCTTTCCTAAAAAATATGCGCGTGCCCAGAAATGGTCACCGTTTTCTTTAATCCATGTTATACATTCCGGGGAGGCCTAGTCTTGTATTTTTCGTAAAGTTCTTTTAAATTTTACCTCGGAGAATACACGGGCAGCAACCCAAAACAGCGATCGAGAGATTGTATCCTTATATGTATTAAAAAAGATTCAAAGTTAGGTGTCGCATACAGTAGCTGTGAAATGCATTAGGAAAAATATTATGCACAGCTTCCATCAACCCCTTCTGTCGATCTGATATCAATACAAATTACTCTTCAAAGTCTCTGATTACGCTTCTCCCTAATAGATTAAGGAACCATGTCCAATGATCTTCATTTTCTTTGGGTACAACGCCGAACACTATAGGGAATAAATGTCTATTACCGTCTATCCTCATAGCTATAAACAACACTCCTTTGTATCGTCCGTGCAAATGCATTCCATCTACCGCAATTATTCTTCACAAAATATTACGATAGCTCCTAATGTAAGGTTCAAATGCTACGAAGAGCTTCTGAAAGGCATTATCAGATTCACGACACAATTCGATCTGTACGTCTGGATCGACTCACTGTAATTTGGCGATATAGGACGGTAACATCTTAAATTGCTTCTTCCAGCTACCTCAGATGTTGCTTAAAGCTATTTCTTTTCCTCTCCATGCTTTCTAACAACTTACTATTACATCATATTTTTTTTCAATATAAAAAATTATTGAAGCAGGAGTCTCGTCAAAGCCTTTTAACAATTTATCCCTTACGAAGGAAGCTATCCAAGAATTCGTACACTGGCGATGTCCTCTTCCGAAAGTTGGCATTCCGCATGTATGTTACGGGCGAAATGTCTTCACAGCGAACGTGTCCACAACCACCAATTTTGATGCATGTATTCGCCAAGCATACCCTAATTAAATACAGCTCGCCGTAACTCGAAGAGGACTGATTTTTATTGGTTTAATTTGAAAATTATTTGTCATTGCAAACTCTCTAAGAGCTTTTTGAAAGGTTTTTTTATTTCTGAATGCCTGACCAACAGTTAATGGCCCCCTTTCATACAGTTCTTCAGCATCCGAATCCATATACTCTCCTTCCGAGTCATTAAGCTGATAGTCTTCGTCCACCATAGGTTGATCAATTCCTCTATTAGTATGAACACGCGAAGTGGGCGAGGAGGGTAGTGCTTCAGTATTTTCAGGATCACTATCACCGTCATCGACTGGAATATTATTACGTGCTTGGGGTCGAGTCCATCGAGGTATGGTTAGTGTTCGCTCCTGTGCTCTGACCTCGATTACCGTTCGCTCTAAAGCTATTGGTTCAGAAGGTCATTCATATGGACTAATGCCTCCCAAAAATGTTTCCCACTTATTCCAATCGAATATGTTATTTACCGCTTCATCATTATGCTGACATGCATTGTCCATCGGATTCATTTAAGAATAATATCCTTGATCTTCATCGTCTTCTCTCATTGGAACGTATGAAGATGCTATTGGTCCGTGACATGGGTGATTAATGTATTGTCCATCGAATTCATTTGAGGACAATATCCTTGATCTTCATCATCTTGTCTCATTAGAATATCTGAAGACGCTATTGGTTCAGTGATATGAGTGATTAATGATTTCTCAATATAAACATTTATCACACCATCACCAATACGATATGCTCTAAATAAGTTTGCAAGATCATTAAAGTCCGACAATTCAACAAACACCAACTCCTTCCCGATACGCAATGAAACGGATAGCGAAATTGAATGCTCTTCCGGTTGAATCCTACTAATATTGTATATTTTATGCTTAAATTAATCAAATGGTATATTGTCTTTGATAATAATAATCTTCCGATGTCCACCGTTGTAAGTATCATCTCTGACATGGACTCCATCGAAATGATAAAAAATGAGAACATCCATTTCAATCTATAAATATTTAAAAAAATAGTTTTTAAACCCTAAACCCTAAATTGATCAATATAATGAAAAAAATAATAGAAATTTAAACACTAAATTGATAATAATAAAATTAGTCAAGGTAGCTAACGGGCTGCTACCTCAAGATAGCGGGTCGTTATCTCAAGATAGCGAGACACTACCTTACTATAGCGTCCCGCTATCTTGAGGTAGCGGCTCGCTATAACGGGCCGCCCATTTTTTGCTTTTCTAGCTAAAACTGCTGCTTATTAAAAATTCATTCTTATCAATTATTCTTGTCGTTTATAGGATTGATCTGAACAGGTAAAAGCGACGATGTTAGGGTTGGTCTGAACTCTGAACTACTAATGGGAAACGGAATATAGAAAATAAATAGTGGGGAATGAATTCATATAATATTATATATATATAAATAATATAAACAAGTGGACAGTGACGTGGAAACGGCTTGGCTTGAAACAGGCCTATTCTGCAAGGAATAAAATTATAGAGCCGTTTTTGCAAATAAATAAAATTATAGAGCCGAAAATACAAATTTTGCTAATAATAATATCAATAGTGAGATTCAACGTAGTCAATGATGTTAACGATGGAGCCATGAGTTGTATATATAGAAAAGTTGGTTAAAAAAACGGGTAACCTATTTAAATATTATCCTGTAAAAGTGCAAAAATAGAAAATAGAGCGTCTTTCGAAGAGTAACGTTAGAGTGATAATAAAAAAAATATGCCTTATGAAACAAGTATATATGAAATATATACAACATTCATCTCTAACTGTTTAAATCTTATCTAGTGGTTAGTGATTTTCGTGTATTAAAATTTTTTCTATGAGTTTATACAAGAGATCTTTTCTTCGAACGTGCCAGAATATTGACCAATAAATAGTTTCCAGTTCACTCCTTTCTTAATTACTGACGTGTCATCTTCTAAAAAGTAACGGGTAGTCACATCACTGTGATACGAAAATACTTTTTAGCCTTTTTTCTCTAAGTGACAGGTGGACCCAGTCCGACGTGATATATTTTATGCTATCAAATGACGAAAATACCCCCACGTGATCTTCAAATTTACAGAGAGTCCTTTTCTGCCTCTACGAAATAATGCAACATTTGGAGGGGGGTTAATTCGTCATTTCATAACACAGAGGTTTTACTTATTTCTGGAGGAATTATATAGTGATGATCAGAACAACTAGTTTTGGTGGTGCACACCATCAAGTAAGTGCATGCATTCAATGATCAGTGATCAGGACTGTTTGAATCCCATTACTTGTTGGCTAGGACGATGCTTCAATTAGTGGAGGTTGGGAGTTCAAATCTCACCCCTTGTTAGCTACTTGCAGGGATTTATCTTTTGATAAGGGGACTTGCTCAGGTGTTAAGCAAGGATAAAAAATTCGGATTTCCTTTTAGTTTCGGGCTGGTGTGAAACTGAAATTTCAGCTTAAAACTATAGTGGGGTCCTAAATTAATCGACATTATAAATTATTGTTTCGGTTTTGATAGGAACCGAAGCCGAAACATTTCGGCCAAAATTCTGAACCATAGTTCGAAGTGCTCGAAAACCCATTATAGAAAAATAATATATATATATGAGAGCCGATTAGGTCTTCCAATGGAGGACAGTGACCATCATCCAAGATACATATGAAGCTCCACGTGGCACCCAAAACACTTGCGTGCCACATAAAACTTCCGATTTAGATCAATATTAAAAAAGAAAAAATCGAAAAAAAAAAAATTTAACCCACAAGTTAAAGTTTGACTAATTTTATTGATTCACATTTCACGGGTCAAAAAACGCACGGTGAAGATGGGTTTTCAATTTTATTTTTTTTCAAAGATGATCTAAACCATCCACCCACGTGGCATCGAAACAATATTTTGATTGTCACGTGGAAGCTTGGAGGACGGTGACCGTCCTCCCATGAAGAACGAATACATTTTCATATATATATATATATATATATATATATATATATATATATATATATATATATGGAAAAGACCTTCGTCCTCCATGGGAGGACGGTCATCCTCCAACCTTTCACGTGAGACGTGGCACCCAAAACACTTTTGGGTGTTACAGAAGTCAATGGGCACCCAAAACACTTTTTGGGTGCCACGTGGACCTTGGGTGCATTGCTTAGATCATTTTTGAAAAAAAAAAAATTAAAAACTCATTTCCATTGTATATATTTTGAATCATGAAATATGGACCAACGAAAATCGTCAAACTTTGACTTATGAGTTTAAATTTTTTTTTTTTTTTTTTTTTTAATATTGATCTAAATTGTCCACTTGTGCTCCACGTGGCACCAAAAAAGTGTTTTGGGTGCCACGTGGAGCTCCACATGGATCTTGGAGGACGGTCACTGTCCTCTATTGGAGGACCTAACCTACTCCCTCTATATATATATATATATATATATATATATATATATATATATATATATATATATATATATATATTATTTTTATAATGGATTATTGTTTAATCTCGAGGAAGGACAATGACTTTCAAGGAAATTTGGGTTATTGAAACATGTGAAAAATAGGTTTTGATAAGATTGATGGGTAAGAACGCATTTCGATGATGCCCACGTTTATATATATAACAAGATGATGCGAGCATTAAATAATCATAATTCAAAGTAAGTCTGTCGAATATGTTTCTGTAACCAAACACATTAACATAAAATGTTACAGACTTATTATGAGTATGTACTCATCCTTCTCTTTGTCATTACAGATTCCAAGCACTTGACACCTGTCTTGGGATGGACATTTTAGCTAAATTAAAGTGCTTCTAATCATCACTCTCATGTCGTACTCTTCCATTGAACTTAAGGATTTGGTGAACAAATATTAAGTTAGATTTTTGACATAGGTGATCAACTATATGGTTTTAGTCCTATCCCGATAGATGTTTTCTTTACCAATTCTCTAGAAAGTCCTTTGGTAAATGGATCAGCCAAATTATTATTGGTCCGAATTGAGTCTATCCCAATTACTCCATCCTTGAGTAATTCTCTAACATATGATAGTGACCAATATGTCTATTCTTACCATTATAAACTTTATTGTAGGCTTTTGCTCGTAGCCTCACTATCACAATTTATTGTAATAGGTGGCATAGGCTTTGTCACAAAGGAATTTCCAAGAGTAAATTTGAAGCCATTCTCGCCTCTTTGCCACATGCCGTTAAGGCAATAAACTGCATTCCATTGTAGAATGAGTAATACATGTTTGTTTTTAGATCCCCATGAGATCACACCATAGAGTGAATACCCATCCACTCATAGCCTTGGATTCATCGAATCAATTCCAACTTGCATCATCGTATCCTTCTAAAACATTAGGAAAACGAATAATGTAATCCATAATGTACACTTCCTTTTAAATATCTAAATACACGAGATATAGCATTCCAATGATCATGACATGGATTACATGTATACCTTTAATTTTCCAATCATATGCCAAGTCGCCTAGTATAAAGGTGCATTGCATACATCAAACTACCGATTACTCTAGCATATTCTAAGCGATTTACGATCTACCTTTATTATAAACAAGTTTGATGCTAGGATCATATGGTGTAGATGCAGTTTACCATCTAAATGATTATATTTATTGAGAATTTTCTCTATGTAATGAGAATGGGTTAAAGTAAGCTCATTGTCGCTTTCTTACTATTTTGATTCCTAAGATGACATCAAGATTACCCATATCTTTCATATCAAAATTAGAAGAGAAAAGATTTAGTATCCATTATACTATCTAAATCGCCAAATATAAGCATATCATCTACATATAAACATATGATAACTCCCTTATTTACGTAAAATTTACTATAAACACATTTATCGATTCATTAATTTTGAAACCGTTAGAAACAATAACACTTTCAAATTTTTCATGCCATTGTTTAGGAGCTTGTTTTAAACCATAAAGAGATTTAATTAATTTACAAACTTTATGCTCTCGCCGGTCATTACAAAACCTTGGTTGCTCCATATAAACTTCTTCTTCTAATTCACCATTTAAGAATGCGTTTTACATCCATTTGATGAATTTGTAAATGATAAATAGAAGCAAGTGCTATTAAGATCCTAATAGTTGAAATTAGCTCGGTGCATAAGTATCAAAAAGTCAATACCTTCCTTTTGTCTAAATCCTTTTGCCACCAATCGCCTTAAACTTATCTATAGTTCCATCACTTTAAGTTTTCGTTTGAAAATCCATTTACAACCTATAGGTTTAGATCCTCGGAAGATCAACTAGTTTCCATGTTTTATTACCCATTATAGATTCTATTTCATCATTTATTGCTTCCTTCCAAAAGCGACATCTTGCGATTTTATAGCCTCATTAAATGTTAATGGATCATTTTCAATATGAAAAGAAAACATGGTTTCCTTTACTTGTTCTCGATCTTGTTCCTCTACTACAAACATATAAAAATCCGAACCAAAAGTTTTTCTTTTCGCACTCTTTTGCTTTTACGAGATCCGTGTTTTCTATATTTTGAAATTTATAATTAATTTTTCTTTATCGAATTTTCATTAATTCTAGAAATAGAAGAAAAATAATGTTCATAAAATTGATCTCTAGATTCAATTATACTATTTTGATCAATTGCACCTTTAGATTCGTTACCAAAAATCAGAGCTTTACGTTAATGAGTATCCAATAAATACGCATTCAATGGCCCTATTACCTAATTTGGGTCTTTTAAGATCACAGTAATCTAACGAGCTCGACACCCCACACTTTGAGATATATAAGATTTGGTTTCCTTTTCTTCCATAACTCATAGGAGTTATACTAGAACTCTTTGGCACTCTATTTAAAAGATGACAAGCGGTGAGAAGTGCTTCACCCATAAATTTAAATTTAAACGAGTTTAAAAGCATAGCATTTACCATTTCTATTAAAGTTCGATTTTTCTTTCTTTGTACCATTACATTTGAGGAGTGCAAAGGTGCTGTAGTAAAATGTCTGACCCCACATTTTCACAAAATTCACTAAAATCATTGGAAGTGTATTCTCCTCCTCTATCGATTTTAAAGTTTTAATTTTAAAATTTAAGCGATTTTCAACTTCTTCTTTATAAGCTTTAAATTTTCCTAAAGCTTCATCTTTATGTTTTAACAAATAAACATAAGTATATTTTGAATAATCATCAATAAATGTTATAAAATATCTTTTCCTCCTCTAGTTAAAATACTATTTAAATCACAAATATCGAATGAATGAGTTCTAAAATATGAGATTTTCTTTCTACTTTATTGAAAGGTTTTCTAGTGATTTTAGTTTGAGCAAATTCTACATTTATCATGAATATTTTCTGCATCTAGGAATTAATCCTAATTTTATCATAGAATTTAAACGATTAGCATTCACATGCCCTAATCTATCATGCCATAATGAAAGAGAATCAACAATATAAGCTAAGAAGGCATTTCATTGATTACATTCAATTTGAACATCCCATTCTGAGACATATCCTTTCCCCACAAATACACCACCCTTAGTGATTACAACTTTATCCGATTCAAAGACTAACTTGAAACCATGTTTATTGAGTAAAAGTAGTAGAGATCAGATTCTTACGAATCTCGGGAACATCTGATACATCGGTCCAAAGTAAGGGTCTTATCGAGAGGTCAATTTAAGATTGATTTTCCACGAACCCTTGACCTTTGCGGTTGAAGCGTTCCCCATAAAGAGCTCTTGTCCGTTTGTGTCCTCCGCATAGTTGGCAAAGAAAGATCGGCGATTACAAACATGCCTAGTGGCAGAATCGATCCACCGGTCTTTTTCGCTTCCAACCATGTTGATTTGAAAATCATGGCTTACAAACTTTTCTTGATTACATTCGCTGAGATTCTTTCTCCTTTTGTAAGTGCAATCCTTTTTGAAGTGACCGGGTTTACCACAGTGATAACAACTGCCCTTTTTCTTTTGGCCCTGATGACCTTGGCTCTTAAATTTCTTGTTAGCCTTATCAGAATTGAAGTTGCCTTTCCGCTTTCCATGTGATTTGGGCGTACCAACCTCCACCATAAGGGCCTTTGAAGTTAATTGAGATTGCTCATCTTTCTTATCGAACACGAAGTTCATCTTCAACTCGAAGATGGTGGCACAACTCTTCAAACGAAAGTTCTTTCTTTTTATGTTTGAGAGTGTTTCTGCAGTCCTTCCATGAGGCAGGCAATTTGTGGATAATAGCATGATTGTGAAAAATGGGATCCATTTTTATGCCCTCTTGATTAATTTGACCGATAATATACTGAATCTCATGAACTTGATCGAGAATCGGTTTATTATCAGTCATTTTAAAATCTAAATACTGACTTACAATGAAGCTCTTTGTACTGGCATCTTCTGTTTTGTACTTTGTCTCGGCCTTCCAAAGTTCCATTGCGAGGCATGCTCGCACACATCAAGAGAGAATTTGCTAGCATATTGAGAATGTGCCCTTCAGATATAATCATCTTGCTCCCATTTACGTTTATGAGCATTGGCAAGAGATTCTCCATCGAATCTTCAACTTCATGGTTTTGGAGTGGTTAGGACATAAGCAACTTTTAAAGTCGTCAATCTGAAATGTATCTTCTGTTGCCATCTTCTGAAGTTGTTGCCGTCGAATCGCTCCAATTTGACGAAGTCGTGAGTCATCACTTTCAGATTTGAAGCCATTATAAAAGAGATTAGCGTTTTAAAATTGTTAGATATTACAGAGAACAGAAATCCGAAAATGATGAAAAGGGCAAGAGAATTGGACTCGAGGCACGTAATCGTTGTCTTTAAAACGCTATTCGCTCCCTACTCGAGTAAATCTTCGAGTTTGCAAAAGGGTTCCAGCGAGACGTGTCCGAGGATACATGAGCCCAATCTCTTGGATGCGATCCGTTACTTTGCAATAGTAGAGGATCGCTAAAACTCAATCCGATGGAGTACCACCAAAAGAAGATAGCAAGAGGAATTCTCAAGTTTTATGCAAGGATTCCGATGGATTTCAGAGTGTTTCAATCTGTGTCCTAAGGCCTCCTTATATAGAAATTTTAATATGACTGTTGGACCAACAGTCATATTTTGGATGGCTCAGATCTTTCAAAGATCTCAACTGCTACATCCAACGGCTGCATGAAAGGCGTGCGAAGTGCGTGCGCGCCTAAAAGCGTAATCGCCCTAAACGCAATCGCCACGCGCACGCCGCAGCGCCTTGCAGCGTCTTGTGAACGCAATGACTTCGCCGCTAGGCACACTCTTCTCTTATTATTGTTAAACAATAATAGAAGGTGAAAGGTTCTATATATAGCCTAAGCACTTTTAATTTTTACCAATGTGGGACTATTCATTTGCATATAAAATTTGAGAATAACTATTGCCTAAAAACCCAACCCAAAACTAAGAAATCAAATAAAGTTTTATTTTCTTTAAATTATTAAAATATTTATTATATTAATAATATATATATATATATATATATATATATATATTTATTATTTTTATAATGGATTATTGTTTAATCTCGAGGAAGGACAATGACTTTCAAGGAAATTTGGGTTATTGAAACATGTGAAAAATAGGTTTTGATAAGATTGATGGGTAAGAACGCATTTCGATGATGCCCACGTTTATATATATAACAAGATGATGCGAGCATTAAATAATCATAATTCAAAGTCAATGTCTTGCATCTCAAAAAAAAAAAAAAAAAGTGTCAATGTCTTGAAGAAAGAAGGATTTTAATAAGTTTTTTTTCATAAGTTTAATAAGTTGGTAAGGATAAAATTTGTCATACTAACGACAGGAGATTAATACTTTGGTATTTACTAAGAGATTGAATGAAGGATCCAATAGGATCTAAGTCTCAATATTAATCAAGCAAGAAAATATATGGTATGAGAACCAAACATGACAATCTCATAATTTTTTATGAGGTTTCAATTTTACCCACAAAGAAACTCATATTTTGTTATATATGTACACAAAAAATAAGATTCTTAGCGACACTAAAAATTGCTACTATTAACAAAAAAAAATTATAACGACCCAAATTTTGGCAAATGCTGAATCGTTGACAATTGACGAAAATGCAAATGTTTTGACTAATTTAACCTTAATCAAACCTTGGACCGATATGACGTGGCCTCGGGCTCACTATTTTCTTGTAGGATGTATGCGGCTAGCACAATCCCAAAGTGTCCCTTATATAGGGCAGGCATGTGTGTACTCGTATGCGCACAACACATGACTCAAATTTCGAGACCGAACCTAGCCAGAGCTCAATCCTGATTATGGATTATACCTAGATGATGCTTATCGGGTGGGTACACACCCATGTATGATCCGAACCCCTCGAGCCCAAATTTGGATCCGACCCGACCATTGACCATAAACAAAAGTAATAAAATACTATTTGCTAAACAAAATTCGAGTGTCAATAGATAACTCCTTAATTGCACATGGGCAACTTCCATAATGGATGTGATTCCCAATAGAGGAATTCCCAATTTATGGGAGTGTACCAAGTGGCACACCATAATACCAAATGAAGTATATGGGTGCGTGTGGTGTTAGATGCACACATTAGATAGAAAAAGGTTATGATCCTGAGCTATATATGATTGCGGACACTACACGTCATGATGCGTTCTGGATGAAGACTTAAGCCCATATTAGAAACAAAATCGTGAAGGAGACTTAAGCCCATAATTAGACAATATTATCTGTTGTTAGCTCTGGGACATGGATGACGTGTTTTTGGTAGGGACTTAAACCCATGCCGGACACAAAATCGGGGCGGGGACCTGAGCATAAAACCGGACAATATTGTAGCATAAGAGACTGGGTCGTTACAAAAACTGCTGCTACTGGTCCTGTCATTATTAAAACAACATATTTTTTTTGTTAATAGCAACAATTTTTTTGTGGCGCTAATAGTCTTATTTTTTATAGTAAACTAACAGAAACTCTAAAATGATTGACCATCTATTTACAACCCACTTATTAGTAGATAAGTTATAATCGTGCACCGAGAGCACTTCCTTTTTTCTACCGAACTCCAAGGAGTTAGGCAAAAATTTAGTTTCTTGATAGGTAAATGACATATTCCAGACTCGACCTGACCTAACTCGTTGGGCAAGGGTATATATATCTGATCTGAGCCAAAAATCTGACCCAACCTGGCACCTGACCCTGAAAACTGGACCCATTTTAATTAAAAAAAACCTATTTTGCTAGAATTTATATATAATATAAGCCCCCTTTTTCCCGACTTGACCCTTACCTTTGGAAGAGCACATAATTTCATAGATAATTTCATTCCACATCGTGATGGAGGGCATAACTTATGATCATCGGCTTTAATCCTGCCACTAGGCATTTGATTCATAGCTTATGATCCCTCCCGCCTCCCCCTCCCACGGTGAAAGAATGCTTTGCTTTGGATGAAAGAATAGAAGAGGGAAAAAAAAAAAAAAAAATTCACTCCAAACAAATTAGATCATACTTTCGTTTTTCTTCACATTAGAGCGTGGTGCAAATAGAGGCATTGTTAGGTGCACCTAATTTTCTTAGAAAACACTAGGATTATGTAGAAAACCTACCGAACCGACCCGACGGAAACGGACCAAAATTTCAGTTCGATTTTGGAAAAATGACTTATCGGGTTATTGGTTCGGTTTTAATTTTGAAGTAAAAATCCGAAATCGAATTAATAAGAAACCGATAATAGGGTATTACTTAAGTGTACAAAAATAGGTTTTCATTTAAAAAAAATAAAAAAGATTTACCTAAGTAATAGGTATTATTTTCCTTTTTTTACAAATAATAGGTATTATTTGTTAAAAGGAAATTCTACAAATAATATATGTATTATTTATGAAAAGGAAATCACAAAAATAGGCATTATTTGTAAAATTTTATTTTCTTTTTAAAAATTTACAAATAAAAATATTGAGGTTTATAAATTAAAAATTGATTCAACAGTCAATTTCGGTTTAGAGGCTTATCAATTCGGTTTCGATGTGAAAAATTAAACACCGATAATTATCGGTTCGATTTCGATTTAGCATAAAAACCTACCCTAAAACACCCTTAGAAAACACTACAAAGCTCCTTGCATCATTGACCCTGCTCACTTGCGGCCACAAATCCAATCTGCACATGGAATTATTCATATGCAGTCCAAACACAGTTTCTCTACTCATTTAAGAAGGAATATGGCTTTGGACGAAGTTTACGCACAAAAGCTGTTTAAGTCGATAGGAACCATCCGATGAACTTTGATGTCAAACAGATCGGATGATTAGAATTGCTCAAAAATATTAATTTTTGGACCTTGTGACGATTGATCTATGATTTATCACATTGACGGTGTGGATTAACGATACACTCAACCATCAATAGTGTGTGATCATTTAAACACTAAATTGAGGGTAAAGAAGAATCCTATCATATCCTCATGGAGGCCAGCGTGTCAGTCATGTGACCCTGCAT
This sequence comes from Chloranthus sessilifolius, assembly GCA_021018995.1. Taxonomy (NCBI): domain Eukaryota; kingdom Viridiplantae; phylum Streptophyta; class Magnoliopsida; order Chloranthales; family Chloranthaceae; genus Chloranthus; species Chloranthus sessilifolius. The sequence continues at coordinate 16,546,932 of CM037595.1, read as the reverse complement.
CGTGGGTCGAAAATGAAGCTTTCCACGCTGGCATTCCACGTCAGCGTCTAGGCCAGCTCATCATTTCCCACAAGAACATCGGGCCAGTTAAATTGTCACTGTTAGACACGTAAGCATCCACGTAGGAGAGAGAAAGTGGAAGTTGTCGTTATAGAAAGTGCCCCCACGTCCTTGGCCCCTTTTAAATACTGAGTGCCTGCATTGTTGTGGGTTTGCACAGTTTCTCGAGGGGGTTGTCTTTTTCTGAAAACCCATTTGCTTCGACCAAACTGAACAGTTTTCCGGACCGAAAAAGCGGTTTTGCGATTCTGGTTTTGCAGGTAAGCTCGCCGGTTTCCGGTTTTCGGTTTTCTGACCCTCCATTGATGTTTTTCTCTTCATCGGAAAATAGTTTTCTCTAAACTCCCCTCTCTCTCTTTCTCTAACTATTTCTCTCTCATTTGTTTTTTCTCCTTATTTTTTTCTTTCTGTTGATGGATTGTTTTCGATGTGCATTTTTTGATCTCATATTTATTTATTTATTTATTTATTTAGTTTTTTATTTTGTTGTGTGAGTGAGTGATTAGTGTGGTATGCCAAGTTTTTTTTATCATGCATTGAGATTTAGGGTTTTGAGATTTTTTTTTTTATTCTTTTAGTATTTTAAGTTGAAACAGTTTTGTTTTATGCGCTACTGTTGTTTAACTGCGGTTAACTGTTTGGTTTGCGGTTTCTTAGTCAGGATTTTGATTGATTTATTTATTTATTTTTGGTCTTAGATCAGATCTGATTTTTTTAATTTTTTGTTGTTTTACTATGGAAATGGTTAAGTGGTTTTTTAGGTTTGGTTTTTCGATGTTTGAACGGTTTCAGAGGGTTCTGAGTTTCCATTTATGGCTTTTTTTTCCTGTTCTTGGAAATAAAGTGGAGTATTAAGTAGTGAAGGTTTATTTTAGAGAGAGGTCAAGTGGTGTGGTAATGTGTGATGACCAAGGTTTTTATTTTATTTTGAAATTTTTACTTAGATTGATAGATTCATTTTGATTCTCAGCAACTCTATTCTATCTTTTGCTTTATTTGTTTTGTTCTAACAGGATTTTGGAAATGTTTTACGGTTTTAATGGATCTATTTTTTAGATTTGATGAGCGTTTTGTTTCGGCATTTTGTGGTTTTTTATGTAAATAGCGATTATTTAGTGTTTTTATTTCAGTATTGGCCTTTATTACTATATTCTTAGGGTTTTAATGCTATTATTTGAATAAGGGTAGAGGATTTTGCTTCAACATTTGGGCTTCGTAAGTATTGAATGAAGTTGGTGTTGTAGTTTCTACCGAATAGCATGACCATGGGGATTTAATTTTGTATTTAGTGTTTATTATTATGTGGTTTGGGAAACATTTCAGTGTTTCAGAGAGGATTTTATTTTGGTATTCAAGGTTTTTATGTCTTCCTGCAGTTGGAGGGATCTGCCAATGCGCAATAGCAAGTGTTTGGGGTTCGAAACAATTTGATTTTCATGGTTATTTTGTTGAAATCATTTGAATGAAATTTCAGAGGGTTTTGTTTTGGCATTTCAGAGGGTTTTGTTTTGGCATTTTGATTTTCACGGATATTTTTTCAATGCCTTATATCAGTCATTTAGGGTTTTATGTACAAATTTTAAAGCATTGAGAAAAGTCTGTGTTTGATAGTTAGTCCATTTGAATGAATTTAATTTTAGAGGTTTTTGTTTTTCATTTTTCTCGTGGTATATTAATTGCTAAATGGAAAGCATTTAGGGTTTTATTGCCTTTTTTCACTGGAGTTATATCTTGGCTATTTCTTTATTTTCTTGCAGCCTTTTTTTTTTTTTTTTTTTTCCTTTTAAAGAGGTATTGTAGCCTTCTTTGTTTCAATAGAAAGTTTCTGGGGTTTGTAACAATTTGATATTTGATGGTTATTTTGTTGAAAATCATTTGAATTAATTTCAATGAGTTTTGTTTTGGCATTTTGGTTTTACGTCTTGTTGGTGTTGATAATTTTTCAATGCTTTATATTAGTCATTTAGGGCTTTATGATTAAATTCTGAAGCATTGAGAAGAGGTTGTGTTTTATAGTTAGTCTGGTTAGTAGTCACCAAGTTCTCCGACTTTTTGAAATAGGTGAATAAATCAAGATTTTTTGAACAAATGAATAATCTTGTAGTTATGGGATCCCACTCTCTTGACCGTCATTTCATCACCAAATTGGTGTTTAAATGATCTCACACCATTAAATGGTTGAGTATGTGAGTAATCCCCACACCGTAAAAGTGATAGATCATACATCAAAGGGAAATGGGTCAAAAAATCAAGCTTTTTGAGTGGTTTGAATCATCCGATCTGTTGACTATAATACTAACTGTTGGTTTCAGATTGAATGGCTGATATCAAAGTTCATCAATCCGATGGTTTATATCGATTTATAGGCATGCTTTTTTGGGCTAAGAGATGCTACAATGATGGATTGCTACTTGGACAATTTAAATTGGTCAAGATGTGTGCCACATGGCATAATGATAAATCACACTTTAATGGTGTGAGATTAAAGTTCCAAATTTAATGGTGCCAGATCATTTAATTGTCGGTCAGGAGCCATTATCCCTATAGTTATAGATAGGGGTGCAGATTCGGTTAATTGAACCGAAACCAAAATTTTGGTTTTCGGGTCAGTTCTGCAAAACCAAAACATTTTGGCTTCAGTTAACTGGACTTTTCAACCCCCAAGCGGAACCCGATCCGATTTCGGTCGGTTAGGTTCGGTTTTTGGTTTTTCTTCAAATTTTTAACAGTTAAAATTTTTTTTTTTTTTAGGGTTTTTATCAGTTTTCTCAACCTACCCGACCGGTTTTCGGTTTTGGGTACGAAAACTGAACCGGGCTGAATCGGTTCAGTTTGGTGTAGGGTATCAATCGGCTTCGGTCCTGTTCGAACCTGGCTTTCAGGTTTTAATTTTTTTGCACCTGTTGTTATTCGCTACTTGTTCTAAAAATTGCAAATTTTAATAATTATTCGCAAATTTCAGGAGTTATTCGCGAATTTCATGAATTTTGTCCAATCTTAAAGGAATTTTCTGAATTATTTCCAAGCCGAACCCGGACTTGGTCACTATGGTCTGGTCACCGGTGAGCATAGTAACCAAGTCAGGGTTTGACAATAATTCGGCAAGGTTAAAATTCGGAGAAATCGGGGCAAAATTCGGTACGTTCGGGGCAAAATTCGATAAGTTCGGGGAAAAAACGTCAAAGAAAATTAAAAATAAGGTAAAAATTTAGAAAAATAATTAAAAATCATGATTTATTGAAAAAATAATGAATTATTCTCTAATTATTCGTCAAGTTTGTGATTTAAAATTTTTTTTTATTATAAAAATTAGAGAGAAATTCGTGAATTTTTCAATAATTTGGAGAATTGGGTGACTATGCTGCTGAGAATCATTTGATTGAATTTAATTTTAGAGGATTTTGTTTTTCATATTTTCTCCTAGTATGGTAATTGCTAAATAATGGAAAGCATTTAGGGTTTGTTGCCTTTTCCAGCAGAGGTACCTTTTCTCTTCCCTATTTCGTCATTTTCTCAGCGCCTTCTTTGTGTCATTTATAGACAGTTGAGTAGATTCTTAGGATTTCTAGTCGTTTGGGTATACATTTCTCTCACCTTAGGGTGTACATTTTTCTCACCTTTTGGTGTATATTTCAGCCTTGGGTATACATTTCTCTCACCTTTGGGCATGGATCAAAATATCGTCCGATACCGATATGTATCGGACAATACGTATCGGTATCGGACGTGAACGATACGGTACATTAAATGTACCGTATCGCTCATTTGTATTGCAAATACCGGACGATACATTCAATGTATCGTCCGGTACACTACTGTTCCTGTACGTATCGTCCGGTACGTATCGATTTTTTGACCAGACGATACGTATCAGTTTTCCGGCATTTTAACCCATGCCTTTGGGTGTACATTTCAGAAAATTTATAATTTTGTTAAATTGTAGTTGATGGTGTAGTTAATGCCAAATAGCATGAAATCTGGGATTAAATTTTTTATTTAGTTTTTATTATTATTATGTGTTTTGTATGGTTTGACGAACATTTCACTGTCCAAGAGATGGTTTTATTTTGGGATTCTTGATTTTTATGTCTTCTTTCGGTTGAATGCTCGATAGCAAATGTTTGGGTCTGAAGCAATTTGATAGTTGATGGTTATTTTGTTGAAAATCATTTGAATGAATTTCATTGGTTTTTGTTTTGGCATTTTGGTTTTATTTTGAGATTCTTGGTTTTTATGTCTTCTTTCGATTGGAGGGATTTACCAATGCTCAATAGAAAGTGTTTTTAGGGTTTGAAACAGTTTGATTTTTGATGGTATTTTGTTGAAAATCATTTGAATGAATTTCAAAGGGTTTTGTTTTGGCATTTTGGTTTCGTGTGCAACTATACTTGCACACGAAACCAAAATGCCTTTCGGTTGAATGCTCGATAGCAAATGTTTGGGGTCTGAAGCAATTTGATAGTTGATGGTTGTTTTGTTGAAAATCATTTGAATGAATTTCATTGGTTTTTGTTTTGGCATTTTGGTTTTATTTTGAGGTTCTTGGTTTTTATGTCTTCTTTCGATTGGAGGGATTTACCAATGCTCAATAGAAAGTGTTTTTGGGGTTTGAAACAGTTTGATATTTGATGGTATTTTGTTGAAAATCATTTGAATGAATTTCAAAGGGTTTTGTTTTGGCATTTTGGTTTCGTGTGCAACTATACTCGATAGCAAATGTTTGGGTCTGAAGCAATTTGATAGTTGATGGTTATTTTGTTGAAAATCATTTGAATGAATTTCATTGGTTTTTGTTTTGGCATTTTGGTTTTATTTTGAGATTCTTGGTTTTTATGTCTTCTTTCGATTGGAGGGATTTACCAATGCTCAATAGAAAGTGTTTTTAGGGTTTGAAACAGTTTGATTTTTGATGGTATTTTGTTGAAAATCATTTGAATGAATTTCAAAGGGTTTTGTTTTGGCATTTTGGTTTCGTGTGCAACTATACTTGCACACGAAACCAAAATGCCTTTCGGTTGAATGCTCGATAGCAAATGTTTGGGGTCTGAAGCAATTTGATAGTTGATGGTTGTTTTGTTGAAAATCATTTGAATGAATTTCATTGGTTTTTGTTTTGGCATTTTGGTTTTATTTTGAGGTTCTTGGTTTTTATGTCTTCTTTCGATTGGAGGGATTTACCAATGCTCAATAGAAAGTGTTTTTGGGGTTTGAAACAGTTTGATATTTGATGGTATTTTGTTGAAAATCATTTGAATGAATTTCAAAGGGTTTTGTTTTGGCATTTTGGTTTTGTGTGCAACTATACTTGCACACGACTTAAAAGAGAAAGGCTTGCTACTTTTGGGCTTTGTGCCATGTGGAACATCATCTAAGCCGTCTGATTTGAAGATCATGATATAAAGATCATTGGGTCTAAAGATTGGCACAAAACATGAAACACAATCTCTATCATCTGATGCAAGGTTGTCGAAGATGATAGGGATAGGGATCATTGTCTGTGCTCATCTTTTGCACAAAATATCTTTATATCATGACCTTAAAATCAGACGTCTGTCTTGGATGGTGTTTCAAAATGGCACAAATCCCAATAATATCAAGTCTTCTTTTTTAGATTATGTGCAATGGGTACACAATCTCTACTTGCACACAATTTAAAAGAAAGGCTTGCTACTTTTGAGCTATGTGCCAACATCTAAGCCGTCTGATTTGAAGATCATGATATAAAGATCCTTGGGTCCAAAGATTGGCACAAAACATGAAACATCTCTCATCCGATGCAAAATAGTCAAAGATGATAGGATCATTTTCCTTGCCGATCTTTGGCACAAAAGATCTTTATGTCACGGCCTTAAAATCAGACGTCTTCGATGGTGTTTCAAATGGCACAAATCCCAATAAATATCAAGTCTTCTTGTTAAACTATGTGCAATGAGTACAAATCTCGTGTGCAAGTTGTTTTTTTATAATGTCTTCTTGGTTTTTGATACTTTTTCAATGTGCCTACAAGACATTTAGGGTTGTGGGTACAGATTTCCAAGCATTGGGAAAAGTCTGTTTGATTGTACTTTGGTCAGAATTATTTGAATGAATTAAATTTTAGCGGGCTTTTTGTTTCACTTTTTCTCCTAGTATGGTAGTTGTCAAATGGAAAGCATTTAGGGTTTTGTCGCCTTTTTCTCTTCGCTATTTCTACATTTTCTTGCGGCCTTCTTTGTTTCCTTTATAGACAGTTTAGAAAGTTTTTACGATTTCTAGAAGTTTGGATATACGTTTCTCTTAGCTTAGGGTATGCATTTCAGCAAATAATAAATTTGTTAATTTTAGAATCTTTGGATGGTGTTTTATTTCCTTGTCTGTTTATTTATGGTTTTGGGGATCTTATACTATTTCTCAGTATAAGTAACTAGAAAGACACATTTGAAGTAAATATTAAATTGTATTTGGCAGCTATTAGGTAATATCTAGTTCTTTTCAGATCTCTTTTCTATCTATTATTTCTGTCTATATTTACTTCCATACATATTTTGTTCGAGAGCTGGCTTCTTCCTGTGGTGTGAGAAAAAGTTGTTAGTGTTCCATACTTGGTATTTTATTTTATTTTATTTTATTATGCATTCAAACATTTTGGTGTTTTCTCTATAGTTCTTGTTCATCTGTAGTCACAAACTACTGTTTGCTAAATAGCTTGCCAGATTCAAGAAAAATAGGAAGTTTTTTATTTATATTCTTACATTCACACTCCAGCATGGAACTTATGGATTCCGTATATTCGTGAGTAGATTATGTGGTGGTTATCACCTTCTGGCAGGTTACAAAATTAAGCATATTGTTTTAATAACTACTATATATTTCTTTTTGAAACTAATATACATTTTAAGTATTTTACATATGAGAGACCTTCTGGTCTTTACACTATGTGACAACCTTCTGGCAGGTCACAAAATTAAGCATATTGCTTTAATATGTACTATATATATTTTTTTGAAACTAATATACATTTTAAGTATTCTACATATGAGAGACCTTCTATTCTTTACACTATGGAAGAAAAATATCTATTTTTATTCTTCTTGTACCTAGGGTATATTATCCATATCTACCCTGAGGTGGTGGGGTTTTGATCCATTTACTTAGCTTATAAATCTTATTTTCTGTTATTTTATCATCCCAATGTGATAAGAATTTTTTTTTTTTGTCTAAATGGGCACATAGGGTGATTTCATGTTTCCTTAATTATTTCTTTGATCAATGCATTTTGATTTTGCAAGCAGGTTTCTGATACCTTATTTGCTCCATCTCAGTGTTTATAATGGTTAGGAAAAGGAGAGGTGAACCTTCTGGTACTGGTGAGGATTTTGAGCCTCAAGAAAGTGGCGGCCGTGGTGGTGACGGTGGTGGTGGTCGTGGAGGTCACCGTCCACCTCAACAAGGATCAGGATATCAAGGTGGAAGAGGAGGATATCAGCAAGGAGGTCGCGGTGGAGGATATCACCAGGGTCGTGGTGGATCTCAGCCACGTGGCAGTGGGTTGCTGCCATCTCCACAATCCGGTGGGCCCCCGCCGGAATATCAGTCGCGTGGGATAATACAGCCTCAACAATTTAGTGCCCCCCCACCAGAATACCAGCTCCGTGGAACCCACCCTCGAGGGGGAATGCCACTTCATCAACCGGGTGGTAGTCCGCATCATCAACCAGGCAGTAGTACTGCACGTAGTGGCAGTGGGCGTGGCGGTGGGCGTGGTAGTGTTAGCTATTCGTCCCCTGGCCAAACCAGGCTGCCAGTTTCCGAGCTGCACCAAGCTACTCCAGCTCCATACCCTGCAGAATCATCATCCCAAGCGAGTTCTTCTTCTTCCATGCAGGCGCAGGTGACACAACAGTTTGAGCAAATATCAATCCAATCAGGGGAATCTTCGAGTAGCCAAGAGGTACAGCCTGTGGGCGGTTCTAGCAAATCCATGAGGTTTCCACTGCGCCCCGGAAAGGGAAGTACTGGGACCAAGTGCATGGTTAAGGCAAACCACTTCTTTGCAGAGTTGCCCAATAAGGACCTCCACCAGTATGATGTGAGTTTGTATCTTCTTTTGGCTATTGTTTAATTTCTTAATGGCTTATGAATCATCGTAAAAGCCTGACTTTTTAAAAAAGTGGGAAAAAATCTTCGACTTGTAGTCATTTTGACTTTATTGCTGATTAATCGGCCAAGTCGCGACTCAGCCGAATAATCGGCGATGTTCGTGATGTCCGATTTTTTCTGTTTGTTTTTTCATTTATGCTTATAAAGGGAAAAATATCTTGAGGTTTTGTACTAATTTGTACATAAAAAACCTTTAGGTTTTACCTATTTTGTACCATTTTGTTCATTAAAATATATGATGTGAGTTTGTATCTTCTTTTGGCTATTGTTTAATTTCTTAATGGCTTATGAATCATCGTAAAAGCCCGATTTTTAAAAAAAATGGGAAAAAATCTTCGACTTGTAGTCATTTTGACTTTATCGCTGATTAATCGGCCAAGTCGCGACTCAGCCGAATAATCGGCAATGTTTGTGATGTCTGATTTTTTCTGTTTGTTTTTCACTTATGCTTAAAGGGAAAAATATCTTGAGGTTTTGTACTAATTTGTACATAAAAAACCTTTAGGTTTTACCTATTTTGTACCATTCTGTTCATTAAAATATATTATGATATATATTTTTTTATTTTCCCCAATTTTTTCCGACTTTGTTTCCAACTTAGCCCCTTGCCAATTTATTGCCGACTCCCGACTTTGTGACTATGATCTTAACAGTTGGAATTGGGTAATTTGGATTAGGTTTCGATTACACCTGAAGTAACTTCACGAGGTGTGAATAGAGCTGTGATGGACCAACTGGTAAAGTTATACAGAGAGTCACATCTTGGAAAGCGGCTCCCAGCTTACGACGGCCGGAAGAGTCTATATACAGCCGGGCCACTCCCTTTTGCTTCAAAAGAATTTGCGATTACTCTCCTTGATGAAGATGAGGGCCAAGGTGGCCAAAGGTCCTTGATAAAACTTCCTCCTACGTGTGTAATTGTTTCTATATTGTATTGTTTTGAAATCTGCTCTTGTTCATAATACAGGCGAGAGAGGCAGTTCAAAGTTGTCATCAAGTTCGCTGCTCGTGCCAATCTGCATCATCTTGGGTTATTCTTACAGGGGAGGCAGGCAGATGCACCTCAGGAAGCCCTTCAGGTTCTTGACATAGTTCTACGTGAACTGCCTACCACTAGGTAAATTATGTTACAAATATGTTTGACCTATTAGTTGGAGGTGATTCTGATTCCGTAGGTTGGAAATTTATCTGGTATTTGTTGTTTGATTGGTTGTAGGTATTCCCCAGTGGGTCGATCATTTTATTCACCTGATTTAGGGAGAAGGCAGCCACTTGGTGAGGGTTTGGAGAGTTGGCGTGGTTTTTATCAGAGCATTCGGCCAACTCAGATGGGTTTATCACTGAATATTGGTATGGTCAATTTCTTGTTGTGCATCTGTATATATAGTTGCACTGCAAAACACTATACCCTGTATCATTCTTATAATCTTAAAACGGACATGCACGGACATTATTATATGCTTCATATAAGAATAACACCATGCACATATAGAGCACAGTACCTTATTTTTTTATTAATAATATTCTGTTATGTAGAGTGGAAGATTTCTATTTTGGCTTGCTGTTGTCACTGAATATTGTTATAGTCAATATTCAGTGACTATTCTGGTTTCTATATCATTCTCTATATAATTGCACTATAAAACACTGTACAATATATCTTTATTATCTTCGCACCATCTCTTATCCATTTTGCTTAGCACCTTCTCTTATCCATTTTGCTTAGCTTAAAACATTGCACAATATACACTTGAAGAAATTGATATTGCATAATTTTATCATCATTGCCTAATTCCATATATTTGGGGTCAGCTTAAAACAATGTACAGCATATGTTTCGTCGCTCCTTCTCTTATCCATTTTGGTCAGCTTAAAACATTGCACAATATACACTTCAAGAAATTGATTGCATAATTTTATCACCATTGCATAATTCCATATATTTGGGGGCTTAAAACAATGTACAACATATATTAGAGCACGGAGGAAAAGCTCCACGTTTGTATGCTGGGATAGAGCCAGATGAATGCCACGTAATACCCAAAGACAAGTTTTGGTGCCTTCATGATTTTTTTCAAAGCATTTTCCACTGTCGATTTAACAGTGGTCAATGATTTAAAAAATGACAACATTTCATCAATTCCCGTTCATTTTAACACCGTTAGATTGATGGTGTATATATATATATATATATATATATATATATATATATACATATAGTTTTTTTTAGCTAAAAGCCTCAAAGGAAGGGTGAAGCCTAAGGGGTGGGGTGCCACGTGGCACCTGAAAGAAGCAGGCATGGAATTTTGGGTAATACCCCCACAATCTCCTTTTCGTATATATTATGTGAGAAGCAGTATTGCAACTTAATTGCGCGGGGTTCATGAATCTCACACCTTTGGAGGTTGGCATGAGATTTGTGAACACCATGCACAGTACCAGTTCCTGTCAATAAGATTCTGTTATGAAATTGTATGTCAATAAGATTCTGTTATGAAATTGTATGTAGTATATACCTTAGTGCATTTGTTATACCTAAAAGAAGCAGGCACGGAATGTTGGGTAATACCCCGACGATCTCCTTTTCGTATATATTATGTGAGAAGCAGTATTGCACGCTTAATTGCGCGGGGCTCATGAATCTCACACCATTGGAGGTTGGCATGAGATTTGTGAACACCATGCACTGGAGAACACAGTACCAGTTCCTGTCAATAAGATTCTGTTATGAAATTGTATATAGTATATACCTCAGTGCATTTGTTATATAGAGAGACTTGTATTTCCTGTACAGAGTTTTACCATGTGTGACACTGATCCTTTTGATGAGAAGATATCTAGTTTTAGTGTCAAACTTTATAAAGCTGTGCAGGTTTCACAACATGTACGTTATATGTATGCTAAAGCTCATTTCTGTTGCAGATATGTCATCTACCGCCTTCATCGAGCCGCTGCCAGTCATTGATTTTGTAACTCAGCTCTTGAATAGGGATGTATTAGCCAGACCATTGTCTGATGCTGATCGTGTGAAGGTTTGGTCTCTTTTTCGTTCCCTGATTTGAATCTTGGTTTTTATTTTTTATTTTTTAATTTTTATTTCATTTTGTATGTGTCAAAATGGTACTGGAAATATGTTAGACCAATTTGAAAACTTTTGATTTTTATCAGCTACTTGGAAACTGATCATTTTATATTTTTTTTCTTTCCTTTTAATCTGATTGATCCGGGTGGTTTCTATCCCTTTTTAGACGTTCAATTGGCAGGTGTGCTTTTCTTTGTTCTTTTCCCTTGGCTACAAACTTTTGCAAATTGTTTATTTTTTTAATTGAAGAAGTTTTTTTTTCTAAATAATTTATCAAGCCGAGGTGGGTGGTATCAGGTACTTTGAAATTTCCTGTTAATTTTATTCTGTTTCCATCTTGTGTTATCATTGATTTCATTGTATGTGGAGCATTGGCAGATAAAAAAGGCTCTTAGAGGTGTGAAGGTTGAAGTTACACACCGAGGAAATATGCGCAGAAAATACCGTATATCTGGTTTGACTTCACAGGCGACGCGAGAGCTGACGTAGGGACCTTATTATTTTCTTTTACAATTAGTAATTTGATCCACTCCATAGGGAACTGTTGCATTTCTAACGTGGTTTTGCTGTTTTCTTTACGGGGCTTGAATTTCAATAGGTTCCCTGTTGATGAAAGAGGTACAATGAAATCTGTAGTTCAATATTTCCAAGAGACATATGGCTTTGTTATTCAACATACCACATGGCCATGTCTCCAAGTTGGAAATCAGCAAAGACCGAATTATCTGCCAATGGAGGTATGAACATTCAGAAACTAACTTATCTGGTTTCTTTTAATGGATAAATTTGCACTTATGAAATGCTACACAACTTGCCGAAATTTCGAGTTAAAGTCCAAATTGAGTCAAAATTTCACTAGGATGGTTCTACCAGGGTTCATAAGCAGATAAACTACCCTTGCATATAAAATATTTCCATGGGATGAAAAGTATTAAACTACCTATATCTTTCCATCATTTTCCTTGTAATTATTATTATTTTTTTTATAGAAACCTTTACTAAATTACGAGTTGGAGCAAGTCAAGTTGATCGATTTTTTGTGTTCTAAAACCATGCTACAAACACATGCAGGTTTGCAAGATTGTTGAGGGACAGAGGTATTCCAAGAGATTGAATGAGAGGCAGATTACTGCTCTGTTAAAGGTGACGTGTCAGCGTCCTAATGAGCGGGAGCGTGATATAATAGAGGTGATATATTGTGGTCCTGGAGATGTATTAGTGTGTGTCTGCTCATTTTCTCACTTTTATATATGAGTTTATTTTTTGCAACTTTTCCACATACTGATTCTGTTTTTAGACATGAATGCATAATGTGCAACTTTTCCATATTAGGGGGGCCATTTATCATCCCATTGGAGTCTGTTCCTAGGTCTATATGAAACACACTCTTTAGACCATGGTTGGTTTCTAAACGACTAGTTGTGTAATTTTGGCCATCTTCCATCTATACCGATTGGGTGGATTGGACTTGTCAATTTTGACAATCTATTTTGGATAGGATAATTGAATAACTCGATACTCTCTGCGATGTTGTTCTTATGGGTCCAATGGTGGTCTGGTATTTATAGGGTTTTTTGTCATGTATTCTGGATTGGAAACTGTTTTCCACTCTTGACTATTTTTTGCATATATTTGTCATGGCATTTGTAACCTTGTCTTTCCACTTTTCAGTTACTTTACTGACATAAATATACTTCATTTCATATACTGGTGAGTCGGTGATATCATGATGATGGTATGTTTTTTTCTGTTCATGCACAAAGCCATCAAATTAACATCCTGTGAACCAGTAAAATATGAATACAGATTTTCAACAAGTAATTTCTGTGACACACACACACACACACACACACACACATACATATATATATATATATATATATATATATATATATATATATATATATATATATATATTAAAATAGGTATTAAAATAAAACAGCACTTTGTCAGACATGTATGAAGAGAGATGTCCAAGATGTATTATAAGGTGTGGATGTTGCATGCTCCCTTAGGCATGTTCCCCTTGTTGTGTCATCCTGGTGTTATGTTTTTAGCAATTGAATGCTTTTTGCACTTTCTAATTTTGTAGTTCCGTTCATGGCCACCAAGTTTTTCACGGTTTGAAGAATTTTGGAGTTCTAAAACTTCATTTCCTGTTTAAAAGGTTCTTCACAATGAATAAGAAGGCCCTTTCACCATTAAAGACACCTTTATGGCTGACCTTTTCTCATCCCATTGAATTCTGTATCTAGGTCTTTTATGGAATTCTTTTGGACGAAGATTGGTTCTAAAATGGTTATTTTAAGAGGAACTTTTGTCATACCCGACTTATGAATCGATTGGTATTCAGATATTTGTAGTGCTTTTATTTATTTATTTTTATAGGTAAGGTGGAATTGAACTTGTGACCTCATGGTTGTGTCACAGTTTGCCTTAAGTTAAGCTACAGGCACAATCCCTATTTGTATGTAGTGATTTAGACCAAGGGTGGTTTCTGATATTATAATCTTAAGTGAAACTTTGGCCATCCATGACCTAAAATGGCTGGGAGTCTTTCACTTGTTAATTTTGATGTTTTTATTGTGTGAGCAGATGACTCGACTCTTTCTGCTGTTTGTACTTGTGAATCCAATGCTGGCCAGATATTTTAGTGTTTTGTCATATTATTATTAAAGTTTAACTTTTTCACTTTGAGCTTATTCTGCAATTATGGTTTTGTTGTTTTTTTTTTTTTTTTTTGTATTATTATTTACTTGTGGAAAACTGTTTTCCATTGTAACTATTTTTTTGCCAGTATTTTATAGGTTAGGGTGATTTCTTCTCATGTCATTTATAACATTTTGTTTTCACTTCTCAGTTAGTTCGTTTGACTTCAATGTTCTCAATGTTATGGTGATGTCATGGTGGTGCCTTTTTTCTATTTATGAGCAAAGCCATCAAATTAACATGTTTTGGACATGTACCTAATGCACACTAAGATTTTGAGGAGGAATTTTGCTATATATGTATCAAAGTGTGTAGTAAAATGAAACAGCATTTTATAATTCTGCTGTTTATGGTACCAAAATTTTACAGTTCGGAAAAAATTGTAGGATTCTAAATTTTTTAAATCTCCTGATCAGACCGTTCAACAAAATGCTTACCATCGAGATCCTTTTGCTCAAGAGTTTGGAATCAAAATTAGTGAGAGACTTGCTTCAGTTGAAGCACGCATTTTACCTGCACCTAGAGTAAGTAAAGTGACGTTATATGCGATCTCATCATTCCCTAGTCGCCACCTCTGCTTTTGAGTGCTTTATAGTGATGTCTGAAAATTATCCTTATGGGTTAATGTGCAGCTCAAATACCATGACACTGGTAGAGAGAAGGATTGTTTGCCTCAAGTGGGTCAATGGAATATGATGAACAAGGTATTTTGTGCTTTAAGTTTGTCTTTTGAATTTAATGTGTATTTTTTATTTAATATAACTTTTTAATAAAAAGTTGTAGTTTGCAGCGCACATTGTTTGACCTTGATAATCCCACCGAATATTTTAAATGATTCCTATTGGGATGCTTGCTATTGCAGGCTATTTGCTGTAATAAGGACGCCCTATATTTTGCAAAACTATTCACCTGATATCTGTGTTTTGAAAAATTTGCCTGTTGGACATCTCATATTTGTGTTTTGGAAAATTAACATGTTGGACACCTTATCTTTTTGGATTTTGTGAATCGAATCGTCTCGCTAAATCGTTCAAATGTAATATTCATGATAACTTTTTTATTGAATGCGAAAAATGAAAAATATTGAAAAAATCTAAAAAATTGAATTACATTCAAATATGGCCATAATAAATTATATAACATGATATTTCTTTCACAAATTATATACAATGTAAACCAAATACGTCAGATTGAAGATGAATTGTAAAATCTCAGTATAAATAAATTAATAATTAATATAAATGCAGAAAATTATAATGGAA
The DNA here is from genome assembly GCA_021018995.1 of Chloranthus sessilifolius. NCBI lineage: Eukaryota > Viridiplantae > Streptophyta > Magnoliopsida > Chloranthales > Chloranthaceae > Chloranthus > Chloranthus sessilifolius. The sequence goes on along the minus strand of CM037595.1, from coordinate 16,531,680 downwards.
CTCTTCTGCTTCCGTCTCAATGTTAATCTTCACTTGCCAATCATTAAAAAAGTATAGTTGGATATAAAACTGTATATGTATCTAGGATAGCCTGATCATCAAGGTCTTTAGAGACCAATAAATAATGGGTCCTTTCCAATCGAATCGTCTCGCTAAATCGTTCAAATGTAATATTCATAATAACTTTTTTATTGAATGCGAAAAATGAAAAATATTGAAAAAATCTAAAAAATTGAATTACATTCAAATATGGCCATAATAAATTATATAACATGATATTTCTTTCACAAATTATATACAATGTAAACCAAATACGTCAGATTGAAGATGAATTGTAAAATCTGAGTATAAATAAATTAATAATTAATATAAATGCAGAAAATTATAATAGAACTCTTCTGCTTCCGTCTCAATGTTAATCTTCACTTGCCAATCATTAAAAAAGTATAGTTGGATATAAAACTGTATACGTATCTAGGATAGCCCGATCATCAAGGTCTTTAGAGACCAATAAATAATGGGTCCTTTCCATTAAACTGGGGAAAAATTGGTTGAGATGTATTGTGTCCAATACAGACCTCCATACTTCAAAACTATGCGTGCCTTTGATAGCCCTTGACTTCTATATAAAATAATAAGCAACAAGGGTTTTGAAGAAGAAGATGACACAATACTCATTGTAAGATGTAAGAGTAAGATTATTTTCGTAACTTCTATGTAAAATAATTTTTTAAAATTATTCAATTTTTCAAAAAGGGAAGAGGTGATTTTTTTTTTTTTTGAAAAATATGGTTCACAATCAATCTATGACTGTGGTAAACCCTATATGAATCAAATCATAAGATTCATATGAATCATGGAATTTGAATTGAAATATGAGTCACTATATGAATCGTAAGATTTCATTACATAAATTGAATCACAGAGCCTTTGATTCATTTTGAATCGTAGGATTCACATCATTAATGATAGGAATTTGATAATAATGGCTCATGTCTCCCAATTGATTGTGTTGGATACTCTGTATGACTGATATCAACTAACTTTTCTGAATCTAGGTTAAATGAAAGCATGCAATTTACCTTGGTACTGAAGTTTATTTTTATTGCAGAAAATGGTTAATGGGGGGACTGTGAACAACTGGTTGTGCATAAATTTTTCACGTGGTGTGCAAGATAATGTAGCTCGCGGTTTTTGTCATGAGTTGGCTCAAATGTGCTATACTTCTGGCATGGTATGTCTTAAAAATGCTTGTGTTGGATGTTGTTTGATAAGATTCTGATGAGTGATATTCGTTTATATACGTTCTTTGTAGGGTGTATAATTTTCTGCCTCAGCTTGTATGCATTTTTGATCGAATTTTGTGCAGGTATTTAATCTTGAACCTGTACTACCACCGTATAGCTCTCGTCCTGATCAGGTGGAGAGAGCCTTAAAAACACGGTATCATGATGCTATGACCATACTCCAACCCCAGGGAAAAGAACTGGACCTTCTGATTGTTATACTACCTGATAATAATGGTTCTCTGTATGGTATGATGTTTATTTATGTTCTTTTGCATTTTAAGTAGATTTTACTGTTATTATGCCTTGACACAAAAGTCTCCGTCTTTTTCAAAAAATCGGAAAGAGTTGGTAACTTGCAGTCATCCCGACTTTTTCGCCAACTAATCGGCCAAGTTGTGACCCGACCAATTAAATGGCGATGTTTGTGATGTGGTTCGATTTTATTTTTTTTCACTTGTACTTGAGGGGAAAAAGTCCTTTAGGCTTTGTACTATTTTGTTCAGTTTGTTCATAAAATAGCTTTAGGTTTTGCCTATTTTGTTCATTAAAAATATTATTTTTAACCTGAAATATATTATGATATATACAATTTTGAAATTTTCTATTTTCCCTTTCTTTTTTACTTTGACTATTTTTGCCGATTTTTCCCGACGACGGTGATTTATTACCGATTCCTGACTTGGTGGCTATGATTTTATGTGCTGCACATTTGTGGGTTTCTCATTGTTTTATCCTTCTCGTTGGTCCATTTGTTATATTATTGTGTTGTAGTCATACGCCCATTTTATGGTACTCTTTGCAGGGGATCTGAAGCGGATCTGTGAGACAGATCTCGGGTTAGTCTCACAATGCTGCTTAACTAAGCATGTATTTAGGGGCAGTAAACAGTATCTTGCAAATGTTGCCCTCAAGATAAATGTAAAGGTGAGTTGCTATCACTGCTACTGATCGAGGTTGTAAATCACATTATGGTTCCTAACCATTAGATTAATGTTGACAATACGGGTTTGTTTACTTCTATGTATGATAAAAGGTTGGAGGGAGGAACACTGTGCTTGTGGATGCATTGACTAGGCGCATGCCTCTGGTCAGTGATAGGCCAACTATCATATTTGGTGCTGATGTCACTCACCCGCATCCGGGCGAGGATTCTAGTCCTTCCATTGCAGCAGTACGATTCTGGCTAATTTAACATCGTTGTTTTCTTTTCTGACATAAAATGTTGTGCAGCTGATCTTTTTTGTTCTTGTTTTTTGCTTATATAAATTTGTTTTCTGTTCGAGTCCAAATGCAAGAAAGATTTAAGTAAAAAAAAAATAATCTGTTGCAGGTTGTGGCTTCCCAAGATTGGCCCGAGGTCACAAAATATGCTGGTTTGGTGTGTGCGCAAGCCCATCGCCAGGAACTGATCCAAGATTTGTTTAAAGTCTGGCAAGATCCTGTGCGAGGAACTGTGACGGGTGGCATGATTAAGTATGTTCTTCTATGTTTTGTAATCTATGAAGTTGATGGATGGATTTTTTTAGAAACCTAATTAGTAAGACTGGTTTAAATAAGCTTATATGTTTTATTATTATTTATGTCCAGGGAGCTTCTTATATCTTTCCGTAGAGCAACTGGACAGAAACCACAAAGAATCATATTTTACAGGTACATCATATCAACGATGTTCTTTCTTTAGAAATGAGGATCCTAATGATGCTATTATTACTCTTTGAATGGTTTAGACATAAGCTTAGTTACCAAAATCATCAATTTTTTTGAAAAAAACTTGTTTAGACACTTTTTTACATTGAATGTCGTAAACACGTTTAAAACGGGTCTTTTTAAAAAAACTCATATTTAAAAAAATTAAGATTTTTATTATTTAAACGCTTATTTTTAGGAAATTTTCCTGAAATGTTTCTCATTTTTTGTCAAAATAATACTTATTTTTTTAATGCTTTTTAATTATTTCCATTACTTTTTCCCAAATGCTTTCACATTTTTTCTTTTTTTTGCCTTGGGAATTTTTGCTTTTCGACTTGGTAACTATGTACATAAAGATGGGTGATGGGTTCTATCTTTGGTGCATGCAACACAGCTTTTATTTAGCTTGTGGTTCGTACCTTCTTTTGTACCAAACAATGGTTACACAGTATCATTATATAAGTTCAACCACACTCTCGAATCATTCCTCACATCTGTTTTTATTCTAATTTGCCTATCTTACGTTGCAGAGATGGTGTGAGTGAAGGGCAGTTTTATCAGGTCTTACTGTATGAATTGGATGCAATTCGGAAGGTAACAAACAACTTTATCCATTCAATTTTAATACTGTTAAGTGTTCCTTCCGCCCCATATATTATTTAGAAATAATGGGGCGTGACCGTGTGACCAGCATCCAAAACACCAAATTGCTGTTGAAATGATCTTGCACCATTAAAGTACGTTTTACTGGTAGCCATGTGATCAATCTAAG